>CM053623.1:47125289-47186825 GCA_028646595.1 Phalanger gymnotis | reverse complement strand
ACCTACCCAGCAAAACTGAGTATCATGTTCCAAGGCAAAATATGGATTTTCAACAAAATGGAGGACTTTCAAGCTTTCTCAGTGAAAAGACCAGAGCTGAATAGAAAATTTGACTTTCAAACACAAGAATCAAGAGAAGCATGAAAAGGCCATGTGACCTGCTTGTCACAGGAAGTGGTGGGAGGAGGTTCCTGACAAGAAAAGGAAGTTATGTCACCCTCTATGTGTTCGGATGTCACCTCTGGACCTGCCCACGACTGTAATGTGTCATCCCTGGATTTGGCATCAACTGAGTTCCAGATGCCAGCTTGCTAAAGCTGGGGCAGGAACAATTCTATGTCCAATTTCAGCAGGAAGAAGTTTTGGAGGAAGAGACCTTTGCCCCTTACCCCAAGATTTTGAGCCTCATTCATTCAAGGGGGGGGGGGGATGATGACATTGTTTTATATGCTTATCTTGTGTTATCCCTATTATATTGTTGTGTAAAGTTCTGTTGACACCAGTTATCTCAAAATTCCCATTGCCCTATGTAATAGATAAGAAAGATCTTGGGGCCAAATGTAGTAGCAATTTAGATTTGAAGATCTTTCCCACCCATTAATAGGCCATGTGACCTGCTTAAGTCACAGGAAACCTAAGTCACATGTGATGAGAGGAGCTCCCTGACAGGAAAAGGAAGTTACGTCACAGGAATAGAGACAGAGAGAGAGAGAGCACGTGCAGTTATGGCTGCTAATGGCTGATCTCATGATGGTTAGAACTGAACAGACTGACTTAACCATACTGTGAATTTGTTTTGGGGATAGACCCCAGCAAGGGGTCAGAGAGGTTTTGGGATTGTGAGGCTCCATGTTGTGTTATTGTGTATTGAATGTTTTACTGTTCTGTTACACTGGATAAATGACTTGTGGAATATGGTTCTCTGGTCTCTGAATAAATGGTTTACTTCTTCTACCTTCCAAAAAAAAAATAAAGTCCTGATAAATTCTTCCTGATGAAGAACCATATCAGTAGGTCTTGTCTCCAGGAATCTGTGTCAGAAATGGTCAATGTCAAATAAGGATCGATGGAATTACAATTCCAGACCATTCAGTCAGTCAACTAGTATTTATTAAGTGCTTACTATGTGCCAGGCAATGTGACAAAAGGAAAAAACAAAAACCAAACAGAAAAAAATACTCCTGCTTTTAAGGAGCCCATAGGCTAATAGGGGAGATATCATGCAAAAATCTATGTACAAAAAAGATACATAATGGATAAATTGGGGGGTAATCTCAGAGTGAAGGCACTAAGGATATGAGGGATTGGGAAAAGGTTTTTGCGAAAGATGAGACTTTAGCTGAGTCTTGAAGAAAGCCAAGGATGCTAGGAGCTGTTGATGAAGAGTTCCAGGCATGGGGGATGGTGAGTAAAAATGCTTATAGTCAGGTTATAGAATGTCGTGGGTGAGGAACTTCCTCTCTCTCCCATCTCCCCACACCAAAAAACCCAACCAGATACTAAGTCTGTTGTTCCCAGTTGCCGAAGGGTCATAGGTACTGCAAGGACCTGTCAATTTTGGTGGCCTTGGAAAAAGCTTTAGTTGCCCCATCCTGATCGTGGCTCTGGTCTTTGACATCTTCAAATCTGAAGACTGTTGTCTATTCACTTTTCTGGATAAAATACATACTAGTGCTCTATCAGCAATATGACAAAAAAAATTAAATAAAGGTGGGCTTTCCTAAAAATAGATATCCATAGGTAAATCTCTTCACAGATTTATAAACTATCTGTATATAACACAGTACCATTACAGAGGAGATATAACAGAAAGAACAGCAGGCCAGGAATCAGGAGATCTGGGCACTAATTTCAACTTTACTACTACGTACTTGAGAATCAAAGAACCTTAAAAATATTCGAGACCCTAGAGAAGGAAGGAAACAAATTATTATGTACCTACTATGTGCCAGCACCTTACAAATATTATTTCATTTGATCCTTTACAACCACTCGGGGAGGTAAATGTGATTTTTATTCCCTTTTTACAGTTGAAGACTCTGAAGCAGATGTTAAGTGACTTGCCCAGGGTCACACAGCTAAGAAAGTCTGTGACTGGATTTGAACTCAGCTCTTCTTGACTCAAGGCCCAGCACTCTGTCCACTGTGCCACCTGGCTGCCTCTTAGTAAATGCCAAGCTGGGGACTCTTCAGCCTAGAAGGTCAGTGCTTTTCCCACTACCTTGCAACTTTGAGCAATTGATTCTCAGTGTTTTAATGCCTTATCTACAAAATGGAGATAGAATTCCTGCTCAGTTATCATTAAGTCAAATGGAATTTCAAGCAATAAATGCAACATGGAATTTCACAATAACTACTCAACGAATGCTGCTGTATCAAAGACAGTATCCAAATATTTCTGATCAGTTTTCAAGCCATTAACCCAGAAAATTGCATGTGGTTAAAAAAATAAAAAGGTCCCAGCACAGATCTCAGTAAACGTATCAAAAATAAGCAATTCCACTTTGAAGTACCCACTCCAAAGACAGGTCTGATCATTAATCAAACTTCGGCAACCAAAAGCTACTTAGTAACAGCACGAATGTGAGTCTCATAAAACCGAGAATTATCAGTAAGAGCCAGAATTCCCATAGTGGTTGCTATTTTTCAAACTCTTTAGTTCTTGTCTTGAAGTGCTTATGTCATTATCTTGATATGTATGATGCGCCCAATGTAAAAGCCAAGTGACATGTATATAAAAACCCAGTTTTTTTTTAAAATGGGAATAATCATAATGAACTAAAAGTCATCTAAATCCAAGGAGCAGTAATTAATATTGACACAGAACTATAACTAAGGTGGGGTAATTGGGGCTTTGACCCTAGCTGCCTAATTCAGGCATTTCTGGTAGACATGATGCTCTACTGGTGCAAAATTAGAAACAACATAACTCAGCACCTAGTTAGCAAAAAATAATATATTACAATAAAAACTACTGGATAATGAGCTCTTCCCTTCCCCCCTCCCCCATATTGCAGTATCACCAGCATTGATCTCCTACAGCCACTGTTTCCCTTCCATGTGGATGTTTCATCCTAAACCTCAACTGAGGCAACAATTCATGCAGTTTGTCTCCATCACAAAAATTCCTAATTATTGTCCTGCCATCACTTTGGGGGTAAAAGCAGAAGTTTGTAATCTGTGTGGTACACATGAACTTTAAAAATAATCCTGGATGGGGTTCATCAACTTAAATCTTTTTATAACTATAATTCAATATAATTGGTTTCTGTTTCAATCCTCTACATTTTATTTTATATATTTAAAAATATTATTCTGAGAAGCAGTCCATGACACAAAAAAGGTTACAAACACCTGTGCTTAAAGCAAAAGCCTGAAGATCTAAGACACACTGTGCTTGTGGTCAATAGAATGAAAATAACTGACCATAGAAGAAAGAGCATTCTGAAGATAAGTAGAATTGTGAACAAAATTCAACACGCATATTTCTAAATTGCTGGTATCATAGTTCTTGCAAATGCTCTAGTTTACTCTCACTATTTTCAGGATTATTATTTGTTCCTTCTTCTGAGAAAACTAGGTTATCCACATCAAATCTCTTCTGAATAATGCATGCTTATGGAGATCTAGCCACACTACAATTTCATTTTTGTTTCTTCATTTTCAGAGATGGAGCAGTGATACAATTTAAATGACTTTTAATAAATGTACAGATCTAGACACCAACCTTAAACATCAAACTTAAAGATCAGCAATTTATTCATTTTTGGTGGTACTTTTTAAACTTCAAACTACAATTAGCTCTCACTTCTCTCAACTCTTGTAGCACTTACATTGTAATATACTTAGCATAACTTCAGTACAATGCATTAGGCCCCAGCATTAGGCTATTCTAATTGCTTCATGAGCTAACCTAGACTTATCTAACAACACAGAATGTAAATTCCTTCTGGGCAAGAGTCCATATCTTATATTTCTCTTGTATTTTTGTACCCTTCATGATTAATTTTTTTAAACAAATTTACTAATTACTAATTAAAACAAATTTAAAACTATTTACTGTCTTGGTTCCAATGTTTTATAATCTTAGAAAAGTTATAACTGCTCAAACTACAAAACAGGAAAGTGACGTGAAGTATCAGTTACAGTGACGCTTAACCATTTTTAAGCCATGCGCTAAGCAAGAAGTTTTCTCCTGGTGTTGGCTGGGAAGCAGCTACTGTGTAAAAACAAAATTTATAACTGCTCAAAAAGTATCATGCATTCAATAAAACAAAGGCCATGCTAACTTTTCTGTTGCAAAATTTACTGGAACAATTTCCAGATAGGGAGATCAAGCTATGTATCTTTTCTTCTAATGTAATTTGTTAAGGAAGAAAAACCATAAAAGTATATCAACTCATATTCATTTACAAAGAATTGTAGTCACAAAGTGAAGATGGAAGAACATATGTTTAAGTTGAAAGTATTTCTTCCTGACCTGTTCACTCCAATAAGGGGATATATAACCTGAATAGCTATTTTTTTTTTTAAACAGCCAAACACTGAACACACCTTGTGTTATACAAAACCATAGGACTTAATACCTAAAAGACAAATTTGATCTACAGATATGGAGATGAAAGAATATGCTTTTTTAAATGAAGTAGAAGCTGATTCTGTGGTACAATATGTACTGTTTTATTTCCTTTTCCTATTTTTCCTGTCCTTTTCAGTCTTTCCTAGGGTACACTGTCCAACTAGACAAACAATAAAGGTCAGACTGTTTCAATCACAGCAATAATACATGGAACAAAATCTACAGAGAGAAAAGGAAAACCAGAGCACACACACAAGAAGTCAGGGCAATGCAAAGGAATGAACAGGAAAAGATGTGAGGAACAGGCAGCATCTAAAAGAGGAAAGACCTTTATAAACCTGAGAACGGTTCATGTTTAGTTTATATTTTACTAATTTGGAACAAAATGGCATTTTCATTGGAGGCTAGTATGAAGAGTCACATCCTTTCATAAAGGCAGTGGATTGTATTGACCTTTTCAAAGAATGAGTAAGGATTAAAAGGAGACAAAAGCTGCTCACAGAATCAGTAAGACGTCTAAATGTCTAACTGTCTTTGCAACTGCAGCATGATATGTTTATTATATGTGACTCCACAATCTGGGGGCCTCCCTTTTATCACTGGAGATCTTATAAAATACTCCATCTATTAAAGTAACAGAATCTACATGCATTCTCATTTTCTTTTTTCACAAGATTTCACTACTACAGCAGTTTCTACACAGACATTACAGATCATTTGTGAGCTATACAGGCAGCATTTTTTTTTAATTGCCAGTATATTCAGTGGTACTGATGGCCCCTGATGCTGGCCACAATCATACCAATTCTACAATAAGAAAGAATTTGCAGAGACGTTCTATGCATAGAAATGTCCCACATCCAACAGAATTCTTTGCCTTCTTCCTCCTACAGTAAACCCATTTACTGGAGCACTTTCTATAAGGAATCTGCAGTGATCAGCTCTTGAGTCACAGGCCTTATTTCCCTTTCTTTAAAGAGCTAACTGCTATTTCCTCTTTGTGAGCCTTTTTTCTCTATGGTGGCAAAAGCTGTGAATTGACAGCTAACTCCAAACTGCCTGCCTGTATTCTTCCATTTAACTAGTGGCATTTCCTTCTTTTTTTATTCCTGTTACATCATCAGCATAGCTCATATTTCTCTGTAAGAGCAAGCTGAAACAAATAGCAGAATGTTTCCTGTTTGTCATTAGAACTGAAAGCCTCATTTGAGTCTATTTTACAAACTGGCAGTCCTGGTGTTATGTGACACATCGGTATAAATTCTCTTCACAATTGTTTGTTTTGGGCACCGCCTTTTCTGTTCCCCTGATAAGAGAAGAAACACAACTACTCTGTCAATCTCTAAAATTACTCAAACTGAGGACTAACTGAAACAGGAGGGTGGCTTTGAATCAGTTGTTACTCCCCAACAATGTCATTATGGTTACACCTTTATAAACACACTTGGCATCAGCAGGCCCTTAAATCTGGTATGGCAAAAGGCAGGTTTTAGTTCAGTTTCAACTGATTTAAAATGCTTAAGTATTAGTCATTGGGTTTAATGTATTCTTCCTCAAATGTTCAGTTTAAGCTCTATAGAAAAGTAAATCAAGGCATCAGTGTGTTGTGTTTTTTTATTTTTTTGGGGGGGGGGGTCCCATTCAACCATCCTAGGCACCATCAGAAGAAAGAGAACCTAGAAAGCAAGAGGGGAAGAGATGGTAAGAAGTAGGGAAGTACCTCATTCCAGATAAATAAATACAACTGTAACAGGAGAGGAAACTGGTCACATCAGCATTGATATTATGTATCCAATAAAAACATTATCACTTGAATTTGAAAGTTCTTGGAAGAAATGAGAATGGACTAATAAGAGGCATTCTAATTAATCTAATGGTGGAAAGGAAGCAGGCAGGATATTCTGGTTCAACAAATGGTTAGGCAAAAGGACCACAGATGGGAAACAAAAAACAAACTGCACTAATTCAGAAAGAGTATACTCAAAGAAGAGGGTAGATAAAGGGCAGCAACTGAGCAGCGGCAGATGAGCCAGAATCATAGATGAAGAGCCGGAAGGACCCTTGGATTCCCTCTAATCCAATCCCTCTCATTTTACAGCTGAAGAAACAGAGTCCCAGAGAGGTTGTGACTTGCCCAAGGTCACACAGGTAGTAAGTGACAAGGTAAGAATCCAGATCCTTTAGCCTCAAAGTCAGCTCCTTTCCACCATACCATGAACTTGAAGGATTATAGGAAGTAGCTATCCATTTGTATCTTAGATGACACACTGTCTATACATCTTTCAAACTTTGAACAACTCAGTTAACAACTTCAACTACCTGAAACAGTAAAGAACATGGAAATTACAAAGAGCTTTGAGGAGCAAAAGCAAAATGGTAGATGCCGCAAAATGCACGTGAGCTCCAACTGCTTTGTTCATTGGAAAGTATCTCAGGTCCTCACTTTGAGCTGATTATTTCTATAGACACCATTATAACAAGCTTGGTTTTCCAACATTGGCAGATTTATTTAGAATGGGGAGAGGAAAGATAACACTAAAAATGGTTGCATGGAGACCTGCAAAAAAGTGGCATCTGTCCCCATGAGAAAAAAAGGAAACTATAGGAAGAAGACACAAGGACTCAAAAAAATAGTCAGAGGTCATGAAGGTCACAGATAAACAGGCCCATGTACCTCAACAAATCCTGAAGACAGCAACATATTAAAGCAGAGTATAAACATGTTCATAATGACATCCCTGGAAATAAAAGTCTATTGGGCTGAGTATGGAGAAGCACATCATACAATCAGAAAGTTCTCCATCAACAGGGTTAAAATTTTTCCACATTCTGGAATTTAGAGAGCTCAATGTTCTTTCCCAATGATGCTACATCAATCATTAAAATTTAGTAAGCACCTTCTATGTGTTAGACACTGGGCTAAGCACTAGAGACAAAAAAAAAAAAAGTAAAATGATGCCTGCCTTCAAGGAGCTTAGATTAGAACAATAAATGAGTTGTTAGATGTTCTAATGTTGATGACAACTAAGGCCAAGCCATATGCTCTCATAATGGTTAAATAATATTGTGCCTTTTACATGTGGAAATGCCACTGTATTAGTTGTTCCATTAGTGGCGGGACTTAGCACTAATCTGTTTTTGCACACTTTCCCAGTCCCATCACAATCCATGGCATATATTACCAATTTGACCAGCCAGGTTTAAGGATGTTGGTATTGAACACAGTAAGGCCACATAATACATACTTTAAAAGAGTCACAATTTCACTGGCATAAGTATCACCTTCCATGCCTTCTAATTCTGTGATTTTTATCCAGATTTCCTCATAGATATCTTGTTGAGAATCTACTCAATGTGTTAGAGGTTCTCCTTTTTCCATATTTCAGGAATTATCAAAGTACCTATGTGGGATCTTTTTTTCCCTTCTCTTTTTTTTTTCTGAGGGGGGGGGACTGGGGTGAGAACACTGTATCTCCCTTTCTCAACTAGGCTGGCAATGCAGCAGCCCCACAGTTTAATCCCACTGGTAATAGTAATAGTAAAACAAAAACAAACATGATATAAACCATGATGGAAGCTTTGACCTGCTCCATTTCTGATCAGGGCCATTTTGCCCCTTCATAGCTAACCTGATGCACCCTGACCCTCAACCACAGTGGTGCTCTTGATACTGATGTCAGATCCCCATTGGGCTTCAGGTCCACTGCAGCCCCAAGTTCAATTAATGCACCAGGTTTGGCCTCCTTCCCACCCCCTGCAGGGATTACAAGCTTTTGCCACCACACCCAGACAAATCTCATTCTTTTTATATGCCTGGTTTACCTCTTTGTCCACTTATACAACCTTTTCAATAATGTATTTTACAGAACACAAGAAAATGGTCCATAAACAAAATTCAACTTACAACCTCAGGCCCTAAACAACTAAGTAAAGAAAACGTGCAAAAGCATGCTTCAAAATATTGACAGTTCCTTCTCAACTGGGCCATGGGGAAGAGAATAAATGAATTTAAGATGGGTGTAGTTTTCCTAACAAGTCACAGCAAGTCCCCGTGTCCTAGACACTTTCAAAATCACTTTCAGTTACTGGAAGAGTTACTTTAAGATAATTTGGCTTAACTCTGAAAATGATTTGCCCCAACTAATCGGGATCACCCCCTTAGATGATTAGCATAAGAATAAAATACATGGTAAAGATGAGATTCCTATCCATCCACGACTTGAATAAGGCCCTATGACGGTTTCAAAAGAACATTCTTCCATTTATAATCTCTAGGATTACTCTGCCAACAGTTTCCAACATTCTTGAGGTTGCAACACCCTCTCATGTGTTTGATTTCACAACATTCTCCACCTGAAAGTTCTATATATCTTACGCTTTGAAAAATTGAGTTAATTTTCTTTGGAGAATTCCAACTGTTTTATTTTTAGAAAACTGGAAGCACCCAAAGGTATCCGAAAACCAAGGCTGGGAATCATGGCTTGATATAATAGAAAAAAAGTTGCTTTAAAAAGTGAACCACGTTTCTTGGCCAGTACATTTATCTAGATTACATACCTTAAAAAAAAATTCAATAATCTGTGAACAGTTCAGTACACTCTACAGGAGCTTTTAAGGTTTGAAAATATTCTAATCTCTTTAACAATGAATTAATACTTAAATTTTAAGTATAGTAGCATGATTATTTGAAGAGCTATTTTTCAATACAACAATCATTAAGAAAACACTTCAACATGGCAAGAGGTTAACTAGTTCTAGGTGTTTTAACAAGAGCATAGGATCCCCTTTATATAATGCCTTACCATTTGACAAAGCACCTGCTTCACAACGATCCTATTGGGCAGGCTCAAAGAGACTAGTCTACCAGCTTCAAAATCAGTCAGGAATCAAAACCCAATCCCTTTCATTTTCTAGTCCAGTGTCCTTTGCACTACAGGATACAGGCACACCTCATTCTATTGCACTTTACTTTATTGCACTTTGCAGACGCGTCTTTACAAACCAAGGATTTGCCTGTGACAAGCAAGACTATCAGAGTCATTTTTAAAACAGCATGTGGTCACATGGTGTCTCTCTCTCTGTCACATTTTAGTAATTCTCACACTGTTCCAAACTTTTTTATTATTATCATAATGTCTGATATGGTGATATGTAATCGGTGATCTCTGATGTTACTAGTAAAATTGTTTTGGGGTGCCATGAATCAATAAATGGGTGTGTGTGTTCTGACCACTCTACCGCCCAGCCCTTCCCTCTCTCCCTCTCTTTGGGTCTCACCATTCCCTGAGACACAATACTGAAATCAGGCCAATTAGTAATCATACAATGGCCTCTAGATGTTCAATTGAAATGAAGAGTCAATGTTCAAACGTGAGAAAGTACTACAGCCACCCCAGCCTTCATCAGTCAACAGCCATCAGCATCAAGGCAAGACTCCACCACCAATAAAAATACTAGGACTCCTAGGACTCACTAAAGGCTCAGATGATGGTTAACTTTTTTTTTTTTAGCAATAAAATGTTTTCTAATTATGTATATTGGGTTTTTTTAGACTTAATACTACTGTACACTTAACAGACTATAGTGTAAACATAATTTTTATATACACTGATAAATCAAAAAATTAAAGTAACTCACTTTATTGCAATATTCCCCTTTGTTGCAGTGGTCTGGGACCAAACCCATAGTATCTCTGAGGTATGCTGGTATTGTCTGTTTTTCCCCTCATTGCTTGTTATTGTGCATATACTTATTTCAATTAAAAAAAACAGTAATTCATATTTTGAAATTTTTTCATTAAAAGCATGGATGTTCACATAAAATAGCCAAAGGAAGGAAACAAGCATTTATTAAGTGCCTATTATGTGTCAGACATTGGGCTGAGCACCTTAAAATATCATCTCATTGGATTCTCAAACAATGCTGAGCTGAAATGCTGTTATTATCCTCATTCTAGTCAAGGAAACCAAGGCAGAGATTAAACCACTTGCCCAGGGTCACACAGCTAAAATGTGTCCAAGTCTGGATTTGAACTCGTCTAATCAGGGCTCTAGTCAATATACCACCTAGATGTCTTTTTTAAGTTAAACAGACAGAACCAAGAGAAGGTTGGATACAGTAACAGCAATATTGTCCAAAGATTAACTGTAAACAGCTAACCTATTCTATTATAAATATTCAAATCAACTACAAAGGACCTATAAAGGAAGATGCTATCCATCTCCAGAGAAAGAACTGATAATTAGAAGTATATGTAGTGTGGTTTTACATGTATCTATGTATACATGTGTATATATGATAAACACAATTATGTATGGATATGTGTGTATACAGACATATGTCAAATAGTGGCTTTCTCTAATGCAGGGTGGGGAGGGAGAAAGTGAAACAGTTTGTAACTTAAAATATAACCAAAAATAAATTTTAAAAATCAAATGAAACTAAAAAAAGAAAAAGGTAGATAGGACAAATATGTAACACATGTGAATTTGTCCCATGCCATCAATTTTATCCATGAGGCCATATTAAAGACCAAATGTTAGTTCCCTGCTGGAATAGAAAACACAATCAGGAAATCAGTTCTTACGCTATTCACCTAATTTTTGGTCACTACACAGTACCAAAAATTGAAAAATAAAAAATATTGTGGGGAAAGTATAATGATTTAACTCTTTGATATGTCATATTTTTTGAAAAGCATTGTGGCATAGTAGATAAAGAACTATCCTCTGAGCCAGGAAGACTGGATTTAAGAGCAGCCTGAGACAGTGAGGCTGTGGCATCAGCAAGTCATGTATAAGACTAGGAATTGCAGAAGGTGCTGATCTTCCTTAGTAGACGGAGTTTCCTCATCTCTATACCAACGTTGAACAGAAAAAGATCACTGCAGGCAATATGACTTAGAAAACCACAAATCAACATTATGCTGCCTTGTATTCTTAACATTTCCCAATGACATTTTAATATGGTTCCAGCACACTTGGGAACAGGCCTGCTGGTCCTAAGTTTGACACCTCTGTATACCAGTGTTATTACTGGTCATATCCATATCAGACTTTTTGTGAGTTCAGATTTCCAATCAATCCTATCCAGATTTAGAGCTGAAAAGGATTTTAAAGGACATCTAGTCCAACACCCTCACTTTACAGACTTGATAAACTGAAGGTTGGAGAGGAATCTGAACCCACCTGGCTCAATTCTTCATTGAGCTTTCAGAGGCGGAGGGTTTCTACCACAGCTACCAAAGATGCAATGATGCAGTTAAGGGCAGGAAGCTTAATGGCTTTCTTAGGATTGTCTCCCTTCCCTACCCCCTCCATCACACATCCTATTGCTGTGTAGTTACTTGCCAGTGAAGAAGTATCCCTCTGGTGGAACTTAAGCTCTTTAACAGCTTTAGAATTTGAACCCCAGGGCCTCTCTTAGGAGATATTTAATGTTTGTTGATTGATAGGAGAATGAAGTGATTATTTTAAGGAAAGTGAAACGAAGATACAATGATCCAATCAGGTAACTAGTAGTAATCAATCTGGCATACTAGTATAATGGAAACCGTGTTGGCCTTGGGAGTCCCATTACATGACTTTCAATCCTGTTTTAACACTAAGCATGGGCCAAGACACTTAAGCGCTCTAAGGCTTAGTTCTCTCCTCTGTAAAATGGTCATGTGATTAATTTACAGAATTGTGAATTTCAAATGAGATCATCTTCACTTTAAGGTACAAAGTTCCATATATGCCAGTTATTCCACTGGTGGAAATTCATTAATTAGAAAAAAATACACTTTGCTAAGATTCAAGTAAGAGGTAGAAATTACGGATATTAATATTAGATTAAGACTTCTCATACCCTATGTAGAATTTAACAGCTAATGATTTGGGGGAATAAGACCTAACCCAGCTTTCGGCATCCAAGTGATCCATCTATGCCACTAAAGCCACTACGCTCAACCTTTTTCCTCCCAAATGACCTGAGTAAATTATGCCTGATCTACTTCTTGAGTTAAAAGGCCAATGACCTACTACTAAAAGCAAAAGGACAAATTAATCTTCACTTGTCAATAACAATTTCCAATTTATGAAGGAATTTACTCAAACTCCAGTCTGTAACTGTGTACGCTGCAAAAACAAGTGAAAAAACATCAACTGGGGCAGCTAGGTGGTGCAGCGAGTAGAACACAAGCCCTGGAGTCAGGAGCTCAAATGCGGCCTCAGACACTTGAGTACTAGCTGCGTGACCTTGGGCAATTCACTTAACCTCAACTGCCCTGCCAAAAAGCAAAAAAATAAAAAGAAAACAACTAGTTTCATTTTTTAACAGGGATGAGGCGCTGGGGATTGGAAAATGTGAGGAAAACTAATAACCAGTTGTTTCTGCAAAGCTTATTTGTGCTTATGTGTGGGTCAACTATGAAGGAAACATTTCTAAACTCCTAAGATTAAAGGGATTGATTGTAAGAGGCTGGAATGAATTAAAACCAGAAATTCCTTTAACTAAAATTTCAAAAAGCTAAAAATCTACACTAAAACCAAACTATTATTACACCAATTAACCCAATACTTATATATCCTTCTTCCTCCACTATTCGAGTGCCAAAGAGAAATTAATGTTCATATCTAGATGTTGCTAGGTAAAATACTTGTATGTAAAGAAGGGCAGCAATTTGTTACTCTACTTGTAAATTATCACCTCACAAAGACTTTTTTTAATGACTTAATAGTTGCCCAACCTAGGTTACTGCTAAAGAATTCAGTGTTATTACGCATCTAAGAAAAATGTGATTCTTGAAAGGGAAATGAATCCACTTAGAGAAGTCACTTTAGAGAGGGGGCAGGCCCAGAACGGTGGATCACAAGTCAGTCTCAGAATGCGGCGGACATGAATTAAAGATCCTCCTCTAACAACATACCAAGGCTGTGTCCTACGATATGGGCAAGTTACTTAACCTCAGTGCCCTTGAGCAACTAACTCCAAGTCCATAAATTGCAGTGCAGATGTGAATTGCATTGGTGGAAGGCATTTCTTCAAAAAAAAATTCTCATACCAATGAAATCATACATCAGTCCAAAAGAAAAAAACAAACTAAAATTTGCTACTAGGAGACAATAAAATTAAAAGTATGCATTTATTCATTCCATTAGCTGAGAATAGTCCTATTATACAAATACAGTAAAAAGTCAAAAAAATCACAAAATATTACAAAATAAAAAAAGTACAAACTGCATTACTTAATAAATACGACTAAAAGTAGTTAAAATTGGAAACAAGATAGCTTTTAAGTTGGAAACGTTTGACCCAGCAAACCATACAAGCTCTTTTCAGATAGCTTTACATAACACCGGACAATTCCATTTTACCCTTGAAAGTATTTCAAAGGAACAAAGTACAAGGATAATATTCTCCTGCCACAATTTCATTGCTGTCAGGGGCATTTATACGGTTAATTTTTAAATCCCCAAGGTGAATCAGAGACACACTTATTATAAAAGCAGAAGACTATTATCTTGTTACCACATTGTATCCTATGTTAAAATCCTATCGTAACAAATGAAAAATAAATAAAACTGAGAGCACCAGACAATCAGAGGCCACTTTACACAGTAACCAAAGTACAGAATCACTATACCAATGAACATGGGAACTTAGTCACAACAAGTTTGTTCTGCCCTTTAGACAAAATGTTTTTCCTCTACCCTCATTTCCTTAGCTCAATTTTTTTTAAAGCTTTTCCTAAAAAATCCAACGGTTTCCAATCAAATTCTTCTCCTCAAGATGGAATGGATCAATTATCTGGTAACACCAATGACATCAATTTCATTTGAAAGAATAAATGTAAAGTTCAAATTCCATATAGCATAAAAGAACACAAACTCTTTACAAAATAAGCTTTATACAAAGTACTTCTCTGGGTCTCTGCCCAAAAGCCATTTGCCAAAATGAGACGTCATAAATGGAGGTACACCAATCTTAAAAAATATTGTGCAAAAATACATTTTTATAGAAAATAGATTACCAGGAATAAACAAATATACACTATGAGAAAATCAGCTTGCAAATAAGGTGGTGCTAACTTTATACAACAAATTATAAATAGCATTAAGACTACTCAAGGCTATCATAAAACATCATTCAGGTGCGCTGCAACCTTCAGCTCTGGAAAAAAAAAAGATTTGTTCCAACGAAATGATTAAGGCATCACACCTACAGTAAATCTAGTCAGTTTAAAAGTGCTGTAACCCTGATTAGAGTTAGTGTGAGTCTGCAGAGGCAGACCGACCCAGCCGCCGCCCCCCGACCGGCCCCTCAGGAGCAGGCGTTCTGCTCGATGTACATTTTGGACAGCGAGATGGCCATGGACCTGGCCAGCTCCTCGTCCCGCTTCCTCTGCACCTGGGTCTGCTTGCACCAGCTGTCGTACTCGGGGTTGGGGTACGAGTGGTCGAACACGGCGTCGTAGTGCCCGTTGCTGAGCCAGCTCAGCCAGATGCTGGGCCGGAGCGCGTCCTCGGGGCCCAGGTAGTGGATCATGGTGGACACCGTGGGGCTCTCGAGCCGCCCGCCCGTAGTTAAGTGGATGTTCACGTTGAGCATCTGCCCCATGGCCAGCAGCTCGGGGTAGCCGGCCCACGCGCCGTCCTGCGCCGCGGCGATGATGAACTCGCCCACGTCGCCCTCGATGAGCGGCCCAAAGTGGTCCAGGTGGTCCGCAATGTAGTGCACGGTCTGCTCGCGCAGTTCGCGGTGCTGGCTCTGGTCGCCCGACACCGCCTTGCTCACGGCCCGGTACAGGCAGTTGCCGTCGGGGATGATGTGGAAGCGGTACTTGCTCCTCTGCCGCAGGTACTTGTCCTGCCGCTCCACCTCGGCCAGGTACAGGGCCAGCTTCTCGTCCTTAGGGGCCGCGGGAGCCGCGGCGCCGGGGCTGGGGGGCTCGGGGGCCGCCTCGGCGCGGGCCCGGGGCGCGGGCGCGGCCGCCTCCCAGCGCCGGGGGCTGCCCTCGCGGGGCCCGGCGGCGGCGGCTACGGCCTGCTGGTGCTCACTCAGACGGAAGTTTCGCTCGGGCCCGTCCGGGCGGGGGCCGGCCTCGGGGCCCGGCTTCAGCAGCTCCTCCAGCAGCCAGGCGGACGACGAGCAGCGGCGCGGCGGCTCGGGCGGCCGGCGCTCCGGGCCCAGGCAGCGCACGGTCATCTGCACCGTGCTCGTGTAGTGCGGCGGTGGCGGCGGCGGCGGAGGGGGCAGCGGCGGCTTGCACGACCCGCCGGCCGCGGTGGCTGCAGGGGCGGCGGCGGCGCCCGGAGGCACCATCTCGAAGCACGAGGAGAAGGCGGGCATCCCGGCGGCGGAGGCGGCCTCTCGGGACTCGGCGGCGGGAGGGGCGGCGGGCGGGCAGTCACCGGCGGTGGCCTCGGCGGCGGCGTCCGGTGCCTGCAGCGAGACCTTGAAGGGGGCGGCGGCCGCGGAGGGCGGGGATGGGGCGGCGGCGGCGGGTCCCCCCGAAGGGTAGTGGCTGAAGCCCGGGCTGTAGAGCTGCATGTCCGAGCCGCGGCCGCTCCGGCCCCTTATAGGCGCGGCGAGCCCCCGGCGGGGGGACACGCCCTCCGGGCTCCAGGGGGCCGCGGCCCAGGCGGGTGAGCCGCCGCCACTAGAATAGAAATGACCCAACCACCATCCCGGGCCGGCCGCCCGCCGCTCGTCAGCGGCCGCAAATAGCGCCCGGGCCGGGCCCGCCAATTCCTGCTGCGCCACAGGGCGGGGGGCGGGGAGCGCGGGTCACGGGGGCTGCGGCTGCAGCGGCGACTGCTGCGGCCCCGGCGTCTGTTCCTTCTCCTCTACGCGCCCCGCCGCTGCTCCAGGAGTCAGAGGACTCCCCAAGCGAGCCGCCCGCCCCGCTGGAGTGAGTCCCGGAGGCCTGGGAGGGAAGTGTGTAGCAGGGACCCGGGAGGCGGGCTCCCCGCCCCCTCCCTCCGCCCAGAGCTTGTTTACCTCAGGCCGCGAGGCCTGGTCACGTGGGCACGCTGGAATGTGCGGCTCGTTGCCGCGTCTCATTCACCCGCCCCGGAGGTCGCCCCGCCCACCGCCTCCTCCCGGATCCCGGCGCTCAGCGCGCGTCAGCTGAGCCCGTTCCCACTCCTCCCTTCCCCCGCCCCTCCCCTTCTCCCGCTGGGGGTGTGAGCGTGTGAGCCGGCTTCATTCTTAATGGACTCCCGGGTCCCGGGATTCCAGGCGGCCACCCACGTGACTTCTGCTGGGCCTCCCCTCCCCCACCGCAGTGCTCAGGCTCTCGGTGGAGGTGCGGGTACCTGTGGCTCCTGGGCGCTGAAAAATGATTTGTGAAGAACTTGGCGCATCTGAAAGCGCCGTGTAAACGCTAGCCGCTATGAAAGCCTTTCTAAGTTATTATTAAAGCTTCCACTATTTTTATATTATTAAATGTTAAATTATTATGAAAGTCTTCGCTTATTTTTAAATTTTAAATTCCTAAATTTTGTTTTAAATTATTTCATATTAAATTTTTATTAAAGGCTTCCTTTATTATTTAAATTATTAAAGACCTGTTATTTTCAAATTTATAGTATTAAAAGCATCTTCCCTTCTTTCAGTGGCCTTCGGGACTATTTAGAATTTGTACTCCTGCACTAATTTCTTCTGCATTCTCCGTTTACCCTATTTTTGATGAATTTTGGTTACCCAGTTTTCACTTCTCGGCCAGGATCTTGCTGCCCCGAGGGAGCTAAATCGAGAAGTGCAATGAGCTTTGGGAAAGAGCAGGGTTCTAGTCCTGTTCCAGTCCAACAAGTCTTTTGCTCATCCTTGGGGAAAGCCATGGTCCACTTGGGCTGCCCAGGTCTGCTTTCCTCACCTGGGAAGGGGTACAGCTCTGAAGTTCTATGAATCTAGAAGAGCCCCGGTGGGTTACACCGGGGACTCACTTTGCGCCAAGTCCTCTGTCTGCGCAGTATTTTTATTTCAGGGTCAGAGTCGTGTACCTTAAAAAGCCAACCTCCCTTGATTCTTCCTGCTACTCTGTAGAAGGCCCCAAAAGTTGCGTGGAAGGATCTGCTAAACTTCCTAAGGTCAGAAACTGTCTTTTGCAGCTTCTGGTATGCTCTACAGGACCATCTCTAGTCCTGATCTATGTCAGCCCACCGCAGCCAGATGGCTCTGGAGGAGGAAGTGAGGCTGGTGACCTCGCATAGCCCTCCCCGCCTCAAATCAAAGGCAATTGCAAGTCACATCAACATCTCCCTATGAGAATGAAGGAGAAACCATATACCTACAATCCTTGGCACTTAGCCCTGGGCACACAATAGACACTTAATGTTTATTGACTGATTAACAAAGATGCACCCCAACTCTAATTCCTTAGTGAGCAGAAGATAGCTTCGCCTTTCCTCCCAGGGTTCTCACAGCTGGTAATGATTGCAACTTTTGTCTGGGAATGAGCAAATGGCTATGGAATCATGGGGTGGGTTGGGTGTAAAACTGGCACTCTACCCCAAGTCACTTCAACTCTCTGGGCTCAATTTTCTCATCTGTAAAATGGGACAGCTAGATGGCTCGATGGATAGAGTGCTGGGTCTGAAGTCAGGAATACTCGAGTTTAAAGCAGCATAGGCTGTTGGAGCCCCCTTGAACTCTCCTTGAATCTTCCTACTTGTTGAGGCGTTTGCCTGAGTCCATAAACCTTTCAGTATAGCCCAAAATTGTTACTCTTAACCTAGCCTAGCCCTCCATAGTCTGTTACCTCTAGATTGCCTCCGACAACTTCCCACCACTAATCCCGTTCCTGGAGTCTGACCTCTAGTGACCCCAGCCCCATCAAGACCCTCCCTAAACTCCTCTTCCCATCACCCCAGAACCACCCCTAGATCCAGCCCTCCCCACACACACAGTCTTTCTGTATCTAAATCTCATCTTGCCTCTATGTAGGCACTCAGGTTCAATCTACTTCAGATTTAATCCTGCCAACTTGCATCACAACTGCTCGGACCCTTTAAAGTCTACCCAATATGGCAAATCTTTAATAAACTTTGGGTTTTTTTGGCTATAAGAAAGCTTGGTCGAATTCATTCAGCAGGGCCCGGTGTGTTGGTGTTTTGGGGTCCCAAGTACCCCTAAACCCCCAAAACCTCAACATATAGTTCCCTAACCTCAACAGGTTCAAATGTGGCCTCAGAAACTAGCTAGCTGTGTGACCCTGGGCAAGTCACTTTACCCTGTTTACCTTAGTCCACTGGAAAAAGAAATGGCAAACCACTGTAATAATTTTTGTCAAAAAACACAAAGCCCCCAAACGCTGGACAGTAGGATCCACAGGGTCAGGAAAAGTTACACAACTTACTGATTTCGTGGTTGAAGTTAGACTAGACATCCTCTAAGCTTCCTTATTCACTCCCAAATCTGTGACCCGTAAACTTTGCCCCTAACCTCAGCCCACAGAATGATCTCCTTTCACTATTTTTTTTTTGCAAGGGGGAAGGCAGGGCAATTGGGGTTAAGTGACTTGCCCAAGGTCACACAGCTAGTAAGTGTGTCACGTGTCTGTGGTCAAATTTGAACTCAAGTCTTCCTGACTCCAGGGCCAGTGATCTACTCACTGTGCCACCTAGCTGCCCCCACTATCTTTTTTGATAAAGGAAGATAACTTGCTCTGTTAAAATTCCAAGCAGCTTATGCCTCTCTTCAATTCAGCTCAAAAACATTAAGCTTCCTGTAGCATACAGCTAGACACTGAGCAAAATCTGTCCATTCCATACTTATAAAGAAGTACCTGCTGTTTAGATCCCATGTCCTAATTTATGCATTGTTTTTATGCCCCCATAATGGATTTAAAGTCCTTCCCAATTTGGTTCCAGCCTTACTGCTCCTTATTCACATTCATTTGCATTTCAGCCAAGCTGGCCCACTTGGTTGTTTTCCAACCCAGTACTTTGTTTCCTGCCTCTGTCTTTTTGCTCAGTCTCACCCAAGTCCTCTGACTCCAAATTCATATAAATATTAGATATAGTAGTAACTATATGTTATAGGAGGTGCTCAATATATTCCTTGAATAGACCGAATAGGATAGGAAACCTTAACTTGGCCACACACTGCAGAGAAGACACCAAGTTAAAAGGTCTTCATGTGTAAATTATGGGTTTTAAGCTGAAAACAAATACATTGGGTCCCAACTGTAGCACTCAGATTGTTTTAGGAGGATTGAGACCAACCATTTTAATAATCCATAAATCTGCAAAATTTTCTCAAGATATCTAAGTAGCAGTATCTTCAGTCTTTAAAAAAATATGTGGAGAATCTACTTAAGATTCCTTCCACATCAACAGTGAAAACAGCTTTATTAAATACCCTTCATTGTGTGGTGGTGTCAATGGCCTTACATTAAATTCTATTCCAGCCTTTCAGCAACTGCATTCCAAAGCAGATAACATATAGGAAGTCTGGCTAGAGATAGGAAGGGACAAAAGCAATCCCCTGCCCTCAGGGAGGGCACATTCTAATGGCAAAGACAAAATGAAAATAACTAAATACATACCAAAAATATACTGAGCATACTGAAGGTAATCTGATAGGAGAAGACATTAGCAGCTAAAGGAACTGAGACAGGCCTGCAGAAGGTGAGACTTGAGCCAAGCCTTGACAAAAGGCAGAGGACTCAAGTGGTGGACAGGAGGGGACACTGCATTCCAGCCATAGGGAACAGTCAGTACGAAGGCACAGTGACAGTGGATGTCAAGTCACATAAAAAGAACAGCAGCCTGGCTGGACTGTGCACGGGTGTGAGAGAAGAGAAGAAGCATTTCTATGGTACCTGCTATGTGCCAGGCCCTGTGCTAAGCACTTTACAGAAATCATCTCATTTGATCTCACAAGAGCCCTTTGAGGCAAGTGGTATCATCCTCACTTTACAGTGGGGGAACCCGAGGCAAACAAAGGTTAAGTGACTTGCCCAGGGTCATGTAGCTAGTATCTGAGGCCAGATTTGAACTGTGCCACCAGCTGCCGGTGTAAGGTGTAGGGTATAAAGTATAAGACAGATGGAAACATAAGGTCTAGTTATAAAAAACTTTAAATGCCAGACTTATTTGATCCTGTAGTTAAAAGGGAGCCACAGAAATTCATTTTGGAAGGTTGGGGGTGATTTGATCAAACTTCTGCTTTAGAAAAATCTATTCAGCTATTATGTTATATGATTGATTAGCAGAATGGTTTTAGAAAAACCTCAGAAGACATATATGAATTGATGCAGAGTGAGGTGAGCAGAACCAGAACACTGTACACAGTTGACTATGATCAATTGTGGAAGACTTAGCTACTCTGATCAAAACAATGATCCAAGGAGAAGCTAGGTGGTGCAATGAGTAGACTGCTAGCCCTGGAGTCAGGAGGACCTAAGTTCAAATCTGGCCTCAGACACTTGACACATTTACTAGCTGTGTGACCTTGGGCAAATCACTTAACCCCAATTGCCCTGCCTTTCCCCCCTCCAAAAAAAAAAAAAACAATGATCCAAGTTAATTCCAAAGAACCTCTGATGAAAAATGCTAGCCACCTCCAGAGAAAGAACTGATAATCTCCAAGTGCAGACTGAAGCATACATTTTTCATTTGTTTTTAACAATATAGCTATTTCAGAAATGTTCTACATGACTTCGTATGCATAATAGTTGATACTACATCACTTATATTGCTTGCCTTCTCAATGGATATTAAAAATAAATAATCTTCAAAAAAAAGAAAAGAGAAAAATCCACTCAATATTTATTAAGCACCTATGTGCAAGACTAATTTGTGAGTTATGAAGACAAAAATGAAACAGTCCTCACCCTCGATGAGTTTATGTTTTGGAATTTGGAGAGATTATTAGATCTGACTTAATCTTACTGAAGTAAAATTTGTGTTATAGTGTTATTAACCATTTAGTAATATGTATCAACATTATCTGTGAAAAATTACTGGATTGCTAGGTTGCCAAGAAATAGATAAAATCTCAAGTTAGGACAGAAGCGCAGGATACACATTTAAGGTTATATACCCTATTTTCTCCTTTTCACTCCCCTAGAGCATTGATGGTAAACTGATGAACTATGTCAAGTCAAGTCAACAAGCATTTATTAAGCACCCACTATGTGCCAGGCACTGAACTAAGTGTTGAGGATACAAAGAATAGCAAAAATCTATCCCTACTCTCAAGGGACTCACAGTCTACTATAAGGGACCTGGCCCTTATAAGCATGCACATACATGAGGATGTGTAATAGAAATTATTTGGAAAGGTTTTAAAGCATTTAGAGAAGTGATTCAAGAAGGCCCTGCTTCTGATTGTTTGAGTCAATTGAAAAATATTCTTACCTAACAAAGATAATTACTCTTAAGTTGAATGAGATAATCAATGGAGCCTCGCCCTTACAGGTGTATGAAAATATTAACCTATGGCAGCTGAGACCCATAGCTGAGTCTTGGGGGCTGGAGGGTCAGAGTAGGGTCCGAGAATCATAGATTTAGTGCTATAGAGGATCTTAAAAGTCATGTAGTCTAACCCCCTCAAACAGATGTAGAAACTGAGGCCCAAAAAAATTAAGTGATTTGCCTAAGGTCATATGATCAGCTAGTGAAATGGCCAAAATTTTTATCCAGGTCCTTTGACTTCAAATCCTGTGAACATTCCACAGTGTCTGACATTCCTTCTCTTAAGAGACTGCCTTGGAGATTCCAGGGTCTCCTCTTTTAGAACTTCTCTCTGCTCCTCTCTTTCCATTCTTTTATGGCTCTCTGTTACAGAAGCTTGTCGTGCCCTTCCTGGGACACACTGGAACACATAATACACAATGATTGAGGTGTGTGTTAAGTATACGACCGGTCAGTCAACTGGTATTTATTGATAGCACCTACTTTGTGCCAAGCACTGTGTTAAGTGCTTTATAGTCTGGAAAGTAGGTGCTGTTGTCATCCTCTTTTTACAGATGAGGCAGACAGAGGCTAAATGACTTACCTAGGCTCATACTCTAGTGTCACAAAGCTAACGAGAACCTTTGAACTCAGGCTCCAGGCCCACCTCTGTCCATTCTATCCAATCTAGCAACCAGGCACTCTGCTAAGTGCATGAGGATTCAAGGAACACCCCCCCCCCCCGCCCCGCCAAAAAAACTCTGCTCTCAAGGAGGTCTGCTCTCGAGTCTAATGGGGGAGACTACATGCAAATAACTGTACAAATAGATATATATGGTACAAATTGAGAGTAGTCTCAAAGGGAAGGCAATAAGATTAAAAAAGCCTGGGAAAGGATTGTTGTAGAAAGTATATATCCTTCATGTGTATATGCATATAGTGTATATGTATGTGTATGTATACAGATACATATCCTATATACATGTATATCATGTACATATCCAAAAGCATACGTGTGTTTATGTTAGAATTAACAAATTATCTAAGATTATTGCTTAGCTAATTTTTAAAAAATCAGTCTGTACTACTCACCTTCATCCTCTGATCTCTGGTATATTTGGTAACATTGCCCAAATGGAAGTATTATTGTCTTGACAGTATTTGACTTTGAGATGAGAAATCTCAGAGAAGCCAAGTGATTTGACCCTGTTCACCGAGATTTTAACGGCAGAACTGACATTCAAAACCCAATCCTCTGATGCCAATTCCAACTTTGTTTCCACGGAATCAGGCTGCTCTATTAACTTTATGTAGAATTAAAGTACATGAATAAGTCATTATGTCCTTGTGAGAGACATGCCTTATTTTCTCATCTGTAAAATAGAATCTGAAAGGCCGACCTGTCTCACAAGACATTAATAACCGCATCATTTCCATTCATTATTTACAAAAAGAGTTTTGAAGAATCTTTCTATATCTAGACTCAGGGTTCCACACTTTGCAGTCCTTTCTCCTTCCTTACAATAATTTTTTTTCTTTTGTAGGGGGTTTGTATATAAGGCGTGTATGTGCATGTGTGTGTGTGTGCATGTGTGCGTGTGTGTGTCGTCCAGATAGGTTATATGTATGTCCACAAAAGTTTATCTAAATGGAGCTCCCTAGGAGGCTTTAATAGGTGGAGACTGATTCTCGCCCAATGGGAAGCACAAGAAGGGGCCACTTGACTAGCCACTCTGTTCTTCTCAGAGACTGATATATATTATATGTATATACATATATACATACGTATATCATATGTAATCAGTATATATATAGTTACAAAGTTACAACTATTTTAAATTGCACACAGACTTTATGGACACTGTATATATATGTATATATACATACACACATATACACATACACATATACATATACACATATAATAATTGATTTTATGTATATACGTGTGTGTGTGTATACACACACATACACACACAAACATTGCTCCCCTAGGGGAATGATTTTTTCTTATGTTCAAAGTCATTTTCTTGGTCTCTGAGCCTTAAAGAGTAAGGCATGCTTATATCCTGCCAAATGCATTCTTTCATGAAAGATCATCACAAATCAGAGTAGCAAAACAAATCATTTATTCAAGCAGTTAGCAAATAGAAATCCAAGAAGTTATACAGATAGAACAAACTGGACAATAAATAGATTGAATTAGGTCTCCCATTGTGAGCAAGATGGCTCAGTTCAACCAAAAGAAAGGCCTCCATCTCACCCAAGGGAAAATTCTCTGAAAGCTCTGGAGAGACAAACTGGAAATCAGAGACATGTTAGGATGCAGCTTTCCCAGATGTCTGCCTTCTCTCTCCCTATAAGTCTCTCCCTAAAGAGAGTCCGGAACCACTTGTGACCTCCCTTGAAGCAAGAGATCTCCTCTCCAAAGCTCTCAAGGCGCCTCTGTGCCTACCATAGCCATTCTTTCTGAAGTCATCCTTCTCTCTGCCAATGAAGAGTCTTATACAAATGATCCAGGCTTGAGCCTTGGGTTCCATCTTCCAAAAGAGAGCACTAACTATTATAACATTTTGCACAAGCAAGATATCTGCTAAATATTCAGTTAGCGTATATGTTGACTAAAGCTTCCTATCACAGTAACCTTCCGCTAAAGTCTTACCCTAATCCCAGGTGGTCCTTTCTTCTCAAAGGCAATGACAGTAGAATTCTAACTCTCACAGGTTCTAACAAGATGGGAAGACTTTGAATACAAGTCTAGAAACATGCTTTGTTTCTGTCATTTGAGGATAAACCTACTTAATTTTAGGGAGACTTTTTAGTTCAACTAAAAATATTAAGAAATAAATGTTTCTCACATCTGAAGCCCTTTCCAGACATTTGTCCCTTCTCTTAGAACTAACTCTTTTCTTTTAGGAAAGTACAAAAAAGGTCAAGAATGAGCCAGGCATGGTGTCAAAGTTCACATCAGATCCTACAGTGCACATAGGGAGCTATGAGAACTTTGTGATCAGGGGAATGACGTGGACAGGTCTGTGTTTAAACATATCATTCTAACAGCTATATGGAATACAGTTCAGGATGGGAAAGCCTGGAAGCAGGGCAGCCAATTAAGGGCTGCTGAGAGTGCTGAGGGTCTAAATTAGAGCAATGACTATGGGACCAAGGAAGAGATCTGGATTTGAATCTCTCCTGGAAAAGATTGTTGAAAAACAAAGAACACTTAGCAGAGACAGTGTGCTGCAGAGGAAACAGCACTGACTTTGGAGTCTGAGGATCTGGGTTCAAATTCTGACTGTCACTTACTACCTGTGTGACCATGGACAAGTCACTTAATGTCTGTGGACCTCAGTTTCCTCACCTGTAAGGTGAGGGGGTTGGATTATATGGCCTCTAGAGTTCTTTCTAGGTGAAAACCTATGGTCCTAGTGGTGTGACCAAGGCTTTTTTCCTCATCTATAAAATGGGATTAAGAATCTTTACCTCCTAACTCTGTGTGTGTAGGTGTGTGTGTGTGTGTGTGTGTGTGTGTGTGTGTGTGTGTGTGTTGGGGGCAGGGGAAGGCTTTTGCAAACCTTAAAATGCTACATAATTAAGAGAGGGAAACTTTTTGCTTTGTCTTTGTAAATCCTAGCCCTGTTTAAATGAGTTATTCTACATAGGGCCCCTCTAGTTTAGCAGGACAAAAGAATCTGTCCCAGGTTGGGCCTCTGGGTTATCCATTGAGCCCAAAGGATACGTATACAGGTATGTAGGCCTTGGAGACAGAGCAGAAGAATGAATGAAGCAGAAACCAGGCAATGCTAGCTCATACTACTGTATTGTTCTATGAGTAGGCATAGTCTAATAAGTCTGGAACCAAAATAACAGCTTTGTTACTCATGGTGCATATAAGGATTTCCTGCCCTTCCCAGAGGAGAATTCAACGATCTACCTGGTTATGGATCTAAAAATCCATACTTTCCAGTGGATGCAGTATCTCTTTATCTGAATGGATCTCCCAGAGCTGTCTATGAGCCTTATTCACCTAGAGTATTTGAGGGGTAGAGGTTTTGCTTTTCTGGGTTCCCAGTGGATCCATATTCAAAGTACAGAGAGGGAAGGGACTGCCCAGTGTTGTCTTCTTGTTTTCTCACAGCTTAACCCCACTCTCTAGCTGGTCTAGACATTTTTCTTGTCTCATTGTTTACTTGGCTCAAAAGGAGGGGTACCCCCAAATCTTATTTCCAAAGGCTATTCTTATCAAATGCTAGAGCTATTCCCATCTTAGATATCAATTTTCCTGAACCCTGTTGCTTTGAATTTCCTATTTTAAGACTGGACGCAATCATAAATTTCCACCCGTTCTCAGGGAGGACTATGGTCATTAGAATCATTGTCTAAATTTTCCTCCTATGCGTGTCCAGTTGTTAGATTCCCAAAGAAGTATGGGAGGTGAAAGCGACTGAATTTTTACTAACCACCCAAAGGCAACCTGGAATGGTTTACTGAGGGAAGGGGCTTTTGAGTCCAGAAGGATTAGTTTAATGGGAGAGGCAAGCCTTTTTCCAACACCTGACTAGAGGCAACAAACAACTTTAGAGCTGAGGCTAAGAAAAAGTCCAAGAAAAGAAACTTTCCTGCTCTAATATTCCGTGATCTAGAATATAGATTAATTATACATACTTTTCTGTAATGAAAAAAAAAAAGCTCTTTGCATCCCCTCCTTTACATTCTTTTATATATTGAGTTCATTCTGTCAGTTTTATGCTTTGATTATATTAGTAGCCAAAATCTTGACATTGAAGCCAAGTTGTATCCAATTTGAGGTAAATGGAAAACTTTGAAAGTTGGTCTGTATTCTGGCACCATTCTTGGGTGCTGACTCATTTTCTTCAGCTCATGAATCTATTTTGAGGAAGATGAAATTGCTGAATTAATTAAAGAGCTTTCAAGCAGAGCACTCTCTAATGGCATTTTTCCTGTAGCTTTATACATTTGCCCACCACCTTGCCATTTTTAACGATCCCTTTCCTTTTGGCATTAAAAGTGGAAGCCTGGAAAATTTTAAAGGCATCAAATCATAGCGTGTGGTTTGCAAAAGTGACTTTTATAATTATTTCCACAGCGAAACATTTTCTAGTATATCTTTCTTAGAAACTGTCAGATAATATTTTTGCCCTACTTTGGACATCAACCTCATACATTTTCTCCAAGTTTCTATGACGATGCCCACGTTTTCACCAGTGATTGCTCCAGAACCATGTCTCCATCAAGGCATTCATTAACTGAACTGCTTCTGTTTCTATACATTTTAGCAAATTAATATGGCTGCACTAACTCGAATGCTCAGAGAAACATGAGAAAAGAAAGGAAAGTTAATATATAGCAACTGTAATTTGCTGTCTAATTTTTTTCTAACAACCTAGTCAAATACTTTAGGCTCCTAGGGCTGGGGGTAGATTCCAACTCACTTGTGCCATGGGATTATGACTCAAGAACTCAAGACTTTACTTCTTCCAGTGCAACATTTTGAGCTGATTAAAAGCAGCTTGAAAGTGGAAGCTTAGTTAAGCAAACCTAGACATCGTTTCATTTTTCATTTACTACATGTTACAATGAGAGTTTTAAATTAGTGATTTTTCCCTGAAGTGAAAAAAAATCACTATGTCTGAAGTCATGGGACCTTGGTTCAAATTCCAAATTTGTCATTTATTTCCTGCGTGACCCTAGGCAAGTCAATTAACCACTTGGGTTTCATTTTTCTCATCTGTAAGATGAAAAGGTTGGAATCAATGACCCTTAAATTGACTTCCATCTTTAAATCTAAGATTTTATGAAAAAAGACAATAAGGAACTCAAAATCATGTGGAACTGATTTTGTAAACTAAAACTAAAAAAAATCTTAATTAAAAAAAAAGAAAGAAAAAGAAAAAAAGACAATAAGGAAGCTACAAACAGATAGATCATATGTTTTCCTAATAAGAATGTCAGATTCACTGAATCAAGTCTCTAACCGTCAAAGCCAAAAAGAGTAGGCTAGAGACAAGGAGAGTCAGGAATCAAACAGAAGATTAATTTCAAAGGGAGGGAAACAGCTTTCGAGCAAGGAGGCAGATTAGACACATGTGCCAAGGCCCTGCCCTTAGTGGGGGGACCCACTGTAGTGTGGCTAAATCTTAGTACTGATATACGCATGGCTACCCAGTAAGCTGTAGCCCTGATAATGAGGCAGCAATGGGACAAGTTTGATTGATGGCAGGACTTCATGACCAGAACATGAGTACTTCTCTGGTGTTTGTCCGAGCTCAGAAAACACCTGGTGCTGGTCAAAGCAATACAATAATTATGTGATTTTGCCAGAGAGTGGGATCCTCCACAGAAGGAGCACAAAGGATCATTGTTATGCCAAGCTCAAGGCACAGCTTGGTTGCTGGGCCTTAGCTCTGGAAAACAGAGCATCTCCTAATATCTTGACGAGAACAATGATTTGGAGGAGAGCTGTACATATCCATTTCAGTTGAAATCAAAATGGAAATCTGTGTCCGTATTTAATTACTATGTGTGAATCTGTACATGCAGTCCCTAATTTTAGGGTGTTTGTGATTAGGTTTTACAATCTAGAGATTGGGAATAAAACTATTTATTAATTTGTATTGGACTCTAAGGCCCTTGGATCAAAGGAATTATATAAATACCAGATGTTATAATTAATGTTTTACTTGTAGACCAGCAAGTTATAGTTTATTATCCTTTCTCCATGTAGAACTTGGGCACAGAGAAAGGCAGTTAGTCCAGATTCACTGGACCACACAGTACATGGAGAGAAACTGTTACAGCTCAGGTCACTGCAGGTCCAATCAAATCTGACCAAGCTAGTCAGGTACCCCCAGATAATTTGAAATTGGAACAAAATGAGACACTTGTGGTACATCTAATAGGTAACAAAAAGAGGTTTACTAAGTGTAGCAGGGAAAGGACATTTAGAGCAGGTATGGGATATTTATCCAGCTTATAGTTCAACTCATTGGAACAAAACTTTCCTTTGCCAGAATTGGTCATGCCACTGGTCTGTGGTTAGAAACCAGAGTATAGCTCCTCATGTCCAGGCCATTTTTATGGTCATGTAATCAGGAAGCTAGCTCAAAGGCTAGAACTTTCCTCTAGTGAGCGAATTAAATCTAAAGGACAATATCAATACTTTTTAAGGAAGAGCTAGCCTAATCTGAATGGGGTGAGGCCTTAGGATGTCACTCCCACCACAGGAGTAGCATGAGCAAACTGAAAAGATAGGGTAATACCAGATAGTAGAGACTCTTAACTGCCGGGCTAAGCAGTCTAAACTCAGTAGGCAGTAGAGTCATTGAATGCTTTTGAGTGGAGGAATGAAGCACAGGAAAGAGGAGTCTGGCATCTGTGTGAAGAAAAGATCTGAAAAGGTGAAGAACTGTTTGACATTTTATAGCCAGGATTCCTTTTGGACACAGCTTGCATTAGATGGCTGCTGAGATCCTTCCACCTCTCAAATCCTCCAATTTTACAGATACTTTGAGATTTGTTTTTAGTAGACAGAATGTGACTAAGTTGCTTAGAATTTTTTTTAAAATTCATACTTTGTTTAGCTATTTTTAAAAATGGCTCAACTGTCTTGGTCATGTTGTCCTTAATTAATTTTAGCTTGTGTATTAGCCAACAGATTTTGAGAAATCGTTGTTGAATGTGATGTTACTGAACTTGGCAAATGTTCTTGTGTATATTTAGATCTAATATAGACAAGTACATGTTAATTCCTAAAACAATTGACAGACACTAATGGCTCTGGAGAAATACTTGAATCTACTTATAATAAACTTAAATATACCCAAGTATATGTGAGCTTTTCAGTTATGAATAGTTTATCATATCCTTGGAGGAATACTATATATAAACAAAAAAGTTTTATAATAGTGATTTATTGCAAAATCAGTATCACCAAAGATCTAACTTAGAAGGGAACTCCAACCCATGCCACACCTTTTTTCATCTGTCCCTTAGCAAGTTTTCTAAAATCAAATGCTTTTCTGGTATCTGGATACTAAAATCAATAAATTAAACCTTAGAAATACATGAAAAAAAATTCACAGAGGCATGTTTTTGTTCAATCATTTTCAGTCCTGTCCAACTCTTCATGACCCCATTTGAGGTTTTCTTGGCAGAGAGGATGGAGTGGATGGTCATGTCCTTCTCCAGCTCATTTTACACATGAGGAAACTGAGGTAAACAGGGTTAAGTGATTTGTCCAGAGTCACGCAGCTAGTAAGTGTCTGAAGCCAGACTTGAACTCAGGTCTTCCTGATTCCAGGCCTGTCATTCTATCTATTGCTCCACCAAGCTGCCCTTCACAGAAGCATACAATCCCCTAATTGGAAGGAATCTCAAAGATCTATTCCAACCCTACTTAAAGAATGAATCTCTGCTATGACATCCCTAGCGAGTAGTCAGCCAACTTTTAGGTGAAGACCTATGGTGTACTTGTAACCTTGCAAGGCATCAGATTGCATTTCTAGATAGCTCAGAATGTTGCTAAGTTTTTTTGTATTGATCTGAAATCTGCCTCTAATTTTTACCCACTGGTCCTCATTCTACCTCTGTGGCTGAGCATATCAAATCTAGTGACTCCTTCATATGACAACCCTTCAAATATTTCAGGACTGCAATTATGTCTCTCCTAAGTGTTTGCTGAGCTGTTGAATTGAGTGTGTGCAAAAGTCCTTATGGGCCATTATTACATCAACCATACTTTGCACTCTCCAACAAATAATGCCATTTTCCTTAGGATCTGCACCAGTGGTAACAAGCTCAAATAGAAACTAGGGCCACTAATCTATACATAAGGATCTATGCATAAGGATATTCCGATTTATCTTTAAAATGGATTATCATCTCTTGTTTTGTTGAATTTTAATTTATTTTAAGTATTTCCCAATTACATTTTACTTTGGTTCTGCCACACTCAAGAGTGTTGCAGCCCATGGGGTACATGCCTACTGATACCTCTGGTCTTACAATGTCAATGTTCTTCAGGGGCCACATAGGAGAGAAAGCCTACATATGTGTCCAGTATTGCCAAGGATTTATTCACAGCATACACTCCATTCCTTATCAGAAAGACAACATAAAAGAGAAACCACATAAATAATAAAAATTCATGAAATTCTTTTCTCAGAGCTTGAGTCATTTATATCCTGCAGTGAATCAGCATAAGGGAAAAACTCTTCAAGTATAAAATTTGTAAGAAAAACTTTAGCTAGAGCCCACAACTACTACATCTAGGTGTGAAATCCTGTAAATTCCCTATGCTACAATAAGTTATCAACAAGCGTTAATCAAATACCTACTATGTGCCAGGTACTGTTAGTTTCTGGGGATACAAATAGAAAAGTAAGATAGTCCATATGCTCAACCAGCAATCATTTCTACTCAACAACTGAAGTTTCAGGTTTTTCCCCCTAAAAGTAAATTGTTTTCCATAATTGTTTTAAAAACTCCATTTATGAAGTTTCTCTTCAGTGCAAACTCTTTGGTAAACATCTTATTCTGCAATCCTTGAATCCTCAATAATTTCTCTCACATATATCTCTAGTTGGAAGGTTCAGAAATTAATATAATAATGTGATAATAGTCTTAGTAATATAAGAAAAGTAGTATTTCCTACTTTGGGGACTTTTATATATCTAGTACCATGCTGCTGGTTTTTTTTTTAATTACTGTTACAATGGATGAAAGAATGAGCATTTATGATACAAGTAGAAAAAGCAAGACAGCTCTTCCTTGTTCTCAAGGAGCTCACACTATATTTGGAGATGACACACAGAAGAAAGTTCATCACTAAGTTAGTCTGAAAGGTATAGAGGCAATGCAGATGGTAAGCAGTTGAGGGCCTTAAGGTACGGGGCAGGGTAGATGTTTAGATCAGAAGGTCCTCCAGCGTACTAGAAGGAGTTGGGTTGGTGCCTCCCTTCTCACTCAAGCAGTCAGGGCAGTGAGGTAGTCCAAATGGTGGAGGGGGCAAACAGCCGGATGGCTTCTAGAAGGGGGAGAGAGGGAGGAGGAGAGGAGAAGACAGGGAAAGGGAAAGAGAGAAGAGTGCTTCTGGTGGCAATGGTACAGATTGCTATCCTCCAAGACTCCTAGATCTTCTTCTGTTTAATTGGCACAAAGTCAGTCCTACCCCTTTTTACATATATTTGGTTTGCTTGTCCTCCTTCAGAGTTAGACCCTCCTACAGTTTATTTTTTTTTAATAACCAAATTCCATTCTATTTCTTTTTGACAACTCCTATAAATACCTGGGGTTGACTTTTAATCCTAGCATCAAGTTTCTAAAATGCCTGTTAACCCCATGTCATCGTATGCTGATTCAGTGAAAATACCTGCTATTCCACAGATCATTAATTAAAATATAAATCTATGGACCTAGGGCTCACCCTGTCCAATACTAATTGTTGTGCCCTTCCCATGTCTATAGATAGAGATGCTCTGGCCAATTGTGCATACTCCCTATGGCCAAGTTATTTTTTTGCCCACTTCATGTAGGAACAAATTGTTTGCAACAATTAGAAAAAAAAAAGCTATGCTTAATAAACTAGAACAAGATTCCCGCAATTGTTTTCTCAATTTAAACAACCTGTAACCCTATTGTGTGAGATTATAATACAATATAAACAGAAACAAAAACATACGTGAGCTACCAACCTGCACCTGCATGCCTTTATCATGATTCTATGATATTCTATGCTGTGCAATCCTCTTCTTCCTAGGCCTGAGCTAATATTCTCAGAAAAGGAAGAGTAGACATTACAGAATCATCGATTTAGAGCCAGAAGGGACCTGATGAGATTTTCTGGTTATTTTACAGAAGAGGAAACTAAGGCATAGAAAAGAGAAATGCTTTGACCAAGTTCACACTGTCAGTGAGTAGCAGGGCTGAGATTTAAACCTAGGCTCTTTCAGTCTAAATCAAGTGCTCTTCCTGCCATCAAAATGAATTCTGCTTATTGGGAAATAGGAAGGAGTTGAGAGCGGATTGAGTGTCGGAGAAGGTGATCCAATAATGGGATCTTACACAGCACCATATATAAATGGGGTTTGTCTTCTGGCACCCTAAAATTACTCTGCGTGGGCATCTCAAGGCCAGCTACACTGACCATTTATCTCCCTCTTCCTGTGCCTTCATCTTTTTCTCTTTGATAGCTCTTGCTCTCTACACATTTTATCTTCATGTCTCCATCTCTTTGTCTTTTCTTGCCCTGAAAAACATACAAAAGTGCATATCATGTAGTATTTATTGACTACAGCAATGGGTCTTAATGTGAGATCATGATTTTTATTTTTAAAAACTTTTAGACAACTATTTCAACATAACTGGTTTCCTTTGTAGTCCTATGTATTTTAATTTACACAAATAGGCATGTAATATTTATGCATACATGTGTACATATAAATACATGCGTGTATGCATATATGGGGTGCAGGGGGGGTGTGGGTGTGTACAGGACAGTGGAAATTTGGGGCACAAAAGAGGGTTTTGGATAGAATTCCATGGGGAAAATGTACAATTCTTTTATTGATACCAGACTTCTCCTTGAAATTGAATTCAATCCAAGAAACATTCCTTAAGCACCTAACAAGTCCAAAGCACTCTGCTAGATGCTGGAAATATAAGGACAAAAAAATAAAAGGGCCAGGGATACATATGTACATACATACAAAATACAGACTAAGTCATTTCAGAGAGAGGGAAGAGCACTTACCAAAGGCCCATCTTTTTAATACTAACATTCTTTCAATGATGGGTAGCTGTGACCCATTGAACATAGACTCCAAAGAACTGACTTGAGATTCACCCAAAGAAAGGAAAATGGAGAGGGACAGGTAAGTCTAAAAAGGCTACAGTACTTTACAAACAAGGAATTATGTGGGAGAAGTAGCATAAAGGTTTTCTAAGAAAAAAAGTATGAAAAAAGAAGTGGTTTTGTCACCTATCAAGAGGAAAGGAAAACCAGGGGATTGCCTGGTATCCATAGAATGTCAAAAGACAAGGGACATTTGGGTGAACCCTCGGCTGTGATTTTTTTTTTACCTTTTTTTAAACCTTTTTTACCTCTATTTTACCAATAGTACCCACAGATTTTTGAAGATTTTTAATTTCATTGAAATCTTTTTTCATTCATATGTGTATGTATATGTATATAGCCTTCATTCCCAAATCTACCCCTCTGCCCTATCTAATCCCTTGTAGCAAAGGGAAAAAAAAAAGATCATGTGGGCAAAAGTAACCGACAAATCAGCGGTGCAACGTCCACACCCACAATCCTCCACCTCGGCAAAGAGGTAGGTGCTTCTTCTATCAGGGACAGTAGTCATTATAATGATACACCATTCAGTTTAAGGTTGTTTTTGTTGTGGTTGTTCTTTCCACTTATTTTTGGGAGGACAAGGAGAGTCACACGGGGTGGGACCCGTGAAAAACAGGCTCTCTTACCTCAGGAACCATCTTGTCCAGACCTTCCTGGAAAGGAATCCGCACCCCAACATACCTGACAAGTTGCCCTTCAGCTTCTGCTTGAAGGCTTCTAAAGAGGGGAACCTACTACCTCCTGAGGCTACTCACTCCACTTTGGGACAGTTTTCATTGTTAGGAAGGTTCCCTGAAATCTTGTTTAAATCAGTCTCTACCACTTCTTCCCATCCACTGATACTGGTTCTGCCCAAACAGAACACAGCTAATCTCTCTTCTAAATGCTATCCTGGCAACTATGTGGTCCCCTCCCAAGGAGCGGACAACAATAGATCCCCGCCCTCTTAGCACGGAGTTAATGTAAATAGTAAATAGTGATTGTTCCTCTTTTAGCCAAGCAACCCTGAGGGTCTCCCCCTCCCAATTTGATTTTTTTTTCTTTTGGATTAAAGGGGCCATCCCCCGACTCACTTTTTAAAGAGTCCTATTCACTGAATGAGAACCTGAAAAGACTTTAGGCTGAAAGGGCCTTCTCCAGTCATCCATTGGACCCAGATGGCTCTGGAACAGAAAGTGAGGTTGGTGACCTTGCACAGCCCTCCCTCACTTAAATCAAAGTCAACTGCAAGTCATGACATCATTTCTCCAATATCGTGGTCCTTTTCAAGAATGAAGGATAAGCACAGTAACAAACAACAACCCCTCCCTACACACACAGAAACACACATACATACACACACACATACACACACACACATACACACACACAAACACACACACACATACACATACACACACATACACATACACACACAAACACACACACACACATTTTACTACTCAGTCTTCTCTTCTCCAGACTAAACATCAACTGATCTTTGTATGAGAAGGACTCAAGGCTTCATCATCTTGGTTGTCCTCTTTCTGGAGGATCTCCAGTTTATAGAAGTTCCTTAGGAATGGTGGCAGCTAGAACTGAACACATGGCCCCATATGGGGTTTAAACAGGGCACAGTACAGAGGCACAATCACCTTCTTATTCCAGGAGATGATGTCTCCTTTCGTGTAGCCCAAGATCACATGGATCTGTTATGATCAGCAATGTTAGAGGGAGTGCCCACATCCATGAGATAGATCACAGATCCATCAAAAAAGGTACCATTGCTACACTGTAAGTCTTAATAATGTAAATTTTTATTTCTAATTATTTTTGGAAGACTTGATTCTACATTTAAAGTATATGCGTAGAATGTTAGAGCTAAAAGAGAATTTAGAAAGCATCTAAGACTCTAAATTTGCAAATGAAGAAACTGAGGCAAAGAGACTTACCCAGTGCTAGAGGCAGAACTAATACCCAGATGATGTGACCGCCCTAGCCAAGTGCTCTTTTCTAACATAACATGCTGCTTCCTTTATTCTAACAGAAGGGCTCATCTTCCTCTTTCAACCATTAATATTCCGCTAGAGCTAGGAAAATGAAAGAACATACCACCAGGGAAAAGGAACAACCTCAAAATAATTTGTGGAAAACAGCAACTTCTCTTTATCTGTTGGGGGTTTGACTGCTTTTCTACAGAGAGGTTTCCTTTATCTCCAGCTTCTTCTAGTGAAGTCAGAGATTCAGAAATAGCATAGTGAGTGTACCATTTACTTGGGCAGTTCTACCGCAAGGGATTAAGTCTGGAAACAGATCATCTTGTTACATATGACTCACAGAAAGATAAAAAGATGAGTCAGAGAGCCCTGCTGAAAACTGGAATACCTTAGAATCCGTAGTTGGAGGTTTTGAGAGGAATCATTCTGCTTTTCAGCCTGGAAACCATTAGTGTGTGCTGATTAGTTTAATGGACTATGGACATAAATGATTTTGATACAGTTTGATACACTTGGCATAATAAGGTGCTTCACCAGTCATTATTTGATATTTGAATATAATCTTCAGAAGTATGATTATACTTTTAACTTCTTCAAGAATCAGTCAGGTCCCTGACTTGCTTAGAGGCCCTGTGAAAGAAGGAAATCTTTCTCCATTCAATAGATCTACTATTAACACAAGCAAATGGGCCTTTTCTGAGAATTCTGACTATAGGAATATTTACATTAATACTTGGAGAACTTATTAGATTAATATGTTTACACTGACAAGCATGCTTTTTGGTGGGGTATCTTGTGGAAATGAAAACAGAGCTTCTTTATATATATATTTTATTGATGGTCTTGTCTTTTCTACTTTTAAACATCATGGTGATTTCCAAATGAAAACAGCGCTTTTTGAATGCATAATGAGGTCCTTGAAATTTACCAGGCTAAATGACAACATTTCCTCCCAATTCCTTCAGTATTATTGAATACAACATGTTCTGTTAATAAGTAGTAGTAGTAGCAGCAGCAGCAGCAGCAGCAGCTGCAGTAGCAAAAGCAGTAGTAGCAGTAGTAGTAATGGTAGTAGTAGCAACAGCACCAGTAGTAGTAGTAGTAGTAGTAGTAGCAGTAGCAGCAGTAATAGTAGCAGAAATAGTAGTTAGCATTTACAGCACTTTAAGGTTTACAAAGTATTTTTACAAATCTTATCTCATTTGATCCCCACAGAACCCCTGTGACAGTAGGTGCTATTATTACCCACATTTTGCAGATGAGGAAAATGAGGCAGAGACCTGCCTAGGGTCACTAGCTAAGGAAATATCTGAGGTGAGATTTGAACTCAGGTCTTCCTGACTCAAAGTCTAACACTCTATCACTTACCATGCCACCTATACTGCCTAAATGCCTAAATTAGATCCATTTAGTCAGCTGGACTACAGAACAGGGACAAACTGCATGTTATTTTAATCTGTTGGATGAGGTTTTATACAAAAAATGAGTCTAGTAATGGGGCCACAGAATCCTCTATTTTAGTGAGGGGGGGAATATGTATGTATGTGTGTATAAACATACACGCACATGCAGACAACACACATACACACACACAGAAACAAAACTGAAAACTGCACTAAGACTTTTGGGACACCTCTGTATGCTGAGCCCACGTTTCTGAGAATTATATGAAAACTATGTGCAAATGCAAGTATGTTTCAGAAATGTGATACTTCCTTACTTGAGTCAGAATCACCAAGAATAGAAACCTAAGTGGATGGATATGGCTCATAAATAGAAAGTAAGCTCATCTACACTAAAGTTCTTAGATGTTCTCTTCAGTTACTTTAGACTTCAAGCTGTGGCATTATAATGTTTACATTGTAGATAGTTAGAAAAGGCATGCTAACATTTTCCTTAGTCATAAATTCAATGTGGTAATGATTTAAAGAATCTTAGAATCAGCCAAACTGTGATATACGTATGTGACCATAATGGGATACTGCTACATAGTAAGCAACAATGAAAAATGAGACAAATGAACTGATGCAAAGTGCGGTAAGATCTATTTAAGGAGGGAGTTCATTTCCCACCTGCTTCCTCTACTTTGGGATTCCTCTGAATTTTCCACCATGCCCCTGCCCTCCCTCACCTTTATTCCCACCCTCCCGTTCCTGCTTTTAGGCCTCCTTTTGCCTCTTGTGTGTTGTCTTCCCCCATTAGATTGTAAACTGGTCAAAGGCATGAACTTTTTCCTCTTTTTGTATCGCCAGGGCTTAGCACAGTACTTGGCACATAGTAGGCTCTTAATAAATGTTTATTGGCTGACTAAGCAGAATTAGAAAATGGCATACCCAATGACTACTAGAGTGTAAATAGGAAGAATAACAAGCAAAAATGAAACTAGATCCTGACTGATTAAAATGACCAAGTTTGGCCCTGAAAAAGATGAGAAAATGTGCCCTCCTTCAATTGAAAAAGGCAGGGCAGGAGTGCAGCGGGGAAGGGGCAGAATATAGCAATCAATTGACCAGCAAGCATTTATGAAACACCTACTATGTGTCAGAGATTGTGGTAGGTGCTGATAACATGATTCTTTCTGTAATAGGATAGGATTTCTTCCTCTTCCCCCCCCCCCCATAGGTTAGGCTAATTCTTTCCCTTAAACCGAAAAAAGTTATTCCTTGTTCCAAGACTTTTATGGCTTGGGAAACTAAGGCTGGTGGCCTCAAGCCACATATGGCTTTCTGTTTAGCTAAGGGCATAAAAAGGTCTTCCAAGGAGGAGTCAGCTCTTCAGACCACCAAAATAGTCCATGATACCAAAAAAAAAAAAAAGATTAAAAACTCCTGCTCTAAACTATTTCACTTGGTGATTTCATCAGCTCCCATGGATTCAATTATTATCTTTCAGTAGATGATTCCCAGACTTTTCCAGTCCTAACCTCTTTCCTGACCTCCAGTCTCTCATCACCAATTGCCTATTAGACATCTCAAACTTTATGTCCTATAGACATCTCAAAGTCAGCATATCTAAAACAGAATTCATCATCTTTCCTCACAACCCAGCTCCTCTTCCTGACTTTTTTGTTACTGTCAAGGACTCCACTATCCTCCCAAGTCACCCAGGCTCACAACATAAGGGTCAGTTTCAACCCAGCACTTCTACTCACCAAACATATCCAATCTTTTGCCAAGTCTTGCCATTTCTATCTCCCTGATATTTCTTATATATGTCCCCTTCTCTCCACCCACACAGCTGACACCCTGGTTCACTAAGCCTTCCCTGCTGACCAGACTGGCCATATAGAGACAAGGAGGGCTGTGTCTAATCATAGTAATAGAATAGAGGATTTTCAAGCATACTTTTATGAAAAGACCAAAACTGGGTAGAAACTTTGAAATGCAGACACAACAGTCAAGAGATACCTAGAATGGTAAATATTAGAGCAAGTGGAAGGGGATATACGATTATGGAAGGCTAAAATTCTAATGGGTGAGAAGAAACAAGTGTCCTTTCAGAGTTATGTCTTAAAAGAATATTGTAGAAATTAAGAAAAATTGAGGACCTCAAGTGAATTTGTTTTGTTCTAAAGCTATTAAGAAGGGAAAGAGAAGAAAGAGTGAAAGGAAGTGGATATGTGTGAAAAGAGTATACCAACATGATAGAAGGGATTGTTCAAGTGGGCATCAAGTGAAACTCACTCATTCCTATCTGAACACCTTTAAACACACAAATAGGTATAGAAATATGCCAAACCCAACCAGGAAACAGACAAGGATGGGGAGGGGGGCAGGGAAGAGGTGTTAAAAGGGAGGGAATACCAGGGAGGGAATAATTGTAAGCAAAATTTACTTAATTATCCTGAGAGGGGAACAATAAATAAAGAAGGGGGGAAGGGAGGGAGGGAAGGAGGAAAAAAGGAAGGAAGGAAGGAAGGAAAGAAGGAAGGAAGGGAGGAAGGAAGGAAGGAAGGAAGGAAGGAAGGAAGGAAGGAAGGAAGGAAGGAAGGAAGGAAGGAAGGAAGGAAGGAAGGATAGAAAGAAAATACATGGAACTAAGGGAGTGCCCATCAAATTTTGTGTGTGAATGTTATGAAATATTAGTTTGTCCTACATTCTCAAAGCCGACCAATCACATCAGGAAGGGGCTATCTTGACTTGCAAGTGAATTAGATGTAATATGAAGTATTATTACACCGTAAACAATGACGGAAGAGAAAATTTCAAGGAATCCTACAATGTGTCCCTCTGGCCCCACTCTCTTAGTTCCAGGAAGGCTGCATCTCCCCTTAGGGTGCTAAGGTAATTTGAGGGGATGGGATATCTTTTCTCTACTGCTATAGGCTCAAGCCCCCAGTTGCTGCATTCCATCACTACCACCACCACTATGCCCATTGTTAGAGGCCTGACACTAGCTCCTCAGTTCCATTTAACAATTTTAACATCAATTAGCTTTAACATGGGAATATTTACCTCAAAGATACAGCAGGAACAAACATGCAATCATTTTCCTCCATCCAAAAGTTTGGAGGCATATTTCCCATATACCACCTTTGTCTCTGGATGAAGAAGCTAGAAACTTAGTTCAATTTTTACTTGGCGTTGGTCCCACCAATGCTCTTACATACAAATACAGCGTGACTGCCGGATGAGCCTACATCTCAGGTGTAGCTGGTGTGGATTCCCAAAGGTAACTACCAAAAGTGGCTTGTTGAGCCTCAATGTATTGATGCTGAGCTAGCAACAAAAATGCTGAGATGGTGAGAGATTCTATTCCCTTCATATAACATTTCAGGAGCATTAATGCTGCTATGGTTACAAGTCTGGTCTCTACTGAGGAGACTTCTGAACCTTTCATACTCACAAAGTCCTAGATTCCATTTCCTTCACTAGTTGCTGAGTTCTCCCAAGAACACTGAAGCAAAAAGAGATACCAAAGCTGACAGGCTTTTTTTTGGATAACTCCACAGCCAATCAGAGTCTTCTCTTCACCATGTGATTAGTCAACCAGAGCCAGTTACAGAATGCCTACACATGCTCCAGTCTCTCTGAGATAGCTCCATTCCATTTCATCACACCTCTCCTGGAATTAGGAAGCATACTCCCCAGCATCTCCAGAGGGGTGACATTATTAGAGGCACTTTGTACATGTGCCAAACCTTCATTATATAATGAACCAGTGAAGAAGAGAAAATTGAGCAGAAGCAGGAGAATCATCTATATAATGGCAACACTGTAAAGAAAAATAACTTTGAAGGCTGTAAGAACTCTAATCAAAGCACTGATCAGCCACATTTCCAGAGCATCTATGATAGAGCATGTTAACCCAATTCCTGACTGAGATGATGGACTCAAAGTATGGGCGGAGACATATTTTTGGACTCGGCCTCTGTATGGATTTTTGTTTGACTGTGCTTATTTGTTTCTAGGTGGGTTTTTTCCATGGTTTTAATTGAGGCAGGTGGGTTAGGGGGAAGAAGGTAGCAATGGTGGTACCAAAGTTAAAAAGAAGAGTCTTGAAACATTTTTAAAAGTGAACAGGGAAAAGAAGAAAGTTCAGAAGGAAAAAGAGATAAGCAGGATGGTTTTGAAAGTAACACATTGAATTTATTATGTATTTCTTTAAAAAGCAGTCATCATGAAAAGAAATGAATGGTTTCGTATATTTATATTCAGTCCTCTTTGTATGTCCTACTTTGCATATAGAAATACTCTTTGGGGGTGGTTGTTAAATTCAGAATTTTAAAAATTAAATTAAAAAGAAAAGAGAGGTTCCACAATTGGAGGACCCAAAACCATGTGCTTCTGGTATCCAGAAGAACTGTTACATTATGTTCCTTTCTTTTCTAGGGTTTTTAAATATATCCAGTGGAATCCCTTTATACCACTGTGGTTATGGAACAGGTCTGATACCCAGCACTGCAGGCTAGCTGTTTGCTATTAGGCTTTACATTTCACATTTGCTCGGTTTTAAGAGCTGATTTGATCTATGTTATACCTAGCAGGTACTATAAGCTATTTGTTCATGGAATGCTACCCTGACTGTTGCAGTGTCCTCAGAAGGAGCACAAACAGGACCATGACAAGTTTATTTTCAGTAAATACATGCTTACTAATTGCATTACTAAAACGCATACTACATAGTACTGGATGTGTCTATGTAGGTATCAGTATCCAGCTAAGCTCTAGGATGTGACATGGGAATTCATGGTAGCATTCTCCACTACATTTCCTTCATTACTGTACCATGGTTTTTAAAGGCAAGGTCATCAGTGATAAATAGAAAACGTGTCATGTCGCCCATGGTTAAAATTAACTCCAATCACTGATTACCCTGCACATTCTTAGAGGTTTTCAGATAGTCATAGAAATAGCTGGGGGACTTGTGTGGTATGCAGTGACGTGGGTAACGCTGGCACAGGAGCTATTATTAGGCAAAGTAAGTACTAGATGTATGACTGGTGTGTAAACAAACCATTAAATAATAAGCTTGAAAAAGGAAGAGAGGTAGGGAAAGCTAACAGGAGGGGACTGGCACTTTAAATGCCAGTACAAATTATCACATCCATATTCTTAATATAATGTCTAACCATTATTCATTCACTCAGGGCTAGGCTCTGCTCTTTTGACTTCTGATGCACGTGCAGGATTTACACCAAAGTTACTGGGCCAGTCGTTCAGTTTATCTGGCCTCTTTGAGCTCACTCTGGTGCATCTCCTCTCCCCAACCTGTTTCATTTGCAGTTTGAAATTTGTGTGTTCATCAAGAAAGACCTGAATTCACCCAGTGCCATAAGGAAGTCATCCTAGAAAATCTGACTTTTAAATCTCCATTTCCTAGAACTGTCCATTTTTGTTTCTATCTCAGATATAAGTAAAGTCAACCAGATTCCGAAGTATAACAACAACCACAGAGTAATTACAATTTTGTTTCGGTAAATATTTAATGTTCTAAACTGATACGACCCACTGACAAAAAAAATGACTATCTGTAGATTGAAGAAATCCAAAGAAAACTTGTGGCAATCACAGGCAAATGGCAGCTAGCACACCTATCCAAGCAATTCAGAATCAAGCCCATAAATCAGCAATAATAACAATAACTAAGCAATTTATAAACTTGCAAAGAGCTGTATGTGTTATCTTGTTTAATGCAACCCTATAAGGTAGTTGCTATTATTATCTCTGTTTTATAAATGGGGAAACCAAGGCTGAGAAAAGTTATTAATAATAATAACACCTAACATTTATATAATGCTTACTATGTGCCAGGCACTGTGCTGAGCTCCTTAAAATTATTAACTCATTTCATCCTGGCAACAACCCTAAGAGGAAAGGTTTCCACATTTTGTAGATGAGGAAACAGAGGCAGAGTTAAGTGACTTGCCCAGGGTCACACAGCTACTAAGTGTCTGAGGCTGGATTTGAACTCAGGTCTTCCTGATTCCAAACCTAGAGCTCTTACTCAATAGCTGCCTCATAATAATTTTAATAAAGAGGTTTTGTTTGTTTGTTTTTAACAGGAATTCTAAAGTTCACTGAATAATTGTCTGACTTGCTAGATGCCATTGACATGAGACAAGTGGCCAGACGCATAATGAAGCCTCATAGTTTGGAGTAGTTCATTTGGGGAAAAATATGTAACAAGGACTTTAAACTAGTTCCTACTCTGTGAAGATAAAATGTTGATTTAAGGATAGTCCCTGCTTTCATGGAGCTCACAGAGATAAAACACAAACCCAGATGACTAGAATGCACTAGATAGATGCGATAATCCATTCAAAATGGGTGTAATGAGAGGCTTTACTTAAGCACCAAACAAGCCACATTCATTCCTCTGGATCATTCTCCAGGAGGAAGCTACATTAGCCTAAAACACTGATTCACTCTACACGTGTAGTCCCCCTTTACAGTCCCCCTTTACAGATGAAGAAATACTGTTCTGAGTGAAATCCAAGGGCTGGGAGATTACTACCGAAGGGAAGAATCAGAGACAAAGAAAGGAGGCCATCCCAGTCATAGGTAACTGTTTGACCTTGAGGACTGACCTCACCCCTCTGAGCCTTGGTGTCTCATTTGTTGCACAACACAATATGGCTAAGTGACCTTCAAGGGCCCTTCCAACCCCAGATCCTTGATCTTTGACATCCTTTCCAGCTTCCATAGTTCTGTGATCTATGGTAGAGAATGGTTGGTTAAGTATAAACGCAACAGAAAAAGAAACAAGGTTACAGAAATGGCAAACAAATAAGTACAGCAGAGCTCTGATTTGAAGGAAATTTTCTTAAAAGCAAATGCCATTTAGGACAAAATCAACAGGAATAGAATAGCCATAGAAAGTAACACTGACCAACCCCCACACTCCCTTGCCTGGGACCTTAAGTAAAGCAAATGATGCTAAGAGAGTCAGAAATACCTAAAGCAAGGGAATTGCTTCATTCTCTACATACAAAAAGTCTAGAAACTGAAGTTCAGAATTAAAAAATTTATGAAAAATGGAGCTAATTAAGTACATGGCAGCTAATGGATCATTTTTACAGTATTATGCACCAAAATGATTGTGTACTAGATGTTTATTGATTAGAATTAACCTTCAGGACTTTGAAATAATGGCCTGGTGAAGGGATGGAGGCTACTAGCCTAGGAATTGGGAGAGACAAGGGTTTGAATCCTACCTCTCATACTTAATTGGCTAGCATGTCCACATGCAAGCCACTTAATAGAGTCAATCAAAGAGAGGCAAAATGGTGTAGTGGATAGGGATCCAAAGCCCACCTCTGACACAAGTAGGTGGTGTGACCCTGGGAATCCCTCAGTGGCCCAAGAAACTCTTTGAAGCTATGAGGACCCATCCGCACTGGTAGAGAGTTACTTCACTAAGAGTTCTCTATGCCTGTGATTTCACAGGTCTAGTCCAAAACACAAGAAAAATTTCAAAGAAAATAACCCTCGTGAACGAGTTAGAACCCATTTTTTGCTTGAGTAGCGATAGGTTGCTAAAAGACAGTAAACTAGCAATCAGCATTTGTTTAACTGTTTCTACTCCAAAATATGAAATTGTTATCTAATAATCAATGAATTGATACACTTAGAGAAATTGAATCACATTAATATTGACATTCTCACTATAAATGAACCCAGGAGACAAAAGGAAGTTGGTTGAAGCTAAATGGAAGGACGCATAGCTCACAGATCCTTCTTAATAGAGGTGAATAAAGGAATTGGTAGAATTGGTTTCACCTTGTGAATACCAACAGCAGCAAGAAAACATCATTTCATGATATACTTGATTCTTGCCTTGTGGCCCTCAGAACGAGCATAAGTAAAAAGACCATCATGACTGTAGTTGCAGCTTATGCCACAATTAACTGTTATAGATGATGAAAAAAATAAAGAAGTTCTACAAGGAACATAATAAATCAAATTTGCCTAGCTACACAGTGACTTTAATGGAATGGGGAGAGCAAGTGGAGAACAGGATAGAATGACCCAAAAAATGTTGGAAAACAGATTAAGAGCTCAGGATTGTAGATTTCTCAGAAGTCTCATGTCTCTTTATCAATAAATCTCTCTTTAAAATCAGTCAGAAGGTACTTGGTGTGATAAGTACCAAGCAACATTGCAAAAAGTGAAACTGACTCTATTTTCACAGGAAATGATTAGTATCTAAAGTGGGAATAGCTTAGGGGAATACACAAGTTTAGAAGAAAGGATAAAAAAAATACTATGAGTAACTTGAAATAGCTCTAACCCAACCTATTTAAATAAATTCTGAAAAATAAGAAATAGATAAAGGGAAAAACACTGACTCTCATTATTGTAATTTCTCAGAGAAGCTTAACTGAAGTAAAATTTACCACAATGAAGATGCCAAAAGAGCTCCCAACTTTTCTAATTTTCTAATAAAATGCTCATTTTCTCCTGGCGATGCTACATGGCTAGGATTCATGGCACATCATCATCTCTGGAGATTAAAAATTATAGGCAACACAATACAGAATGGAGACATCCAATGGCTTCACTGATCTCAGCATACTACCCACAATGGTTTTGTGTGCAAAAAGCATGGCAGAAATATCATTAAGGGAGTCTGATATTGAAAAGAATTTGGGCCAATCGGGTAGCACGAATGAGGCACAGAAGGTAGGCACACCTAGAAGTGCCCTAATACCTTTGAGATGTTAACCGATTGAGTAGATCTGCTCTGAGTACATATGGTAGGACATGAACAAGAGGTCCAGGGGATGAGAAGGGCTGTGCTCTTTAAGATGGGAGAGAAGGTGTACTCACATCAATGGGATTCCAGCTCATGTGAACTATAAGTAAAAAATAACCCTGAGTACTTTACATTGATACTTTGTCTATCTATTAGTGTTAATTCTTAACCTGAAAATTAGAATTTTCCTCCTTGTAATTTTTAAGTCTATTGCATTCATCAAGGGTGATTTTGTCATTGTATAGCACCATCACTCCACCCCAGAGAGCCTCTTTGATTTTTTTTGAAAGACAATGTAAAAATAGAATTAAAAAATAGATTTTTATTATTATCTCCCTTCTCTAAGCCTTTAAACTGGCCATCCCCCATGCCTGGTACTTCCTCCTCCCTTCCCCCTGGATTCCTCTCTTCCTTTAAGATGTAGCATAGGTACCATCTTCTGAATGAAGCTTTTCCCAATTCCCCAATGGTCAGTGCCCTCCCTACTAAAGCACATTCTAAGTTATATATTTTTATGTTTATTCATTTTATCTTTATTTATATGTATCACTCACCATTCCCAGGCAGGTAGAGTGGTTCCCTGGAGGACAATCCTGGAACACTCACTATATGTTATATACCAAGAGGGAGACATAGACTCTTCTTTGGCTAAAAGACCCTCCAACTCATTGTGCTAGAGAGGTGTGGACAGGCTTCAGAGAAAGAGTGAAAAGTGAAATTTAGGATGAGACACTTGCATGGAGTTGCATACAATTTAGAGAAGTTAACTCCCGAACATATCCCTTGATTCCAAGAACAAGCATCACACACTGCTAAGCCTCTAATGAGGCTATTTTTCTCCTTGGTTGACCCAAGATTTTGTCTTTCTCTTGAGCTGAAAAATAATTTACTCTTACCCTAAACTGTATAATTTCTCAATTTATATTTTGCTATTTGATTTGATAAATAACTAGCATTTGGTGGGTGGGACCTAAATGGCTAAGACTTGGTATTCTCCTTCTTTAGAGAGGAGAAAGTGACTTTTATTCTGAATCTCCTAAAAGAGCACTGTACTCCTAGACTGGGCAGCTAGATGGCAGGCCTGGAATCAGGAAGACTCCTCTTAATGAGTTCAAACCTCATCTCAGACACTTACTAGTTGTGTGACTCTGGACCAGTCATTTTACACTGTTTGTCTCAGTTTCCTCATCTGTAAAATGAGCTGGAGAAGGAAATGGCAAACCACTCCAGGATCTTTGCTGAGAAAATACAAAACGGGGGTCACAAAGATTTGGGCACAGCTGAACAGCAACAATAAATCTATCTGCTATCGAACTGCACTTTTTGTCTTCCCTGTTAGAATACAAGCTTGTATTCTCAATGACTGGAACAGTTCCTGACACATAGTAGGTGCTTATTAAATATCTGCTGATGAGTGACTTATTAATTTTTATATTTCTTTATTTCCCCCTGAATTGCTACTCTTCTCCTTTTTTAGGGAACCATATTTTATAACAAAGAATTTTTAAAAGATGAAGAAAAAAACATTTAGCAAAATCAATCGACACATCAAGGAGAAAAAAAACAACATGATTTTGGATGCAGTATTCCATATCTTTGCAAATCAAAGGAAGGAAGGAAGGTCTCTTTTCATATTTCCTGGATGGGGCCAAGTTTGGTTATTATAATTTCACACCATTCAGCTGCCGTTGCTTTGGGATTGTTTTTCTGTCCATTTTCATTGTTATGGTCATTATTTATGTTGTTTTCCTGGCCCAGCTTACTTAACTTTACATCAGCTTATACAAGTCTTCCCAAATCTTCCATATTCATCATATTGATCATTTCCTACAGTATAGTATTATTTACATTATGCCATTATAGCCATGTCTCACCATTTGTTTAGCCATTTCCCTTAATGGACTCGCACTTTATTTCTAGGTCTTTGCTACCACAGAAAGTGCTGCTATAAATATTTTGGAATAGATGGAGCCTTTTTTTTTTCCTTTTTATCAGTGACCACTTGAGGCCTATCACTTACAATCTCTGGATCAAAGAGTATAGACATTTTTCATCACTTCAGTTGCATAACTCCCAATTGCTTTTCAGAATGTTTGTACCAATTCACACCTACGCCAACAATGCATTAATGTGACTGTCCTTCTGAAATCTCTCCGGCAAGGAAAATAGGATTTTATAATCAGGAATCTGTTTTATAGACAATTTTTTAATGGGAAAAGACTTAGTCTTTATAGTGAGGGGGATGGTGAAGCCCTCTCATGGAATCTGGCTCTGGGCCTTTCTGTGAGTCAAGTGGGATGAATGGAGGTAGGGACCTTTCGGCATGGCTTAGGGCTTCTGATTGACAGCTAGGCCTTAGTTTCGAATTACTAAAATCACCTGAACTGTGTCCTGGCCAAATATGGATAAAAGTGTTCTTAAGAACTGTTATTGGCTCAATTAGCGTTTCCTTTTCCCTTGCTCCTAGGTTAGATTTCTCACGAGATTGTGAGGATGGATTCCACCAATGAGAGTAAAAGGTCAGTGATGGGGTGGGGTGGGGTTGCCTTAGGGTATAAAAGCTAAGTTCTGCCCTCTGGGCGCCGCCTCCCCCTACAGATTGTCTATCTGTTCGGAGACCACCTTTTCTGTTTCTGCCTTGAGACCTCAGACTCTTTTAATTAATTGCTGGTGGGTGGTCTCACCCCACACAATAGGAATCTGTGTTTTCTGAAGGAGATGTTAAACTATTATTTATTTTGGTCTGGTGTTCTTTGAGCTTGTTGACGTGGTGGACATAGGAAAGGGAGGAATTTACATGAGCCCAGGTGGATGGAATCACATACAAAAATTTGCAAGCCTGATCCTTAAATATTTTTTTTTAGTAAGAAAACCTACTTACAAGCTACTTGAGGGCAGGGACTGTTTTCCTTTTATGTTTGTAAAATACCTTCTAGATGAGGTCTTCCTTTAAACTGCAGCAGTAATCAAATCTTTACAAAGTACTGACTAACCAAAGTACTGGCTGGTTATAAGCTTGGGCGACTTGGGAGGAGCTTGACCGGAACAATCGAGAAGAGGGATTGGATTGTGAGGAAAAATGATGAGTTCTGCTCTGAACCTACTGAGTTTGTCTAATAAGATGTCTAATGAGCAATCAGTGATGAGAGACTGGAGGCCAGGAAAGCAGTTAGGGAAGTAAAAAGCTGAGGTTTGTCTACATAGAGATAATAATTGAGTCCACAGGAGCTTGTGAGATCACCAAGTTAAACAGTATAGAGCAGAGTGCTTAACTTTTTTTCAGTCAGAGACCCCTTTGCAATCTGGTCAAGCCTATAGACTCCTCACTGTGTTTCCAAATGCATTAAATATGTAGAATTACAAAGGAAATCCATTATATTGAAACATAATTACCAAAATAGATTAAAAAAAAGTTCACAGCCTTTACAAGGTTAAGAACCTTTTACATACAGAAGAAAAAAAAAAGAAGACCAAGGACAGGCCCTTAGGGCACATACCCAAAGGGCTTAGCTTGAAGGAGAGTCCAACAAAAGAGACTGGGGAGCATGGGGCCAGGTGGGAGAATTAGGACAGAACAATGTCACAAAAACCTAGAGAGATGAAAGTGTATCCATGAGGAAAGGATTACAAATAGTGTCAGAGGCTTTGGATAAAGAGGATGACAACTGAGAATTCCCTGTTAACTTTACTAACTTTGAAGAGAGCAATTTTAGTCGAATGATGAGGTCAGAAGCCAGGCTCAGGGGGTCATTTGGAGAAACATGAGCATACTTACATGCATAATACATATATACACATGTATATGTGTGTATATACACATAGGATGGGTGTAAAAGCAGTAAAGAGTACCATACGCCAGGTAGTGATTTCACAGAGTTTAGCTGCTTGCTGTTAATGAATAACAGGGTCCAGCTCTCCTGGTATTCTGTCCAATACACTAATTACTGAAGCAGAGTTCTCTCGCATTCTGGCTTGGTTCATCTAAGCAACTGGAGAGAGATCATTTTGACCTCTCATGGGTCAATCTTACTTCACAGATGTAACTACAAGAAAACTTTTCATTTGTGGATCCCTCAAAGCCATATGACTATTTCAGATAAAAGGTTGTGTAAGTATACAATGTTATGAACAGGCATGTCCTTTCATCTAAATGTTCCCATCTGGGGTATTATTTTTACAAGATCCACTCCTTTCCTTCATCTCCTTGAAGTACAAAGACAGCTCAGCCTCTGTAGACATCACTAAAAGCAGAGAGTCTATTTTGTCTAGGACTCTTTGTACTAGGAAGGAATTCCAAAGAATTAAAAGCCAAGGTCCCTGCCCTTGACGGGTTTATAGTTTAGCTCTAGGGAAACAAAAAACCTACAAGAAAGGACTTGAGTGCATTTAACCAAGCTGCCTATGAATAAGAACTTTATATGTTTATTTTTTGGAGTCTCTCATTTATTTATTTGGAGAGAAAGAGAGAGACTAACTTTTCTGCATAGCAGAGTTTCTAAAAGGCCAATTTCATGAGACTAGCTTAGCTTTATGTCATAGAGCTGGCCTTAGAGGTCATCTGCTCCTTTACAGATGAGGAAACTGAGGCCAAGAGAGAAAAAGGCACTCACCCAAGGTCACACAGATAGCAAGTGGGAGAGTCTGCATTTGAAACCAGGCCCTTTCAAAAATTACTGTAAAACTTGCTGGCACAAGGACCTAGTGAACATTATGGAAATGTGATACTTCGAAATAACAAGATCATAGTACCATAGGATCCTAGCATAGTACTGCAGGATTTAGATTTAGAGCTGGAAGTGAAGGCCCTTTATTATATAGATGATGAAACTGAGGCCCAGAGAGCTCAACTATCTTGCCCCAGGCCACACAGCTAAGAGGTGGCAGAGCAGCAGCAGCAGAGATTTTCCTTTCCTGGGCATTATTTTCCTATATTGTCTAGGCATTCATCTCCTCAGATTTAATTTCTTTTAACAAGGTGTTTAAATTAAGAAAAAATAAGTATAGAAATCTAAATTCTTATTTATTAAAATGAGGATAGAACCTTTGCCATTTGGTGGCTGTTATCCCTCATTCTCGAAGGGGACCACAATGACATCACTATGCTGGAGTCAAGTTTCAGTGTGTCTGACTGTGGCTGATCAGAACAATACAAGCTTGGAATGCTCTACCACAGGTCATATGAACATTTGGGGTGGATTCTCTAAATTTGTGCATCCTGCATTTCCTTTGAGCGGTTTCAATTCTGCTTTGCTCATAGAGTACAGCACCTTCTCTGATGTGGACATGCCATGCTGACTGGTCTTATGCCAGTGTCTCCCATGTCACACAATTAATTCCAGAGTTCTTGAGAGTGTCCTTGTATTGCTTCTTCTGACCACCATGTGAATGCTTGCCCTGTGTGAGTTCTCCATAAATAGTCTTTCTGGTAAGCTTACATTTTAGATTTGAACAATGTGGCCAGCTCATTGGAGTTGTGCCCTCTGAAACATAGTTTGAACGCTTGGCAATTTAGTTGAAGTAAGGACCTCAGTGTCTGGCACCTTCTCCTGCCAGGTGATGTTCAGAATCTTTCTAAGACTATTCAAATGGAATCGATTCAGTTTCCTGGCATGGCGCTGGTAGACTGTCCAGGTTTCACAGGCAAACAACAATGAGGTCACCACAAGGACTCTGTAGACCTTCAGTTTGGTAGTCAGTCTAATACCTCTTCTCTCCCACACTTTCCTCTGGAGCCTCCCAAATGCTGAGCTAGCTCTGGCAATATGTGTGTCAACCTCATTATCAACATGTACGTCTCTGGAAAGTACACTACCAAGGTAAGTGAACTTATCCACAGCATTCAAAACTTCTCCATTTGCTGTAACTGATGGTTCCACATATGGATGGTGTGGTGGTGGCTGATGGAGCACCTATGTTTTCTTGGTGTTAATTGTTAGTCCTAGAATCCTTACCTCCCTTCAAGACTTGGCTCAAATATCACCTTCTACAAAAAGCTTTATCTAATCCCATCAACTGCTAGTACCTCCTCTTCCGCTTTCAACCAACTCAAATCTATTTTGTATATATTTTCCTAATTGGCCTCCCAGCCTTAAAATTGCTCCCTGCTCAACTCATCTTCCACCCAGCTGCTCAAGTAATTTTCCTAAAGCACAAGTCTGATCATATTTCTCCCTTTCTCAATAAAATCCTATGGCTCTCTATTGCTTCTAGAACAAATACAAAAGTCTCTCACATCCGGCCCAACCCTACCTTCTCTGCCTGGTAAAAAATATCATTCTTCTTCATGCACTCTATGAACCAGTCACACTAAAATTAGCCTATTTCTCACTATCTGTGCCTTTGCACCTGATGTACCCAATTAATAGGGTGTCCTCTCTCCTCACCTCTTCCCTAGTGTCCTTCAAGATTCAGCTCAAGCTGCACCTTGTGGAGGAGGTATTTCCTGATAGCCCTGGCTTCTACTACCATTTTCTCCAGATTACTTCATATCTATTTTTATATAGCTAAATACATATGTTATGTCTTCCAATAAACTGGAAGCTCCTTGGGGTCAAGGACTACTTACTGACTTTTAACACCCTCAAGGCCCAATACAGTCTTCAAAACAGAGTAGAAATTCAGTAAGTATTTATTGATCGATAGCTCTACAAGGTACTTGTTTAAGGAACATAAAGTCGTAGATTCAGACTAATGTTGTTTATTCAGTTCAGTCATATCCGACTCTTCATGACCCCATCTGGGATTTTCTTGGCAAAGATACTGGAGAGGTTTGCCATTACCTTCTCCAGCTCATTTTTACAGATGCAAAACAGGGTGAAGTGACTTGCCCAGAGTCACATAGCTAGTAAGTTGCTGAGGCCAGATTTGAACACAGGAAGACAAGTCTTCCTGACTCCAGGTCTGGCACTCTATCCACTGCAATACCTAGCTGCTCCCAAAAAGTAATAAGATCATCATATCATAGAATCTAGAGCTAATGGGGATCTCAGAGTTCATTTAATCTAGTCCTCTCTTTTTACAAATAAGCAGACTCAAAAAGATGAGGTCATTTGCCCATGATCATCTAGCTAGTAAACAACAGAGCCAATATTTAAATCTGTTTTTTGACTCCACATCCAATGATGTTTACAATGTTCCATGCTGCCTCTATCTAAAACTTCAATTTCCTAATTTATGTATGAGTTCCTCCCTGCCCCCCCCACCTCCAATTTAGTCCTAGGAGAGAACTTCAGTATAGGCATGTGCATTAATTTAGGTCTGTAGTCCATGGGTTCTTCTCTCCAGTTTGCTGTTCTCTCAATCTCTCTCTCTCTCTCTCTCTCTCTCTCTCTCTCTCTCTCTCTCTCTCTCTCTCTCTCTCTCTCTCTTTCGCCTTGTCTCTTTCAATACAAAAACAAACATTTTTATCTTTATTTGGAGACAAAATTCATTGTAAAAGTATATACAGCAAAGTTTAAAGAGGGCACGAAATTACTGGAGAAAGTGATGACAGTTTGCCAGGAAAAGATGAGGCAGGCAAAGGGAGGATATGGAGAAGGGATAAATTTCCCAGGTCCCAGTTTGGCAACAGTAAGGGAGACCATAAAATTCTATCTAGGCAGATCATTACTTAAGTGATTCAGTGAATTAGACAAGGTTCCACATTGCTAAGGCTATATTTAGTTTGGGGTAGCAATGCCCTTTACTTGCAATCATGTGGCCATTGGAAAATGAGGCTCTAAAGTTCCTGGGCTTTTCCTATCCCATGTAGATTCTGCCTCATATGTTTCTTCAGTTCCTCCTTCCAGCCAAGAAAAACTACACTTCCTATCAGCTTCCTGGCCAAGAAAAGGCTATATCTATAAACCCATGACCTAGGAAGCAGGTGCTCATCTTCCCACCAAGGGTTCAGTCCTGAGGGCACCTGACTCCAAAGAGAGGGGATGAGGCTTTTGTTGCATTCTCAGGCTATCCTCATCTAGGTATCCCCATCCCAGAATAGAATGCTTTGGAAAATCTCCAAAACAAAGTTTAGGGATGGCTCATATCCAAATGAACTAACAGAGCAGAGTACCTTCTTAAAAGGTAATGAATATACCAAATGATTTGAGGTTTAGGACAGCTACTATTTCCTCCACCATAAAACAAATACTTAAAATACAAAAATCTCACAAATGCACACTGAGAAATATTTGAAACATGATAGAGTAACCCATAACACAATTATTCTCTTCTCAAGAAACTGGTACTTAAAACATGAGAATATAGAAACAGTTGGTGAGATTGTTGAACAGATAATTTTCATTGCCACCTCAAATATCTACTATCTGAATGTCTCAGATATGCACAGATCATGAGCATGTATGGGGACAGCACTGTGCCCTGGCCACTTCCATTAACATGTGTTCTGATCTCTTGTTGAACAGTATTGCTAGACTATTGAAGAAGATGACCGCCACCAAGAAGATGAGCCATGCCATCCAAAAGATTTGAACCTTGAGTGATTTTCTTGGGCAGTACAGACTGAAGCAAAATATCTCTTCAGAAGCCCTGCAAAGTATTTCCTGTTTAATGTTTTAAGTATCAACCTCCTGAGCAGAGTATAATGTATGATATATCCTATATCATGTTTTAAATATGTGTATTCTCTTGATATTGCAAGGGTACCATTGGAGGACACATACCATCCATCCATTTTTCAGCTATGGCAACTCATGAAACTATCAGACTGATACTTTATAAAAATGCCTTGTGTGTCTATCATCAGTTTGGTGGACTACAACTTGTTCTTTCCAACATTTTTATTTTTATTTAAAGTATTTTTAGGCAGATTTCTCCATGAGATTATCACACCCCATCAATCATATTTTAAACATTTGCTTTGCTTTGGTTTTATCCTAGAAGGTATTGATCTCAATCTAGTTTTAGTTTGCCAGGATTCTACTTAATGTTGGCTTGGTCTCCTCAAACAACCTTGGTCATAACATTTGAGAAGTGCCAGATTGGTTATAACTTGCTTATTCTATACATCGATTAGGAAATCCACCTGGGACATTAAAAACTTGTTTTGCTATGTTGACTATGAATTCTTTGTTACATGTATTGCAAAAAGAATTCATTTGGATCATAGAAGGGCTACACCCAGTAAATGCTTCAGAAATGTAGGTTAGAGAGAATATTTGTGCTTTTCTCCTCGGCAACTGCATGAGTCACCAAAGTGACTTGTTTAGTCTTGAGAGCTGTCTCTCAGAGAACAGGCTGACATCCCCACATCAGAGCAACAGTCTATGCTATAATATACACATTTAAATGATACAGAATTAAATTCACGTTTCAGGAAACTTCTCCTTTAGCTTTTTTTTTTGACTGTTCTATACTTACATTTGTTGCACGGGTATCGAGTCTTATGTGTTAAGCTTTCACTATTAAAATCTAATTTTGAGACTTTACTATTAACTAGGCATTAAAAAATTGTTTGAGAAAGTTGGTGGTATTTAGAATATTTCAGGAAAATTCAATACATTCTTCCAACAAGAGGCACAACAAATATCATGTCGTGGCATGGAAATATTCCTCTAAGGTTTATGGAAAGAAAGTCTAAAGGTTGTCTGAATAACCACAAGATGATACAGTATATAGAGCTGTGCTGCAGGAACCTCTGGGAAAATTAATTATTATGATATGGCTTTCAGGGTACCATCAAGAGGTAATATGCCACTAATGAGGTCATAGCTGTTTTTTTAAAAAAATGTGTATCATGTAAGGGAGTAGGAAGGGACATGAGAACAAGCGCTAGGAGAACCAGGACTACAGAGGTCCATGGATTTAGAACTGGAAGATACATTAGAGGCCATCAAGTACAACCCCTTCATTTTGCAGATAAGGAAACTGAGGCCCAGAGAACTTACTTGCCTAAGACAGGGAATTACAAAGCTTATTTTCAAACCCAGGTCCTCTGATTCCAAATCCAAAGCTCCTTCTCTCACATCCTTCCCCTCTTGCACATGGGACTCTTAGAGACTTCTTTGGTTTAGAGGCCCATTAAGTCAATCAGTCTTTTCCTTTGAGAGTCAAAATGACCCTGATTCCATTGTGCCAGGACCTTTGAAGGAGAGAGACTGAGTTCTGAAGAGAAGGGAAGTAAAATACTTTTAACTCAGTGGTTCTCAAACTTTTTGGTCTTGGGATCCCTTTACACACTTAAAAATTACGGTGGATCCTCCAAAGAGCTTCTGTTTATATGTTATATGTATTGATATTTGCTATATTAGAAACTGAAACATCAGTATTATTATGAAAATATCTTTGACTTTGTAGACCCTTTGAAAGAGTCTCAAGGTCCCTGGATCACTCCTTGGGAACTAAGGCTCAACAGGATTGATTCAGTAGCCTAGGAGGAGGTGAGAAAATAATTAAGGTAAACTAAGAAAGTTGCTGGCAAACCTTAAGTGATGCAGTTCTTTTTTAAGTCATTGGATTTTACATACCAAAAGTAAAGAGAGAATTAACATTTTTCCTTATAAAGGTGTGTGTGTGGGTGAAATTAAGGTTAAAATATTAGCACAATTTTAAACTATACATCAAGAGAAAGATTTAAAGAAACATAAATTCTGAAGTACAAGTAGGTACCCTTTTCATAAGCTTTTAACAATAATGTTTACAATGTCTTACTACTTTAATAAGGAATTCTATTTTCATAGGGAGAAAAAAGTAAAAATTGAATTTTAAAAATTCAATTAATTGACTAGTTTGGGTCTCAAATCAATTTGCATAAGACTCTCCTCATTGGTAGAGTATGACTACTCAATGCTTAATGCCTATGTGAGGCTTGGAGCTGATGAGAGCTGGGCAAAAGGGAAGAGAAGCGAGTGAGCATTTCCTTAGTATCTACCATGTGCCTAGCATTGCGTTAAGTGCTTCTACAAACATTATCTCTTTTGACCCTGAAAATGATCCTGGGAGGTATTATTATCCTCATTTTACAGTCGAAGAAACTGAGACAGAGGTCAAGTGACTTGCTCAAAGACACAGTAAGTGTCTGAGGCTGGATTTGAACTCAGATCTTCCTGACCAGGCCCGGGTGCTCTATCTATTCTACCACTGGCTACCTCTAAAGGAGAGATACAAGTCTTTATAGCTTCCAGGTCAAAGAGAAGACAAACGAGGTTCTAGATCCTCTTCAAGGAGAGAATTTTGGAGAGAGAGAGAGAGACTCTAGAAAGAAGTTAACATGCCTCAGTCCCTAGGTTACCATACTGGAAACTTCAGGGAATTTCCCCTTACAGGAAATTGGAGTCTCTTTCTCTCTTATCTAGCTGCCAGTAGGAGACCTCATTTACTCTGCATACTGTCTGGTATATTCTCACTTGTATAACTTCTTAGATTTCTGTTTACTCTCACCTTGGATAGATTCATTGGCTGTTTACTTTGTGTCTTTGTATAAGGGGCATTTTGCAAGAAGGGGTTCAAGCTTTTAGCTTTCTAGCTTACAGCACATCTTTTCTATCCATGGCAATTAGGAAAGTGACTTAAATTTTAAAAATTATTTCTCCTAGATTAGCAGTATTTGGAGAGGCAGAGAGATATAATTCCAGCTCAATATCGATCTCTGAGGACAGCAGAATGGCAGGCCTCATGGATCTAGTCTCTTACTCCCCTCCTAGCAAGAACAAAGTTTCCCTCAGAGAAGGGTGAGCAGAGAAGACTCTAGAGATATCCATTCATGCTTCCCTGTGAGCCGCACCTAGACAGACCCATGTGAACACATATAACCTATGTAGACCACATATATATACCCCACACAAGTCTAGAAGAAGCCGGGCTCTATTTGAGCTTTAGGGTAATCACCTTCACACCTGGTGATAACATAGCTATATTTCAGTCATAATCACAAGTAGCATTTTTATAGCTCTATGAGGTTACAAAGTATTTTACATGTATCACCTCATTTGACTTTTGTATCAACCCTGGAAGGTAAGTAATACAGGTGTTCTTATTCTCATTTTACAGGTTAAGTAACTGAGTTTAGCAAAGCTTAAGTGATTTACCCACGGTCACATAGCTAGTATTAGGGTCCTAATTCAAACCCAAGTCTCTCCTGACTCCAAAGAGTCCCAGAGATATAAGGAAGTTTGTGAATTCTAGGCCTTGTGCCAAATGGTAATAGTGATGACAGTACCTTCTGTGATTGAACATAGGGCCTAGCTGGGGCTGGCTCTCAGAAGGTTTGTTATGTGGCAGACCCAGTTCCCACCTTCCACCATAAACTTTCAATAAAGACTAATTCTTGAATGCTTTCATTAGAGCCTCATGTTGCTTTTCATTTGATGGAAAACTACAAATATATTTCCAAAAATAGTTTATTTATTGCCATAGATCAAAAGATGTTAAAACTTTGTTTGATTGGCCTAGATGGAAAACAAATGGAAGAAATAAACACCCCTACAGCACTGATCTACTGTTGGAAAGACACGCAAAAGCCATTTGAAGCAACCTTTTATTTTACATGTGAGGCGATTTAGGTCTAAGGAGGGCAAATCAATTGTCCAAACTCATTTAAGCATGGATACGTAGAAAAGGTGGGCTCAAAACCTGGGTCTTCTGACTCCAGAGATGAATTTTCTCTATTATGCCATACAGCCCCTAGCAATCCAATTAAGTCTGTCTTCATAAAAAAGTCCATGCAGTTGTTTCTCAACAAATTATTTTGGTTGCATTTTGAAGGCACTCCCAACACCGTTTTGTTTTTCTCCGGATTTCTCAGGTAGCCAGGATAGCACATAATTCTTGGCAAAAATATATTATGTTTTGTTTCTGTTTTTGCTTTGCAAAGAAAGGACAAATGGGTCCAGGAGCAGGTATTGATCGTTAGAACTATTTGCCCAAGCACTTTGTGCCTGTTCCTTTCAACGGACAAGGTGAAGAATTTTCCCCTTTCATTCCTGAGTTTGCGTTTTAGACTATGATCATCAAAAGTTTCCCCTCATTCTTCAGCTGATTTCCCACTTTTGACTTTATTTAAGAACTTCCGAGAGCCACTTTCAAAGATAGGAAGACCTGGATTCTAGACCCACCTTGACACATCCTTGGCTGTGTGACCCTGGGTAAGACACTCAACCTCTCAGTACCCCAAGCAACTCTCTTTTTAATTTTTTTTTTTTGCAACTTTCTTAAGACTATCAATTGCAATGTAGTTGCTAATCTGCGTTAATAGAAGATCATTTGGGAGGGAGTTCCCCAAACCAATGACGTTATAGATTTTGTCTAAAACAAATCAAACAAACAGAACACTCTTACTGGTCTTGAAGTTCTTTATGAGGTACTCCTCCAATGCCCTTTTTGCCATCTAATTTATAATTTAAAGTGAACTTGCTGCTTATTATGGGTTTCTTGTTCTTGCTCTGGCAAATCTTTCCATTAAAAAAAAGTGCCTTTTTCCCTACAATAGTAGTTTCTTTTATTCTACTAAGGTCAAAGTCCTCATATAGGCCAAATATAGGCCAATTAGCTTCTCACTTCTGTGACCTGCCCTTTTGAAAATAGGAGCTGGTAAAGAATGGGGAATGGGGAGAGACATGAGATAAATTAGTACAAAGATGCTACCTCCACTACCCTCACAAGCTCATACCTCATTGGTCAGTGCCATCCTCTGCCTGGAGGGAAGACATTTTTCCTACATCTGTGTTGGGAAGTTAATCAAGAAGCAGTCAGTGGTCAGCTGCATTGTAGCTTTTTCTATTGTGAGGTAGAAGTTTTTTTACAAATTGCTTTTTTTTTTTTTGGTATCAGGAAACAAAACAAGGGTATAAATGCCCTATTTCCCTTAAAGTTAGGCATGATATAAATTATAAAGCACGACTAGTAAACATTAGGGAGAAGCTGATTCCTCTTGAATCATGGTCATAACAGAGGAAGCTTGGTTGTTTACTGGAGCTCAGAAATGTATTGTAATAGGTGTCAATGTCTGGTTACCAGTAATGGGGGGAGGCGAGGAGGAGAGAGAGAGAGAGATAGAGACAGAGAGACTGACAGAGAGAGAGAGAGAGAGAGAGAGAGAGAGAGAGAGAGAGAGAGAGAGAGATCTTAGACAAATTTGAGATAGAGTGATGGGTATTACCAAGCTCAGTTAAGTGCTCTGAAGACTCAGAACTTTTGAAGAGGAGAGGAAGAAATTTGTTTGCAGGAGGAAGATTTCATCAACATAGGGAAATCCTGAAGTATCCAAACACTCCTGCACATGTCTTAGAGAATTCTGTGAGAAATTAAATGATTTGTCCATGATTTCTCAGCTAGTAAGAGTCTAAGGTAGGATCTGAACCTTGGTCTCCTTACTTCAAGGCCTATACTCTCTCTGCTATACTATACCATGGAGTTGTAGGCTTAATGTTGTGTTTAGGGTTATTTTATTGCCACAAAACAAACTAAATTTTATAATGTCATAAACATTCAAGGATAGTAACTCTAATACTAATTATTATACTCAGGGAGAATTTGAAAAGTAGAACTCACCACAACTAATAATTGCCTAATTTTTCTCTAAGTTGGTCAAACCTAAATCCTACCAGTATTGATGATAAAAGATAGCATTTATAATTTTCTTTAAGATTTGCAAAAGCTTTTTACACATATTATCTTATTGGTCATCATAGCAACCCTGGGAAATAGGTACAATATATTATTATCCCTATTTTACACATAAGAAAACTAAGGCACCGAGCTGTTAAGTGACTTTCCCAGGATCACACAGCCATTAAATGTCTCAGGCTACATTTGAACTCAGGATTTCCTGACTCTAGGGGATTCCTGACAGGATTTCCCATCCATAGTGCTTTACCCATTGTGCAACATAGCTGCCTCTAATGATAGGTAGGTTTTATTTCATTCTTTGTATTTGTACCTTCGGCACCTAATATAGTGTCCAGCACATTGTAGGAGCATAATAAATGCTATTTGAATGACTATTTGCATAACCTTGAGCATAGCATAGAAGACTGTTAAAAAAAAAAAATTGGGGAGGAGGTCCGGACTTGTGATTTGAAGAGTTTCCTGGAGGCACCAAGAGCCAAAATGACTTGGCCACAGTCGCTGAGCTAGCATGTTTCAGCTTGAACCCAAGTGTTCCTCACTCCAAGGCAGCCTCTATCATCTTTTTCAAATACTTAGTACAACTTATCAAGTATCAAAGGAAGGATAATTGAGCCCTGGTGAAAGAAGCATCAATGTCCTGCAGCACTTGGGAAGTAAAGCTTCCTGACCAGATTGGAATTTAACTAGGCTTCTAAGCAAAGGTAGCTTATATCCTCTAAGTGCCATTGTGAGTTATGGGCAAGAGAAAAACTGATTAAGGGACTTTAGCTAACAATCTAATGAAAACCTCCATTGCACAGATAAGAAAACTAAGGCAAAGTCACTTGCCCAAGGAAACATAAATAGTAAACAGCAGAGTTGAGAATGAACTCCAGGTCCTCAGACACAAAATTTGTCTTTCTATACAACCATGAAAGTTTTGGACTAGATCCATGATTTCTTAGATAAGAGAGTGCCCCA
>CM053623.1:47071300-47124789 GCA_028646595.1 Phalanger gymnotis | reverse complement strand
AGAAAATTTGTAATTCAAACGCCTATGAAAATCAATGCTGAAAACCAAACATGTTAAAATAAATTAAAATTAAAAAAAAAAGAAAGTAAGGTAAATTGAGATGGATATGAGTAAATACAAACATTCAATAAAATTTGAGTGAAGTCAGAACACAAGGGGAACTCAAAACATAAGTTTAGGTGGTGTTCTGGGAAGTTCCAGGACCTGGGAGAATATACAATTCCTCATGCTCATCTCTGGCAGTGCTGGAGACTAACCGAGGTCAGGACAACATTCTGGGTTCAAACACTCTTTAGTCACATAACCGTAGGTTCAAATAATATTAATAAATGATAAATAATCATCTGCAACATATATCCCTCAGGGCCAGCTCTTCACAAACTGTGAAGCAGACCTAAGTTTTTCTTCAGCAGTCCTACTTCCCATTGCTATACTTTGTACTCCACTTCACTCCCATGCCTGACTCCTTTTACTGTCTCCCCACTTGCCCTTGGTCATTTTACTCCTGCAACCATTCCTATCAAAAAGAGGTCTGATCAAGAAAATTTCCACTAAGGTGTTAGTAACTTAATGTGTTGCCCTTCTTAAGAATATATGCATTTTAAGAGGCAGCAAGGTTGGGGCTGAGGATAGATAGAATGTGGGGCCTGGAGTCAGGAAAACCCAAGTTAAATCCAGCTTCTGACACTTACTAGCTGTATGACCCTGGACAAGTCATTTAACCACCTCAGTTTCCTCATCTGTAAAATGGAGATAATAGTAGCACCTACCTCTCTGGGTTGTTGAGAGAAGCAAATGAGATAATATTTGTAAAGCAGCTGACACATAGTAGGCACTTAATAAACACTTGACTCCTTTCTCCCTAAGAAGACCCAGGTGACAGAGCAACACTTAACTCAAAGGAATTTGCATTAGCAATGGAATTCTAGGTATGAGAAGGAAGTGGATTTTTTGGTGAAACTTTCTTATCCCCATCCCTTTCTAATCAAAGCCTTCAAGGGAATGATTGTCGCACTGACCCTGGTCTCTGCATACTGGACTATGGTCATCATTAGGTGTCAATAATTATAAATGAGTAGTTCTCTCAATATTTGAGAGGGACAGAACTGAGTGGGATTGTGAAGCCCTTTCATGGAATTTGGATCTCCGCCTTTCTGGGAGTTGAGTGGGATGAATCGGGGTGGGAATTTTTCAGTGTGGCTCAGGGCTTCTAATTGTCAGCTAGGCCTAAGTTTCCAATCACCTGACCCATAGGAATCCAGAACTTAGAGTAGCTGGACCCACTTCCTCCCCACTACCACCTCAGCATGAGCCTGGCCAAATAAGGAAAAAGATGTTTTTCACTTCCTTGTTCCTGGGTTAGATTTCTTGAGAGATTGTGAGCCTGAACTCAACCAATGAAGGTGAAAGTCAGTGGTGGGAGGAGGATGGAACCGCTAAGGTATATAGTTAGACCTCACTTCCTGTACCCTGCCTCTCCCTACCGATTGTCTATCGGTTTGGAGACTGCCCTTTCTCTCCAGATCATAATAAAGAAGTTTTCTGTTTCTAAATTTGAGAGACCTCTGAGTTTTTTAATTAATTGCTGGCAGGTGGTCTCACCCCACATAGAGATCTGTTTATAAGTGGATAATTTTAAGAAAACTTTATGGTTTTAGAATTGTTGTTTAGTTGTTTTCACTCATATCAGACTCTGTGTGACCCCATTTGGGGTTTTCTTAGCAAAGATACTGGAGTAGTTTGCCATTTCTTTCTCCAGTCCATTTTACAGATGAAGAAACCAAGGTAAACAGGGTTAAGTGACTTGTCTAGCATCACAGAGCTATTAAGTGTCTAAGGCCATTTTTGAACTTAGGTCTCTATCCAATATGGCAACACCTAGCTGCCTGTGATAACTTTTAGAAGTTATTGGATTATTATTTTACCAGAGTTCTTTCTGCATGCATTTAAAGTATTTCCTTATTATGAACTTAATTATCAAGAAACACAAACATTTCAATATACAAATGAAAATAAAAAGGATTTGTATGAAACGGTGAAGTTCATTAAATTTGGCTGGTTGATTGGTTGTTGTTCTTTGTTCTCAAAGAGGACCAAAATGACATCACTTTGCTAGAGTTGTTTCAGTATGTCAGATTGTGGCTGATCAGACCAAAAAGAGCTCAGAATGTTCTACCACAGGTTGGGCACAAATAGTCCATGTGAACATTTAGGGTGGATTCTCTAAATTTGTGCATCTTGCACTTCTTCTGAATAAATAAATTAAATATAAATAAAATAAATTAAATATGTTTATTAAATATATTATGTATATATAGACACATACCCACTGTATATAGGCATACAAATATACATATATTTGTGTACTTATTTATATACATATATTTGTATGCAAAACACACATATATGTTCTGTATATGTGTGTACATATACATATGCATGTATATACACATATACATTAAATTTAAAATGGTAGTAACACAACCACCATGTTTGTATCCTCTTGTTCTCCTCTAGGTATTTTCTTTGTACCTGTATCATCATGTTTTATTGGTATTCTTTTTGTTCTGTTTTAGGTCTCTCCATCATTTCTTGCTAACTCCCTTCCCTTCTACCTCCAAATAGAAACTGTGTCATCTCTTGTAACAAATAAGTATAGTCAAACAAAACCCATAGGCCATGTCTGAAAACCCGCATCTCCTCGTCCTGTACCTTTAGTCCATTTCTCCTCTGCCAAGGAATATGCCTATATTTTCCTCAGAGGCATAATCCATATTTTGATAGTCTGGCCAGATCGGATGTGTGTGGGATGAATGGAAATTTTATACCACTCTGAATAAATGAGTTTCTTTAAGGAAAAGAAAAGTGTGCACACACACATAGAATCCAACCCACTCCACACTGGCTTGTCATCCCTTCCTCCTATTCAGAACAAAGGAAAGGCAAGCTTTGTTTTCTAAAACCTGCAGGCATATCAGTTAACCAGCTGTTCTGGATGTGGTTGTGCTGGGCTGGTTTGTATAGGACTCAGGAATGAGCTAAGAAAAATTTTTTTAAAAAGTACAGGGGAGATATGATTTTAGTAAATGACTACAAAAACACCAAGTGGATTTAATTCATGCTTAGCCCTTCCATCTGATAGTAGACATGGCCAGCCTGTGTGCCCTGCTCTCTTTTTCCCATCTGAAAAAAAGAAAAAAGATATTTTCTAAGGTTTTTTTTTAAACTTCAAGAATCAAAACATCTAATCACAGCTCACTCCTTACCTAATGTGCTATTCTGTGGATTGTACTCACCCCATTTTCTCACACAGATTTAATAACAAAAGCTGTATTCAAGTATCATGTTGCCAAGGCCTTTCCCTCTTGTAAAAGAGGAACCAGGGAGATTATCCCAGGGTTTAACCTACTGCCTGAGAGAAAATTAGACATTTTTATAGAATGTATGAATTCTCTTAGGCTACTAGGGTGTTGGAGAGTAGACCAAAACAATCATTTGCTAAATATCATGCATTCTACTGTAGAGAATAATTGATTGCTAAAGCCATTCACTTCTCTGATTACTCTTTGTATGGTTTGTTCATGCAAGAATTTAAGACTTTTTAGAACCACTGGGAACAGTCAGAGGCTTATGATACAGTAGGTACTTGGACTGGTTAGCGCCTTCTGCCAGGAAAGCAATGCTGGGGTGTAAAAAGCTTTGGAATCTGCTGGGAAAATTACAAGGAGAGCTACCCTCTGACCAATTTTCCTGGAAACAAGACTAGGAAGTTATAGGCACTAAGTTCTCTAGCCAGTCAACAAAAGATTACTTCTTTATAGATAATAGTAGCTTCAGTGAAATCCTTAAAAGTGACTTAGCTTTTAACTACAGCTCAGAAAAGCTGATGCTATGAAATGCAAGAAGCCCTCTTCAAAAGAGAGAGGCATTGCAGCATTTTGGTACCACAGAAAAATCACTGGCTTTGGAGTTGGTGGACCTGGGTTCAAATCCTGTCTTTGATGGTTGATAGCCCTGTGACTTTAGGAACTCAACCTCCCTGGCTCTTAGTTTTCTGTAAAATGAAAGGAGTGGACTGGATGTTTTCGAAATCTCTTTCAAATATGTGACTCCTTTGTGGTTATGGTGGTTATTTTTTTTTCCTTCAGGGGGCTAGGCTCAGCTGAGGTTTCAATACTACCTGATTACTTTGCTTTGCTACTGAATCAGCAATTAATAGAACTAATTCACTATTTTCCAAATCTACCACTTACAATTCTCTTTTATTGAGCAACTGCAGTAAGTGTTGGGCTCTGGAAATGTAAAGATGCTATTTCCAACCTGGAGGTACACAGCAATCTTGTTAGTGAGAAAGGTCATTGACACGATAACAACGAAAGGCTGCACATGCTTAATAAGAGCCAAACAGATGTTACAAGGAATTGAAAGGAAGGATTTTCAGTACCAGAATGGAGATAGGCAACTTAGAAGCTTTGCAGTAAAAGTTCAAAACTTCCAGGGGAAAAAGGGGACAAAATGTTCAAACTATGCCTAGGGTAAACCGATGATGTTCCCCAGTCTAATCTCAGGTCAAGTGTTTTAGGTCAAGTACCCATTGGCCAAAAGTGCAGGGTCAAGATCTAAAGAAACTCAGTTTATGAAAATGATGATGATGATGATGATGATGATGGTGATGTTGATAACAACTCTTTTACTAAATACATTCGGCAAGGGTTTGTGTTGACAGGTGCAGCCCATCAGGTCACCTCACAGAGAGACACACCTAGAGACATACATACACAACAACAGCCCATGGGCGAATTAAAAAAAACAGTCAAGTGGAAAAAGCTACACTTCCTTCTTGGTGGTAGCTTAATGGGATTCTCCACAAAACAGACCTTACAGGCTACCCGTGCATTGTAAATCATTAATGCCATGTGGTCTAGTTAGTCTTTGGTGCCCAACACCTGGGTAGAACAAACAAGTAACCTCCAGGAAATCATGATCACAGAAGTTTGAGAATTGGGAGAAACCTGGGCAACCATTTCATCCAAAGAATATCTGAAAAGGAATTTCTACTACAATAGAAGAGAGATCGCTTTTTTCTAACTATGGGGAACATTCCCAGCAGAGGGAGTTGAAATGGCATGGTAAAGAGATATTACCGATTCATATTTTTTTTTAAACTTTCTGAAAGCAGAGAAAATTCAACTGAATCCAGACCAAAAGAAATCTAGGTACATCTGAATTTAATGTAAGCCCTTTAAGGGTAAGGGCTGGAATTAAATATGCTGAGAGTAAGTGCTTTTGGTACCTTTGGTTGATTTGGGTTAAAGAAACCCATCCTAAAAAAAATAAAAATAAAATAAATAAAAATTAAAAAATAAAAGAAACCCATCCTTTGAGGTAGGGAAATTGAGGGCACTCTGTGAAAAATAAAGGGACAAGTCAGGCTATGAGTGGCCCTGACATTTTTAGAGGGAATAACTAATTGTCCTGCTTATGATCCCTTTGCCTTCTACTCCCCATCCTGCTTGAAATACATATACCCACTATTAGGAAATTCTAGAATAACATGTATTTATATTTATACCAGATGCTTCACAAACCTGTTAAGGGACCTTCTAGTAAGGATGGTACACCAGAAGTGTCAAACTGGAAGCCAGCAGGCCAAAAGGGACCCCCCACACACGCTTTCTTTCCCACTCTGAACCAGATTAAAATGTATTTGGGAAATGCTTAACAAAATAAAGAAATAGACAATGCAGCATAGATACTATTAATCTGTGGTTTTCTAAAGACAATATGCAGCCTGCAGGGATCCATTTCTGTTTCAGTTCTATTTGAGTGCCCTCCAATATCTTTACTCAAAACAAGTTCCTTACCTCTATTTTATTTGTTTGATCTGCCAGCCTCTGATTAGTCCCTAGGATCCATTGTCAGCCACCTCACTGAGTCAGCTGTTTCCTGTTCAGAAGATGTTAGAAGCATGTGGGGGCCGTCCATAGCTGTGACTCACCTGGGAGAATAAAGAGGACTGCATGAACTCCTAAGAGTCTATTCTATTGCTTGAAAGTACAGGACTGTACTCTCTTCATTGAGTATGAGGTTCAAACTATGTTCCTTCAGTTTGTCTGGTGTCCAGTTTTTGATGACCCCCACTCTGCCCCCAGGTTCTTGATTTTGCCTGCTCCCTGGTGTTACAGGAAAACGAGACAAATGTTCCCATTGTGGGTTCATGTGATAGGTAACTGCCACTGAATGATACTATCACAACCCAGAGATTCCAGAGGTTAAAACTGAGGTTTTATTATGCTTAAGCACAGGTTCAAAGCTCAGGAAAATAACTCCAAGGTTCCAACAAAGCTTATATATTTTTCAATTATGTCAGACAGAGAAGTAATTTTTGATCAAACAGCAATCTCCTACATCTTCTTAGGCCATAAAAGTTAAACAGATTTGTAATCATAATCATATGTATACTCTAAGGAAAGACTTAGTTTTAGAGTCTATAGGTAAACTAAGGCAAGTTTCATATTAAAGCCAAATCTGTAAAATTTAGTTTACAACGACCTAATTGAGAGGAGAGATTTCACAGGCCGCAAAGTAACCACAGGGTTGGAGTCAGTTGGGATCCTTCCACAAATAAAGCAGGTTAAATTCCTTTAGGAAGCCTTGATTTCCTTTTGGCTTCTTATTTCAAGAATGTCTGAGGCCCTCACTAAATTTCAACCTCCCAGGAGACAGGTTTCAGCCAGCTCACTTAATATTAACATCCCATGAGAGGAGACAGGCTTTGAGCCAGCCAAATAACCTCCTGAACAAGAGAAATGGCCCTGAATCCCAAACGATAAAGACTGATGGAAGGAAGTAAAAAACTCTTAGGACTCTTAATTAATTTCATTTTCCTTTTCTGTAAAATGAGGGAGCTGGACACAATGATGTCCAAGGTTTCTTCTGATGAAGCTTGGGGTTGAGGGGCGTTCGAGACCCCAAAATACCAACACACTGGGTCCTGACAAAAGAATTCGACCCAAACCTTCTCAGCCAAGGAAAAAGACAAAATTTATCAAGGATTCGCTATAATGGGTTGTCTTAAGAAATCTTACCATTTGTGACCCTTGTTTTCACAAGCAGGCCAGATTGAACCTACTGAGTTAGATTGAATCTGAGAACCTTCAAGGAGGCAAGAGGAGACTTATATACAGAAAGATTGTGGGAGGATTGAGGAGTGGTCTTAAGTACTCTGAGATGACTAGAGAAAGGATTTAGAGCAGACTGGGGTGAGGTCAGACTCCAGGGTGAGAAATAGCTGAAGGCTACCTGGAGATGACTGACAATAAGAGAGCTAGGGTATAGATATTTTGATCAGGATCAAGGGTGGGAAATAGCCAGAAAGCAATCCAGAGGTAGCCAGACAATGGAAGGCTAGGCTAGACTAGGCTAGGCTATTTGGGCATGAAAACCAGATCAAGTGGGAAGATTCAGGGTGGAGTTCAAGGAGGTTCCCACAGTCTAAACCCCATCACTTTCAGTTCTAAATTTATGATCCGGTGATTTTGATTCCTCTTTTTAGGTAATTTCTTTCCAAGATCTGTTGGGTATAAATCTTGTCTCTGGCCATTTCTAATAATCTGTACTTTTTGACTTAAGATGAAGAGGCAGGTGGTGAGGAGAGGACAAAGGCTGGGCCGAGAGTCAAAAAGAGCTGAGTTCAAATGCCATCTCAGACGCCAGCTGTGTGACCATGAACGTCTCCTATTTGTCTCTGTTTCCTCGCCCACCTTGCACGGTTGTTGTGAGGATGAGATGAGATAATAATTACATAAGCACTGACTTAGCACAATGCCCAGCACATGGTAGTCACTGAACAAATTCTTATTCTCTCCCTTCCTCCTAATAACCAAGCTGGTCAACTTTATCTTGATGCTAGATCCCTTGCCTCTGGTTTCTGGCTGTCGGAGTGATCTACTGTGGATTTCTATCCTGCCCATCACAGACTCTGTGGCCAAAGCCAGGCTGACTGTCCCCCAGTCCCAGAGAGGAACGGGAGAGATGATCTTTCAGAAATGGAGTGCCATCTTTCTGTCTTCTGTTCCATTGGGATTGGGGGAAAAGAGAGAGTGCAGTGCAGGCAATTAGAAATACCTCCTTCCCCACCTCTTCGAGAGCAATACACCTAAGCACTCCACCAATTAGAGAATGATTTAAATAAACAGTGCTTATTTCAAAAAAGAAAACACTTCCTAGAAAGGTTAAGCCCATCAGTTTTTTTTTTTAAACTAGACCTAAGATTGTATCAGTAAGGTGTTGTCAATGAGGAGCACCCCCTACTAAAGATCTTTCTCGGCCATTTAGTTGCTTGTGGGCACTTCCTGAAAGGTTTAAGTGATTTGTAAAAAGTCACATAGACAATACAATCTGCCTTTGGCTCCAGATTAGAAGAGACTAAATTCTGCTTCCACATCCCAAACAATCGGAAGGTAGAGCAGATACAAGATACTGCAGCAGCCCTGGGGTCAGGAGGAGCTGAATTCAAATATGGCCTCAGACACTTACCAGTTGTGTGACCGGGGCAAGTCACTTAACCTTGTTTTCCTCAGTTTCCTCTTCTATAAAATGAACTGGAGAAAAAGATGGCAAACCATTCCACTGTCTTTGCCAAGAAAACCCTAAATGGGGTTACAAAGTGTCAGACAAGACTGAAACAACAGGACAAAGATGATACTCATACCTCTCCTACCTACCCCCACCCTAGTTTGCAAAGAAGGGATGGTAGTTTCTTTTAATTGCTTCTTTGGAGCCAAGCTCAGGATTATAATTTTACTGAATTACATTTCAAATATTTAATTCTTGTTGGTCTTTTCATTTACATTAATGTTTACACTGTATGTACCGTGCTCCTGGTTCTGGTTACTTCACTTGCCATGAGTTCATAAAAGTTTTCTCATACTTCTCTGTATTCATGATATTGTTTCTTATAGTAAAGGGATATTCTATTACAGTCATGTGACACAGTTTGTTGGGCCCTTCTACACTCTAAGGAATATACATTGTTTCCATTTCTTTGAAACTACTACAAAACTCACTGCTACAAACATTTTGGTGTATATGGAGCCTTTATTTCTGCAATTGACCTTCTTGGGAGTATATATCCAGCACTGGAATCTCTGAGTCAGCGTATGGACATTTTAAACACTTTCTCCTCATAATTCCAAGCTGCTTTCCAGAATGATTGGACCCATTTATAGACCCACCAGGAAGACGTCAGTGTGCCTATCTAGGGATTAATTTTTTAGATTGGGGGAAGAAACCAAAACAAAAAATTTTTGTAGTAGAGAACTTATGGACTGCTTAACAAATCCCACATCCTGTCAAGGTCCATTACCCTTGTAAGAAAGGGGGGGGTGGGGAGTGTTTCCACAGAGTTGAAAGCATTTCTCTTCCTCCCCTTCCCTCCCCCCCTCCCCCACAGCTTTAGCAGAATGTAAGTCAGGTGACTGGTTAGAAATAGTTCTTTTTTTTTTTTGGAAGAAATAGTTCTAATCAAAGCTCTGGGGTAAAAGGTTAGAGGCTTGTACCCATGCTTAAACAAGCCATTTGAGGAGGGCATGACGTACATAGGCAGTCAGGGGGTTGTATCTGGCAGGATATTCGAAGGCAGAGTCAATAAAAGGAATGGCATCCATCTGAGTCCTTTGTATTCTCCTGTACTCTGCTCAGGAGACGTGTCCATTTATTCAGACCGAATAAATATAAAACATAATTAAAGTGCCCCCAACCTCCACCGCTTGGGTGGCGTCTTTTCTCATGAGAAAGTAGTAGAATTTCTTTTTGCCTTCGCTCAAGAACGGTCTCCGTCTATCTTTAGCATGAGTAGTAGTCTCCTTACACCCTTCTCCCTTATCAGAGGTCCAGAAGAAAAGTAGGTGCTGATTTCTGTGTTTGTGAACTAGCGTCCAAGTTCAGAAGACACACACCTATGAAGACCCCTTGTTATAGGAATAGCATTCCAGCAGGGTCACCGTAGAGCACATATGGTCAGGGCTTCAGGTCCTTGCTCCCAAAGCACCACTGACTGGGGCTACCAGTAATGCCCTGGATGGATGGGGCTATGATTGGGAGAGATATACCAGTGACTAAACCGAGAGGCTGGTGAGACGGCTAGGAGAGATCAGAGAGCTTCAATCTCAAAGGTGCAGCAATACTAGGTTATGTTTCCCTGTGGGTATAGGAGCCTGAACCACTCTCCCTATTAGTGCTGGTCAGACTACATCTACCTCCATGAGAGTTCCAAGCATGATTCTCACTCAGACAAAACTCCAAGGGGGAGAATTAAAGCATTCCCTGGGATAACTCAGCAACAATAACAAATTCCAGCCCAAGCCCACTTAGATCACCGAATCAGCTTACTTGACATTCCTTTCACTGTTGCACCTGACTCACCCCAGACTACTTACCAGTCCTTAATCCTATATAGATCTTTTCACTGTCCTTTTGTAAATGAGCATCATTTTCATCCCCATTAAGTTGCAGGTTTCACTAGTGATAATCATTTAATATCAATTTAGCAGCTTCAATAAGCGCTGGAGACCGAACTAATAAACAGCTAGAAGAGCCTGGACCTGAGCTTCTTTGTTCTCTGAGTCAGAGAATACCTCTTCCTATGTCAACAAGGCTGAATAGGGCTGACTAAAGAGCATTCTTTCCTCTGTCTGTGGCCATTAAGGATGAGACCCTTAACCCGAGAAACTACCTTGAATAATGTGACTCCTTCTTATCCTAATATTTTACGGACATTTACTATGTTATGGCATGTTAATGGTAAATTAAACACAGAGATCCTAGGTTGTAATTTCAATTGACGCTTTGTCAATTCTCTTATCTTATTGTATTTATAACCTACTCCATTAAGGAAAACCCTTTTCTTGTACCGTGGTTAAATATACATGGAAATCACAAAATTAAGTAACACAGACATGCTGAGTTGTGACTAAAATGTATTTAAACCTTCCATTCTTTTGTTCAGACTGTCAGAACTTAAGCTCCGGCTCCTTGTATGTGTAAGTAAGCTAGCTCTGCTAGCTTTAAGGGAATAAACAATATGAATTTACATATCACCTAGCTTGTTTGCCTCCTTTAACCAAACTTTAAGGTTGACACTAGGAGCCCTGCCTGCCACTATTGGCATTACTGTCCCTTGGCTGGAAGCTGATTCGAGTGTGTGAATTCATTCCAGGCAGATGGTGTCCTGTATGTACCCTGACATTTTAGGGTTCCCAGCAACTCCAAACTGCATGGGGGCTGAGAAGCACAGAGAGGAGAGAAAGGGAGGGAGGGAAGGAGGAAGAAAGAGAGAAAGAGAGAGAGAGAGAGAAAGAGAGAGAGAGAGAGAGAGAGATAGAAAGAGAGAAAGAGAGAGAGAGAGAGAGAGAATAAATAATACTTTATGTTAATAGATTTTCTTTCTGGAACACAGATTTTGCATAACCATAAAGTGAGACTTGTCTGTATTTCTTTATTTCTGCTTCTTTGTTTCCCTCTCTTCCTTCAAGTGTCAGTTAAAGTCCCACCTTCTGCAAGAAGCCTTTCCAATCCTCCTTAATCTTTTTTTTGTTTGAGTGGGGAAGGCAGGGCAATTGTAGTTAAGTGACTTGCCCAAGGTCACAAGGCTAGTAAATGTGTGTGTGTTTGAGGCTGGATTTGAACTCAGGTCCTCCTGACTCCAGGGCTGGTGCTCTACTCACTGTGCCACCTAACTCCCCTCAGTGCTCCTTAATCTTAATGCCTTCCCTCTTCAATTATCTCCAACTGATTGTATTTTTATATTTTTTGTACATTGTGCTGGAACACTGTCTCCCCATTTGACTGTGATCTCCTTGACAACAGGGACTAGTTTTTGTCTTTCTTTGTATCCCCTGCACTTAGCACATTGCCCTGGCACGTAGTAGGTGCATAATAAATGCTTGTTGACATAACTTGGAGTCCAAGGCCACTGGAGAGGAGAAAACAGTAATAACTGACATTTATGTCAGGATTTAAAGCTGGTAGACTGATTGCCAGATGTTACTTCATTTCATCCCTACATCATAGTAAGAAAATTTACAATAGAATATTTTCCCCAAAAAAACCTAAGGCACACTCTCCCATAAATACATACATCATCAGTAGGAAGAGTGAACATACATTAGTTTCACACATGAGAGGGCCAGAGTACACATGGAGAGGAATAATTCACACACCCTAAGCTGCAGGATTTCTGGTAATGTAATCATGATGCTTTGACCAGGTCTGCTCCCTGTTGAGTCTATCCTCTCTGTTGGATGACTCACCCAACCGTTTTTGCTGGCCTGTTCCATCCTTCTTCTTCTGGGGAAATCTCTGTCTCTCTTTTTAAAAAATAATTATTTATTTTTAGTTTTCAAATTCACTTCCATAAGATTTTGAGTTTTAAATTTTCTCCCACTCCTTCTCCTCCCCGTCTCCCCAAGACAATGTGCAATCTGACATAAGGTCTACTTATACATTCGTATTAAACATATTTTCACATTAATCATGATGCAAAAAAGAAATAGAACTAATGGGAGAAACCATGAGAAAGAAGAAACAAAACAACAAAAGAAAAGGAGAGCAAATAATATTTTTGGATCTGCATCCAGACTCCATAGTTCTTTTTCTGGATATGGATAGCATTTTCCATCATGAGTCTTCTGGAGTTGTCTTAGATCCTCGCATTGCTGAGAAGAGCTAAATCTCTCAAAGTCAGTCAATGGACAATGTGGCTGTTACAGTGTACAATGTTCTTCTGGTTCTGCTCATTTCACTCAGCATCAGTTCATATAAGTCTTTCCAGGTTTTTCTGAAGTCTGCCTGCTCATCATTTCTTGTAACACAGTAGTGTTCCATTACATTCATAAACCACAACTTGTTCTTCCATTCCTCAATTGATGAACATCCCATTGGTTTCCAATTCTTTGGTACCACAAAAAGAGCTGCTATATTTTTGTACATGGGGGTCCTTTTCCCATTTTTATGATCTCTTTGGGATATAGACCTAGAAGTGGTATTGCTGTGTCAAAGGGTATGCACAGTTTTACAGCCCTTTGGGCATAATTCCACATTGCTCTCCAGAATGGTTGGATCAGTTTACAATTCTACCAACAATACATTAATGTTCCAATTTTCCCACATCTCCAACATTTATCATTTTCCCGTTTTGTCATGTTAACCAATCTGATAGGTGTGAGGTGTTTACTTCAGAGTAATTTTGATTTGCATTTCTCTAATCAATACTGATTTAGAGCATTTTTTTCATATGGCTATAGATAGCTTTAATTTCTTCCTCCGAAAACTGCCTGTTCATATCTTTTGACCATTTATCAATTGGGGAATGACTTGCATTCTTATAAATTCAACTCAGTTCTCTACATATTTTAGAAATGAGGCCTTTATCAGAGACACTAGCTGTAAAAATTGTTTCCCAGCTTTCTGCTTCTGGGGAAATCTCTTCAAGGCTCATTTCAGCTCCAGTCTAAGAGGGTATAAGTGGCTGAAACTTCTCCTTGAAAAGGGAAGGATAAGATTTGTTGTTGTTTTTGTTATAATGACCACATTTAGCCAAGAAAGCCTAGAAGAATGTCTGCATACTAAGATTAAGACATTCAGACCCTGAATCTGGGTGGAAATCAAAGTCCTCCATTACAGATTATTATCTAAGATAAGGTTAGACATTCCAAAATCCCCTCTGGGTTGGCATGCAAATGAACTTGACCCAGAACGACAATAACCCCAGCAAAATAATAGCTACCATAGACTAAATGCCAAGTTCTGATCCAAGGGCTTTACAAATATTATCATATTTAATGTGCACAAGAACCCTGGGAGGTGGTTGCTGTTGTTCACCATAGTCCCACTCTACAGTGACCCCATGGATAGAGTTTTCCTGGCAAAGAGACTGGAGTGTTTTGCCATCTTCACCTCCAGGGTGTTCCCATTCTACTGATGAGAAATTGAGGCAACCAGGGGTTACCTGGGAGGTAGATGGTATCATTATCTCCAATTTACAGTTGGAGAAATTTAGGCAAACAGAGGTTAAGCCCAAGGTCGTACAGCTAGCAAATGTCCGAAATCAGCTTGGAATTCAGGACTTGGCCACTGCAGTCAGGCTCAGAGCTTGTCCACTGTAGCCACCTAGCAGCCTTAAGTAAACTAAGGAGGCAAAGTCTTTCTCAAGACCCACCTAGCCTGCATTCTTCTCTTTGTTATGCTTATCCGTCAGCAGTTAAGCCTGATTGCTCTGTGGCTCAGATTTTGGCCAGCAGAGAAAGATCAGTTTGCCTGCCTAAGAAATCTTAGGGATGAGTCAGTCTTTTATGGTAAACACTGAATCCCAGAAAGAGCAAAGACTGAAATGAAGGAGGGTGTGTTAGGAAATACCCCAGGAGGAGGAGCACGAAGGGAACTGGAGGGGAAGGAAGAGAAGCAATGGTTTGTAGAAAAAAGGGGAAGACAAACTTTGCCGCACGAACAGGACGTGCAGAAGCACCAGGAACAGCTACAAGAGACAAAATGTTGAGGCAGCAGGTGGCTGAAGCTATGGAAAAAGAATATGCTGAATGGGAGAAAGTAGTGAGAAAACAATGGTATTAGAGGCAGCTACTTGGCTCAGTGGATATGAAGAGGTTTGGAGTTGAGGGGTGCTCGACACCCCAAAGTACTGAAACGCCGGGTCCTGCCGAAAGAATTCGACTCAAACCTTCTCAGCCAAGGAAAAGACAGTTTATTAAGGGTTAGCCATATTGGTCTGCCCCAAGAAATCCTACCCTCTGTGATGCTTGTAACAAGTGGGCCAGATCAATCTGAGCTTGATTGGATCTGAGCACCTTCATGGAGGCAAGATGGAGATTATATACACAAAGATTATGGGAGGGATTGAGGGGTGGTCTGGGGTGACTAGGGGAGGGGTTTAGGGAGGGACTTGAGGAAGAGTCTAAGGAGGAGCTTGAAGGGACTGGGATGAGGTCAGACTACAGGGTGGGAAATAGCTGAAGGCTACATGGAAATGACAGACAATAGAGGGCTTGGGTACCGAGCCAGGGTATAGATATTTTGATCAGGATTAAGGGTGGGAAACAGCTGGACAATAGAGGGCTAGGCAAGGTAGACATTTGGGCCTAATGGTTATAGCCTCAAGCCAAGGCCAGATTAAGTGGGAAGATTCAAGGAGAGTTCAAGGGCATTTCCAGAGACTGTATTCCAGGTTCAAGGGGTTCCCAGAGAATGTGCCCTCCTCAGATAGAGCGCCTTTCCTGAGGTCAGGAAGACCTTGAGTTCAAATCCTGCCTAAGGTACTAGCTGTGTGACCCTGAGCGAATCACTTAGCCTCTATTTACCTTAGCTTCCTCATCTGTAAAATACAGATACTAACAGCACCTATCTACTGGAGTTGTTTTGAGTATCAAAGGAGGTAATAACTGTAAGGAGCCTGGGACATAATAAGCACTATGTAAATGTTAGCTGTTACTATTCAGACATTAGAAAACCCTGTAGAGGGCATGAAAGGTGGTACCAGTTCTTTCTCTGAGGCCTGCCATCTATTCACATGCACTGGGAAGCCAGGATGCATATTATATTCCACTATCATGCCGCCTTTCCCCAGGGCTGTTTTAATTTTGTCTGGGTCATCTCTGGGACCTAGCACAGTGCTTTACACATAGTAGGTGCTTACTGGGTTGGACTGGGCAAGATAAGAAGGAACGCTGTGAAAATCTAAAGGTGAGGGCAAGTGGGAGCAACCATACATCTGAGGCTACAGGAGCACAGGGCTGTTCAGAGATGTCAGTCTGTCCTAGGTCCCTGCTGTCCTGGTCAGTGTTTAACAACAGCCTGTGTCGGGGGAGGGAGGGCAGAGGCACAGATTAAGCGTAATCTACATTATTAACATTTTTCTATATACATATATACATATATCAAACCCTGCTTTGTAGCATTTGCCAATTTCCAAGGTGCTCATAGGGAAAATTTAACAATCTGATCTAATAAGCCCATTTGTGTCAGCTGGTACACCCATTTAGAAAACTCTATTATGTAGTCTAAGGCATAACTGGAGAAACAAGTCCCTAGGTGTGTGGAAGAATGGAACACGGGAGTCTGCAGTGAAAGTGGCTGAGGAGGGGAGAGAACAGAAGGAAGCCAGTTTCTTGTGGCTTAATACCACAACCAACTGAGCAGGCTTAGCCTCTTGAGCAACAAAACTGGAATCACTGATTCATTCCACTGTGCTAACCAAAATAATGGTTAAAAAGAGAAAAAAAGTTGTAGTAACAAATGAGGTAATACTAGTGTTAAACGGACACGGAATGATGCAACTAAAATGCATTTAGGCAGCTTAAGAAATTTGAGTCTGGGCTTGTTGAGGTGCAAAGGGTTTGCCAGTGAATTATTTAGTGATGAACGAGCCAAATGAGGGAATCCTCTTCTGGTTTTGCAAGAGTTCCAACTTTCCTAATAAATATTTTCCACAGATAATAAATACCATAATAGTAAGCAACAACAGAAGTATGCTTATTTACTACTAAATGTCTTATATATGGTATAAAGTTATCTGGTATTATTATCCTTCCTCTTTAACCTGGCTATTTAATTTAAACTCAAGAAGGGAAAATATTTCTAATGAATAGAGGTTTTTACTATGTATTCTTCAACTTTAGTGGATCATTAATGTAAGAAATGGGGGGGGAGGGGGAGGAGTCTTGTTTTCACAGAGTTGAAGGTGTCCCTCTACCCCTCCCCCACCCCAGCTTTAGCAGAAACCAGGCCTCAGGTTGGTCAAGTGAGAGGTCAGAGGCTTGTACGCTATTAAACAAGCTATTTGAGGAGGGCATGACTTAGGCTGTCAGGGGGTTATATCTGACCAATGAAGAACCTGGTGGGAGATTCAAGGTGAGGGTCTATACAAGGACTGGCATCCATCTGAGTCCTTTGTACTTTCTCCTGTACTCTGTTCAGGGGATATGCCCATTTATTCAGGGGGAATAAATGTAAATTATAATTAAAATGTTCCTGGCTTCCCAGAAAGTCTTGTTTATTCCTAGACAAAGTTTCATGTTTCTAACAATTAGCAAAAAAAAAAAAATCTTATTTGATTGGATAACCTAAATGAATTCTTCTTTCCACTCTTAGAAGTCTGTTTTAGCCTGGGAGTGGTGGTGCATGTGCCTGTAATCTCTGCTACTGGGAAGGTTGAGGCTGGTGGATTGCTCAGATTCCGGAGATCTGAGCTGCAGGAGGGTTAAAAATGATCAAGTGGCCACATTACATCCAGCACCAACATAGTAAGCCCCTAGGAGCTGGGGAAGAGATGGAACAAGGTAGACCAGACTAGGTGGGATTGGGCCCATTAACACCTGCTGCACTTCTAACCTGGGCAAGATAGGGAGACCCAATACAGGCCGATACACAATCTTTCATTCAGCAAACACTAAACAAGCACTGACTATGTGCCTGGCACTGTTCTAGGTGTTGCAGATACGAAGATAAATTTAAAGTTTCCCTATACTCAAGGAGTTTATGTTTTACTGGAGGAAGCAGAGTGACTACATGGGCGTAATAAGCTGTGAAATAAATAGAAAGTCTCAGAATCAGGAAGACCTCAAGCTCCACCTCTGACCCACCTCTGACATCTTGACTGGACTGTACGACTTTGGGAAATTGTGAAAGGGAAGACTCTTCTGGAATGGATTTGCCTCAAGAGAGGGATCTTAGAATGCAGTTTTATCAGATGAGCTCTTCTTGGCTCTTGAAAATTTGGGTGAAAAGGCATGAACATAATACCCAACTACTCCCATATCCAGAGCGGGTATCCAAAGTAAACAGCATTTATTTGCCCCATTAAAAAATTGTAGGTAAAAAAAGTAGTCAAGCCAGATTTGTATGGAGATAAGGATTGGCTATAAGGACTGGGTCACTGGGATAGAAATGTTCATTTGGTTGAGCACAGAGTGAAGTGAACGGCTTGCATTCAGAGTCTGCATTGTGTGAAACACATGTAATTGGGCACTGGCCAATAGGGGCCCAGTCCTTCAAGCATGTTTAGCATGTTCTGCCTGCTGCCAAACCACATCACGGCCTGGTGAACCTGCTTCAGGGCATAATTAATGGAGGTCCCTGCCTCCATTTCAGACTAGGCACAAGTGTTCTGGGACTACTTCCTGTCTACTTGCTGTGTGGTAATTGGCAGATGATCTGGAACTGACTCTGCATATAAAAAGCTCCAATCTGGATCCACTGCTTGGCCAGGACCACCATGTTTCAGGGCTAATCTGGCTCAGGTGATGATACAGACTGTTCTAAGGACTGCAGTTCCTGGACCCCTGGTGTCTCCTATCCTAGCTCATTGAATATCAGGAAAGACTAAAACACAAAACAGAAAAATATCACTGCCAAGCTTTGGTACCCTGAGGCCCTTGCCCCACCAGGAGGCTCACAACAATTGTCTTCCTCACATGAGAGCTGCCAAGGAGAGACCAAGGTCAGATTCCTTGTTGGAGCCTTTTGCATGTACCTTCAGTTCCAGCTTGGCAGTCAATTAAAATGTTTTTCTTTACCACTCAGTAAGCAGACAAGGAAAGAATCACATTAAATACCTGTGCAGCACTCTCAATTACACATGCCATGCCTAGAAAAAGGCTCCCAAGGCCCCACATATTGGTAACAGGCAGACCACACCGTGTATATTTGAAGGGCCTCTATTGACCAGTCTTATTAAACACACTCATATCCAAATACCTGTAATCTGTGAGACAAGCAAAAACTGGGACTGGCTCTGACATCAGCAGATTCATGTCTCGCTCTGTCAAAAATGTAGGATGGCTTCAATGACTCCTCTTTTCCTGGCCCTTCTTCTAGACCTGGTGAACGAAGAGTAGCAGCAGGCTGGAGCTGACCTAAACTTGGTACCCTTTGCCAGCTGGGATGCAGCACTGCTCACCCCCACTGCTTCACATGACGAGCAGGTTAGGGTGACCTTCCTGCCCAGCAAAAACAGAGATTAGGAGCCTGAGTTTTCATCTGCCACCCACTACTACCCCTATGGCTAACAGTTTCACACCATCTGTTTCTCTTCCTATCCCTTTATTACTGAATCACTGGCCACGTAGAAGCAAATCACCACTACCCAACTCCCTTCTCCCCATTGCTCAGCTTCTCGACCTTATCCCATTCGTGTTCCATTCAGAATCTACTGACCCCATCCCAGTCTACTGTGTTCTCTGAAATTCCTGTTACAAGTGAAGAAGCTTTTTCATCTTGGATCTCTTTTCTCTCACACTCCTATGGCCTACTAGCTCTCATTGAGCCTCTCCCCATGATATTATATCTCTCTTCTTCCTTTCTATCACTAATTATACCTTCTCTTCCTACCCCCTTTCCCCCACACACTTCCTAGAGAAGGAGGTACTACATGCTCCCCATTGCTACTTTTAAGCTCTTCCTTTAGCACCATCGCTTACCAACTCTCCTCCTTTGAAATTCTCAGTATTGAACATTTCCACGCAATCCAGATTACGGTGCTTTCCTTCTAAGATTACCTATGTTTATTCTCTCTCTGCCTTTGTCCTTGTCTGTCTCTCTCTGTGTCCCTATCTGTCTCTGTCTCTCTGTCTCCTTCTCTCTCTGGGGCTATTATATGCGTAGTTGTTGGCATGTTGTTTCCTTCATTAGAATATAATCCTTGTGGCAAAGAATTGGAAATTGAAGGGATGACCATCAATTGGAGAGTGGCTGAACAAGCTGTGGTATATGAAATGTAATAGCATACTATTGTTCCATAAGAAATGATGAGCAGGCAGATTTCAGAAAAACCTGGAAAGACTTACATGAACTGATGCTGAGTGAAGTGAGCAGAACCAGGAGAACACTGTACACAGTAACAGTAACATTGTGTGATGATGACCAAATTTGAAAGACTTAGCTCTTCTCAGCAAAGCAATGATCTAAGACCAGAGCTGTCCAACCTTAGGTTTTTATTGAAACAATAGACAATATATTTTGATTTGCCATTTTAGTGAGAGCTCTGTGGCAGCTCAGCTTTTTTTTTTTAATAAAGCATTTATGTAAATTTCTATGCTTGTAGGTGGGCCGCATAAATTGCACTGCGGGCTGCATGTGGCTCTCAGGACACATTTTGGACAGCCCTGATCTAAGACAATGATCTAAGACAAGTCAAAAGACTCATGATGGAAAATGCTATACACACCCAGAGAAAGAACTATGGAATCTGAATGCAGATTGAAGTATACCATTTTCTCAATTTTTTTCTTTCTCATGGTTTTTCCCTTTTGTTCTGATTCTTCTTTCACAACATGACTAATGTGGAAATATGTTTAATATGATTGCACATGAATAGCCTATATCAGATTGCATGGCATCTTGGGGAGGAGGGAAAGGAGAAAATTTAAAACTCAAAATCTTATAAAACTGAAGTGTTGAAAACTAAAAATAAATTCATTAAAATTTTGAAGAATATAATCCTCAATGGCAGGGACTATTTTTGCCTTCCTGTAGAGCCTCAGTGCTTGGCACAATGCCTGACACAGAGTAAGTATTTAATAAATGCTTGTTGATTTAACTTGCTGGTTACCATTGTATACTAGCCTCTAGGCCATTCTCTCAGCTTTCTCGAGGAGCTCAGCACCTAGCTCACAATCTTCTTCTCCTCCCTAATTCCTGCCCTTATACTAGGAGGCTTCAGCTTCCATTCTGAGTTCCCCCAAACATTCTCTAACCTTCTTATTTCTTCTTAATCTCTTTAAATTCCATGCCCTAGCCTACTCCTTTACTCCAACTTAGCCATGTAGAGGAATGGACACACACTGGGGCATACCATTACCCATAGGTGTTTCACTTGCCTAATGAAAAACTCAAGATATTTCTTTATCTGACAATAACCTATATCCCATCTCTTCCTTTGTCTCAGTCCTAAACTCACTTCATGGAGACCTCCATTCCCTCCACATCTCAGTACTTCTTCCAGGCCATTACCTTCTGGAGGAAGGCCTTTACTTGCCCTCCCTCTGGAATCTCAACCCTCTATTTCACCATTTCAAGTCTAAAGGCCCTCTGCTCTTGCTGAACACCTTGCCCCCTTGGCATTCTGTGGCTTATCTCTGGCTAAACCTCAGCAACGGATGACTCCCAACATTGTTCCCCTCTGGTCCTACTCACATGGATGGGGCTGGAGGAAGTCACACAACTGCGGTTACTAGGTATAATCTAAATTCACATTATCCCTCTTCAGTTGGGCCCACATTATAGCAAGGCAACCTTTTTGCTCTTCCCTAATTGGTTTCCTATTACATTTCCCAAAAAAACTTTTCTAACATTCCCTTCTGTCCTAAAGCCTCCCACTTCTCCCTCTTCTTCACCTGCCTCATCTTTTCTCTCAACTTAGAACCTAGCTTCTTATTTTACAGAAAAAAATAAAGTGAAGCCATTCAATGTGAGCTTTCTCTTTTGATATCATCCCCCCTTTCCACTTTTCACCAGTTTTTGACAGTGAGGTGACCCTTCTTCTTGCCAAGGCCAACCCCTTTATCTGTTGATCCTATCTCCTCTTCTCCAGCAGACTGCAAAATCGCCCCCCCCCTTTAATTTTCAACCTCTCTCTATTTCATTTCTTACTGCCTTCAAACATGCCCAAGTCTCCCCACTACTTAAAAAAAAATCTCCACTAAGCTTAAGCTATTCCTCTTATATTTCCTTTCCTTTAGTCAGCCAAACCCCTAGAAAAGTTAGCTATACTTGCTGCCTCTGCTTACCCTTCATTCACTCCTCAATCCTTTGCAATATGGCTTCTGATTTCACTCAACTAAAACTGCTTTCTTCAAAGGTATCGACTGCCAAATATAATGGGCTTTTTCTTAGTCCTTATCTTTCTTAACCTACCTGATTCACTGGACACTGTTGACCACTCTCTCTTCCTGGGTACACTCTCCTCTTCAGGCTTTCAGGACTCTCCTTCTCCCCCCAACTCTCCCTGACCCCCAGCCCCCCATTCTTCTCTTTTCTATCGAAGTGTACTTCCTCAGTCTTCTCATCCACTTCAGACCCTCTAACTGGGAGTGTTCCCCCCAAAGCTCTATTCTAGGTTCCCTACTCAATTCTTTTTATATTCTCTCTCTTTGTACTCATGCATTTAATTATCATCTCTGTGCCAATGATTCATAGATGTATATATCTAGCCCCAGTTTCTCTGACAACCTTCAGTCCTGCCTTGCCAATGATCTATTGACGATGTCAAACTGAGATGTCCCAAAGACATCTCACTCAACATGTCCAAATCAGAAATCGTCTTCCTCAACCACCCCGCTCTGGAGAATGTTCCTATGACTGTTGAAGACACTACCATTCTTCAGGCTCCCAGACTTCTAACCTTGTTGCAGTCCTTGATTCCTCACTCTCCCTCACTCCACATATTCTGTCCCCAAATTTGGTCACTTCTACATCCACTACTTCACAATGTCTCTCTACTTGGTCGCATTGTAGACATCTTGTATGTACAGAGCTGTTTGAATGTTTTTCCCCTCCCCCTCATTAGAATGGGAGCTCCTTGAGGGCAGAGATCTATCTCTATCCCTAGTGCCTAGGACTTCAATGCTTGCTCACACTGAATAAACTACTCAGGCAGCTGTCACCTTAGTTCATACCCTCATTATGTCTCGCCTAAAATACTGCAATGGCCTCCTAAAAAGTCATTCTGACTCAAGACTCTCCCCACTTCAATGGATCTTCCAAACCACTGCCAAAGTGATTTGCTTTAAAGTGCAGGTGTGACTGTATCACTTACCTCCTCAATAAACTATAGTGGCTCTCAATTGCTTAGAGGATCAAAAATTAACTTCTGTTAGTTTTAAAAGCCCTTTATTACTTTCTCCAACCTATTTTTCCAACTTAATCATACATTATTTCTCCTCCCACAACCTGTAATCCAGCCAAATGAGCTTTTTTCCATTCCTCATACATAATATACTCCTTCTTCTGTCTCCATGCATTTGCACTGACCATTCCTCATACCTGGGACATACTCCCTCTGCACCTCCACCTAAGAGAATCCCTCTCTTCCTTCAAGACAAACTTAAGGACCATTTTCTACGTGAAGCCTTCTCTGAGTCTGATTCTTCATGACCCCATTTAGGGTTTTCTTATCAAAGAGTGGTTCGCCATTTCCTTCTCCAATTTGTTTTACAGATGAGAAAGTGAGTCGAACATGGTTAAGTGACTTGTCATATAGCTAGTAAGTGTCTGAGGCCAGATTTGAACTCATGAAGACGAGTCTTCCTGACTCCAGGTGCTCTATTCACCGTGCCACTTAGCTGCCTTCTTGCCCTTACTATACCATATTTACTACCTTGTATTTATTTGCATTTAGTTTCTTTTAATCTGTTCTCTGTGTGTGTCTGGGCAGCAGGGCAAGAGTACGGGATTAGAATGTGGACTCTTTAAGAGCAAGTATTGTTTCAGTTTATACCCCCAGTGCCTAGCACAGAGCCTGGCACATAGTAGATGCTTAAAAATGCTTGTTGAGTTAACTGGTGTCCTTCATTTTACCCTCACTGTTCACATATTGGGGCATATCTTCAATGATTGAAATGGTAGATGGAATCACCTCCATCTCTCTCTCTTATACTTACACACACACACACACACACACACACACACACACACACACACACACACACACACACCGTAACAACGATCTAGTCCTAAGGTAACAATGACTTGAACAATAATGGTAGCCATGTGAGTGGAGAAAAGGAGATATAGAGAGGGAATCATAGATCTCAAACTAGAAGGGAATTTAGAAGCCATTTGACCCAAATTCATGTTATGATTGAAACTGCATGGCAAGGAGTACCTTACCACATACGTGATAAGTGTTGGAGGTAGGATTGGAACCCAAGTCCCCTGACTCCAGGCCAATGCTCTTTTCACTGTACTGTCCCATCAAGAGGACTAGGTGGATATGGGAAAAGTCTCAGGATGATACTGAAGTTTCAAACCTGCATGACTGAAATCTTACTCCAAAGCCTTCTTGTGGTGTGGAAGTGATCCTAAAAGGCTACCCCCAAGACTTTAGCAGTTCCCAACAAGCTGGAAGGGCTTCGGATAAGACCCAACAACAGGCACTGCGTCTATCATTCAGGAACCAGTCTAGCTAAATTTGGTGGTGTTCATTGCCTAATGGGCTGAAGGATGATGAATTTCCCAGTCAATTTGCATGAATTTTTCAGGCAACTCTCAAATGTCGCCTACTAAGTTGGGATTGCATGTTCTATATGTGGAGAGATTAATCTCCATGATGAAATCTCAGACCTCTGAGGTGGTGGTGTGCTTCCTTTATATCCTCTCTCTTTGCTTGCTTCTATCATTGACCTAACTTTGCAAACTTTCCTAAACCTGACCCCACCTTACCTGTTCTCACTGATTTCCTCCTGCTGCTCAATAAGCACCCTCTGCTTTAGTCAAGCCAGTGTCCTTATTGTCCTAGGGACATGCCACAACCTAAAGCTACCTCTCTATGCTTTCTCTATCCTAAAATAATGAGCTCCTTACACTTCTCAAGCAATACAAATTGTACCCATGGCCTAACTCAAGTATAATATGACTACTTTTTGACTGTTTCAGCCCTTATGAATCTCCCTTTCCTGAAGTTCAACAGCATTTGTGGTCCATACCACACAATCTCTAAAGCTGCATGATATCATGGAGAGAGTACTAGCCCTGGGTTCAAATTCAGCCTCTGTCACTTATTTTCTGTGTAATTCAGGCAAGTCAGTTAATCTCTCTGAGGGTCAGACAACTCTATATAGAGTATGCTAAGAGGAATTTCCCACCTTGATAGATGCTTCCTTGGCCTATTCAGCCATACAACTTGGCACCAGATTCTATGATGTTATATTTTTTGATACAGTTTCACAAATTTCAGTCTTATCTTCCCAACGCCTTTCGGGCAGGGCCCCAAACTGAGACAATAGCTGTATGTCCCTGGGCAAGCAGTCTCATCTCTCTGAGTCTTGGTTTCTTATCTGTGAAATGGAGTTAATAATACCTGTAGCACTTACCTCATGGAGTATTTATGAAGCTCAAATGAGATAACGCATGTAAATTGTTTCACAAACCTTGAAGTGCTTTACACACATCAGCTATTATCATTAGCCCCCAGAACATCGGAATACCAGCAAGAGGCTGGTTTCTCACATCTTTACCCCCAATAGTATCTAATATAGTGATGAACACACAGTAGTTACTCAATTGCCCACTGATTTGTCCATCAAACCTGGCTGCCTTTGCTTTTAAAAAGTCAAGCTCCTGCTTCGATGTTTAAGTTTTTCATAAAACCCCAACAATCAACCAATTTCACAATTGGGATCTATATCTAAGGACTAAGATTCCATTCCTTGCTACCCTCATCTTGATTTACATTTAAAGACAGGTGTGATCCCTTCAAACTAGGACTTTAGCTGTTCTACACATTTATCGGAGCCTATTGACAAGGGCCTGGGACATTAAAATAATTATCAGAAACTCATACCTTTTTTGATGTGCAGTGCTGTGGGTGGCAGTGACAGCCTGAGAAGTCACTCCACCTGATTTTTCTCTTTATTCCTACGTTTGTTTTAGATCATTTGTTGCTGCCATTTGGAGAAAGATTCTATTCAGAGTCTTATGAATCACAGTCATAGAATGTTACAAGTGGAGAGACCTTCAGAGAAGTTAGCCCGATCTCTGACCTGACAAATGATGGAGCTGAGACCCACAGTGGTGAAATGATTTGCCCATGGCTCCACGGCTGGCAGGGCAGAGACTTAGATAGAATCCTGGCCACTGACTCCCAATCTGGTGCTTCTCCTACTGTACCATATCAGTTCCTATCGCTAGACCAAGATCTCCCACTACTTTGTGTTTACTCATTTTCTTTAGTTCTTTATGGGCATTTTATAAAAAGAGAAGAAAAAAAAAGATTGACCAAATAATAATTTTTTCCTCATAGGAAAAATGGGAATGAGGATGATCATAGGGCTTACCTCACTAGTTCAAAGGAGACATGTGTGTGTATGTATGTATACATATGTGTATATGTATGTATATTTGCAAAACAAACTGCTACTGGCTGATACTAACACAGATTATATTCATCTTAGTCTAATCAAAGTCTTAGTACAGTTTTAAAGCTTAGTAGCTTTTATAGCGTGAAACTATATATATACATATATAGATGTATGTATGTATATGTATATATATATCCATACACATATACATATAGCGTGAAACTATATATATATATACATATATAGATGTATGTATGTATATGGATATATATATATATCCATATACATATAGCCTCAGAATACAATACTCTCCTAGACAGCCTGGCTGGGGCAATGGATAAAGGACCAAACAGAGTCAGAAGATGTGGGTTCAAAGCTAGATTCTGATACCTGCTAGTTGTGTGATCTCAGGCAATCCATTTAACTTTCCTACCCCTCAGTTTCTTCACCTGTAAAAAGAGGATAAAAATACCTGTAGTGCCTATCTGGTGGAATTATGGGGCTCAGATTATGAAATACATATAAAATGCTTTGCAAAGGTTAAATTGTTACATAAATATTCTTTATTATTTTTATATTCCCCTTGAAATGATCTCTTCCTATAATCTGCCTCCATATCCACTCCTTGCTGATGACATAATAAACCTTATAATAAGCATGGGCTGGGTGGTATAATAGAAGTCAGAATTCTAGTCTCAGCCCTGTGAGATGTCCTGCAAATCCCTCAGACCTCTTAACTGACAAATCAAGTGTCCTAAGAGGACAGATTTAAAGCTGCAAAGGAACGGGGTTAGATGATCTCTAAGGATCCTCCTAGTTCACACATTTAATAGAAATAGTCTCTGAGGAGCTGACTGAGGTTCCCAAGAAAGCTGCCAACTGGGACTAAGCATTTTTAAGAGATGTTTTTTCCTTAATTAGCAGCCAATAACCACAGTGGGATATTAGGGCAAACCTTGTTTGCCTCACTTTTTTCTTCTGTAAAATGAGCTGGAGAAGTAAATGGCAAACCACCCCAGTATCTTTGCCAAGGAAATCCCAAATGGTTCATGGAGATTCAGACACCAAGTATACTGATTTCATTTGGAAAGTCTTATCAAGTTCTTTGTAGAATTTCTCTTCCATTTTGTCCCCAGCATCCACTGATGATAGATAAGGGGCAATTATGCTCATGGTGGTCTTTCTGCCAATATTTATCATTAGTAATACATGATGACCAAATGTTCCATAAAATAATGTTGCCTCTAACTCCTTAGTATGTGGTAAAGCCCAGTTCACCAACTCCTTTCTATGGCATAGCTGTATATCATCCCTCGCTTCAGCTTCAACTTTTTTTTTTCCCTTCTGGTTTCATTTATAGCCAGAATATAAAGATTGGTATGATTCAGCTCCTCTAGCAATATGTTTCCTCAGTTTTTGCACAAGGATCCCATATCTAGAGTGCTGAAGTTTGCTGATGGTCTAAATTTTGTGTGCTTCTTGGAACTCCCTGCTCTGTTTCCTGCTCCTCTGCTATAGTGACTGTGGAGAAGCAGAAGGGAGTCGCACAGGACCGAGCGCCATCTTTTATTTATTCCTTGTTTCATGTGTTGCCAGGGACAACAACAAATAGTCAAACCTGTGTGAGATCCTGCCACCTCTGGGCGGCTTTTTCTTCTGCTTCTTTTTCTCCCTCTCATATAGTTTTAGTCAATGTAGTCATCCATTAATTTATCCCTTCATGTATATGTGTGTAGATACATATATGTATATATGCGAGTGTATATATACATATATTACATACATACAGCCATGCACGTAGACATACACATACATGCATGAATTTGGAAGCAATTGGGGTTAAATGATTTGCCCAGGGTCACACAGCTAGTAAGTGTCTGAAGCCATTTTTGAACTCAGGTCCACCAGGCTCCATCCACTGCACTACCTTGCTGCCCCCACATATATTTTTGGTTCTTCTGATCTCATTCTGCACCATCTCATGTAGGCCTTTCCATGTTTCCTACTATGTTTCATGTTTATCATTTTTAATAGCACTATAATATTCTATTATATTAATGTGCCATAATTTACATATTCTCCAATTGTTGACAAAGAGGTCATCTCTATCTTATTCAAAAGAGCACAATGAAAATAATTTAATTCTTTCTGATGACCTAATTGTGGACATCAATTACAGTGCTGTAAGTACAGGTCTCATGGCCTATTGTGGCATGTAGGTTTTTTCAACTCTACAATAGCCAGCCCCCAAACTAAAGTGCTTTCTGAATTTTTTTTTCAAAGTGCTTTTGGCTCTTTTCCCTCCTTCTCTTCTTTTGTGAGTGATAACTATCTGCTTTTGAAAAATAATGAATCTCAGTCTCCTTATCTATAAAGTGGGAACACTAAGGCTTGCACGGCCTACCTTATAGTATTACCTTACAGTATCTACCTTACAGTGATCAAATGTGATGTTTGTAAAAATGTCATTTAAAGCCAAAAGTGCTATACAAATATTTGTTATGATTTAACCACCAGGTGACGCTGATGGACATTTGCTTGGGGGTCAAGTGAAGCACACTGGCTTCAGTTGAAAGGGGTTAACATATAAAGAGTTCTCCAAAGTTTAAAATGTGTTACAAAGCTAGCTGTCATTATTACTTGCACAAACCTTTCAGGGTTGAGGTGCTGAGTAAGTGCCCTGCTCTCTGGGGTTACCAGGGAGTCCCAGACTCTGTCTCCATTAGCTTTCCCACTCACTATAGGAAGTGGCCATCTCATCTAGGGCTGTGTGGGTTTATGCATCTAACCAAGTCAGAATTTAACTCTGAGCTTCCACCCACTGGTTAACTCCATATCCTTTGGAACACACTGTGTTTCAGTGCTGATCACATGACCTTGGCATAATGGTGCTGGTTCCCCATGAAACTTCCAAGGTACATGCTGGAATCTTATGGGTTCACTCTTAGTGTGGCATCAATAAGTAAATAAAAAGTCCTTGATAGCAAGGAGACAATGAATTATAATAAACAAAAAACTCTACTGAGCTATTGTAAGCCCATCATTCTCCCAGACACTGGAAGATCTCCCATTTAAAGGACTGAGCAAGACCTGAGAGTTCTTGGCAATGTACAAGTTGAAATCTTCCCTTGAACAAGCAAGGAGATGAAACAATACAGTTCCCACAGGACACATGACTCACACTTCCCACAGAATTGGTCATTAGGTGCAACCCGGGAGTCAAGGTCGTGCCTCACTGATGGTACAGGAGAATGGAATGTGGGAGCCAAAGTGAGCTGGAGCTCAGGAGGGTTGTTTGTTTGTCTGGTTGGTGGCAGGAACAGGAACGTGCTGACCTCATCTGGCAGCAGCTAACAGAGATCAGGCTGAGTGGAGCCTGTACACAACCTGGGCAAGTGGTGGTGTTGCCATTGCCCTTGCTTCTCATCCCCTTGAACGAAGCCTCTCTGATGCTACATTATCACTTCACTCCTCCATTCCTGAAGCCATCGTCCCAGGACTCAGAGCTCAGGCAGAGAAGTACATTTATGAAGCTGTCAGTGCATCTGCCTTGAGAACTTTTCCTTCCAACTCACTACCTCAGATCTTCTACTGGCATAGAGCCCAGAGAGCCAAATTCACTAAAATATTATAGAATGCAGGCATCAACTTCACCTGAGTAGAGAACTAAGAGTCTCTCCTTAGTGAGAGTAAAGAACACAGGCTTTAAAGCACAGACTTTTCTGGCTGCTCAGAGATGAGTCTTTTTTTTTTCTTTCTGAAGTGTTCCACATAGTCAAGGTTGCCTAACATCTGAATTCCAGGTTTTGTAGGTCATCTTCTGTATAGATCCTTGGCTGCCATCCTACCAATAGACTATTACTACACAAGATGTTAATAAATGCCTTTGACTTTAGAGATGTTTCCTGGGCTGGTGCCTAAGCTAACATTGAGGAGGGAGGGTAATAATAAGTCCTTTAATTAAGTTCTGTTGGTTGCCTGGGATAAATAAGTGGGTAATGATTACTTTACTCACTACTTGAAATGCGATTTGCTACAGCTGATGAAAAAGCACAATACCATCTCAGTTCATTTGTCATTTTTCTGCTATTCGTAACATTCTACACACACACCCTTTTCCCTATTTGAAAATGGTTTTAAGGTAATGGTAAGGTCAAAAATCACATGGCCTCAGCATAATGTGCCCCATGGAACTTGCTGTATCCCAAGGCACTATATGGAATCCTATATATACAGTGGGTTTACTCTTAGTGTGGCATCAATAAGTAAATAAAAAGTCCTTGATAACAAGGAGACAACAAATTATAATAAACAAAAAACTACTGAGCTATTGTAAGCCCATCATTCTCCAAGATACTGGAAGATCTCCCTTCTAAAGGACTGAGCTAGACCTGAGTTCTTGGCAAAGTACAAATTTAAGTCCTCCCTTGAATAAGTAAGGGGGTGAAACAATACAGTTCCCATGGGAAACAAGGAAAGATGTATATGAGATGGTGCAGAATGAAACCAGAAGCATCAGAAAAATACGTGAACAGATAAATGAATGAATAACCTTATTGATTAAAACTACATTAAAAGGAGGCAGCTAGGTGGTGCAGTGAGTAGAGCACTGGTCCTAGAGTCAGAAGGACCTGAGTTCAAATCTGATCTCAGATACTTTGATACACTTATATGCTGTGTGACCTTGGGCAAATCACTTAACCCCAATTGCCCTGCCTTCCCCCCTTCAAAAAACTATATTAGAAGATGAAGGGAGGAAAAAAGCTTTGGTGCTATTAAAGCTTTAAACAGAACTAAGGTTTTTGGAATACCTCGTAAAGTAATTGGCAGTACCCGAATCAAGCCTCACTCCTCTTTAAGGAGCAATGACTGGAATCCTTTGGGGGACTCTGTTTGTTCCTTATGCCTCCTGCCAGGTGGCAAACCATCACCGCCATGCTTTTTAGGAAGGTGAGGGCGTTCTCTTCACTGCAGCACGAACAATGATCTCATTCTGGATACTTTTCATAAAGGATTTAGTGACATTTATGTAATACAAGAATTTATACCTCCTTGGTTTCTGAGCCTACTATTTCCATCCCAAACCCCTTATTTTGAGAAAATTGGCATATGGATGGAGCATGACATAACACAGATTCATGTAACTCAGCCAACCCCACACAACCAAAGATTATAGCTGGAGATAAAAGAAAAACAAACACTTTCCACATAATGACTATCCTGAAGGAATTTAAATGGTAAACCTACCCTGAATTCTCAGGGCTTTTATTAGGCCAAATTAAATATTTAAATGATGGGTTTTTAGAGTCAGCACTTAAATTTTAATCAAATCCTCATGCTACTTAATTTCTTTCTATTAATAATCATCATACAATATTCCCATGCAAGAATGCATAATATATTATGAAGTGTTGTTTCAGAGAAGTAGATCCAGGTTTTAAAAAACTAATTCCTATTGGTTTGAAATATAAAATAATGGTTGTTTATGCACCTGTGACTTTTATCATTTAAAGCATTATAGACTTATACCATTGTTCTTTAACAGAGTCAGTCATTGATTTTAATATGGACTTCAATACACTTGGATTTAATAACACTTGCTGTTTCAATCACAACCATGCCCTTAAAAAAAAAAAATTCTCCCATCTCTTCCAAGTTATACTCATTCCAGGGCAGCTAGGTGGTGCCATAGTGCATAGAGTGCTGGGCCTGGAGTTAGGAAGACATCTTCTTGAGGTCAAATCTGGCCTCAGACACTAGCTGTGTGACCCTGGGCAAGTATATTAGCAATTTTGATTTGAAGATCTTTCCCACCTATTAATAGGCCATGTGACCTGTTTATGTCATAGGAAGCCTAAGTTACATGGTGGGAGGAGCTTCCTGACAGGAAAAGGAAGTTATGACACAGAAAATGCTGAGAGGGAGAGAGACAATATGGCTGCTGGTGACTGCTAGTGGCTGCCCTCGTGATTGTTAGAACTGAACAGTGTGAGTTTGTTTTGGCGAAGACCCCAGCAAGGGGTTGGAGAGGTTTTGGGATGTTGAGGCTCCATGTTGTGATTTTCTGTATTGAATGTTTTGGATTCCTTGCTGTTATGATGAAGTGTACTAACTGGCTGTGGGGGCTGAGCATTTGGTTATGGGATATGGTTCTCTGGTGTCTGAATAAATGGTTTACTTCTACCTTCTATGTGGAGAGTCTTGTATACTTTGCAATACAGAACTATATAGGCATTTTGACAATTATCATCTAGATTGTTATTATCACCTTACAGCTTCATTTGGCATCACAAACAGGATTGCAAGGTATAAGATCTCTATTTAGAGGTAGAAGGGCTTCAGAAGAAGAAATGGTTGTCCCAGGATGGGAGGATGTAACTTATTGCTCCCTAGCAAAGGAATGGTCTAAGAGCACTGGTCTCTGTATGGATTAGAAGCAGAAGCTACAGGGTGGAGGACCCAAGAGATTTGGAGCGATGCCTCGGGGAGGTTACTGTTGAGCCAGGAATAGAAGTGTCAAGAGTGATCTCTAGAAGAGGCTGGATTTTACTCATGGCCTATTGTATTGTATGTGAACACAGAGACAGACTATTAGGGAGAGAGCTTAGGCTCAGACAGTTGCTGAAATGTTTGAAAATACTCAGCCTATACCACAGCAAGATGGTGAAACTCAGGTGCCAGAACAGCTGGAAGCTAACAGCCATGTTGTAAATTCAGCTGGAAGGCAGAGGGAGCCAAGGAGGTCAAGAGTGCACCTCAGTTCAGTTGAGGTTGAGCCTAGCAGCCAGTCTGGTTACCATGGTAACAGGGGCAGAGGCTCGAGACAGGAGGATACAATGTTACAACTTCCTAGAAGAAGAGATAACTTTGTTGCAGAGCATTGCTTATAGAGACAGCAAGACTGTATCACACCAGTCTTCTCAAAGAGAAGTGTTCTCCACAGAGCAGAGGAGGCAGACAACAGAAGGTGATACTACCCAGTCCAAGCTGGTTTTAGAGGATTTTACACAGCAGGAAATTACAGCTATGTTGAGTAGGTTCACCCAGAGAATGGGAGAATCCTTGATGTCTTAGATGGTGAGAATCAGTGATGAAGGGGCCGCAGGAGTGTCTGTAGATTCTGTGGATTGTATGAGATTCATAAGTATTAGTCAGAACTCTTTTGTACAGCAAGCTTTTAGGGATTATCATCCTCGAAGAACTAACCAAGCAACCAATTTGTTGGCTTTGGCTGCGACAGGCTGTAAAGAGGAATGTCGTGCTGACACTATGTGGCCCACTGAGGATAGACCCTGGTATTAAATTAGGGACTGTATGAGAAAGTTAAAGGAGGAGGTGATGAAGACCGCTATTATGTTGGGGAATGCTGAAGTTTATTATGAAACTCCCTTGGGAGTCTCTCATAGGAATTTTATAGTTAAGATGGCACCCCCCACTTATAAACATGTGATTCTGACTCTGCTGATTGCAGAAGTAGGGAACTCTCTTTCAGAGGTGCTGAATAAGATTTTACAGTTAAGTAACTTAGGAGACCGGGGAAAAGATGATAAGTTTCCTCAGGAAAGAAGGGTACACATCCAACAGATTCAACATCCAATGAATAGAGTAACAAGGAAAGTGATGTTTACTGCTCTGTTGAAAGCAGGGGTAGATTTTAGAAGAATAGATGGTATTCCAACTAATGAGATATACAAAATGTACCAAGGTAAGGGGCTTAATGCAAACGGAATGGAGAAGTGAGAATTACTCCTATAAATGCTACAGATGTTGAACCCTTGTATCCAAGTGAGTCACATCTTCAAGGAGACTAGGGAATAGGCTGAGCCCCAGTTCAAATTAAAGAAACACACAGACAGGATTACAGACCCCATATTAATCTGACTATATATTGGAAGAATGGATCAAATACTGTAACTAATAGACACTGGGGCTGAGGCCAGCTTTGATTTGTCAGGAAACCCTGACAAATTTAAGCACGGAACTCCTATTACCATCCCAGGACTAGGAGGGGCTGAAATATCAGCCAAACAAGTCAAACTGATGATGAAAATTGGACAATTGCCTAAGAACGAATATACTGTGTTCATTGTACCTATTCCTGAATATATCATTGGAATAGATATATTGAAAGGCATGACTCTAAACTTGCCTGAGGGGAGGTATCAATTTGCAGTAAGGAAGATAGGAATTAATACAGTTTTGGTGGGAAAAGTAAAGCTGGACCCAATCACTTTGCCTGAACCTTCTAAAGTAATTACTCTGAAGCAGTATCGTCTGCCAGGTGGGCAAGATGAAATTGCTAATACAGCAAGTCACTTAATCTTGTTTGCCTCAGTTTCCTCACCTGTAAAATGAGCTGGAGAAGGAAATAGCAAATCATTCTAGTATCTCTGCCGAGAAAACCTTAAATGGGGCCACAAAGAGTTGGATATGATTGAAACAACCAAACAACATTTGTTCCAGCAGATGAGAAGCCAATTTACTTGGCAGTAACAGTACAGTTCTTAACAAACATGGAACTGGTCTGATAGGAATACCTTTAAAGATCTTAGCATCATAAAACCGAGCAGGACCTTCACGGTCATCCATCAACCAAGTCTTAATCCATACTATGTGCCAGGCACTGTGTCCAACTCCTTGTTTTATAAATGAAGAAACCAAGGTTGTGTGACTTGTCCCAACTCTTGCAGGTATAAACAGCATCGATATATGAACGCAGTTCCTGATGTTCAGAGCTCACCTCCCTGGCACCTGGCTGCCTCTATCTGCGTAGTGTAGAAAAATTCAAGGCTAGACAGGATCTATTTCTAAATATTTGTACATTGAAATTAGGCTTGATTTTTATCCCAATCCAGGGAAGTCACTATTTATGTCTGCATCTCTTTGAAGTGGTATAGTGTAATTTAAAAGTACTGTGGGGAGTTTATGTTTGTGTTTGTGCAACTATGCTGTCAAAATCAATCAACAGAGCGCCATGAATTACTGACCAATGACTCATGGAATGGACTGGGAAAGTTGCCTCTCAGGTTTCATACCATTAATTTATAATTGCAGTAACAAAATGGGCAGCTAGGTGGTGCAGTGGATAGAGTTCGGGGCCTGGAGTCAGAAAGACCCTTCCTAAGTACAAATGTGGCTTCAGAAACTTACTAACTCTGTGACCCTGGGTGAGTCACTTAATCTGGTTTGCCTCAGTTTCCTCATTTCTAAAATGAGCTGGAGAAAGAAATGGCAAACCACTCCAGGATCTTTGCCAAGAAAACCCCAAATAGGGTCAGACCCATGACTGAAATAGCAAAATAGCCAATAGAATAGCACAGTTCAGTTCCAGATCATCACAAGGCTGACATTTTACAACTTAACTTGGTATTTTATAATTTATTTCAAAAAGATAACAAAAACAGGGTAACAATTTAGTTCAACAAATACTTATGAAATGTCTACTATGTGCAAAGGGCCTGGGGATTTTTTTTTTAAGAGGGCCAAAACTGAAAGTCCATATATTTGGGGAGATTGAGTTCCATCTTAGCTCCAAGGTGATTCGGATATTTTTTATTTTCTTCAAGAGAGTAAGCTATATATATATTATACATATTACATATATACATATACATATAGTTGAAGGAAGGATTTTATAATAGTTTAACGTGTATATATGTCTGTGAAAGTTAAGAATTTTCATGAGGAAAACCATCTTTCATCTTTACTGATAACAACTCCTTGTAGTTTTGGTCTAAGTTCTGATTTTTAACTTTACTCTTAATTTAGAGGGTTAGTAGGAGTTATAGTAACACTTTTATTCATGCATTGGCATTTTTCTAAGGAACTTCCAATTTACATAATTATCATCATTAAGACTTGGAAGTGACCTCAGAAATCATCTAATCCAAACCATCTCATTTTACAAATGAAGAAAAGGAGACCCAGGGATCACCCAAAGAGAAATGTAGAGTTGGGATTCCATCCCAGGTCCTTGGATTTCAAAACCAATGCTTTTACTGATCATTGAGGAGAGAAGCAAAGAACAAAAATACAAAAACAAAAAAACCTGATTATTTCCCCCCATAATATGAACAAGATATGGACACTAGGAAATTGAGCACACTTTTTGTGCAATGTTAGTTTTCCAAGATTAGAAAAAAAAATAGAAAAATTTAGAAATTAGAAAAAAATTAGAAAATTAGAAAAAATTAGAAAAAAATTAGAAAAATATATTTGCTACAAGGAAAGTTTGGAGGAAGGAAGGCAGGAGGAAAAGGGAAAAAGGTGTATGGGGAAATAACAGTGACATAAAAAAATAAATGGCCTCAATAACTACTTAAAACCCCATTAAAATAAAAAGGCATCTAACAGTTGACACTTAGTGAATGATAAATAACCGACATGCAATTTTTGCTCTCCAAGTTATCTGTAGACACTGTAGCATAAGTATAATTGTATCCTACACCGCAAAGTCAATAGGGCCAAATGTTACTCCCATGTCTTGTGCGACCTTCTCAGTTCCACAGGTGTAAGTCTGATCAAGCATCACATAGAAAACATTCCAGGAACACCCACTAATTTGGAAATTCTTCAGGCAGCGTGTGGTTTGTGGCCTTCAGCTTTAACACCATCAGGTTAGAGCCCAAATCCTAATAAGGGATGAGAAACACCACAGAATTGGTACGATAGATTTCTTCATCTGCTCCTTAAGGGTTACGTTTAGCACGAGAGATGCTAGGAATGTACACTGTGGGAAGAGGGTAGATTGAGGCTGAATTGGGCAGGGGCAGGACTGTCTTTTGAGTGTTCAGAGGCTGAGCTCCGTTTTGCTCTTGGAAAGGAGAATATTTTTTTTTAATTTATTTTTAATATGTTTAGTTTTCAGCATTGATTTTCACATGCGTTTGAATTACAGATTTTCTCCCCATTTCCACCCCCCCACTCCAAGATGGCATACACTCTGGTTGCCCTGTTCCCCAGTCTGCCCTCCCCTCCGTCCCCCCATTCCCCTCCCATCCCAAAGGAGAATATTTTTAAGAGGTGAGGTTGAATTTGGGATGGAGGCTGAGCTTAGGAAAAGGGCATTTTGATCAGCAGGGCATAATTTTATGCCATAAAGTCTCAGGAGAGTAGAATTTATGAAGCATCTTGGGGTAATAGAACACATTCATAGCTTTTGCTGTTCTGAGAATCAGGGTTCAAAATCTATCTCTTGGACCACTCCATTATTTTCTGGGGCTCTGTTTCCCCATGCGTAAAAATAAGAGTATAAAAGTACATAATCACTAAGGTAACTTCAAGCTGGTGAGATGAGGGCAGAAGATTGTATTACGGCAGGGGTGGGGAACTTGTGGCTTCAAGGCCACATATGGCTTTCTAGGTTCAGCCTTTTGATCAAGTCCAAGTTTTACAGGACAAATCCTTTTATTAAGGGGATTTGTTCTGGGAAGTTTGGATTTAGTCAAAAGGCTGCACTTGAGGACACAGGTTCCCCACCCCTGCATTAGGACATACCTAATAGGAAATGGGGGAGGGGGTTGTGCAGTGTCATGGGTGTGCTGGGATAAGACCATACTTACATTTTCAGTGTGAGCATTTATACCTCAGAAATCTGCAAGCAATCCCTACAGATCAGGGTTTAATGTAGCATTTTGTTGACTGTGTAAGTGACACAGAGGAGATAGAGCATGGGCCAGGCGTCAGGAAGACCCAAGTTCAAATGTAGCCTCAGACACTTCCTAGCTGTGCTACCCTGGGCAAGTCACTCAACCTCTGCCTCAATTTCCTCAGCCATAAAATGGGGATAACAATAACACTTACCTCCAGGGGTTGGTGTGAGGATCCAAAAGGACAATCATTGTAAGGCACATGGCATAGTGCCTGGCACATAGCTGGTCCTATTTTATTGTTATTCATCAAGTATTAATAATGCAGATTAAAGTTAAAAGTGTATGCATACCTATTCTTATACCAGCACGCCCCTGTCTTGCTATAAACACTGTTTGAGAAAAATGCTTTCCACCTTCAGAGAGAGAACTCTGAGTGCAGAATGAAGCATACCTTTTTACTTTATTTTTCATGCCTTTTTTATTTCTTGAAATATGATTAATACGGAAATGTTTTACATGACTTCCCTGGATATCATGCTGCTTGCCTTCTCAAGGTGGGGGGGGAAGGAATCTGGAACTCAAAATTTTAAAAAATAGATGTTAAAAATTCTTTCGTTTTTTTTTTAGATTGAGCTCAGCAGGAGTGCATTAGAAGACTCGGGAACCAAGTCATCACTAAGTCATCACCCGGTGACTGTAGACTTACAACAACAATCATGATAATAAATTAATAATACTAATAACTGTCACATAGCGTTTCAAGGTTGGAAAAGTGCTTTGCTTCCATGATTGCATTTAAGTCCCACAGCACAGCCGAGGGTGGTTAATTGCTCTGATGGTCAGAGTGCGCTCAGGTGTGCAAAGGACTTGACTGCCCTCGTTTGAGCTTCAGAACAAGCCTGGGAGGTAGGCGGTGTTTATTTTGCCCATTTTACAGACGTGGACACTGAGGCCCGGAAGGGGATCCCTGTCTTGCATGAGTCACACTGTCACGTGGCAGTGGTGGACTTGGAACTCGCGGCGCTGCGCGCGCCGGGTTGACGGACCTGTGGCCGCTCCTGGGGGCCCGGGAAGCTCCCACGCCAATGAACCTACATGAGCGCCGGGAGGGAGAGGAGGGGGAGGAGGCATGTCCGGCTCTCTACGGGCCCCGCCCCCAGGGTAATGTTTACGAAAACGACGCGGATTTGCTCCTCCCTCCCGCCCTCTTCTCCGTCTCCTCCAATCAGAACACAACCTCGCTTCCGGGTCCTGGAGCGGTCGCTATGACCACCGACGCCAGGCTCAGTGCCCCACCTACATTCCCGCCACCGGCTGCTCTGCCGAGGCACAAAGGCCTGGGTCCGAGAGCGCCGAGCTGCTCAGGGCGCAGATGGATGAGCCGAAGAGCGCGGAGCAGCGCCGGGTGGAGACGTGGGGCCCGCCGCCCACGATAGAGCGAGGGAAGAGGTTCCGCATCCATCCCTTAGAGGACCGGTTGGAACATTGCGTTCTCGACCCTCGGTAACTAGGGGCTCCCGAGCGCCCAGCGCAGACGCCTTTGCCGTCACCTTAACCTCGGGCTTTAGGAAGCGCTCTCAGCCCGGGCCTTGACTTTCGCCCGAAATGCATCTCAGCTCCCGGCCCTTCGAACTTCCTTGCACCCGGTGCCTTCGCGCCCCTCGGGTCCAAGTACCGTGCCCTCCACACGCTCCTCCGCCCTCCATCCCCGCTTCTCCCAGATTTGTACACTCTCAGCCGCGAGGGACCTTCAGAGGTCACCAAGCCCAACCCTCTCCTTTTACAGATAAGGAAACTAAGGCCAGAGTGACAAGGTCACACGGTGTCAGAGTCCACACTTGAACCGAGGGTCCGTGACTGCAGAGACGATCTTGATTTCTACCATCTCATATTCTCTAACCTTTGGTATCCTCGAGTCCCCAAACTTATGACCAAGAACAGACAGCTCTAGGTGCACCAAGAATCGCAGAACTAGCTGAGTTCTTGTTGCCCAGGTGCTCTAGGCAGGGATTCTTAAACCTTGTTTGTGTCATGGAACCCTTCGGCTGTCTGATGGACCTTATGGACCTCTTCTCTGAATAATGTTTTTAAATGAATAAAATACACAGGATCACAAAGGGAACCAATTATGTTGAAATAGTTATCAAAATATTTAAAAAGATAAGTTCACTGGCAGTCACTTTAAGAACCCCTGCTCTAGAGAAAGGCTGTCAGTCCATATCTACTCACTAATGACCTTTTCTGAAGCTAGAGCCTTTTGATTCTATTTCGGGGGTAATTATTCAATGATGGGAAGAGGAAACTTTGAAAAATTTTATTTTATTGGTAAAAAATCTTTAGTTTTTACATCATCTTCATTTCTAACTACATCCCTTCTTTCTGCCCAAAACCTTATAACTAAGATTTAAAAAGTAATTCAGCAAGCCAGAGCACCCATCAACTTCATATATACAAAAAGGATAAAACACTCTTAATGCAAGGTACTAGAAGACAGAGTGGTATAGTGGGGGAAACAATGACAAACCCTCAAACCATTAGCCTTGGAGTCCGGATCAGAAATTTAGAGCTGGATAGGACCTCAAAGGTTATCATTTTACAAATAATGAAACTGAGTCCCAGAAAGGTGGCCCAAGGGGGCCCTGGTGAAAAGTAGCAGAGTATTTGGACCCATGTCCTCTGACTTTAAATCCATTGTTCTTACAATTAGACCAGAAGGCCTCCAGATCTGGGTTCCAAATTTCAGCTCTGCTATTTATACCATTGTAAGCTTAAGGAAGTGGTTTAATGTCTATGGGACTCAGTTTCTTCATCTGTTCAAAATGAGAGGATGGTCCCAGATGTTGTCAATAGTCTATTGTTATCCTAAAAGGCAAAAAGAAGAAGGATGCTTGAAATGTCACTGAACCATTGATCTCTCACTATTATGAGACCAAGGCCAGGTCATAATACCAATTCACTGTAAACAAATGCCCTCTTTGTCCAACATATGCCTTTTCACACTTAGAAAAACACTCTTACTGTAGAAAGATAAAACTTGGGTCTTAACTAGTTATAATCCTTGAAGATTCTGGTAGCCATTTTTGTTGTTGTTGGTTTTTTTTTTGTTTGTTTTTGGCAGGGCAATTAGGGTTAAGTGACTTGCCCAAGGTCACACAGCTAGTACATGTGTCAAGTGTCTGAGGCCGGATTTGAACTCAGGACCTCCTGACTCCAGGGCAGGTGCTGTACTCACTGTGCCACCTAGCTGCCCCCATTTTTAAAATAGTATGTGGACACAGGCCAGAATACAAGTTTGGTGAAATTTCATAATGTTGAACCTGTTAGAAAAATTTTACAAGCACTTGTCTTTAAAAAATAAAACAACCACTAACAAGACCACAGCTCCCTATAATAGTCACTAAACCTAAATGTCTATGCCAAATCCTGTTTATTGACATAGGACCATCTCTGTATTGTTGGAATGAATTGTGTATATCACAACTTTTAGAAAATAATGATCTTTTTTTTTTTTTGAAGGCAAGACAAGTACTCAGGAACTTTCCTATCCCTTGCCTATCTTTCCACCTACCCCACCCCCATTTGGCTCCCTAAGAAATGATGGATCCAATGGAAGAGCCTTGATTGGGTGTCCATTGTTTTTAAGATTCCAGGATGTGTTTATTGTCTATACCTATGAGCCAGGAATCCAAAAGTCCAAGAATTATGAGTGTCTCCAGGGGTGTGGATTTGAACAGAAAGCAACAACTAACTCAGTGTTGGGTAAATGATCCAGACTGACCTCACTGTAGGCTATGAGGGCTCAGGGAAGGTACCATGGCAGTTTAGATAGCGGAGTCTTGGGGCTGCAGCTCCTCCAGAGAGAAGGGGGTATAGATGCAAGTTCTGATCAAGACAGCTGAAAATCCACCTTTATAAATAAGGAAAGAATCAGCCATTCAGGACAAGTAGATGGTGCAGTGGATGGAGTGCCAGGCCTGGAGTCAGGAAGACCCGAGTTCAAATATGGTCTCAGACACTAGCTGTGTGACCCCGGGCAAGTCACTTAACCCTGTTTGCCTCAGTTTTCTCATCTGTAAAATGAACTGGAGAAGGAAATGGCAAACCACTCCAGTAACTTTGCCAAGAAAGCCCCAAAGAGTCATACATGACCGAACAATAACAATAGACATTTTAACTGCCTGGTGAATTTGCTTCTAACAAACTGTGGCAGGGGATGGAGTAAGACCGGGAAATGGGAAAGGACGCTGCATTTTCTCCTTTTTGACACAAGCAACTCCATTTTAGAATAAGCCTCTGTTTCAGTATAAAAGGAGGGCACATCTAATCCTATATTTTGTCTTATGCTATCCCAGTTTTTGTGTAAGAACAACCAAAGAACCTACAGTAGATAGTCCCCATCTTATGAGCTCCACCCCTTGAATATAACAGACTTGAATCTTCTACAGCCATCCTATCCCCAAGGACAAACTAGTAGATTAAGAAATCTCTAGTCCTTTCCCTAAACACAGAAAACTACTCCCAAGCCTGACTGACGAATTATGAACCTAGAATATCTATCTTTTCTGTTTACTTAAAGTGTCCATGGGAAATGGTTAATATTCTGAAGCCCATAGAGACTCCCTTCTCTAAGTGCCAATATATTGGCTTATAATAATATACAATATAATACAATAATATATTATAATAATATATTACTCACTTGCATTGTAAATAGAAATATGTAGGTTTTCTTTCTGTGACAACAGCAACAAACATAGAGGACAGGTCAAAGGCAGGAAGATGTTTCCAAGGTCTGAGCCTTTGAAACTATCTTTGACTGAATTAGTCAATCTCTCTGACATTTTGAGCTGACCTTGCTTCTCATAAGAAAGGGAGAGATTATTGGTTCAGTGCCATTAATGAATGCCCTTGGCCCCTAGCCTATTAGGATCACAAACAGGGATAGAATAGACCATAGACATCATCATCATCCACTCTTTTTTTTTTTAAATAGATGAGGAAACTGGGTTCCAGAGAGGTTAAAGAAGGGTAACTTATTTTTCCCATTTTTCCAGTTTACACTGTTTCCTTCTTAGAAAAGAAAAACTATGCAGTAAACACTACATATCATTTTCAAAACTACCCTGCTTTTATGTGCTTCCTTCTGAATTTTCTTTTGTCTCTGCTATGCACTTAAAAATTTTTTCCCCTGCTTCTCCCCCTACACTAGAGATGACCACCATTTGACAAAGATATGAATATATATGTGTATGTGTGTGTATACATACATATATGTATATGTAAAACTATGATATGCATACTTGTATTTGTCAGTTCTTTCTCTGTAGGTAGATAGCATCTTCATAATTCCTTTGTAGTTGATTTGAGTATTTATAATACTCAAAATAGTTATTCATAGTTGTTCTTCAAACAATATTGCTAACTGAATACAGAATTCTCTTGGTACTGTTCATTTCACTCTTCATTATTTCATGCAAGTCTTTCCATGTTTTTCTAAAATCAGCCAGCTCTTCATCTCTTTTAGAACAGTATTACACTGTCACAATCATATACCACAACTTATTTAGCCATTCTCCAATTGACGGGCATCCCCTCAATTTCCAGTTCTTTACCACCACAAAGAGCTGCTATAAATATTTTAGAATATATAGACTCTTTTCCATCTGCCCTAATCCCCTTGGGAAACAGACTTAATATGGTATTGCTGGGTCAAAGGGTATACACAGATTTATAATTCTTTGGGTATAATTCCAGATTGCTCTCCAAAATGTTTGGATCAGTTCACAGTTCCACCAACAGTATATTAGTGTCCCAATTTTTCCACATCCCCTCCAAAATGTCATTTTCCCATTCTGTCATTTTAGACAATCTGATAGGTGTGAGATATCTCAAAGTTGTTTTAATTTGCATTTCTCTAATCAATAATAATTTATATGACTATATATGTTTTTGATTTTTTTATCAGAAGGCTACCTGTTCATTTCCTTTGACCATTTATCAATTGGGAAAAAATTAATGTTCTTATAAATTTGATAAAGTTCTTTATATATTTGAGACATGAAACCTTTGTTTGAGAAAATGTCTATAAAATTTCTCCCCCAAATCTTCTGCTCTCCTTCTAATCTTTACTACATTGGTTTTATTTGTAAAAAGAAAAAGAACAAAAAAACCTTTGTAATATAATCAAAATTATCCATTTTGCATCTCACAATGCTCTTTATCTCCTGTTTATTCTTAAATTTTCCTATCCATAAGTTGGATAGGTATATATTCCATCTTCTAATTTTCTTATGATATCTACCTTTATATCTAGGTCATGTATCCATTTTGACCTTATCTTGGAAAATGATATAAGATGTTGTTCAGTGCCCAATTTCTGCCAGACTGCTTTCTGATTTTCCAAACAATTTTGTGAATTGTGAATTGTTATCTCAAAAGCTTAACTCTTTGCATTTGTGTGTTGGTAAGCAAAATGGGCTCCTTAGCACTTAGTTCAACAAGTGCCCTTGAAGAGTTTGGCTTTTCTTTGCTTTGAGTAATTCAGCTATTTCATTGAATCTTACTAAGTGCTAAGCCCCAGGCCCAAATCCCTATTAGGTGTAAAACCAATGTGGGTGTGGATTGACAACTAAGGTGGGGCACAAGGTGGGGCTAACTCCAGGAAGGGCGTAGTTTACATGTCTGGGACAGCAGAGACTCTTAGACCACGTGGGTTTAAGTCTGCCTCTTTGTGACAATTTTAGGTCAAGTGGGTGAGTCGCATGTGTGACTCACCCCTGATGCTGACATAGATGTAAAAACCAGGGGTTGGCCTCTTCTTCCTTGGAGCTCTTTGCCAAAGCAGTGGTGGTGCACATGACTCTGGACCAGCCCTTGTTCTGAGCTCCCAGGCTGAACCAAGATGTTGGTAACTATAAATTGTGTTGGGTCTGTCTGTTTGTAATTTGTTTAAGGGCTCTTGAGATGGTGTTGATGAGGAAACTCTGGGCAGCTGTAGCTAAGGAGCCCTCCAGCTTGTAAACCCAGATACTGAGACTTTGTTGAACTCTGGTATTGGGATTTGAATCAGACAATGTCTGTCTGTTGATGTTTGTAATTTGTTTGTATTTTGTTCTCAAGTTCAGGTTGCTGGCTTTTTCCTCTGAACTAAGTGAATGATATTTGTATGCTGAATTAAAGTAAGCTTGCCACCCCCTTCACCTTGCTTTTCTTAGGTAAGCAGATCACAAGAACCTGTGTTTTCTGGGTGCTGGCAGCTTTCTGGGTGCTGGCTGTAGGTGGATCTTACACCCCTGAAGAAGCTGCTAGCCAGATTGTTAAAACGATTTGTCAAACACAAGGTTACCATGTAGTACTGTGTATTGTATGTCTACTCTCTCCCACTGAACTGCCTTTCTATTTCTTAGCCAGTACCAGATAATTTTGATAATTACTGCCTTATAATACAATTTAAGATCTGGTACTGATAAACCTCTTTCCTTTACATTTTAAAAATCACTTCCTTTGATATCCTTGACTTTTTTGTTCTTCCAAATGAATTTCATTATTGTTTTTTTCTAGCTCAAATAGATATATTTTTGGCAATTTAATTGGGGTGGTATTGAATAAGTAGATTAATTTAGGTAAAATTGTCATTTTTATTATATTGGCTCTACCCAGCGATGAACAATTATTATTTTTCCAATTATTTAAATCTGACTTTATTTGTATAAAAAGTATTTTAAGGTTGTGTTCGTGTAGTTCCTGGGTTTGTCTTGGTAGGTTTACTCCCAGGTATTTTATATTGTCTAGAGTTATTTTAAATGGGGTATCTCTTTCTATTTCTTCTTGCAGGGCTTTGTTACTAATATATAGAATTGCTGATGATTTATGTGGGTTTAGTTTATATCCTGGTAGTTTGCTAAAATTATTAATTGTTTCACCTAACTTTTTAGTTGAATCTTTAGGTTTTTCCAAGTATATCATTATATCATCTGCAAAAAGAGATAGTTTTATTACCTCATTGCCCTTTCCAATTCCTTCAATTTCTTTTTTCTTATTGCTACTGCTAGCATTTCATATACAAAATTGAATAATATTGGTAACAATGGGCATCCTTATTTCACTCTTGATCTTATTGGGAAGATTTCAAGCTTATCTTCATTACAAATAATGCCAGCTGATGGTTTTAAGTAGATGCTTCTCATCATCTTAAGGAAAAATTCCATTTCTGCCTATGCTTTCAAGTGATTTTAATAGGAATGAGCATTGTATTTGGTTAAAAGTTTTTCTGCATCTTATAATTGCTAGTTGTTTCCTTCCATCTTATTTTTCCTCACTGTTTATCTTTCTCTCTCTGTCTTTTTACCCTATCCCTCCCCAAACTTCTAATTTACTTCTAACCACTACCTCTCTAATCTGCACCCCTTCTAAGAATGCCTACCTTATCCTCTCCCCTTATCCTCCTGTTTCTTCATCTGTACACCCTTCTAAGAGCCTTTCCATTATCCTACCCCCTCACCCCTCATTTCTTTGTAAGTTAAGAAGACTGTTATATAGACTAGATGTATATATTATTCCCTCTTCAACCCACTTCTGATTAGAATATGATTCTATACTATCAGCCCTCTACCCTCTTCTGCCTATACTGTAACAATTTTTCCATTAATCCCTCATTTGTTTGAGATAATTGCTCCATTTTACTTCTCCCTGCCCAAATTTATTTTTTAGGATCATCCCATCATACTCAACTCAACCCCAAGCCTTCTATCTATATATGCTCTTTCAAATTATCCAAGTAATAGTAACATTCTTAAGAGTTACAGATAATGTTTTCCCATATAAGAAGTAAATAATTTGACCTCATTAAATCCCTTATAATTAGTCCTTAATGTTTATCTTCTTATGTTTTACTTGATTCTTGTAGGTCAAATTTTCTATTCAGTTCTGTTCTTTTCATCAAAAATATCTGAAAATCCTTTAATTCATTAAATATCCATTTTTTCCTATTTAGGATTACACTCAGCTTTGCTGGGTAAGTTATTCTTGGTTGCAAATCCAGCTCCTTTGCTCTTCAGAATGTCATATTCCATACCCTTCCATTTTTTAATGTAGAATCTGGTAAATCTTGTGTTATCCTGACCGTAGCTACACAGTACTTAAATTGGTCTTCCCCCGCCCCCCCAGTTTCTTATAGTATTTTCTCCTTGACCTGGGAGCTTCATAGCTATAATGTTCCTGTGAATCTTTTTCAGGTGGTGATTGGTGGATTTTTTTCAATTTCTATTTTATACTTTCATTCTAAAACTTCAGAGCAATTTTCTTAACAATTTCTTGAAGTATAGTGTCCAGACTCTTATTTTGATCTTAACTTTCAGATAATCCAACAATTCTCATATTGTTTCTCCTTAGTCTGTTCTCCAGGTCATTTTTCCAATGAAAAATTTCACATTCTCTTCCATTTTTTCATTTTTTTAAACTTTGTTTTATTATTTCTTGGTGTCTTATAACATCATTACTTTAAATTCTAATTTTTAAGGAGTTATTTTCTATAAATTTTTGAATCTCTTTTTCTAATCTGTTGCTTTTTTTCATAATTTTCTTGGTTTTTCTTCCATTGCTTTAATATTTTCCTAACTTTTCCTCAACCTCTCTTTGATTTTTAAAGTCCATTTTTAGGCCCTTCCAAAAACTCTTTTTGGGCTTATGACCATTTGACAATTTTCTTTGAAGCAGAAATAGCTATTTTAACTTCACAGTTTGAAGCTGGATCTTCTCTATCACTATAGTAGCTGTCTATCGTCAAGTTCTTTCTCTTTTGCTTAAATATTTTTTTTTTAGTGTCTTATGTCTTGGCTATTAACTTTGTGTCAGAGTTGGTCTCTAGACCAGAGGTATGTGGAATAACATTTCCGGCTTCAGGTTTTTTGTGCTCTTGTTTTCTGAGGTCTGTCTTGGGGGCCTGACCATCTTCTCTGCCCCTGAGCTTCCTCTCCACCCCTGAGCCTCTACCAGGGCCCCCAGCCCTATTACCTTACTGGTACAGTCTCTCCTCTGGCTGTCAGCTTCAGTTCATTGCTCTGCCGGGGAACCAAAACCAGGGACTCTGCTCTCCTGTAAGAGCCTCGACCACACTTCACAGGCCTGGGCTCACCCCTCCTCACCCCCAGCAGCAGCCTGGGCCTGCGGCAGGGCAGTGCACCTGGGCCCCTTGTCCAGCCCCAGTGGAGGGTCCTGCAATCTTCCCCTAATCAGTACCCTTACCCCCTCACTGTCATGGAATGAGGGTTCATGAAGCAGAGGCTGTCCTCCAGCACGTCTGCCTCCAGGGCTGGTTGTTTGTTGATTCTGTCTTATCTGCCTGGAGATATTTGCACTTCCCTTGGTGGTTAGAAGGCCTGGCTGGGGAAGGAGATGTGGATGGGGGTGGAGGTCAGGTCTTTCCCAACATCCTCCCAAATTATCTTAGGCTGCACTGCTTTACCCAGACTTCTAATTCTTTCTGCCATTATTTTAAATTGAGGGAGAATATTGGGAGGGCGAAGTAGTTTCTGTCCTTATTCCCAGAATCCTTTCTTCAGAAGGATAACTTTTAAGACCCAGGAACCATCTAGGGAGCCACAGAGTAAGCAAGAACAGGATTTCAGCAGTTCTCCCCATCCCCACCTCTCATACCCAAGCTAACCCAAGGCTAGAGACTGTGGAGTGAGAAAAGTGTCCTTGCAGGGCAAAAGCCCAAGGGAACACTAGTCTGCAGTGAGGGTGGCAGGATAGTAGAATTCTAGAATGACTGAGCTCTAACAGCTATCAACTTTGATATATTATAATGTGATTTTTTTCAGGTTGATTTTGAGGTTTATTTGGGGTGCTTTCATTGAAGTAAAATTACTGTTGAGGTTTCACATTGAAATTTTTCCTTTATCAGTCACAGAAGAAACTAAACTATTTTTTTTTACTTATACATTTTTTAATAAATTCACTCTAAAATACAAACATCCATATTTTTAGTTTTTCTTCAGCAGTACACATACACACACACACACACAAACACACACACATAATATGCAAAGATAGTTTGTATCATTGTATTAAGTTTTTTTAATCATATTTTTCTAACATTGGAAAGACATTCCCATGTCACAATCTCCTTTTAAAAAATTGATATTGATAATAGTGTTTGTTTTTGTTTTTCAAGCAAGTTTTTATTCTGAAAGGAGGGGATAGACAAAGAGAGGGGAGAGAGAGAGAGATAGACACATACTCACAGACACACACGCAGAGAAAACTCTCATTACCATGGAGGGTCAGGGTCAGCAGAAAGAAGAGTATAGCCTCAAACTGTCAATCATTTTTAGAATAAATAGAAAGTGATTTTTCTTTGATCATTAATCTCTGGAGTTTCTTTTAATGACGCTCCAAGTTATTTTTGTTCAGCCATGCACATGAGCTTAGAAGTTCCTAAGCTCAGGATACAAAATTAATTAGGTTAAGGCTCTAAAATATCATGCTCTGGAAAAGCAGAAAATTTCATTTGAATTAAGATTTACCCATTATTACCATTTCCTGTTACTACCAAAAGATAACTGCCGTTACTACTATATTTGTAGGTATTTTTTTGTCTCTGCTTTCAGACTTTAAGATATTTTTAATAATGGTAAGCTAATAAGATATTTGAATAGGCTTCTGAGTGTTTTAAGAGGCAGCAAGGTGACATATCAGTGCACAGAGTACTGGGCCTGGGAGTTAGAAAGACCTGAGTTCAAATCTCACCTTAGACACTTGCTGTGTGACCCTGAGCAAGTCATTTAACCACTGCCTGCCTCAGTTTCCTTATCTGTTAAATAGGGATAATAATAGCACCTACCTTCCAGGGTTGTTGTGAGGATCAAGTGAGATGATAATTGTAAATCACTTAGTATAGTGCCTGGCACATAGTAGGCACTATGTAAGTATTAGCTGTTATTATTATAATATTCTGCAAGCTTTTTAGATTTAGCCTGACTGTCTTAGTTGTATATGCATGTAACTTAACAGGCATTCCTAAATTTCCCCCAAAATTCTATCCACATGTGCCATGTTTCAAAAAACTTAAAATATGGAGATTCCCAATTTACAAAACAGATGAATCTGGGGGTGGTTTTATTGTAGTACAAGGACTTCTGAATTTGGAGTTAGAAGTCTCAGGTTCAAATGTGCCCTCTGCTATGAAATCCCTGTGAGAACCTAGGCAATTCACTTAAGCTCACCGGGATTCAGTATCCTCAGCTGTAAGATGAGCAAGTTGGAATCTATGTTATTATGTCTTTTCCAACCTTAAATCTTCTGGTCTCTAACCTATGATCTATGACCAACTTCAGGGCTCCTTTAATGAGCCCCCTAACGAACATGGATCCCTGATCTTATCAATATGGATTCTTCCTCTCCAAGTGAATATTGCAACCCCTTCCATCCCTTGTGATTCTTAGTAGTGAAGTAGATAGAATGCCTGGCCTGGAGTCATTGATAATAAGAAGAGATCACTATAGAAACCGGCAGATCTTATCCATTTCCTATGTACTTGTTGTCCACTTACTTTTGTTTATAAATGCCTTTGGAATGGTTTAGCTTGGTTGGCTTCCCACCATGATTCCTTCCTGATTCTGATTCTTCCTCATCTTCTTGCCTCCCGACTACTTTCCCCGTGTCTTCAACAAGCATATTTTCTAAGTTTCTTGTGTCTGGTAATTCATTTATTTATCTCTGAGTCAGCCATCCATCCCTGTGGCTACAGGGTCTTTTTATTTTTGGGTCTCATTTATAGCAAGAAATGTCAGTATGAATGTGGTCCCATTCTTGGTGAGGAAGATCTCTCCTTTCAGAATAGCTAAATTAACATTTATAGTCAGTCTAAAACTACACAGGGACATTCTGCTCACTCTTCTCCCACTCTGCAACCATCACTGTGAAAGCAGAAAAGAGCCCACACAGCATCAAGGACCATGTAAAAAATATATTTACTTTTTGGTTACATTTTGAGCTCCAATCTGTCTCCCTCCTTCTTTCCTAACCCTGCGCTAGAGAAGGCCAACATTTGACACAGATAAATCTGTGAAACCACACAATTCATACTGCCATATATCAGTTCTTTCTCTGGAGGTGGATAACATCTTCATAAGTCCTTTGTAGTTAGATTTGAATATTCATATTACTCAGACAAGGTTAGTCATTCACAGTTATTCTTCAAACAATATTGCTGTTACTGTATACAACATTCTCTTGATTCTGCTCGCTTCACTCTTCATTATTTCATGGAAGTCTTTCCGTGTTTTCCCAAAATCAAGTGGCTTGTCATTTCTTATAGCACGACAGTATTCTATCACAGTCATACCACAACTTTATTCAGCCATTCCCCAATTGATGGTCATCCCCTCAGTTTCCAGTTCTTTTCCACCACAAAGAGAGCTGCTATGAATATTGTAGAACACATACGTTCTATATTCTGTAGGTTTTCCCCTGATTATTCGACCTAATGGTGGTATTGCTGGGCCAAAGAGAATCCACAGATTTATAACTTTTTGGGCATAATTCCAGATTACTCTCCCAGATGGCTGGGTCAGTTCACAGTTCCACCAACAGTGTCTTAGTGTCCCAGTTTTTTCCACATTCCCTCCAACATTTGTCACTTTCCCCTTCTGTCCTTTTAGCCAGTCTGATAGATGGGAGATGGATCAAGGACCATTTTCTGTTTGTTTCCTGGATTACTGTAACCAAATGGTTTATCATAAACTCCCGTGGCTTATTATTGCCTCCAAGAACAAATGTGGAATGCTCTGTTTGGCATTCAAAGCCCTTCATAATCCAGACATCTCCTGCCTTTCTAATCTCCTTACACCTTAACTCCCCAACATGTTCCCTTTGATCCAGTGATACTGCCCTCCTGACTCTTCCAGGAACAAAATACAGCATCTCTCAGCTCCCAGTGTTCTCTCTGGCTGTCCCTCATGCCTGCAATGTTCTCCCTCCTCTGCTCCAACTACTGGCTTCCTTTAAATCCCAACTAAAATCCCAGCCCCTTTTCTCTGTCATTTCCTATTTATCCTCTATATAGTTTGCCTTGTATATATTGGCTTGCATGTTGTCTTTCCCATTAGATCCTAAGCTCCATGAGGGCAAGGATTGTGTTTTGCCTCTTTTTTCATCCTGAGTGCTTAGCCTAGTGACTAGCATGTAGTAGGCACTAAATGAATGTTTATTGAATTGGCAAGAACTTGTTTAAGCCTTTTCCTGCTTGTGTACTATGGTCCTTGGGCAACAGACACAGTCTTATTTGGGGGGGGGCAAAGAGGGGGGAAGGCAGGGCAATCAGGGCAATAGGTGACTTGCTCAATGTCACACAGTAGTAAGTATGTCAAGTATCTGAGGCCGGATTTGTCCTCCTTACTCCAGGGCTGGTGGTCTACCTACTCACCACCTAGCTGCCCCCAGACACAGTCTTTTACAAAGTTCTTTCCAGTCTGGCCTTGCAGAACCTGTGCTTCAGAGAGATAAGGCCTTGAGAACACTGGATCAATGATATCCACGCAATGCTGAGACCATTGGCATAGGACTCTTGTGTTGGAAAACATCTCCCTCCCTGGTACATTTACATTTTGATTTGGCTTACAAGAAAAGGTACACACCGCCTTTCAGCAGTCCACATTTTATATAAAGCAATGGTCACCATACTAATGGCTTGTTTGTCTTTCATCTAGGCTGACCCTTTCAGATGATTTAAAAGTAGGCTATTTCAAAACAGATCGTGCTACTCAAACAGATGTCACTGAAGTTTTGGAAATAAGACAGCTAAGTAATACAACACAAAAACTAGTCAAGGTAATATCTTGACTTTCTTTTAAACTATTTCAATACTTTCAGATCCTTATTGTCTTAGTTTGTGTATCCTTCATTGACTTTGTTTGTGTTTCTTGAAATACACTGTTTTATTTTTTCCTTTTAATGACATTCAATGGCTCTTGGCAGCATTAATTAAACCTCAGTGATGGTTATTTCATCAGTGAATATACTTAACCTCCATTAATATTAATGTATGTTAACGTGTGCGATGAAGTGTCAGTCTTGTTTTTCTCCCTGGAATTTGTTATACATCTGTGGAAATTTACTCAATTATATGTAGGGAGAAAGAGACTGAACCTGAAGCATATCCATATGTATATGCACAGGTACATCCACCTTGTGTTTATCTATGGGTTATAGTTCTAGACCTGGAAGTCAACACAGATAACATATATACTCTGTCCCCTTCATTTTATTTTATTATTTTTTTTGATATGTTTAGTTTTCAGCATTGATTTTCACAGGAGTTTGAATTACAAATTTTTTCCCCATTTCCACCCCCCCAACTCCAAGATGGCATACACTCTGGTTGCCCTGTTCCCCAGTCAGCCCTCCCTTCCGTCATCCCTCCTTTTTTATCTTCTTCCTCCTTCTTTCCTGTGGGGTAAGATACCCAACTGAGTATATATGGTATTGCCTCTTCAGGTCAAATCTGATGAGGGCAAGATTCACTCATTCCCCCTCACCTACCTTCTCTTCTCTTCCTACAGAACTGTTTTTTCTTGCCACTTATGCACTTTCTTGCCATTATGTGAGATAATGTACCCCATTCTATCTCTTCCTATCTTCCTCTCTCAATATATTTGTCTCTCATTCCTTATTCATCTTCAGCTCATCCTATGCCCACTCTCTCTCTCTCTCTCTATATATATATATATATACATATATACATACACATACATATACATATACATAAACATATACATATATACACATACACATACACATACATACATGCATATTC
>CM053623.1:47045409-47070800 GCA_028646595.1 Phalanger gymnotis | reverse complement strand
CTCTCTTTCCCTCCCTTCTTCCCTCCCTTCCTTTCTTCTTTCCATCAAAAAAGACTAATTAAAGAACTGGATTGGCTGGTCTGAAGCTTTCAATTGACAAGTGCCAGTTCTGTAGAGCTCTTGAGCCATCTACAGTTTATAAACTTAACGAGGGATTATCTAATCCAAACTTTATATCTCTCCCAACAGGTATCACTGTACATTGCATACCAAAGGTACTTAATAAATGTTGCTTTGTCCTGTATTGTATAAACTTTTAAAACCTGTCTCTTCCTTCCCTATGGCCCCTCCTAACTCACTCCTTTTTTCCCTCTAAGCCTCTGAGCTACTTACCTGAGACTGAGAATGGTGTAACAACCTACAGAAGAAAATTTAGACATTTTACCTGCCTGCATGTATAATGTGATCCAGGAGACAATGATATGATGCAATTCATACCTGAAACCTTAGAATGTTTAAATGAAAAAAGTTTCTATTTAAAATGAAAACCTTAACCTTCAACAATGAATGCTGTCCCATTACGAGGCAGTGTCTACGTTCAGTTTCCATTTGCTGAAAGTTACTGGATTTGTGTTATTTTTCAGCACTTAATATGTGTGTGATAAAAATCATTATGAGCACCTGAGCAGCTGATGCCAAGTGGAATCTTTTTTTCTTCCCAAACCTCATATCACCATTACAAACCTAAGGAGAAATAATTAAACTGTTGAAGTTCAGAGGCATCTTTTTATAGCCTCAAATCCTATCAACCCCTCAGCGGAGAAAATGAGACAAGAAACTCTCAGATATAATGAATACGTAGCTTAAAAAAAAAGCCCACCATATTTTCATAACTCATGCAAGCAAAAAGGCAAACTGTGCTACGTACGTCGTTCTATAAATGTTTTATTGTATAATTTCGTAATGTCTTATAGCATAGAAAGTACTGTGCTCAACACCGCTGGCTTTAGAAGACTTAACATCTAATCTTTGGGGGTCCAAATTATAGAAACTCGCACTTGGGAGTACGAAGTCATTTAGAAAAAGACCACAGAGGTAAAAGACCATATTGTTACTTAATCTTGTCAGATTTTTATTTCTGATTTGGAATGGTTTTTTTTTTCCAACAGCAATTCTTTGAAGTAGATGAAGAAATCGCAAAATTGTCCTCAATGAATGCAAACCTTTTCAGAAAAAAGCTTAGGGAGAAAAATGATTTAATAAGAGAGTTACAAGAACAATTAGCAGCCTGTAAAGAAAAGGAATTGTTCAAAGTGGTAAGTTGAAAGGGAAAGTATGGACTAATTGTGAAAATATCTTTAGCAAATATCAAAAAGATTCAGTTTCAGAGAGAGAGGAATGTTTGTGTGGTCAGAACTCTTGCCCCTCTCCAGAGAGCCCCTAGGCCATAGAAGGATTTAAACTAGCACTTTTTTTTTTAATCTTGGAGGCACCTTGTAGCAGATCCAGTTTAGAAATAACAGCAGCAATTTCATAATCATCATAAGAACAGTGGACATTTATACTAGGATTTTAAGGTTTACAAATAGCTTCTTTATGCTCTCCTTTGAGGTTCCCAGCAATGCTGGGAGGCAGGAAATAGAGGCGTTAGTGTCCCCATCTTACAGATGAAACAAACTGAACAATTTTCTAGTTAGAATGAAAATTAAAGTGCCCCAGTTTTTTCCTTGGGGGAAAACTACCCCAAACTATAAAACTATCGAAGAAGAAAAAATGGAAGGAAAACAATTTTTTTTTTGTTGGGGAGACTGGGGGTGGAACTGGTCCTCTTGCATTGTTTTTAATTTTAAGTTTAAACTAAATCAGAAGAGTCTGAAGCTCCCCGCTTTATTTTAGGGATTCTGAAAGATGCAATCAATGTGAGCTCCTTGAAGGCAGGAACCAAATACAAATGCTTTTGGACTGACTAGCTGACTTCATGCCAAGAGCTTTAAGAATCGTTTGAAAGCAAGAAGTTTGAACCTTTTTTGTGTGTCATAGCAGTCTGGTGAAGCCTATAGAGCCTGTCTCAAAATAAGGTTTTTAAATTCATAAAATACATATGATTACAAAGGAAACCAGTTATGTTGAAATATAGTTTCCAAAATATGTTTAAAAGAACTTCACAGACTTTCCAACTTTCCTTCATGCAGTAGAAGTCAAGAGTTGCCCTACTGCTCAACCATGGATTGACATACAAGGAAAGAGAAAACGAAGTGGCTAGGAGATTTGACATCAATTTTCCATTTGGGAAAAGGAAAGAACCTTAAAAATCCAGACACTCAGAGAGCCATCCTTAGCCTCTGCCAAGAAGGAAGGGTAGAGGTCAAGAACATGAGTAAAGTCCCTCCTGGATTTCCTAGGGAACCCCAAGTGCTGGTTCAGATTTGTCTTGTAATCCCTGGTCCTTCTAAACTAATTCAAGGCCAGTCACAGTCAGGTGGCTGAGGATAATTTTATTGAAAACTCTAGGGCTGAGAAGTTTGGTGGAGCTCTGAGTTGTAGCATTTTGCATCAGGAACATGAGGCCTGACACTGAGCGGCTCTGTGTAGAGGTCTTTGCTAGAACATATTCCAGGGCCCTGTACTAGATGGCAAACAATACAAAGATGAAAGCAACCCAGTTCCTGACCCCAAAGAACTTGGAATCAAATAAATGTGTGCAAGCTACATTCACAAATAAGGAAGAAGCAAGATAAAGTGTGGTGTGTGGTAGACGGGCAAAAGATTTAGACAAAATGCTATTTTTTAAAAAAATGTGAGGTGGAAAGAACCAACCCCATTCCCCCTTCCCTTTCTCATCCCCTCTCCATTCATACACCTTGAGACCAAACACTGTTTCATTCTTCTTTGTCCCTGTTCCACCCCACCACCCCAGGCCCCAGGCCCCCGGCCCCTAGTTTCTAGCATAGAGCTTTGTACATAGTTGGTACTCAACAGATATTTATTGAACCGTATGACAAAATTAAATCAATCCACTAGCCCTTATTAAATGCTATGTGCTAGACACTGTGCTAGAGAAACAAAAATGAAAAATGGCCCCTGCCTTTAAGGAGCTTACATTCTACCAAAATGGAAAGGTCTTTCACCACTGGTTCACTTTTCCTGACCACGTTTTAGATTTTTCTCTGTTATACTGAGATCATCAAGAAGAGGGTAGCAAAGTGCTTTCAGTGTATGGTATCAAGAAAGGCTTCCTGCTTGGGGATGGGCAGACTAGGTGCCCTTCCAAGGCTGAGATGGTGGCAGGTCAGGGATGTACGGGACTTAATCTCTTTTTATTTCATTATGGTGTGATATACAGTAGGAAAGAAAAAGGAACCCCCCCTTCCCCCCCCCCCCAGTCTCTATATCTCTTTGTAAAAATATATGTACATAAAAGAAAACATAAGGGGAAATACTTTCTATCCTTTGGGAACAATTCCCTAAGAAAGTCTACACCCTTGGTGTGAAGTATGTTCTAGTCAATCTTGTTCTCCCTTCAGTGAGGGCTAAGTGAAGACTTCGCCTTATACAATTGCCCCCCCTTGTGGTGAAAAAAAAGTGAGCCCCTAGTGTCTGAAGTTTGAGAAATTAGGAACTTTGGGGAGAATTGCTTCAGAGAAGATGCTGTAAAAACAAAGCTAGCCCTGGAATACCTCTATTTTACTGACATTGGTAATGAAATCACATTAGAAAAACATAGCATCAATGCACTTCATTATCTTTCCCATATACTTTTTGAGAAGATTTAAGAACTATTTCAGTAGCTGTTTTGGGAAATGAAAATGTATGAAATAATTCTTTAAATGGCACATTATGACAAAACAAATGGAAGAAGTAAAATCTTTTGGCAACAGGAGGTGAATTCCGTATGTTGCTTTAGAAAAGTCCTTGTGGGGTGTGTGTGTGTGTGTGTGTGTGTGTGTGTGTGTGTGTGTGTGTGTGTTTTAATGTGAGGAGGGGGAGAAATTCAGTGAGAGTGAATGGGTAAAGACAGTTAGGTGTCAAAGTGGATAGAGCATCACCGGCCCTGGAGTCAGGAGGACATGAGTTCAAATCTGGCCTTAGACATTTACTAGCTTTATGTCTCTAGGCAAATCACTTAACTCTGATTGCCTTAAAAAAAAAAAGTGAATGGATACAGGGAGTTGTCAGTGGTCAAGAAAAGTTTATTGTTCTTATGCAGGAAGCAAGTTTATATCCATTTTCTCTTTCCTGTTATTATAGATCAGAGTTAGAAGGCTTGAGTTTACAACCTTGCTATGTTATTTATTCCCTGTGTCATTTGGACAAATAATGTAACCTCTGTGTGCCTCAGTTTCCCCAAATGGAAAATGAAGAGATTAGACTTAAATGATTTCAAACATTCCCTGAGAATATGTGGACATGGGTAGAAAAGAGAAAAATAATATTGTGAAATAACCTTTTCTCTTGAGACATCTTAATGCTTGTCCTCTTCCCTTGTCCGCTCCCAAGTGGCACTCTTGTTTTGGAGTGGCTTTAAGTATTCTTCACCCCAAATGTTGATGGTAAATATGCCTCTGAAATGGAGCTGTCACTCAGGAGAGATAGCACCCCAGGGCTGCACTGCCTCCGTGTGTTCCCCAGTGTCTGGCTGTCACTTTCCCAGGAAAGCACCTGCTCTTCTCTGAGGCTGTCAGGAGACAGTGGGCGGGCATCAGGCAGCCCCTCCCTGTACCATATCCCTTTGAGAAGCCTCAATACTAGGCATGGTAGTCGCAGAGATGAGACAGACTTGCTCCTCCACCCTCTGATGGAGGCTGCTAGGAAGATACAGAAAGGCCCACGGCAGTTATTTTGCTTTCTAACATTAGTCCCTCTCTCCTAGAGATGTTTTGGGACCCCAAGGGCTGAGGACCAGGAAAACTACAAACATAATGAGGACTCATTTGAGAAATGGAGGCTTGTAGGCCAGGTGTTCAAGTCATAGTTATGAGGTAACAGAGAACTATTACCAAAATTTGGTAAAGTTGCCCAAAGTACTCAGCCTTATATAGAAAACCTTCATTTCAGTCTTGTAAATGCATTTATTTATTTTTTTAAAATCCAGCCTGATAATAGATCGGCACAGATAAACATTGACTGTACAATGTGGCTTTAAATGACTGTACGTATTTCATTAACTACCATTTAATGATTACCTTCCTATTAACTTTGCTTTGCTTACACGATTTAATTTAAAAGTCTCTCGGTTTAAGCAAGCCAAAAACTACTGCTGTGGGCAGATGGTAGAAAAAACACTCCCACAAAACCTGCCACTCAAAGTGTAACAGATGACTGTAGCTACAGAGAACTATTCCTTTGTTCATTTTGCTAATGAGTGTCCTCATTGCTGCAGGACACTGAATAGTTAATCACTTGCAATTCTTCTTCATAACAGATGGTGGAGCCAGAGCTAAAGATTATCTGAGCAAGGCATGAGTTGTAAATTGATGAATGAGGAAATTAACCAGTTCTGTTTTCCCAAATTATTGCTCTAAGACAATAAAAAAAAAAAGTGGGGGTAGTATTTAGGTCTTAAATCATGTTAAATTTTTCACATCACTTCACCTGATTAATTCAAATTAGGTTGTTTAGTTTATGATAATAGGTCCTCATGTAACCATCAGCTGTTGATGTTCAAATTCTGCCACTGGTAAGGAACTAGTTCTTAAGCCTATTAAGGTCTGGACTGGTTATTTTAAAAGCCCTTTGAGTCTATAAATACATTCTGAAGTGATTTAGAATTGAATAATATCAGACAAGAAGTGAAAGAATCCAAATATGAGAGGTCTTTCTTAAAAAAACAACTTTGTTTATATTTATGAGATTTAGGTAAGTTTTTCTAGTCAGTAATTAATTATACCTTATTAAAAGGAACCAAAAATTTCTAGAAAATATAGTTTCCCATCAAACAAAAATTTAAGTATCACTCAAAATAATAACCAGGCCATCATATCACTAATCTATTATTTCAGTTGCCCTTTTAAAAATCTAAAACAAATTTTAAACATGCATATTTGGGAGTGAATCTCAAGTTTATATAAGGCATTTAGCTACTTCTTTTCTTTGAAATGATTGGGAATCATGCAGGCAAACAAGGCATTCACCCTCACACATCCTTTGAATTAATCAAAGGGTTGGAGTTCTATTAACTAAGATAATATATTGGGGGCTCGGAGTGAGTTTCATTACTTTTATTAGTAGCTATTCAGCATTTGTAGCTATGAGATTTTTCATTTTTCTGTTCGACTGAAGATGGCTTTCAAAGCTCTAATTTATTTACCTGTTTTTTTTTACAGCCATATACACTTTTAGAATAGAATAAGTGATACGCAGAAATGTCATGATACCTCTCCCCTGAATTATTTAATATCTTTATAGACATAAGACTTAGTTGGATGTCTTACAGCTTGAGGTAAAGTTTGACTCTAGCTTCTAAAAATCTGTTACATCTTCATTTTAAAGAAGAGTGTGGCAGTGAGAGAGGATATTCAGATGTTTTCAATAGCTTTGAAACAGACAAGAAAAAAAGACTAGCTGCCCAATAAGCTTCAGTTGCGTAAGAAAAAGACTCTACCATAATGGACATGGCAAGATTTAAACAAAAGACACACATAATAAAAATGTAAATGAGTTTGCTTTACTAAAACTATAACTTTAAAGTCTTTTGTTGTAAGTTATCCTGAAATCTTCTTACAAGGTAATCACTGTTTGCATAGAGATTTAAACCGAAGTCTTCAATAGCATTAACCGCCTGCACAGTCCAAGTGTGACAGGCATGCAAAGCCACGTTAATGTTCAGAATATGAATTGCCTCTGGGTGGCTCCTGCACCAAGCAGAAAACCCACTGTGTGGCTATCGGCGGGCCTGATGGACTCCATGCGGCTCCCAGCCTGGAAACGTCACCAGTTTGACATGTGATGTGCTCTTCTTGACACTGGCAGCAGTGACACTGAGCGATAGCACAAAGGCAACAAGCCCCCCTCCTTAGCCGTGCACTTTGCAACCCCCTGGTGCTGCCCATCTACAGTCTCCCCAGCTTGCCTAGTTACGGACAGCGCTTCAGAAACACACAGAGGGAAGTGTGGGTGGAGAGGCCCCAGCTGCCTCCCCGGACACAGCCTCCATAAGAAATTGACCTGAATGATGAGGGCGCGCAAACAGTATGATATGCATTATTCCTGTCAATAAAATGTCCCCATGTGTTATGGTCTTTGTACATAATGTACTGCAGTCTTTCTTCCAGCAAGCTCTTTCATTTTCTCTATTCATAGGATAAATAAATGTGTAATAGAATTCAGAAAATGATATGATAGAGCTGCTGTATATTTATGGCTCTTGTGTGTTGCATATTTAAATCCTGGCTTAGAAATATGAAATTTCCGGTCTTTTAGGAATCTGTAACGGAAGAAAGCAGTGAGAAAGTGGCACATCTAGAAAAGGAGATTAGCGACCTCAGAAGGGAAAATGACAAACTGACGAAATTCACTACTGGTCTTGAAGAGAACCTTCAACTCTGTGAAAAGGCAAATACGCTCTTAGGTAACATTTTGAAGCAAGCTGTGAGCCAGTTGATGGGTACAAATCAGTCTGAGTCCCCCTAGGATTTCAATCACAGACTGCTGTGTATCAATCCTGCACATTTCTCTAGCTCTTTTGCTTAGTCTACTTGGAATTTGGATCATTCCTATGGATGATCTATTTCGGGGGAAAAGACTTCATTATTTTTTTTTAAGCATTCTTTTCTGGGCATTTTCTGCTCATTTGTGAACTTTTCCATGCTAACATGGTGATATGATAGTTGTTTAAATCTTGCCTTTTGACTAATGTTTAAGAAACTTGATTACTCTGAAGTTTTCTATGCTTAGAGAAAACTATAAACAGTTAAGGCCTTTCAGTAATCTGTAATTCAAAAGTTACATTTTGCAAATATAATGTAAAAGTTATGTTACGGACGTGTAAAAGTTTAGATAATTATGTGTAAATATTTGAATATGCTTTGTGCAGAAACAGAACGCATCTTAGGAAACATGCTTCTTCGCTTCATTTTCTGGAGTTCATCTTAAAGCAAAAATGGGAATTTGTATCACAAACTGTGGTTTCACCATCTCTTATAGATGAGTTACTAGACGTGTGTACATCTATAAGTATGTTTTTATTATATGCAGATATGAATGATCGTGCGTCACTAGGCTGATTGGTAAAAAGCTGAACTGCATGAAAATAAAACCAGGCCACCTAACAGTTACCAGGTCAACCGTAAGACAGCAGTGCTCAAATCCACCACCATCCAAAATGTCGGGATTGCACACTTTCACTTCTTATTTGCTCTCAAGCTTAGCAGGTGTAATCGAGAATGACCAGCTAACGCGCTTCGTATTGGCTGTGACTAACAGCAGAGATGTCCCCAGCTCAGCCTGAGGAGAAGTGGTGGGCTCCGTGCCACACTTGGTTCTTTAACTTGCTTCTGAATCTCCATCTGACCGGCAGGCTGAACAGCAGGAAGGAGGCTGGGAAGGTCAAGGGCGATTGTGAAGGTCACAGTCCTGCTAGGACTTCGGTCCACTGTGCATTCCATTGGCTTACAGACTGACCTAGTGCACACAGTTGGAATGCATGGACAGAAGCATGTAATTTCATGGTCTGCTTTTCTCTTCTTTTGTTTTCAGAAGGTGAACTTTTGGCTATGAAACAAAAAATGGAGAAGGATCAGAAAATGATTCAAAAGGTACTGTAACTTTTTGACATTGACGAATGACCCTTTTTAATTGAAGTATCTGCATGCCTGGGGGACCGGCAGAATTTCCAAATAGTTATGCAAAGCAAAAGAGAATGGACATAATACATGTTCATCTATCCCATTGCTTATTGTTGGGTGACTAATGATGAGAAGGGATTTTCCCCTAAATTGCATTTCTTCTTTGAAAAGTGGTTAGTTGTTGGGAACCTTTTCTTATTTTGTAAATTCGATAACTTGTGACTAATTGTGAGGCATTTAAAAGGTTCATAAAGAAGATTCAATGAAGTTTTTAATGGGTGTATTTGAATTATGGGGAGAAAAATCATAGGAATCTGCATTTTATGTCTGTTGTATCCATCATGATGTTGGTATGTATGTTTTTACTTACTTTGATCCTTTAAAGGATTCTCAATTTCTTCAGGGTAGGTTCCTTTAAATTGATACAGACTGCAGTCCCTCCATGTTGAATTTCTAATTTTTGTCTTTTCATAGATCTTCCATAGAGGATTCACACTTTTACTGGAGGCCCCCCTCTCATTTTTTTTAATATCTTGATGGTATCAGTGAGCCATTGAGGCTGTCCTTCTGTTGTCTATTTTCTTACTACATGACTAGCTCACTTCCTTTTCCAGTCATACATGTCTTCAATTATAGCTTTTGCCTCACTTTTTTCATGCCAGCCATTATTAGTAACATGCCAGAGCCTACTTACTCCTGCTGTATGTGTTCCCATTTCCCTTTGGGTTAATGGTTATTTTATTCTTCCAGTAGCATGGTGGTTTCAGTTTGCCATATAGAATCCCTTAGAGAATATCCTTGTTAAAGAGCACCAGCAGAGTACCAAATATAAAACAGACAGGTTTCTTCTTCCTACTTTATGATAGGCTCAGCTCATCATCTCTTATGGCAGTTTCCTAAGATGAATATGGACTGACTTAATGAGCGCTTGTATATAAATGAGCCAGGCTCATAGTACACAATACAAAAATTAATGCTTTCATTCCTATTCTGTGACCTTAGAAAAATTAGTACTCGTGACAGTAGGTAACTCTTCTGATATCAAAGTAAGATAAGAGACTTCCAGGCTTATCCATGTCATAATAATAACCAATGGTAGGTCAATGTTTAAGTTTCTGATGGTTTTATTTGCAAAACAATAAATTATTTTCAAGAGAGAGAACATTACAGAAGTATTTTCAAAAGAAATGGTCGTCTTGTGGGGCAAATTTCCTGTAGGAATTTATAGGGTAATTAGTATCCCCTTCCTGAATCGTGAGAAATATTCCATCCTCTCTCCCACCTCATTTTCAGCTCTGTGTGGAAAAGGAAAGGAGGCTAGATAAATAGTGGTATTTATTTGGTGAAGAACAGTAGGAGGAGAAGGAATGGAATCACGGAAGTATAATTTCCATGTTTGTGTTCCTCTTATACAGAATAACATAGAGAGGAGCAAAAAGCCTAGAATACAGATGACTACATAGTTAGGGACTAACCTGAAAGTTCCACGGGTGGCTGCCTGGGGCCATAAACAGTGAAGAAAACTATTCAACCAGAATCTTTATTCAGAGCCTCAAGTTACTGGTTGAAGATATTTTCTGTAACTCCTTCCTTCCCTCACTCCAAGTCTTGGACTTTAGGACAAGTTTGCTTTGGTTCCCTTTCTCTTTTGTTATTGATGGAACCAGTTATTTATTATCGTTAGCCTTGTCTTGTGTACATTTATCTCTAATAACAAATGGCTGTCCTTATAAAGTCAACGTATTCAAAACTTCTTTTACTAAACTGTTTATTTCCAATACACATCATAGACTTTTAATGAATTATTGTTGAAATCATAATGCCTTGGACTTGAGTCTTACTTGAATGATTGCTTAAATTTCTACCAAAGAATATTTGAGTTACTTATGATCTGACTCCATTTTGCTAGTTTGGGAGTCTATCACTGGGCCTTTGCCTGAAGGATTCTCAGCTTGATAGGACCTGCCTAAGCTTTGTTGCTTCACTGAGATATTCTTTCAAGAACCCAGAGCCACCAATATACTATGATGAGACAAAAGAGTAGTGCTTAAGAGGAGGCCCAAGTTGATATCCACCCATTAATGAGCACTGTTGGGGCCTAGTCATTCAACCTGTTCCACAATCAGGTGAGAATATTCTTTCCTAGCCCAAATCTTTCCATCTCATAGTCACAAAGAACACGTCTAGTACTTTTTTCCCAAACAACAGCCCTTCAGATTCTTGAAGACAGCTGTCACGTTCCCTCTGTCTTCTCCAAGTCAAAATTTCCCAGTTCCTCCAACCTCAAGCGCACGTTGTCCCCTCAAGTCTGAAATGAACTCCTTCTTCGCTTCTTTCTCTTAGAATTTTAATCTTGCTTCAAATTTCAGCCCCAATACTATCTCCTACATGTGATTTCCCCCTCTGATTCCCTAGAGACTAGTTACCCTGACCCCCAATTACATTGGATTTATTTTATATGTATTTTGTATACACTTGCACAGCAGAGAATTGATAGGAGTCGATTTTATGGAGCAGATTGGGAGACTCGATTGGGTAGGGGTCCCCTGATCACCCACCCCTCCCTTGCCTAACCCTCTCTGTCTCCATGCTGTTTACTCTGATAAAATGTGAGTTCCTTGACTTGAAGCCAAATTTTGACATTTTGCACCTTCCATCTATAATTCCTAGTTTTGCCCACTGGGGCTGTGTAGAACAAAATAACGGTAATTCTTTTTTTCCACAGTATTCTTTGAATACTGTGAGCCAGTGATCATGTTCCACCTAAACCTCCCAAATTACTTCAAACAAGATGCACACAGTGTGAACTCAGTGCCCTTCGACATAATGTTCTCTTTTAGACACTCAGTTTATTAACGTTCTTCCCAAAGTATAATTGCCAAAACTGAACGTGATACTCTAGAAGTGAATTCAGACCAGTGCAGTATGACTCTCCTCCCTAGTCCTCAACAGTGGCCCTCTTTTAATGCACCCTGGATTTGTTTTCTCTTTCTTGGTTATGATGTCTCACTGTTGACTAACAGCAAGCTTGGGGTCTACTTAAAAATCTTGTTTAAAAAATCAACTTCCTAATTATGTTGATATAGTTTTAAAACTCCATAATAACTTCCAAGGAACCCTCCTCTCCTCATAGAAGCCCTTCATTTGACAAAAGCAAATAAAAACAGTTCAGTACAAGCAGCTGATATCATGGCAGTGACTGACAAAATATACATCATTCTGTCACCATAGTCCCTCACCTGTCTATACGAGGAAGAGAGTTTGTTTCATCATTCATTCATGAAAAGGCTGAGTTCTACTGCCCTTTAGCGTTACTTTCATTAAGATTATTGTAGTCATTGTGTTTATTTTTCTCCTTGTCTTGCTTTTTTCACTTTCCATCAGTTCATCCAAGTCTTCCCATGTTTCTTTGAATTCATATTTGTCACTTCTTCAGGTGCATAATATTCCATTACATCCATAGTCCACAATTTGTTCAACTTTGTTTCCAGCTTTTTGCTGTCACAAAAGTGCTGCTATGAATATTATGGTACCATACTATGCATGTGCCATCATTTATTCAGCCAGTCCCTAATTGATGGGCCCCTCCTTAGTTTCCAGTTCTTTGTCACCACAAAAAGAACTGCTATGAATATTTTTGTACATTTGAATCTTTTTCCTCTTTACTTGACCTCTTTGGAGTATGAGTTTAGTAATGGAATCACAGAGCCAAAGGGTTTGCACAATTTAGTGACTTTCTGGGGATAGTTCAAAATGACTTCCCAAAATAACTGGACCAATGTACAACTCCACCAATGATGCATTAACGCCCCTGTTTTCTTGTAACCTCTCCAATATTTGTCATTTCTCTGTTTTGTCAACTTTGCCAACCGATGGGCAGCAGTCAGGTGAAACCTTTGAGTTGATGATGTAACTTATATTTCTCTAATTATCAGTGACTTAGAGCATTTTTTCTATGTCATTAATAGTTTGCATTTCTTCTTTTGGTCACTGTTTATAGCCTTTAACCACTTATCCCCAGGTCTGTGTCAAATGAATTGCTTGTCACCTGGCAGCCTCTTCTCTGGAAATGAGGTGTTAGATTTTCAGGAATAATTGTAAATAAACTGGATTTTCTTAAAATATTTTGAATGTGTATATAATGGCAATATACCGTAATAATAACCAGTAAAATACCACATTTGGTCCTCATAGTGACCCTGAGGTAGATAACAGCAACTAAATGTCACAGTGGATAGAGCGCTGGGCCTGAAGTCAGGAAGATATGAGTTCAAATCCGCCTCTTTTGCAACTCTGGGTACATCATTTAACCTCTGCCTCAGTTTCTCATCTGTAAAATAGGGATAATAGTGGCCCCTCCCTCCCGGGGTTGTTGTGAGGACCAAATGAGGTAATATTCATAAAGCACATAGCACATAGTAAGTGCTATGTGAATGTTAGCTATTATCATTATTAATATAATGTCATTTTTCTTGAATTCAAGATTATCTGAAAAGTTTTCTCCTCTCACTTATGTCATTTAGACTAAAATTAATTTCATTGAAATCTATTGAACAGAAAGAATTTTAAATAGATTCTCATCTTTAATCAGAATTTAACATACTTTTCATTTCAGTTAACCTTAATGAAAGACAAATTAAGTGAGGATCTTGATCAAGAGAAAAAGGCAGTTCAAGACATGGTAAGGGTCTTTACCTTTATTTCCTTTCTCTTCCTCCCTCCAACTCACGCCTATTACACTGGAAATCATCATTTTCATATTTTGAATTTTCTTTGCATATTTATTAATCAAGAAATATTCATTCTTGCTATTCTAAATACTCTAAAGTATACGATTTGGTAAACTGTGGAAATATTTTTAAAGTATAAAGAAACCAATCTGTGCCATTATAATATTTTACCCTTATAAGAATCTTACTCAAACCTTGTGTTACATATTTTAAATATGGCTCGCAAGATTTTTTTTTGTGGTGCATGTTTTGTTAAAGATATGCAAGAGCCATTAAGCATGAGTCCATGCTAATATAAGGGGTTTGCTAGTCTTAGTCAGTTTCCAGAAATGACAGCCACAGAAGGGCCCTCACTAGATATTTTGGCATCCTGTGGTAGTCTCATAAGAACACTACCCTTTTTATTCTCTTTTTATAGAGCTTTCCAGACGGCTGGTCCTTTATTTTATCAGTTGACTTTTTTTTTGCTCCCCCTTCCCCCCAGCTGATGGTGTATTTTGGCTTTCAACTGATCAGCACTAATATGTCTTTGTTATAGTCAACTGACTGTGTTTATTATAATAAAAAATAAGACACAGCTTGACTTGCGTCCTAAATGTGCTGGAAAAGAATATGATACTGTTGGGAAGAGAAAAGGTTGTTCATAGAAAATCAGCCCCACTTCAGATATTGAAACGTTTGCTTTTTTCTAGGTTGTCACACTTTGTGCCAAGTCATGACTGCTTTCCTTATTTTGTTTTGTGGCTCTTAGCTTCATGTGCTTAGGGTTCCTTGTCATAGAAATTAATGAAAAACAATGCCCTAGGACCACAATGAGGGCCTTCTATGGGACCGACTTGTAAATGCAGAAAACAAAGACAATTTCAGTTTTCTTTTCAACTAAAACCTTCCTTTTGTAACACACATGTATATATAATCCTGAGAGCTCTAGATATTTGAGATATGTCTATCCATATTTATATTTGTATAACTTAGAGAAGAGGGTTTGGTTTCTTTTATATGCCTATATCTGTATCTACTATCTATCCATCTATCTCTAGCTCTATCTATATACACACACCATACACACACACACACACAAATACATGTACACATATATATACACACAAAATTATATATGTGTGTGTGTGTATGTATATACACAAAACAAAATAAGGAAAGCAGCCATGAATTGGTACAAAGTGTGATAACCTAAAAAAAGCAAAAGTTTCGATATCTGAAGAATTTTCTATGAATAACCTTTTATCTTCCCAACAGTATCATGTTCTTTTCTGACACATTTAGGACACACATATTTACATGGTGTTCCTAAAGTCTGGTCATATAGGAAATGTGGAGTTCATGAGAATCTTGCAAAGCACATCAACCTTTGCATTATAAATGATGGAAATCATATTGAAGACATTATTTGTTAATATTCCAATTAAATAAAATGTTGAAAATTTCATTCATTTCATTTCTTGAAAATATGCATTTTTGCCTATGTGTCCAGACTTTAGGAACACCCTGTATATATGCATGGAGAGATAGACAGACAGACAGATGGACAGACAGACACACAGACAGATGGACAGACACATAGATAGATTAGATATATAGACAGACAGACAGATGTATGCGCGTATACATGTAGCTAGATATAGATATATAAAAGAAACCAAACCTTCTCTTAGAGGTTTAGCCCCAGGTGGGATTGATCTCCTTCACCCTCCCTTGCCTCCTCTGCTCCTCATTTCTCTTTCATTCCTTCAAAGCCCAGCCTTTTTCGTTCGCAAACGCTGAACCTTCCAGATGTTTGTATATTAAGGCCTTGATTTGATTCATATTATGAATCATCATTTTTTGTAGATTATAAGCTTTATGTTATTGTTTTGAAAGCAGAAGTGTGTAAGATCTACATGAATATACCTACAATGTTTTTATGGCTTGTCTCTATTATAGCAGTCCAGACCAGCATACTTCGTGAAATTCTTCACCTCTTACTGTTACTGTAGTTTTAATTAGTGTTAATAGAATTATTCCCCAAAGGGCTAGGAGGGCACATGGGACATCCTCCTGACTGAAGATATTTCTGGCTTTTAAGCTGAACCTGTTCTGATTGACTGTGAACACCTGCTCTCCTATCTGGGTTCTTCTCTCAGGTCTACCTGTGGAATAGGATGGTAGTTTTCACTTCTCCCCCTATTCTCTCTCTCTCTCTCTCTCTCTCTCTCTCTCTCTCTCTCTCTCTCTCTCTCTCTCTCACACACACACACACACACACACACATCCCATGCTTTTAAGGGGTTTTGCTTCTGCTGACAACAGGGCCCTTGCAAAGTGTAAGATGTATTTTACAAAAAACCTATAGGAGGAAGCAAAATCTGAATTGTGCTGGCATGAGAGAACACAGTAGTGAAGAATAAATAGTTAATTTTTCACTTTGGGCAGAAATTGTCCATTATGGTTACATTCTGTGAAAGGTATTTTTCTATTGCAAATAAGTAGCTATGATTCTGAGAAGTCATTCCTAGAGTGAGTCATTAGAAAAGACCCTAGGAAGTAGGCATAACTAGTGATCTGAGCCAAGAAAATGCTTATCAGTCACTAGGCTCAGGACAGAGAAGTGGGCTGAGGCACATGGGTTCCTGCAATGGCAAAGAGTTTGGGTGGATGCAGAGATATAACTACTGGTGGGTTGTTGGAGGGCACTAGCCCTTGGTGGTGATGGTGTGTGTGCATGCACATGTGTGTATGCATACAAACATGTATCCACATGCACCTATATGTGTGTGTACACACACATGTACATGTGCATGCTTCCTCCCTGTGGGGACTGTAGTCCTGTAACTTTCCTCATGGCCCTTGGGAAGCATGCAGTGTAACTGCCACTGGCTGCCATCCCCAGGGTCCTTTCACCGTGATATCTCCTTTTCAGGTCCACCTTCCCCCCATTCTTCACATGGGTTAAGGCCTGGTCTTTCTACAGTGGTTACATCCTCCAGTGGCATTGTCTTTGCCCCAGGTGCAGTTTTGGCTTGGTCACATCTTTACATGGAAGTCCAACCAAGGTCTGCAAGGTTGGAAAGAAAAGAAATGCAAATATATTTCTGGCTGTTTTGAAGAAATGGTATGGTGTAAGGAGACTCCACTGACGATAGTGCCTTCCAATGAGGCCATATGACACTAGTTTCAGATCCTAGTTTAAAATCACAGGTGAGGAAATAAAGTTGTGCCAAGTGGAACCAACTTTTAAAAATGGCTAATGAATGTGATTTGGCAAACCAAGCAGGTAAGGGGAGAAAGGCCAGGACTTCCAAAGACCTGGGGTGTTTAGATCTCTCTGAGGTACAAAGGAAACAGCTGTGAGTTCATGAAATTCCATTGTCTCTGACCACAGCACGCTTTTAACTTTAGCTCCAGGTTGACCTAGTCTTGAAACTGACTTGACACCTCTAACTGTTTGATCTGGTTTCTTCATCCACTTGGTCTTTATTGTATGGATGAACATGCCAAACTCCTTTAAGGATTACCAATGTGTGCTAAGAGGCTTTGTAATATTCTAGGCCTAGATGCAATCAGTATTATGTCATCTATAAACAATAGATTCTGGGGAATGCCATCATCTTCCATATGGAGTCTTTCTTCATCCTGGACTCTAGACTATATCTCTCTCATCAGCGGTCAATATCTTTGGCATCTCTCTCATCACTGGTGAATATCTTTGGCAATCAGACATCTCTCTCCCTGTTTTATGCCTCACTTGATGTTAATGATCTGAGAATCCTTGAACAGTTATTTCTGCTGCTATTTCTTCCAAGTAATCTACAACGATTTTGAGATTCCTTGTTGTAAAAGAATCTACTGAATCAAATGCTTTTTTTTGGTAATCAACAAATAATAGGCACAATACAATCTTATATTCTCTGTATATTCCAGTTAATTACGAAATATTAAGGTCATGGTCCTTAACTAACTGCTGAATTTTGGTTGAGAAAGCCTACTTTTCTCTTCTTCTTTCTTTCATGGAGGATTTCCCTCAATCCATTTATAGTCGATTAAACCAAAGTTAAATAAAAAGTGTTTAGTGGGTAAAACTAATCAACAATCTTATTAGGAAAACCAGTGAAGGTCAACATACTTACCAACCTAGTATCTACTCAGTTACTAATCAGAAGAGTTACAAGTGTTAAAATATCTTCCCTTTGCATTTAGTTTTGCTTGGTATATTTTATACAAATTATTAGAGGATAGGTCTATTGATTCTTAATAATTTTTCCTGTTATTTTAGAGCTAACAACAATTTCATGTCTTAGTTTTATCATTCTATTAGTTATTAGAAATAGATTATATTTTTAAGAATATGGAAATTAGGATAGAATCATACTTCTGTTGAAAAAGTCATTCTTAAATCAACAATTTTCTCTTTTAATCATTGAAAGCCCTACAGAATTGAAGCATCAAAATATTTTATCACCAAAATACATTATTTGCCTTAAGTATTAATAGTCTTGGAAAAATATAAATATGAATGCTTTAAGGTCTTTAAACCTAGGGCTTTTGGTAAAATAAAACTGAAAACATTTATGTCCTTAATGTAATTTCAATATATTTCTGTTTGTTTATTTGTTTTTGTGGCATTTCAATATATTTCTAAAGAAAAAAATAGTTTTTTTTTCTGCCCAGAGTTTTGATAAAAAAGTATCTTTTGTAAAAAAACTTTTTGAAGGGTGAACCAAAAACTCAAGCAAACCTTTAAATGCCATTATTAATGCCTATTATTCTTTTTTTCTTTTGTCCAGATAGAAGTTGTGAAATAAGGGTTTTGTTCTAACTTTATTTAGACTAAACTTTGTGATTTTATCAGTGAAAAGCTCCCAGTGACAGACTTTCTCAATCAATGCAAATTGGCACCTTTTTTTGCAACTATCTTAGAGAATCACCTGAGAATAGGAGTGTAACCACTGGTTTGCTCGGTAGTTTACTTAGGGTTAAAACTGAATCTAGGTCTTTCAGACTCCCAAAACAAAATGTTTTTATTTATTTTTGATTTGAAAACAAGAAATAAAAGGTCACAATAGAACAGCAACAAAAGGTCATCTCCTGTGCTTTTGATGGGTTAATGCTACCTTTTAACTAATTACATTATAATGTTTAGCAAATATCAAGAGAAACTTTCATTGTCACATTTGTATTAAAGATGCAAACTAAAAGTAGAAATTTTGTTTTTTATCTCTGTGGCATAGCTTAAAGTTCTTGTACTTTATTAATTAAATCTGTCTCCCTGATACAAATTCGAGAGAATATTCATTTGATATTTTATCAATTACTTGTCAAGAGTGAAAATAATAGTGAAGGAAAAAATCTCTAGCACCAGACCAAACTTTCTACATCATTATTTTTTTTAGATACTGATGAACTTGGCACTAGGAAACTGTGTCCACTTTAAGGTCTTTGACTATAGGCTTTTAAAAGATAATTTAAAAATACATTTTATTGGTATATTTTGTTTTTTACATCACTAGAATTTCTCCCAGTGTCCCATATAACAAATAACTCTTCCTCCTCTCAGAGAACCATCCTATATAACACATCATATTTTTTATTTTATTATTGATTAATCAATTTATTTTTAGTTTTAAACATTCCCTTCCATAAGATTTTGAGTTCTTTGTGCTGTAAGAAATGAGGAGCAGATGGACTTCATTATAACCTGGAATGACTTATACGAACTGATGCTGAGTGAGGGGAGCAGAACCAGAAGATCATGATTACAGACATACGATATCTGTAAGGACTAACTTCGATAGACTTGACTCCTCTCATCAGTGCAAGGTTCAAAGACAGCTAGCTCCAAAAGACTTATGATGGAAAAAGCTATGCACATCCAGAGGAAGAATTATGGAGTCTGAATGCAGATTGAGGCAAACCTTTTGCTCTCTTTTTTTTTTCCTTTTTTTTTTTTGGTTTCATTTCTCCTTTCTCATGATTCTTTCCATTGGTTATAATTCTTCATGACCACTGGACTATTATGTAAATAAGTTCAATGTGAAGGTATATGTAGAACCTACATTGCCATCTTGGGGGGTTGGAGGGAGGAGTGGGAGGGATAGAAAATTTGGAGCCCCAAAACTTGTGGAACTGAGTGTTGTAAACTAAAAATAAAAAATAAATTAAAAAAAACTTAAAAAAAAAGATTTTGAGTTCTAAATTTTCTCCCCCTCCTCCCTCTCCACTCCCCAAGATGCTGTGCAGTCTGATATAGGCTCTACATATATATATATATGTATATATATATATATTCATATTAAATATATTTTCACCCTAGTCATGTTGTATAGAAGAATTAAAACCAATAGAAGGACCCACAAGAAAGAAGCAACAAACAAATAAACAGACAAAAAGAGAGGCAATTGTATGCTTCAATCTGCATTTAGACTTCATGGTTTTTTTTTTTTTTCTGGATGTGGATAGCATTTTACATTGTGAGTCTTTTAAAGTTGTCTTAGATCCTTGCATTGCTGATCAGAGCTAAGTCTATTAAGGTTAGTCATCGTGCAGTGTTGCCATTACTGTGTACAATGTTCTCCTGATTCTGCTCACTTCACTCAGCATCATTTCCTGTAAGCCTTTCCAGGTTTTTCTGAAATCTGCCTGCTCATCATTTCTTATAGCACAATAGTATTCCATTACATTCATTTGCCACAACTTATTCATCCATTCCCCAATTGATGGGCATCCCCTCAGTTTCCAAAAGAGCTGCTATAAATATTTTGTGGGTCCTTTTCTCATTTTTTATGATCTCTTTGGGTTACAGGCATAGTAGTGGTGTTGCTGGGTCAAAGGGTAGGCACGGTTTCATAGCCCTTTGGTCATAGTCCCAAATTGCTCTCCAGAATGGTTGGATCAGTTCACAACTCCACCAACAATGCATTAGTGTTCCAATTTTCCCACATCTTCTGCAACATTTATCATTTTCCTGTTTTGCCATGCTAGCCAATCTGATGGGTATGAACACAACATATTTTTTAAAGAAAAAAGAAAAAGAGAAAAAAATAAGCAAAACTGATAAATATATTTTAAAAGTCTGAAAGTATATGCAGTGTTCCACACCCTGCAAAGGAGTGAGGTGGGAGTGTTGGTTTTTTTTTATTTCTTCTTTGGAACCATTCTTTGTAATTTTGCAATATTTATGTTTGGTTTTCTTGTACTTAAAATTCTTTCCATTTATATTATTATCACTAGTTTGTTGTTTTTGTTTTGTGCTTTTTGGACTCTGATTACTTCATTCTGCATCAGATAATGTAAATCTTTCCCTTGCTTCTCTGTATTTATCATATTCATCATTTCTTACAACATAGTAATATTCTTTCACATTTATGTATCACAATTTGTTTAGCCATTCTTCAGCTGATAGACATCTACTTTGTTTACACTTCTTTGCTACTACAAAACTATATTGTTATAAATATTTTGGTTTATATGGGGACTTCTTATCAATGACCTCTTTGGGGTATATGTGTAGTAATGGCACCTCTGGGTCAAAGGTTATGAACATTTTAGGTTATGGTCATTTTATTTGCATAATTCCAGATTGCTTTCCAAAATGATTGTACTGCCTCACAGCTCCACCAACAATGCTTCAGTGCACCTATCTTCCTTCTAGCATTGACTCTTTTCATTTTTTTGTCAATTTTGCCAATTTGATGGATATGACACAATATGCATTTTTCTCGTTATTAGTCATTTGTAGCATTCTTTCACATGCTTAATAGTTTAGAGTTCTTCTTTTGAGAACTGTGTACATATTTCTTGACCATATATCTATTGGCTTTTGACTGACCACAGATTCAGCAAAGGATTGAGCTAATCAGAAGGTATTTGAAATGTGTGTGCAAATATCACCTTATTCTTAAGTCCTTAATAAAGACACATTTCAAAATGGTGACATAATTTCACACTTCTATCTTTGTCTCATGGTTTTAAACTGTACTGCAAACAGCTCTTTTTTTAAGAGCTTAGGCTAATTAAAACGATGTTATAGTCAGCTATACATCAATATCATTTGAGTATGCAAACTCTTGTGTCAAACTAAGCATGAAATTCTATGAGGCGTAGATACCAATATCATTATCTATTATTCTGCTGAAATGGAAGCAAGAATAGAAAGCAAGCTTTTATTTAATTTAAGTTGCATGAAATAGCTTTTGCAACTGAGACATTTCTTATGTTTTTCAATTTGGACTTTAGTATGTACTGTACTCAGCAGTTCCAGCTTAGCAAATTTCACATCACACTCAGCATTTCTAACTTAATAATTTGTGTTTAACTTGTGTTAGATAAATCTGTGGTGAGTGGACTTCTTTCATATTATTCAAGATGGTGGTTTTATTTAGTCATCTGCAATTGCACTTGCCAATAATGACAGAACTCATGCTGGTCATTGAAACACACCGCTTATCATACTGAATTGGGGATAGGGATAGGGACTGGACCTGTGATTTCATTGATATAGGGAAATCCTGGATGAGGAAATTCCCTCTATAAATGCAAGTATGTACCTCCTCTGTAGCACATAGTCTTAGAGAGTTGTCTTGAACACTAAGAGGTTAAAGTGACTTACCCAAGGTCTCATAGCCAGTATGTATCGGAGGCAGGAGTAGAATTCAAGTCTTCCTAACTTCAAGGCTAGTACTGTATTAACCTCCCCCACCACCATGCTTTGAGTGTGCTGTGTAAGAATAGAGGCATCAAAGATACCCCAGGTTTGAAAGAAATAAGAAATTGTGATGAGTAACTAGAGAATCCACCTGGATTTTTTAAGCTCCTGCTACAGGCCTAACAGTATTCTAGGTGCTAAGGGTACGAAGACAAAAAAAAATGAAGCAATTCCTCCTTTCAACAGATGTATGTTCTATTTGGGGAAAAAAGTAGTAAAGATGGCCTTCCTATTGGCAGATCTGATGATCGTACTGGCTGGAGGGTTATGGAATTGAGGTTAACTAGAAGAAATCTTTTTTTCAGTTGCTAAAGGAAAACTTTGATAATGAACAAGATATTGGTAGCTGTCTTTCGGTGATTGGAAAATATTTCCCTTTATCTGCTTCTTCTTTTACTATTGGCCTTAACTTCCATTCTTTTATAGAATATCTGGTATTCTTCCATATTATCTAACTGAAGAGTTATCCATAGGAGGAAGAAAGTTACATCATAGACAAAGAACACTGCTTGGCTTAGGAGACTGTCCCCTGCATGTATTCCATTTTGCTTGAGTGTTTTCTCAGTGATTTCCTAGGAAGCCACATTTTTTTGTGTGTTGAGGTATTTGCCTTTGGATATGGGAGAGGGAGGGAATGTATACAGTTAGTTATTGTAGAGATTTCAAGTTTCAAATGTTCTGATACAATAGGGGATGTTTTCCTTTAAATTTAAACATTTTAAGAGACTTTCAAGTGGCTTCTCTTTTATGAATTCATTAATTTGGACATACCTGGTCACTGGGTCTGTTAAACATACATTCACTCCTACACATATGCTATATGCTTGGTGGTCTGCTCATTGGGGTGTGCATAGTCCATTTCTATCATGGTACATCACGTCTTTGTAGTGCTAGTAATTAAACTGTTGAGTAGAATTTAACACTGAAAATCAGAAAATTAACAAGAGACAAAAAAGGTGATACTGTACAAATAGTATTAGATTAAGAACCAGAAGATATGGGCTTGAATCCCAACTTTGTGATTCTCTACATGAGTAGCCATAGCCATTTTACCTCTCTAGGTTTCAGTTTCATTGTCTATTGAATGAAAGAGGGTTAGACTAAAGAATTGCTAAGGTACCTTTCAGCACTATATCTTATGATCTATTTTTGTGACTATGTTACAAGGATTCACCTGCTTTCCTTGATTTATTTTAAAATAAAAACATCATGACCCCTCAAACCTTTTCAAAACAGATATTATTCACCAAAGATAAAGCATATTCAGCTGTCTCCATCATTTAGGACACCCAGAATCCTAAAGACGGTAAAAAACAACAATCCATAAGCTGTGAACTCAATGGCCCTGAGCTTGCTCAGCACCCTTGCCCCAACCCCCACACTACTGACAGTGATGCTGTACTAAGAGACATAAAGACCTGACAGATGCTTACAGCAAAACCCCCATACCCAGTTCCACCTTCCCTCTTTCCAGTGCTGTGGATACCCTTGCTCCATGGCCACAACAGCCAGCCAGATGGTCACAGAGTCTCAAGAGCAAAAGACTGCTAGAGGCATTGCAAAACTCTACACTGCTAGTGGCAGGGTGGACAATCTTATAACACCAACAAAGCCAGAGCCAAGCCAAGTACCCAGTAGCACTAGTACTGCAAAGCTCTTATCTATTGATACCAAGACAAAGAATTCAGGAACAGAAGAAGCAAGACAGGACACCAGGACAGGACACAATTTGTGGGGGTGGAGTGGGGTGGGGAGAAGGACTGTGCAACACTCCACTAAGCCTGAGGGAAAAAGCATAGCCTCCAGCTGGGACTAGTTCTGACCACCCAAAAGTCGCTTGGGGCAGTGACCTAGGCTGGTGAACTGTGTATTATTCAACATGGGAGGAGCAGGGGAAGGGAGCGGAATGTATGATGTCCTGTGATCAAATCAGGGGCTAGCAATGAGTAGAAGGGGACCTCTGTAGTCTCAGAAAGGAAAGAACCTTACAAGGGAGTGGGTAAGAATGGGGAAGGATTGAAGTGGGGAAAGGAAGGAGACCTTACTTTGGTAGAGGGAGGGGGTTTCACTGATAAATACTTCTATTTCACTGTAAATGCTCTCCTATAAGTAAGATGGTCTGTGAAGGGAGATGAGGACCTTACACTGGGTGTGGCCAGGAGATTTGGTGCTTGATAAATCTACTTATCCTAAATTGAGAGAAGGGGAGTTAGAATCCCTGGGGACAACTGGCATCTGGAGGAGTGGGAGAACATAGACCCAGGGGCGAGATTTTGAGGCAATGTGGTGGGGCAGGGAATAACCAAGGAAGAGTATAGATCAGTGGTGGGTTGCATAATCAGGGATGTGGCAGGGTACTGGCTCTACTGTGAGGCAATATCTTCTCTAACACCTGCAATAATTGGCATTGTTCTGGAAGTGAGGCACAATGGAAAAGGGGAATCCACAGGGCAAGTCCTACAAGGCAGTAGCAGAAAGGGTCTAGAGGAAAGAACCGAGAATGGATATGTTGGAAGATTTGATTGTACGAAGAATAGAGAAAAAACAGAAGGATCAGATATAGAGGCCATGATTCAGAGAATGAGAGTCTAGAGTAGACAGGATGGATAATGAAGAGAGTGAGAGAAATCCTTTTTTGGAAAAGGGTACAAAATTGAAATCTGAAAAACTAATAAGCTGTACCAGTTGAAGATGAGGAATGAGGAATGAGAATGAGAGCGGGAAAAGAGGGTAAAGAACTATATAATCAGATAAAAGCAGAAAGAAAAAGAAACTAAAACCCTAAAGGGAAAGGGGAAACAAGGAAGAGAACGTTATCAGGAGAGAGGGGAAGAGAGCTGGCAGAAATAGGACCACTTTTTTAAAAAAATGAAAGTAACTGAAGGAATATAATACAGAAAGAGGGGAATCATAATTTAGGAAAATAAACTATTAGGGATGGATGGAGGAAAATGTAAACCTCTTATAACTTTAAATGTGAGTGAATTAAATAATGCAATAAAAAGAAAAAGTGACAGATTAGATAAGAAAAAACTCTATAATCTGTTACAAGAAACATATTTAAAAAACCATATACATAAAATAAAACAGGCAGAGGCAGAGCCAAGATGGCAGCTGGGAAGCAGTGACTGGCGTGAGCTCCCCACCAAGTCCCTCCAAAAACCTATAAAAAATGGCTCTGAACCAATTCTAGAGCTGCGGAACCCACAAAGTGGCAGAGGGAAGCAGGGCTCCAGCCCA
>CM053623.1:47026570-47044909 GCA_028646595.1 Phalanger gymnotis | reverse complement strand
GGGGGGGGGGGGGAAATGGGGAGAAAATTTGTAATTCAAACCCCTGTGAAAATCAATGCTGAAAACCAAACATATTAAAAATAAATTAAAAAAAATAAAACAGGCAATGGAAAACATTTTACTATACACCAAATGAATCCAAAAAAGCTAGAATTGCAATCATGCTATCTGACAAAGCAAAAATAAATATTCTAAAGCTAAACAAGGAATAAACAAACTATATTACATTGAAAGGAACCATTAGTCATAAACCAGTATCAGTAATAAACTTATGTGCTCCAAATGCCTTAGCATCTAAATTCATAAAGGACACATTATCTGAGCTTTAAGAACACATAGACAATAACACATTAGAGGCAGAAGATCTCTCTGTCAGTTTTTGATGATGTCAATCAAAAAGATAAACAGAAAGGAAAATATGGAACTGAATAAATAGCTGAAGAAACTAGAATTAAAAGACTTATGGCATCTTCTGAGTGGGACAGAAAAAGATTTTTTCATATTTCTCAGCACCACATGGAACTTTTACAAAAATTGGCCGTGTATTAGGGCACAGAAATATCAGAAACAAATGTAAAAATATAAGATAAAATAGCTAAAACATCCTTTATAGACCATAATACAATTAAATAGTAATTCAGTCAGGGACCACAAATAAAAGATACAGACCCAAATAGATATGTAACAATAAAATATTAAATAATGAGTAGGTCAACAAAATCATAGAAACAACTATGTAAAGAGAAAGTGATAAAGATGAAACAGCATACATTGTAGAATGCAGCTAAAGCAGTCCTCAGGGAGGAAATCTCATCCTTACAAACATACATTAACAAAATAGAAAAAGAAAGGATTAATGAACTGAATATTCATTTTTTTAAAAACTAGAAAACCAAAAACAAACCTAAAAAAGCACCAAATAGGAGATATTAAAATTAAGAGAAGAAATAAACTGGAAACAGTCCAAAAAACCATTGAAATGATAATGAAAACTAAAAACTGGTTCTTTGAAAAGGCTAATAAAATTAATAAACTCTTAGCCAATGTGATTAAAAAGAAGAGATCAGAAAATCAAATCAATAAAATAGCAAATGAGCAAGATGAATTCACAGCTAAACCAGAAGAAATCAAAAGAATAGAACAAATTATGCACATTTATATGCTAACAAAACTGAGAACACAACATAAATAGAAAGATGCCTTCAAAAATAAGAAATACCCAGACTATCAGAAGACCAAATAGAGATCTTAAACAAACCTCAGAAAAGGAAATAAATCCAGCTACAAAGGAACTACCAAAGTGGGGAAAAAAACCTGCAGTATAATTATTCTGGAAAGCAATTGGGAACTATGCAAATAAAGTAACTAAGATGTCTATACCATTCAAAGCAGAGACTTAATTACTGGACTTATATTCCAAGGAAGCCATCGCCCATATACTCCAAAATATCTACAATAGCATTTTGTGTGTGTGTGTGTGATAGCTAATGGCTGAACGAATTGTGGTACGTGAAGATTTATATGAACTGATGCAGAATGAAGTAAGCAGAGTCAAGAAAGTGATATATACAGTAACTCAGTAACTGCAACAATGTAATTGAAAAGAATAACTACAAACTAAAAAGCCAAAAGTAAATATTACAAAATTTATAAAGATCAACCAGAACTCAAGTAAACAGATGTGAGAAGACACCTCCAAACTACCCCTTTATAGAGGCAGGAGGTTTTCAGATGTTACACATGGCACATATTTTTAAACATTTTAGCGTTATTGATCAGTTGTGTTGAGTTTTTGTCTTCTAAAAAAATACTATTTGTCATGTGGAATGACTGGGAGGGGGAGTGGAGGATATTATTTTGGGGAGTGATTGTCTTTTTTTTACCATTTGATTGCCAGCCCCCCAACCCCAGTTTGATGTAGTACAGTTGATGTAATTGCAGAGTTTGGGTCAATCTAGGCTTAGAGCATTAGAGCACGACTCCAGAGGCAATATCAGAAAGCAGCAGGGTATTCTGGGTGTTTCCCTCTCCTCTCTTCTCCCCTCCCCTCCCCTCCTCCCCAGAATCAAGCAAACAGGTATGGTGAACAGTAGGATTGCTTCCAACAAGAGCAGTTGGTTTCTTGCGTGCTGGCCCCCTGTTCACCATCTGTTAGGTCAAAGCAAGGGCTTTGAAAACACCTCCCCATTCTGGTTCATACAGCTGCATCTGTGTGTTGTTGTTCAGCACATCCGACTCTACGTGACTTTGTTCATGGGGTCTTCTTGGCAAAGATGTGGGAGTGGTTTGCCAGTTCCTCTTCCAGTGTGTTCTCATTTTAAAGAGGAGGAACTGAGAAAAATCAGGATTAATTGACTTGCCCAGGGTCACACAGCTAGGAAGCATCTGAAGTCTTATTTGAACTCAGATCTTCCTGACTCCAGACCTGATGCATTCCCAATCCCACTTCCTTCCTTGCTGTCATGCTTATCTTACATTTCCACCTTCTATATGAAGCCTCCTCCACAAAATTACTTTGTATTTATCCTGTGTATACCTAAGGAATGTATGGGTCATCTCCTCCAGAAGAATATAAGCTCCTTGAGGGCAAGGAATATATTGTATTTTTGTTCTTGTATCTCCAGCAATAAGCACAGCATCTGGCACATAGTAGGCCCTTAGTAAGTCCTTGTCAGTTTATTGGCTGGTCACACTATTCTCTGTCCAATGAATCTGATGTTTATCCTTCTAGCTTTTCAGGGCATCCCTTAGAGGAGACCTCAAGGTCTCCTCAAGACCCTCTAGCCTCCCCAAAAGAGCCTGTAGATGACAATTTACAACATTGACATTTATTTTTACAGTATGACGAACAAAAGGAAGATATAGAAGAAACAAGAAGGTTGTTGGAAGCTGAAGATGTTCCTGGTCTCATTTTAAGGGATTGGGTATGTATCTGTCTGCTGCCTCCTGAGAGTGTATTCTTCTGACATTCCAAATACCTAAATACCATTCTTCTCATGGACCAGGTACATGTGTATGACACCAAGCCACAGGGAATATAGATAAGCCAGCATGCTCTACTCTCCTCATACATACCCACAGCATCTGGCTATTGGGTAGGACTGAGGGTAGACAAACCTTTGGGGAATATGGATAAACCAGGATGCTTTACTCCACTCATACAAGTCCACAGCACCTGGCCTGATATAGAGCCATGGGGTAGACAAAGCCCTTGGGGAATATGGATGAGCCAAGATGTTCTGTTCCATTCGTGAATATTTGCAACGGCAGGCCATAGGATAGGACTGTGGGGTAGACAGACCATCAGATAATATAGATTAGCCAGGATTTTCTACTCTATTAAGATTCCCGTTCTTCCTCCCTCAGACTCAATCCCTGCAGTTTCTTGTCTTTCATAATTTTATTCTCTACCTTACATTGGTACTTTTCCACCCCCTCTTTGAGCACTCCCTTCTTTGCATCCAGATTCTGTCTTCGTCAATCAAATGAATCATTCAGTAAACATTAAATGACTGCTATGTGCCAGGCACTGTTCTAAGTTCTGGGGATACAAAAAGAGGCAAAAACAATCCCTGCTCTCAAGGAGCTTACAGTCTAATGGAGACAACAGGCTAGAGAAAACGCCCAGAGCCAAAAGATGGAGCGTCTTGTTCGTGGAACAGCCAGGAGGCCAATGTCACTAGATGGAACAGTACATGGAAGGGCATAAGAAGATTGGAAAAGTAGGAGGGGCCCATGTTGGAAAGTGAGAAAATGAGCCAATCCCACCAAAGAAATAGATGGGTAGCTTGGCCGTCATGCATTTAGATCCTTAAACACTGACCTTTTCTGCTCAGACTCCTGTTTTTTTTCTATCTCTTCCATCACTCCTCTTCACACTTACTCTTTCCTCAGATTCCCTGGGAAACCTTCTCTTATTCTTTCTCTCTTTTCCCCAGTCCCCTAAAGGACCTCCAAGATCATACTACGAAGAAAAGCCAGGTGTGGAAAAGCCAGGTGTGCGCAGGACCACCTCGGTGAGTCAAGGGAGGGAGTCAAAGTCGCCAGGCAAAGCAGCTATAGTTTTAATATTAACAAATCTATTAATTAATCAATCAATTAATTAATTAATTGATGTATTAAATTAATTAATTTAATATTAATATGTAGCTTTAAAGTGCCCCAAGCCAGTGTGGGTGGGTGACACCATCAGGTTCTCACATACTATGGATGCTTAATACATGTTTGCTAGATTTGTCAAATTAAATCAAATTTAACAGCAGTGTTAGTTAGGGTCTAGTCTGAATTGGGTCTGGGTTTGAGAAAGACCATGCACTACATAATAATGTGTGCATTTGGCCAGGACTCAGGAGGAGCAACATACTTAACAAGTATGAGTTGTGAAAAGCATGGCTATGTGACCATTTGCCTAAGGAAGATTTAGTGGGATTTAGTCCACAATGAACTAAGGGTGAAGCATGGCTGCCCAATGCACATTTGGGTTGCTTTAAGAGAGTTTGGAAAGTGGGAAATGATCGTTTTGTTACATTCTTTCCTGGTTATATCACACCTGGAGTATTATGTTCAGTTTTGGGGGCCACATTTTAGGAAGGACATCCACAAACTCAAACAAATTCAGAAAAGGATTGGTAGGATAACAAAGGATGTACATCACTTAAAGGGGAAAAGAGAATAAGCATTTATATAACACCTACTATGTATCAGGAACTGTGCTAAGTGATTTTAAAAATACCTCATTTGACCCTTACAACAACCCTTTGAAATAGATGCTATTATAACCATTTTATGTATCTCCATTTTACAGATGAGGAAACTGAGGCAAACAGGGTTAAGTGACTTGCCCAGGGCCACACAGCTAGTAAGTATCTGAGGCCTGATTTGAACTCAGGTTTTCCTTACTCCAGGCCTGGTGCTCTATGCAATGTGCCACCTAACCTAGCTACCTAGATACCACTTGAAGAAATGGGGGATGTTTGGCCTGGAAAAGAGAAGTCTTAGAGAGGACCTGATAGTTATGGAAGAAGAATTTGATTTATTCAGCTTGGCCTCAGGAGACAGAACTAGGACAATAAGTGGAAATTGCAGAAAAACGAATTTAGCTTGAGGTGGTGGGGGGTCAGGGTAATTTCCTCCCAACTAGAGTTATCCAAACATAGAACGGATTGCCCACGGAGGTTTTTTCATCTTCGAAGAGGTCTTCCAATGAAGGTGGAGGTCACCACTTCTGTGTGTTGTAAAAGGGATGTCTGGTTCAGGTATGGGCTATGCAGGATGGTTTTTGAGGTACCCAGCGTCTCTGCCAGCACTGGGGATCTGGATTCTGTATACCATAGTTGCTCAGGCCCTGGCAATTGGTGGGAAAAAATGGTTTTTACAGGTCAGGAGAGGGACTAGAGCTGAGTGGGGAAGAGCCTTCCAAGAGATAAGGAAAAACCCTGACAGATTAGTGTGCAAACCGCAGAAAGAAGCAAACTACAGAGTGTGCGTGTAGTGGAGATGGTGTTAGGGAAAGCATTGACACAGGAACAGGTGAGATGAGTTTTGTAAATGGTGAGTAATCCGGTTTTCCAGGAGAGTGGATTATGTGAGAGGAGTAGTATGATAAAGAGTAGTGAGTTGGTGTGCTATTGTTGAGGTCCTTAAATGCCCAGATAAATAGCTTATTGGGTGGGGCTCTGTGGAGCTATTGAAGGGTTTTGAGAAAGGGAGTAGTATTTTCAGAATTACAGGTTAGACAGATTACTTTGGTAGCTATATGTAAGAAAGATTAGAGCAAGGAGGAATGAGAAGATTGGAAATGAGTTAGAAGACTGGGCAGTAAGCCTGGACAAGAGGAAGCAACAATCATTAATAAATGTATGTGCCAGGCACTCTGTTAAGCATTTTACAAGTATTACCTCATCTGATCCTCTCAACAATCCTGGGAGGTGAGTCCTATTATAATCCCCGTTATACAGCTGGAGAAATTGAAGCAGAAATTAACTCACTTGCCCAGGAGTTACACAGCTAAGTAAGTGCCTGAGGACACATTTGAAGTCAGGTCTTTCTGACTCCAGGTCCAGCATTCTTATCTACTAAGGCTCCTAGCTTCAAGAGGCAATGAGGGCCTGAACTAACTCAGAGGTATATATGATGCCTCTGGGCAGCTAGGTGGTGCAGTGAAGTCAGAAAACCTGAGTTCACATTTGGCCTCAGACACTTCCTAGCTGCGTGACCCTGGGCAAGTCGCTTAATCCTGTTTGCCTCAGATTCCCTATCTATAAAATGAGCAGGAGAAGGAAATGGCAAACCACTCCGGTGTCTTTGCTGAGAAGATCCCCCATGGGGTCACGAAGAGTAGGACATGACTGAACAGCAACAAAAAGTGGTTTACAAAGCGCTTCACTTGTGGTTTAGAAAGCACTTGACTCACAACGACTCTGTGAAGTAGATAGTTCAAATATCACTATCCCCATTTGATGGATGAGGAAAATGAGTTTTGAAGGACGTTGTGACTTTCTCACAGTCACACAGCCCTGAAATATCAGGGCTTAGGACCTGCATCCAAGCCCACTGATTTCAAGTCCAGTACTCCTCTCCTTACAGCTGCCCCGGCTGCTCTGTTGCCACTAGAACAGTGGTAACTGGAATGGAAAATCAGAACAAACATGAAAGATAGTTAAGGGGTAGAATTAAGAGGACCTAGCAATGGGCTGCACGTGGGTAGGGTCAATGAGGGAGGAGGAAAAGCCGAAGATGACCTGAGTTTTTGAGCCTGCGTTAACAATGCTATTAACAGACTTAGGAAATTGTTATTGAGGACTGACTCCCAAGGAGAAAGCACTCCCCTTTGGAGAACACTGTGCTTGAGCTTCCAAGAAGACACACAGATGGAACCGTCTGGAAGGCTGTTGGACACATGGATCTGGAGCTAAGTTAGGAGAGAAAGTGCAGATTTGAGAATATTCCACAAGTGGCCGTAGCTGAAGTGCTGGGAATAGGTAAGATTGTTGCAGAGAGGGTATATGAGGGGAAAAGAGAGGGCCAAGCACGGAGCTCAAGAGGGCCCGTTGTTTGTTTTCCATGTATTGAATATTCACTTTTTAATTTTAAGCTTGATCTCTTCAAAATGTCATGGAAATGTCTCATTTTGATCTAGTAAGAAATGTTGCTTTGGTTTTTTTTAATCAGCCAAAAGCACATTTTATGCCTATCAGGAAAATGGTAAAACAGAGCTTTCAGTGTAAAAAACATTTTTTTTTTAAAGAAAAAGTCAAGAAAGTAAAAGTAACTTCTATTAAGTGCCTTTTGAAAATTGTTGTTATATGCAAGTGGTTTTTTCCCCATGTCTTTAAATTATTTCATATCAGGCTTTTTTTTTGCAGGGGGGGAGCTGGGGGAGGCAGGGAACTCCTGGTGAGGAAAGTCCCTCTACCAATGTAGGCTCTGTTACTCTGCAATTTGAGAGTCTTAGAGAGTTAATCAGGACACAGAGCCAGTATATATCAGAAGTAGGATTTGAATCCAGATCTTTCTGACCCCAAGGACAGTTCTCTATATACTGTACACTCTCTCTCATAGGAGAAAAATAGTACTTTATACACTCTCTAGCAGATCATGTCAATGGGCATATGGGGATCCAGCTCCTCCAATGTGCTGTTGGAAACAAATTAGCTCCTGCCCCCTCTCTACCTTGGAGCACCATAACCCCAGCGGTGTCCACCGACTCCGCAAACTCTTTCAGGCTTATTTGTAGCAAAAGCCACAGGATATGGTCATGACCTGGTAGTTTTCACTGAAAGAGTATTATCAAGTCACATATGGAAAAAGTTTACCATTGTTGGGACTAGGGAGTTCAGGGCCCAGAGTCAGGAAGACCTGAGTTCAAATTTGACTTCAGACAGTTATGAGGGGTCATTTAACCCTATTTTCCTCAGTTTCCTTATCTGTAAAATGAGCTGGAGAAGGAAATGGCAAACCACTTCAGTATCTCTGCCAAGGAAACTCCAAATGGGGTCATGAAAAGTCAGATACACCTGATCTGACTGAACGACAAAAATAGCAAATCCTTGTTGGAAACTAGGAAAGTAATAACAAAGATTCACATTTACGCGTCACTTTGCAATTTAAAAAAACCCTTTCCTCTCAGCTCTGTGATGCTAATATTAGAGCTGTTATTGGTCTCATTTTACAAATGAAGAAACTGAGACTCAAAGACACAAAGTGTTTTGTCCAAGATCACACAGCTAGTAAGTGGCAGAGATGAACAGACTCCAACTCAAGTCTTCTGATTCCAAGAAAACTCTTCTTTCTACCATGTTATGTGGCATGTACTGTACTTAGCCTGTTAAAGAATGTCTTTATTTCTCAACTTCAGGTATTTTTACTTTGAAAAAAAATCATGAATTTGAGTCTAACTACTGGTATCTAGGTGAGACTGAAAAGCTTGGCAACCTCGTTTTCAGAAATGACTCAATTCATTTTGGAAGTCTGGTGAAACCATTGAACTTTTTCTCTGAATGATGTTTTCAAATGTGGACTACATAGACATATAGGACAAACCAATTCTATTAAAATACTTTTATCAAAACATATATTTTTTAAAAGGTTCACAGAGCCCAGATTAAGAAACTGTGAGACCAAGAGGCAGCATGGGGTAGCAAGCAAGGGGCTGGCCTTGGAGTCAGAAAGATCTGAGTTCAGAGCCTACCTTTGATACATGTGGCTCTGTGACCATAGATAGGTCATTTAACTCCTAATTGCCTCCACGAATTACAAATGGCTCTCCCCCTTTCCCCAAGAAAAACATTAGGGAATTTATCAATAAAAATAAAATATATATCAATAAAAATATATGAGATTTTAAAAAATGTTTCTTGAGGGATTTTTTACTACTCTAAAAAAAAGGCCTAACAGGATCCCACTAAAAAGTCAGAGGATTTGAATATTCTAGTTCTTTTATTTGTAACTTTTCGCATCACTGCCTTGATGTTTCTAAACTCTAGTTACATATTTCCATAAACCAATAAATAGTGAGAGGTTAATATGTGAAACTATATGTTAATTACCTTAGTCCTGAAGAGCTAAACATCTTCTGTTTACTAAAAGGATGATTATTTTCTTATGCTACATTAAATTATCTTCTAAGAATATAGCATAATGCCCTAGCCCTTGCAAAAAATCTATCCTGAACATTCTGGCATTTACATTCCACTTGGTTTTTATACTTCTAACTTTCTATTTATTTCTTTGCAAATGTTTATTACTTACGGGTAGCTGATCCAGTAAAAAGTATCTTAATAGAGTTTTAGAATCTTAAGCATTTGCTGATCACCAACTAGTGAACTTGGTTCAGGGACTTTTTACATCAGTCATTAACTTAACTACTTAATCATACTTATTTTCAGAAACCTGTGTCATTTGGTGGGAACAGAACACATGCTGAGAGATAAACTGAATGTTTAGTTAGTCTGAAAAAAAGTGTTATAAACCTTACTGTCTTATTTAAATTTACAAAATGGCTCACAAAGCAAAAACTATATTTGGACATTGTGTTTTTGTTTAAAGTTTGCTTTTTGATATCCTTAAAATGCTTGCGATATGGAGGTTTTGTACAACAAAGTTGGATTAAATTCTCAGGAGATGTGTATTTTTCCTCTGAAGAAATTTGCTAACTAGTTAGTCTGGGTTCTAGCAGCTGCCAAGACAGAAAGACTTTGAATATGATTCCAGTGCTTGATGGTTATCTCCTGTCTAAATTGTAATTTGGAGAGGCATACTAAACTGTTTAGGCCTGGTCACTCATGAAACAGATGAAAATACAAAACAGCTCTCAACCTTCTGCAATCCTCTAACTCTTCTACACTGACCATGGTGTTATAATGGAATACGATACAGATAAACATTCATTAGTCATATTTTAACATACTTTGTCCAATGACCAAGGAATTAATACGCTATGAGAGAACCTTCAGTTCGTCCACAATGAGTCTTAGTCATTTTTCAATCATATTTGATTTGCTGTGACCTCCATTTGGGGTTTTCTTGGCAAAGATACTGGAGTGGTTTGCCATTTCCTTCTCCAGCTCATTTTACAGATGAGGAAACTGAGGCAAACAGGGTTAAGTGACTTGCCCAGGGTCACACAGCTAGGAAGTATCTGAAGCCAGATTTGAACTCAGGAAGATGAGTCTTCCTGATTCCAGGCCTGGGACTCTATCCACTGTGCCTAACTATCAGTAAAATCAGAAGATATAAAAAAATTTCAGGTAATTGGAAGAACAGCTGTCAGATTCCCCTCCAGGTAGGGAATAGAGAAATTGGCAAAGTTGAGTTCATTGTGTGCTCAGAAGTAAAATGGGAACCTTGGTCTTCTCCTCTTGCCCTACTCATGATGAGCATAAAGATCCCGAATACCATGAAGATATTTGACAATCATTTCAGAGAATGAAGAACTATTTTTAAGAATATTTTATTTTTCCCCAATTACATGCAAAGACAATTTTAACATTCATTAAAAAACTTTTTGAGTTCCAAGTTGTCTTCCTCCCTTATCTCTCCCTTCCCTTAGACAGTAAGCAAATTGTATGTATGCAATCATGTAAAACATATGAGAATGAAGAAATTGAGAAATTATCTGAAAACTTGACAAAGCCCTCCCAGTGAAGTCAATGTCCTCTCTGATTCTTGGTGGTTTCAATGAGAAAATGGGCACAGGAAAATATAGGGGAAAGCATCTTGGAAAATATGGTACAGTATCAGGAAAAGAAAGCCTGTATATAACTAAGAAAACCATATGTTTATACAACATGAATACCAGGATCAGGAATAGAACATGTCAACCGTATTCCAAATACTTGATGGCATCACAAAAAATGAAAATGGCCATCTCACCAAGAAACAACTGGTTACCTGTAACAGTAGTCATTTCCAAATCAGATGTCTCCATGCAGTCAGAATGTCAACTAGATAGAACAAAGAAAATACCAAATCAGATAAAAAGATCAAGGTGAAAAGCTATACTTGCATGCTATCTCTGTGTCACAAAAAAACCTGAGAATTTGGATTCAGAAATCTTTCTTCTGGAATGAGAAGCCTCCATCACTGCTTCCGTGTGTGATAAATCAGTTAACTTTTCTGGGCCTCAGTCTCCTCATCTAGAAAACAAAGGGGTTGGATTAGATCATCTTTACAGTCCCTTCCAGCTCTGATTCCTTTGATCCTATGACGATAGCAACTCCAACCTGGTCCGTTCCAACAATCTCTTGACTGGGATAAATGGTAAATTGGGCAAGAAGTAAAGGCACTTGCTTCATCACCACTGCTGAAAGGATAATTATATTCTATTATAATTGGTTTCCTTTGAATTCCTACCTATTTTTACTTTGTGCATTTAAAAACATTATTCTGAGAATGTGTCCATAGGTTTCACCAGACTGCCAAAGGAGTCCATGATTCAGATCAGGTTAAAAATCCCTGCCACAGCTGTAGTGATACAAAATGCACATGCAGAACGGGGGAAGACTTAGATTCCTACAGTTACTAGGTCTTTTTAGGTGAAAGGAATTAGCTAAGTATCAAATCACTTTTACTCTGTAGTTCTTAAATTTTTTCTTAGCACAAGGTAAATTGTATGTAAATAGTATGATGGATATTAATAAAAAACAAAGATCTTTTAAGGTATATATATATACATATGTGTACATATACATGTACATATATAGTTGTCAGTTAGCAAAAATCTGCCTTCCTTACTCTCCCCACCTTTCAACTGAGAACAAAAGAAAACAAATCTCTCTTACAAATATATATATGTATGTGTATATATACATATGTATATATATATAGTCAAGAAAAACAAATTCACATTGATTGTGTTAAAAAGATATATCGATATCTACACACAGATGGATAGCACATTTTGTCATTAGGCTTCTGGAATGGTGGTTGATCATTAATGTTGATCAGAGTCTCTAATTCTTTCAGAGTTATTTGCCTTTACCATGTTGTGGTCATTGTATAAATTGTTCTCCTGGTTCTGTTCACTGTCTGCACCAGTTCAAGCAAGTCTCAGATTTCTCTGAAACCATCGCCTTCATCATTTCTTACAGTATACTAGTATTCCAACACATTCGTATATCACAACTTTTCAACTATATCCCAATTTAGGGACACCTTTTCAGGTTCCCATTTTTTGCCAAGTCTAAAAAGAGCCATAAATATTTTTTTTAATCTCCTCAGAGGTTTGTTTTTGTTTTTCTCTTAGTACTAATCTCTTCTTTAATCCATCTTCTTTTTGCTTCTGTTTTCCCTATTGAGTGAAATGTATTTCTTTACCAAACTGCATGAGTATTCTTCTCACCTTTGACCAGTTCAGATAAGAATGAGATTCAAGTGTCAGCACCCAGTTTATATAGATGTTCACTTGCTCACCCTAATTCTGTGGTGATTTTCTTCCTTTCCTTTCCTAGCCCTCACTCCCCAGAATATTCCTCTTCCTTCGTCTTTTCATTCTTAAGAGCAAGACATAACAAAACCACTCCCAGATCTTGTCTGATTAGATTCCCTCTATGATTTTTGATGGCGACTGGAGGGGACACACATTATCTCCCCATATTTGAATTTAAGCACTTTATCTTTGTTTAGTCTCTGATTGATTATTCTTGCTTACCTTTTTCGTTTCTCCTAACTCTTGTGTTTGAACTTCAAAGTTTCTTTGTAGTTCTGGTCTTTTCATCAGGAATGCACAAAAGTCCTCTATTTCATTAAAGATCCATTTTCCCTCTGCTAGGATTATACTCAGTTTTGCTGGGTAAGTTATTCGTGGCTATAAGCTCATAGCCTTTGCCTTCTAGAATATCATATTCCAAGTTCTCTGCTCCTTTTTAGTAATGGCTACTAAATTATGTGTGATTCTGAATGTGACTTCTCAATATTTGAAGCCTTTCTTTCTGGTCGCTTGCAGTATTTTTTCTTTGACCTAGAAACACTAGATTTTGGCTGTATTCTTGGAGTTTTTATTTGGGAGTTTCCTTCAAAAGGTGACTGGTGGATTCTTGCCATTTCTAAAATGCTTTACCCTCTGATTCTAGGAGATCTGGGCAGTTTTATTTAGAAATTTCTTGAAATATGATGTCTAGGCTCCTTTTCTGGTCATGGCATTCAAATAGTACAGTGATTCTGAATTTCTTCTCCTCTGTTTTCCAGGTCAATTATTTTTCCTATGCAATATCTTACATTTTCTTCTTTTTTCATCCTTTTGACTTTGTTTTAATATTTTGTTGTCCCAAGGAGTCAGCAGCTTCCATTTGGTCCATTTTAATTTTGAGGAAGTTTGTTGCTTGGGCAAGTTTCTTTATCTCTTATGCTAAGCTGCTGATTTCCATTCCAATTCTTCCTAATCTAGGTCTCATTTCTTTTCCAGTTTTTTTTTCTCTAGCACTGTCATTTCATTTATAAAAATATTTTAAACTCCCTTTTAACTCCTGCTCTATCTCTTCAGGAGTTCTAATTGAATTCGTGCCCAAGCTATGTTTTTTTGGGGACTTTTCTTGTTGACATTTGGAATCATTCTCTTTTTCTGGGTTTGTGTCTCAAACATCTCTGTCAACATAATAACTTTATATGGTGGGATTCTTTTTTTTTTTTTGGTTTGTTTGTTCATTCTTCCAATCTTTTTCCTGATTGGACATGATATTAAAGCCAAACCCCTGCACACTTCTGGAGGGAAGATCTGGGCTAGATTAATTGCTGCTTTCTTTGGGGGGTGGGGTATAGAGTATTGTGTTATTTTAGGATCTCAGGGACAGTCCAGGCTCAGGACCTGCAAGCTTTCAGTGTTCTCCAAATGGGCCAAGTCTTCTTGTTGCTCCCTGATCTGAAGTTTCTGAGCAACAGTAAACTGCTTCTGGACTCAGCCCGTCAGCCACCTGGGAAGCTCCACTGGCTCAGGATGGCAGATCTGTAGATTTCTCTTGGATCTGGAATTCCTGTCCTGGTTATTCTTCTGCAGGCTTCAGGCTGAGCTAGAAGCTGGAACTGTGGCTGCTCCCCTCCTGTGGTCTGAACCACACCCCTCCTGTTTGCTTCTGAACTTGCTTCTCTCTCTGCATAGCCTAGGACCTGCCACCACTCCCTACCCCAGAATGCCACTCCTGAGTGCAGGTGCCCTCTTCATTCTACCCTGGATCTATGACCCAGAACTGGGCAGTGGGTGACAAAGCTGCCAGATGATACCTATTCCTGTTGTGGTGCCCTAATGTGACTCTGGGACCTTCACTTATCCTGGTGCATAGCCTCTACCTGGGCCCTGGCGTGCTCTGCATATTTATTCCAACCCAGACCGCATATCCAGTGTCCACAGGCCTGTCTCCCAATACTGACCTGTGTTGGGAAAATAACTCGCTATGTTTTATTTTCTTGATTTTTCCCATCAGCCTTTGGTCTGGTGCAAATGTATCTAGACCAAATCCAGATCTATTTGGAGGAGTATTTTTTGAGGAGATTGCAGTGGGAGGAGGGGCAGAAGCTCACTGGACTGCTTCCTGCTAGTTCACCATCTTGTTTTTGTCTCCTAGGTGGTATTTTTCTGTATGCTATCAGCTCAAGCCCCAATTCACTGTCCTCCTCTCTTTCCCCGTCTCCCACCCCCATTGTTAGTTGCCAGTTAACATTCCAGTTCTATTTAATTAATTCACATTGATTGACTTTTTTTTTAAAGATATAGCAAGAACAGAAATAGAAACACCTGAGGAATGTATTTTCTCCTATACCACCATACTACCTTGGTCCCCAGGAAGAGTGCACCCAGATTGAATGTAGTTTCTACAGAGCATGAATCCCTTGTGGTTCACTTCCAAATGTCGCATCACTTGTGGATAAGTCTACTCCTCCGCTGTCACTGATGGGAGCCCTGAAGCTTGCTCTTGACTTTTCTGAGTTTCAGTGCTGAACAGACTGGCTGCAGAACCTTGCACGGACCCCACTCCACTTGCATGGACTCACTTTCCTGACCTCTTGAAGCTCTCATGGTCATAATAACCGTCTCCAATCTTGTTTAGAACATACAGCTAGTATGAGGCAGATCCACACTGGACTTCCAGGGCTGTGTCCTTTTCATGTCATCCTTCCACCTCTCCTTTTCCGGTTTTGATTTCTTGTATTGTTAGTACAATAGGACCTGTGATTTCATTGTTAGGGGAACACCCAACTGCAGATTGAAGCTCATCCCTAACTTAGAGTCTAAGAGGGTTGCCTAAGGTTAGGTGACTTGCCCAGGGTCACACAGCTAGTAAATGTCAGAGGGAGGATTTGCTCTTAGGTCCTTCTTACTCCAAGCCTGGCACTTTATCCCCTGGGTCAGGCCATTTTTCTCTTATGGTCAATACAGGTCATCTTATCATCTATTGTAGTGAAAAGGAAATTATATCATGGGGCAAACGGGCAGAGAGAAAATACTTTGAAAATTGTAAAGTGCTGTCCTTTCCATTCACAGGTCTCTTATATTGTTAGAATGCTAATGAAGTGGAAGATTAGCTCCTTCAGAGAATAAAATATCAGAAATTAGGCCATATTACTTCTTTCTGATTGCTTTTTTTTCTCTTGGCTTCACTGGGGAAAGCAAACTATTGCTGTTAACACACGGCTGTGATGTTAACTGTCATTTTGTTCAGTGTTTATATTGCAACACCGATTAGGTTGAATAATATATAGATAGAAGAGTACCTGACAGCTGCATCAATTCCAGAGACTTTCAGAAGGGCTTTCACCTTGTACAGATTGTGTTTACACAGGAAAATTTTCTTTGTTACAGCCAAGTGAATTGGATTTTTGTTGTATAGCAAAACTGATAACTTACAAATCGATGTGCATGTGCACATACACACACATACATATATATGTTCAGCTCGTACCTCAGTTATTAAAGATTAACAGTCAGAATCTGAGAAATACTTTCTCTAGAAGCTCACTAAGCTCCTAGAATCATAGATTTGAATGTATAAAGGACTTTACAGGTCATTTAAGCTCACCTCCTCATTTCACAGATGAGGAATTTGAAAGGTGGCTTTTTAGTTTATACAGAATTATAGTTAGACATTTCAGCGGGAGATTAAATCCATATTTTCAATCAATATTGGATTGAAAAAAATTTAATAAAATACCAAAATCTTCAAATATGTTACACCAGTTTAAAAAGATAAGGCAGTATCACATTCCTTCTCTCTTTTTTCTTTGCCCAATATCAAGCATTTTATGGACTACAATCACAAGTTGAATTCTTGCAATCTTGTTTTGGAATTTTGGAAAAAATTTGTCAAAAAATTCAGATTGCTCTAGCTTTCTTATTTGGTTAAATGTAACGTTTCCTTGTTGTATGTGTATTTTTTTTTAATTGAGGTTCCTTTCTGGGCATTTGTAATACAAGTTTTAATACCTGCTAAAGGCATCAGGTCAGGCAAACTGTAAAGAAAAAGAAAGGGAGAATCGAGAGTGAGGGAGCATGGTGAAAACACCCTTGGGTTCTCAGGTTCAGAAGACCATTTAGGACTGATGGAGGGGTATGTGTGAGTGGTACCCATTTCACCTTGGATGTATGATTCCATATAAGCCCCACATCTTTTTATTTTTGTTCAGAACCGTGGAATCCCAAAGACCATATGCTCCAAACTGTACCTAACTAAGAATCCTCAACCCCTCCAGAGATGGAGAATTCATTGCATCGCCATTCTACTCATAGAGAAGCTCTATTTGTTAGGAAGTTTTTGCTTACCTTGATCCTCAGTCTGCTTCTCTCCAGCCTCCACCCACTGGTTCTTGTTCTGCCCCATAGGCTAAGGTGGATTAGTCTAACTGCTCTTACACAGGATAGATCTCCAAATAGATGAAGACGGTCCGTCCTCTGAGTCTCCAGGCACCAGATCACCTACCTCTTTCTCTCACCTAATGTTGCTTCCCTGAGTCACTGCCCAAATGCCTATTTTGTCTAACAACACCAGTCCTCCCCCAAAGCGTGAGACCCAGGGCAGTTGCTACTACTGTTTAGGGACTGACGAAGATACTTTTCTCTATTTCTATTTACTAGTTTCTCTGAATCTATTGAGGAATCCACTCATTACACCTTCTTGAGGGATTCACTTTACATTTCCCTCTCTGAATGAATAAGAGTATGAAGTGAAGAATTCCCCTCCCTTTCCCACAAGAGACATAATAATTATCTCATAATCATTTTCATTACTTTTTTGTTGTTATTGTTTTAGTGACTGCAATATGACTTTACTGACTCGGACTTTAGATACTTTAAAACAGAGGTTCTTAACCTTTTTTTTGTGTCATAGACCCCTCTCAGAATTATGTTTTTAAATGAATGAAACAAAATGCAAAGAAAACTGGTTATATTGAAAGAGCAATAAAAATATTGGAAAACATCATTCATAGGTTACATCAATACAGGCAAACGTCACTCAGAAACCAGGTTAAGAATCCCTGCTTTAAATTTGCATAGATGTCTGTGGTTCAGAAGGAGCCATATGTCTCCTTGTAACACGTAGCTTAAGATTCAGTCCCTTCAGATCTTCTCAAAGTATCGTTAGTAAGAGTAGTGATAACTACATTTATTGAAATCCTTCTCTTCCTTTAAGACTCAGGTGCCACCTCTGTGATGAAGCCTCTCCTGAGCTCCTTCCCCCTCCCCAGCTAAAATAGATCTCTTCCTCCTCAAATTTCCTTTCAGTGTTTTGCCCAGATCTCTCCTTTGTCCTTATCACACTCTATGTAGGTCATATTTATTTATTTTTTAAATCATATTTTATTTTTTCCAATCAGCAAAAACCTGTTTCTTTAATTGAGGATGAAAGCAAAACAAAACTCCTGTTACAAACACGTCATATTTATTTGGATACATTCATCCTTCTCCTCCCCACCACACCAGGTATACTTCTTATAGGCAGGAAGACATGTCATTTTTTTTATCTTCGTATTCCCAGAGGCTAGCCCAGCACTGGGATATAGTTGCCACTTTCTAAATGCTTCTTGAATTTCTCCACATTCTGCCTCAATTTCCTCAATGCCCAAGATAATCTCTCTTGGGATTTGGAAGGCGTGGAAGTGGCCCCGCATGGATGAGAGGCTATCTACGCTGTTGGAGTGAGTACCTACTTGGATTAGAGTACAGATCCATCAAAGAATCGAAATATGAGTACAATGTCTCCCATCCCTTTTCTCTGGGCATTTTTTCTAGTGTGTAATTTTCACGCAGAGACATGTCTGCAGTTCTCCTACTGGAGGGGCAGGGAACATCATCTTCTTATCAATAATACCATGTTCTATGACATGCCTTCTTGCATATGACATTGTACTGGTGCC
>CM053623.1:47001831-47024331 GCA_028646595.1 Phalanger gymnotis | reverse complement strand
CTGAGTCTTAAGTGAAACCAAAAAGTGCAGGAAACAAAGGGAGGGATAAAGTTAATAAATATATGCAAAGTCATCAAATCTAAAGCAGTTTGGGAAGAAGAGCACTGACAGAAAGGCTTGAGATGATGCTTGAGGAGCATCTGAAGGGAAGTGAAGTATTCTGAGGCAGAGGTGAAAAGGTGTGTGGATTGAGCAGTAAAAAGGCAGAGAGATAGGAGATGGTATGTTGTGTGTGAGACACAGAGAAAAAAGCCAGTTTGGCCAGATCTCTCAGTTCAGGAAGGTAAGTAATGTTCGAAGAGTTTGGGGCAGGTTGTGTAGAGCATTTAAAGCCAAACAGAAGGGTTTATATTTTATCCTACAGGCAATAGGAAGTCACTAGATTTTGTTGAGTAGAGAAGTCACATGGTCAGGTCTGCATTTAAGAAAAATTATTTTGGAAGCAGCGTGAAAGATGGACTGGAAAAGAGTGACACTTGCGGCAGGGAGACCAATTACTGACAGTAATCCACCCAAGGAGTAATGAAGGCCTGAACTAAGATTGTAGCTATGTGAGTGGAGGGAGGGGGTCAGATTTGAGAGAGTTATAGAGGCAGAAATAGCAAAATTTGGAAACTGATTAGATAGGTAGGGTGAGGGAAATTGTAGAGTCTAGAATAATGCCTAGATTTACAAACTGGAAAGTCATGCCTTCAACAGAAATAGTGAAGTTTGGAAGAGGGAAGGATTTAGGTGGAAAGAAAATGAGTTCAGTTTTGGGCATGTGGAATTTAAGATATCTCTGGCACATTCAATTTGAATTGTCCAATAAGCAATTAGTGATATGGGACTGAAGCTCGGGGAAGAGATTAGGGCTGGATATATGTCTGGCCAGATCTGATCTTTTTGGACTTTATGGATAATGGATTGGACTGGAGAGAGACTTAAGCCAAGGAAAACAATTAGGAGACAATTGCAATGGTCCAGAAAAGAGGTGATAAAGGCTATGATGGTAGCATGTGATTGGAGGGAAGAGGACAGATATGAGAAAGGTTGTGGAGGTAGAAATAATAGGATCTGTTGAGTGCCTCAGTGAATGATACTAAGGAGTGAGGATGATGTAGAGGTTGAGAACCTAGGTGATTAAAAGAATGATATTGCCTTTGGGAGAAATACAGTTTGGAAGAGGGATGATTTGGGGAGGAGGGGAGATAATTGTTTCCATTTTGGATGTGTTTACTAGCCTATGGCATTTCTAGTTTAAAATGTCTGATAGGTATTTGGTGATGAGGGTTTGAAGCTTGAAAGAGAAAGACTAGGGCCATATAGATAGATAGATAGATAGATAGATAGATAGATAGATAGATAGATATGGTAATCATGAAAAAGGAAGTCAGTACAGGGTCTTGGGCTACAACCACATGTTAAGGGATAACACGTATGATCATCTTATTAGGAAGGAAATGGGGCTAATCTGGCATGACTTGTTTTTGATGAAGCCATGTCTAATCTCTGCAATCACTGTTTCCCTTTCTAGATATTCACCAACCATCTCTTTAGTAACACGTCCTAAAATTTTTTCAGGAATCAAGTTTGAGCTCATTGGCACATATTATTACAGATTCCCTTCCCTTTTTTTGAAAATTGGGATGACACTTGCCCATCTGTAGTCCTGCTGGGCTTCTCTCTTTTCCCACAGTCATTCCCATGTCTTTGGTAGTGTTTCAGCAATCACATCTGCTGGTTCTTCCATTTCCTTAGGACGAAGTTCGTCTGGCTTGGTAACTGAAACTGATCCAGAGCATTGAGGTACTGTCTGATTATCTGCTTTCTTATTTGGAGCACCAACTTCCTGTTAGCTATTTTTTGTTCTCTTCCTTCACCCCCAAAGAGCATATTCTCCTTGGCAGAGAAAACTGAAGCAGCTCTGCCTTCTTGCCTTTGTGGATTCTAATCATCCCATCCACACTGAACGGTAGTCGTATCACTTTTCGAAATCTTCCTCTTTTTTTCTCCAAATGTAAGTTATGAAAGCCCTTTCTTGCCATCTTGGCTTTACTTGCCAGTATCAGCCTCTGTAGCACTTTCATCATCAGGCTATGCTTTTATATTCATTTTGTTTTTGTTACCTGTCCTTACTTCCATCTTCTGAATGTCTTACAAAAATTTAAGGTGGATGATGACGTATTATCCCCCGTATATTCATATTGGTCTCTTTAGGCAATTCCCCCTTTCTCTCCTCATTGGCATTTTTTGTTGGTGTCTTCAGACTTCCATTCTTGACAGTTTCTCATCCTTCCTAAAGTGACTTCCCAGATAGAATTTTAAGCCATAGGATGCTTTTCCTTTCTAAATCAACTCTTTGAAGTTTGCTGTCCTGAAACCTAGGTCTATGTCAGACTATGCATGACTATACCTCTGCTTTGCTCTCACATTCTCAGCTGGATTAGTCCTCTCAAGGTTCCTATCATTTTTCTAGTTAATCGACCAGTTTTTCCTTACTAGTGACTTAACACTAGAACAGATGTTCTTATTATTTGATCCTTCCACCTTTCAGGAGGATGAAGTTATTGTTATGGAAAGTCACAAAGTTATCAGGTATTCTGCTTTGTCAGAGAAGAAGACTCCAGCTGATGTCAGAATAATTGAAGTTTCTATCACTTATGATATGCCTCCACGATAGGCTTGTGATCTATGATCTGCAGTCTTCTATTTCCTCTTGAAAATATGTTCTCTTAGTGTCTTAAAATAATTATTCTTCCTTCTTTAGTAGCTAATTTACTACCAGTAAGTGAAATAGGTATTGGGGAAAAGGGTGATTGCAGAGATCAGGCATGGCTTCGTCAAGAACAGGTCATGCCAGATTAGCCCCATTTCCTTCCTGATAAGATGATTAGATAAAGGGAATGCTACAGATACAGTTTACTATGTCTAATTCTAATTTTTTTCTTTACTTAGATTTTAGCAAAGCATTTGGCAAAATCCTTCATGGATTTTGTTCCTTATATGGGCATATTTGATTGGCATCTTCTCCCGTATACCCTCCTTAATGCTATGCCAACAGATGATGTTCATGAGTATGAAGAATGAAAAAGGTGGAGATCTATTGTTTTAACAATACTTTTAGAAAATATTGCAATAAATTAAGGTTGTGAGAAGTCCAACACATACATACATACATACATATATACACATAGGCATATATATGTGCCGTATTTTTTTTTACCTTGCCCTATCTTCCAATATGTCTATATATATAAAATAAACCATCCTTTTTTAACATATGTTCCTTGGACTTAACTCTAATTGAATGTCTCCAAATGGAAATCTGATAGTCCTTCTCTCTGGTTTGTCAAATAAGGAAAAGATATCTAAGGTATATCTTTGACTTTTAATATTATACAATAGTAGTGCCCTAAGCAGCTCTCTGGTGTCTTAAAATAATTATTCTTCCTTCTTTAGTAGCTAATTTACTACCATTAAGTGAAATAGGCATTGAGGCAAAGAGGACCTAATATTATCAACACATAGATATATTAAAATAGTAAAATAAAACAATGAGGCTGTTTAATAACTTTTTGTTGAGTGATGCCTGCTTTTTTAACAGAGTAAAATGATTTTTCATGTATTGTTTATTTTAAACCTAAAATTCTAAGAGAATGATTATAGATGTTAAATACAGCTAAAATTTGAGAGCTATAGCCTTATTAATTCTACGAGATGACTAGATGAAAGGAAGCACTGTCTGCCAATTTTCAAAGCATTTTGGGGCAGAATTGCAAAGAAATCACAGCCTAAGGAAGACTGTTGTAACTTTATTAATTTTGTTTGCTATTTCACAGTGATAAAATTTGGCATCTAAGCCTCCCATTGTATAACATGCACTGTGACTGATTTTATGTACTCAAGAAGACCTTTCTCACAGCCCAGTAATTGGGGGGTATTGACTTTGTAATCTTTGGAAATGTTCTTAATGAGCACAAAAGACACGAATCTCATAGATAAAACCTCAAAGTAACAGTGCCTCTTTGCAGGGCTTGTCAGCAAGAGAAAGCTCAAACACAAGTATCTGATGCACAAGAGTGGCACACATTAAGTAGCCAGATTACATTGTTCTTTTAATCCAGAAAGAAAAATTGGAAGGGGGATTAAAAAAAATAAACAATGTCTGAAGGCTAACCTCTGGACAGTTAATGCAACCTGAAAATCTCACACTGGAACTGAAATGGGGTTCCTTCGTCCAGGAGTACGTCAAATTTGTTATTAACTATAAGAAGCGGTTGCAGAGAAAGACTTGAGTTACTAACACTGATAAATCTTTCATGCAAAAATCACTATTTAATAAGAATGGAAAGGTATACATCTAGTACATAAAGATTTAGTGACCAGAAGCGATCAAGAGAAAATCCGTCACGTTCTAGGTCTAAGTGTCAATGTGATCTCTTCACATAGAACAAACGCCCTCCAGATCTAGTCAAGAATAATATAGAACAAAACAAACAACAATACAAAAAGAATATTATGAAATTTTTTTCAATTCTTGCAGCATGTAGAAGGTGTTTCTTTATAATATTTGTAGAACAGACACCACAGCACCTTACTTGCTAAATCCAGGTGTTCACGATGACTGTTTCCTCCATTGCTTCCCTAGAGACATATATGTGTATGTAGGACCAATCCATCTAAGAATTGCATACAAATATCTATTGTATATATGTATACATATATGTGTATGGGTGTATGCATGCCTATATATGTATATTAAATGCTAGGATTTAACCGTATGTCTATATTACCTTCCATTGTTATTTTAATGAGTCAAAAATTAACTCACATTCACCTTTTCTTAGCATTTTCTCCTACGTTCGTTCATGTCATTCTTGTTTTCCATTCTATCATTAATTTACAAGGACTTAATTTATTTATTCCAAGCCATTATTTATAAGGAAGGAAATAAGCATTTATTAGGTACCTACTATATTCTAGGAACTATACTAAACACTTTTAGAAATGTCTCCTTTGATCCTCACAACCACCCTGGGAAGTAAGTGCTATGATTACCTCCATTTTACAGATGAAGAAATTGAAGCAGAGGTTAAATGAATTGTCCAGGGTCACACAGTTAGCAAGTGTCTGAGGTGGTATTTGAACTCAGATTTTTCTGACTCCAGACCCAGTGCTCTATCCACCGCACTCCTTCACTGCCTCTATCCAGGGGGACATGAGGGGAATTTTCTGCTAAATATCAGCAGTATTTTTAATGCTCTCATACTGCTTGCAGTCACAATGACCCATCTTTTATAACACTGATACTGTGTGAGTGATGCTTCCTGGCCATGAATGCCTCTCCATTAGAAGAGTCAGCATCACAGAGGAGTGTAAAGATTCAGCCCACCAAGTCACAGTAATCTGCTGCATTTTACCAGCGATGACTTACAGGGAAGAAGAAGCGTAAAGGGCATCATTGAGCACCAGAAAAGGAAGTGCATGCTGGTCATGTGGAGAGAGGGAAGGAGGACAAATGGATCTCCTGAGAGCTTCACTGCTATCCACTAAAATTCTATGCTAAATGCTAAAATTCCCAAAGAGAGGCCTCTAGGGCATTGGGTATCCCCTCTATGGACAATTCATGGGAAGACATAGGCAGGCAGGATGAAAAGTGGTTGGGCTCTGGTCTGAAACAAGTAACCTGGCAAACTAGACAGCCAGAAGGAGAAGTATATTAAGTGGCAGGCCTGGATTCAGGATAGATCCAAGTTCAAATTCTGCCCCCAAACACTTACTAGTTATATGACCCTGGACAAATCACTCCTTCTCCATCATGAAATGGGGGGGGGTGACTATAGTACTTATATCCAAGGATTATTGTGAAGATAAAATGAAATATTATTTGTAAAGCACTTTAAAATGTTAAAGCATTATATAAATGCTAGCCAGAAAAATGAGAGATGTTATACAGATAGAATTGACAGGACTTGGCAATAGATTGGCTATAGTAGATGAGAGAGAGTGATGAGTTGAGGATGATACCTTCAATTATAATAAGAAAATGCCCTCAATTATAATAAGAAAATTAGGAAGAGAGGAGAGTTTTAGGGGAAAGATAGTGAGTTTTGGATGTGGCAAGTTTAAGATGTCCAATAGGCAGCTGGAGATGCAAAACTAGAGATCTGGAGAGAGGTTAGGACTGGATAAATAGATCTGAGAATCATCTGCATGGAGATGATAATTGAATTCATGAGAGCCAATGAGATCACCAAACAAAATGCATAGAGGGAGAAGAAAAGAGGGTCCAGGACAGAGCCTTAAGGAACACTTAAGGTTAGCAGGTGAAACCTGGATAAGGATCCAGTAAAGGAGATTAAGACTGAGTGGTCAGACAGATGGAAGGAGAACCAGAGATAGCAGTGTCTCTAAAACCTAGAGAGGAGAGTACCAAGGAGAAGGACAATGTCCAAGGCCTCAGAGATGTCAAGAAGGATGAGTATTGAGAAAAGGCCATTGGATTTGGCAAATTAGGATAGAGATGATGGCTGATTTCTCATGTTCTTTTGTTATTAACAAAAAAAAATACCCCTAGCTCACTCAGTGATGAGTCAAAAGGCGGTTTCAGGCTTTAGTCAAGTAGTTGAACTGATTAGACCATAATTCAAAATCAAAGTCAGGGGCTTGTCACCAGTGGACTCCTCTGTGTTCAGTAACCTCAGATTGCCCTCCAAAACTCTAGGTGTTTATAAGAAAGGAATCTCACAAATGAATATAGTTGGTAACAAGGGAGACTTGTGGCAGGATATGGTGAATCAAAGTATCCACTCAAAGCCTTGCACAATTCAAAGAGCATTAACACTATTGAGTCAGCAGGGTCACCTTGGGGACATATACAGAAGAGTTAGGAAACAGGAATTGGACCTGTGCTGTAACACATTAGAATTCATTTGGACTGTGTAGACCACCAAATGTGGAACATGAAGATTTTTTTTAAGATCCATAAAATGCGCATTAGCAAGATTCGGATGCAATCAATTCAACACTGAGGAAAACACAGACATAATCTTTTTGTAGGGTGTTAGGTTTTTTTAAAAAGAAAACAATCAGTGCATAAACATGTATTAATTTGTTGATGTAGGAACTGGGTACGGGATTTTAAAAAAAGCCCTAAAACTAAGCAACAAACATTTCCTGAGCACTATGCCAGGAATTGTAAGGCAACACAAAGCGGAATAATATAAGTATAGATTCTACTGTCTGATTACATTCTCCCAAATACTTTGGCTACCACTACTGCCACCTTCAACAAGTGATCCCACTTTCAATATTACTTCTCTTGAAGTCACCCAGTGTGCCAAACTTCTAGAAAGAAGAGTCGTAGCTCATTGCTTGCATTTCCTTAGCGCCCACTTTCTCTGTAACCCCTGCAGTTTGTCTCTGGCCACTGAAACTGCTCTTCTGAAGGTCTTGACTGACCACCTCATTGCCAGATCGAACGGACTTTTTTTGTTTTTTGTTTTTTCCTTTCTTCATTCTCCTAGATCTGTCTGTAGCATTTGACTCTGTCAACCATTTAACTGTCCTGATCTGTATCTTGCCACTGGACTCAAATGGTTCCAGAGGAGAGAGTGAGGCTGGTGACTTTGCATAGCCCTCCTTCACTTACATCCAATTCACTTGCATGTCATGGCATCACCTCCCTGATGTCATGGTCCTCTTCAAGAATGAAGGACAAACAACAACATGGTAAAAGAAAGCCAGAAAGTTAGAGAACCATGAAGTTGTGGAAAGCCTTAAATGCCAGCCTAAGTGACTAGTGATGCCACTGTCAGGAAGAGGAAAATTAGGAAAAATCAGCTTTAGGAGAAAGACGGCATGTTCCCTTTCATACTTTCTCAACCCCTGGCTTCCCTATGCTGCTGCTGTTTGTTCTTCTATTTCTCTGTCAACCCCTCCCGGATTTCTCTTCATCCTTCTCTCTTCAAAGTAAGGATATATTTCAAGACATTGTCCACAGACCCTTTCTCTTCTTCACAAAACTAAGTCACTCACTGTTTCCTACCGTGCACTCTACCATCTCTGTGAATTTCTGTATATTGTTCCACTTGCCTAGAACAAATCTGTTGAAATCTTTTCTGTCTTTTAAGGACCAGTCAAATACCACTTGGTCCATGAAGATTTCCCCTTACTCCTCATCTCAAAGTTATCATCTCTCCCTCCTAGAAACTCTCCCATCAGCCTATCTAACCTCTCCTCCCCACCTACCATATTCTAAGTTATGATACAGTTATTTGTGTGCACGGTAAATCCCCTCTACTGCATTGTAAGCTCCTTGATGGTGGAAACTGTCATATTGCTTTTTGTACCCCCAGTCTACCACAGTGTCCTATACATGATAGGAACTGAATTAATGTTTGTTGGAGTGAATTGAAATATACAGATAATGGCTGAAGATCTGGGAGGTAACAAGATAGCTTAGAGAAGTGGGCTGAGAACAGAACCTTGGGGAACACGTACACTTGTGGGCCATAAGACAAAGAGAAGCACTGTAGTACAGGGACTAGAGTGCTCTCTTCAGAATCAAGGAAAACCTGAGTTTGAATCCTGCCTCCTGCGTGACCTTGGGGAGGTCACTTTCCTTCTCTGGGAGTTAGACTAGATTATCCCTGAGGTTTCTTCCAGCTCAGAGTCTATGATCCTGTGAAGTCAAGGGGAGAAGGACAAAGAAAATAAAGTATTTCCCAGATCAGAGATTCAGGATTGAATATCAATGGGCCACTTCAATGGAGATCCTTATCTTGCCTCATCTTAATATACTTTCCAATGGAAGGGTGACCACTGCTGCTCTCATGATTATCATTTAAAGCATCTACTTAGTGCCTGGCATAAGGATATAATCACTTTAAGAAATGTCATATTTTGCAAGATAAAAATTTGTCCAGCTTAGTATTTTATTTCTGACAGTGTCACTAAGATGTTTTGTGGGGGAGAACAGTGATGGGCCATAACAGATGCATGAAGGAGGAGGAATACCTCCTTAGCATAATAACCCCATGGGCTCATTAATCACTAGACTTTTCTATTCATATTATATTATATCTTATCATATTATATTATACTGTATTATATTGTATTGTATTATATTCATATATATTATATTCACATATTATATGTTATATTCACATATTATATATTATATTCATATATTATGTATGTATATATATACATACATATATATATATATATATATATCCTATGCTCTCTTAAAGTCTCTTCTAAGACAAAGTGTCTTTAGGCATATGTTAAAATGAATGACTGGAAAAGCATTTATTAAGTATTTAATTGTAATTTAATTAATTTAATTTAATTGTAGCCAAACACTATAATAAACACTGGGGATACAAAAACAAGAGTAAGAGAGCCTCTGCCTTCAAAGAGCTTACCTTCACAAAGTGGATGAAAGAACACAGAAAGGGCAGTAGTGGCCAGGGAAGGATATTCAGGTTTGGGAAATCTCTGAGATGATGAGGGGGAAATCGGAGAAGGGAGATATTGATTAAGTGCCCACTATGTGCCAGGCATTGTGCTAAGTGCTTTACAGTTATTATCTCACATGACCCTCACAACAACCCCTTGAGGTAGGTGTTCAGTCTTCTCAACTATGGCAGAGAGAGGTTAAGTAATTTGTGCAGTCATACAGCTAGTATGCATCTGAGGCTGGATTTGAATTTAGGTCTTACTGACTCTGGCCAGCACTCTAAGTCACTCTAATTCCAATGTAGCTGGCTCAAACAAGGACAGTAGGTTGACATTCTCTTTTCCAGAGGCAATGGTAGCACTGATTTGATTATAATTCTCAGATAACAGCTGAAACTACTGAGATAACTATAGTGATCTGCCAGCTTTTTATATCAAGTGAGGTGGATAATAGGGAGTCTTTGCCAGTATCATGGAAGATGCAATATCAAAAGAAGGACTTCGTATGTGTAGTAAAGTTCTACAGATACTACTATGCACTAATGACACTGTATTAATACAAGTGAGCTGGGGACTGCTATAGAACTTTCAGTGACATCTACAGCAACTCAAGACATGGGTTCAACTATCAGTCTAGAACAAAGGCAAGAGAGTCTCAAACCAATGTGTAAAAAGGAAAGAAAGAAGAGCAAATTTCTTAAAAGAATCTCATTTCCTACATTTTTTATACACAAAACTATGACTACCATTTTGCTAAATCTTCAAATTCTGCAAGTATGAAATTATATGAAATCCAAGTTATCTATAAAAGGTAGATAGCACAGAGAATGATAGAAATGGTAAACTGAGAATTTAAACTGATAACCTTTGGTTGCTTCTCACCTTCATAACCCTCCTTACTGAGCTCAGCAGCTTGAAAAACAATGGTTTCTTTATTTTTGTACCTATATAAGTTTATGTACAAATAAGAGCAAATAGACTTTGAAAAGTATGTCCTGATATCTTCCAAAGTGCATTTATTTTTCTGTCTCATTAGTATGTGTCCTAGAATCTCATAGTGTATTACATGAGTAGAGGGATCACCTCCTTCATTCAGGAAAGGCACAATCTATGGCCCATCTGCTAAAACTGAGTAACTCCTTATATTTTACAAAAAGTCTGGCTTGAGCCCAAAAATATATCGGAAGCTGTTTAGTAGCTTTCTCACTAATGATCTTTCTTCTGGTCTAAAAAGGAAATTAATTTGAAAAGAGTCCAAAGAAAGTTCTTTTTCAGATAAAAGTAGGCACAGCGTATTTCTTTAAACTACGAGAGAAGTTCACAGAGTAATGGTGAACAGATGAGCTTTCCAAAGGATATCCAGTCCTTTATTAAATGCATGCTAACTGTGGTCAACTGTGACCAATTTGGTTTATTGCTCTCCACAAGAGTTTGAACTGAGATTACCCAGTTAATTTAATTGAGAAATGTTGGATGAACTTGAACTGTTTCTTAGACACGAAGGACGAGAGACTTTCTTTACCAAAATATCAAGTATTCGGTATGGTGAGTTAATCTTTGACAATTTAGCCCTGTTATTTTTTTAGATCACTTGTATATCACAAAAGGAGAAAGAGGTTTGTCTCTCAGATTCATAATTATTACTCTTCTTTGCTTGGAGGTAAAGCCAAATGACAAAGGCCCTAAACAGTGTAAGAATCCTATTACCGAAAAGCGAGAATTCCTACTTTGGCTATAAAAATTGACTGCAGTTTTTACTCTTGTGACATTGGCTTTCATATGTGTTATTAGCACACATAAAAGACTGAAGACACTAAGCTAGTGAGAAAAAACAGAAATAAAAACAAAACCCCAGAATAAATAAAATCACAGTAATTTCAGTAGCTCACAAGCCAACCCCAGAGTTAAGGGATTTTTAGAACTTTTCCTCCTGATTTCACTCATTAAAAAACAAAATGGAGAAGTTTGCATATTTATTTACTAAGTAATCTCCAAATTCTTTCCACATAAGCCATGGGAACGTGAAACAGCATTGACAGCATCTCACTGAAACATCAGTGATAACTTTATCAGTAGCGTATGACACAAGGTGGCACCAGACTGTAAAATGTGTCCTTTTCATATGTGTCTGTAAACATTTTAGAGATACTTTTTTTTGTCCTTGAGAAGATCAAAACTCTTTAGAGTAATTTTGCTAGATTTACTTTTTTTTCTAAACTGAATTTAAGTTTCTACCCTCTAAATTATTCTCAGCAACTCAGAGACAGAAAATCTTTGAATAAATTACAAAATCACCCTTAATGTTACTAGTGACTCTTTAAATGGAATTTTTCATTCAAACTTTGTCATTAAAATAGAAAGGCCTTTTGGTTGTGACCATACAAGCATACTAAATGGTATATGTTTGTGATACTGAATGAATCTGGCCCATATGCTGCACTGCAAAGCTACATGAATGAAGCATTTACCAAATCAGGCCCACCACATTAAACAGAAAAACAATCTTTATTCATGGTAACTTATCAGTTTCAATTAATCAACCTTAACAATGGAAATTCTGATGTGTTCAAGCAACTTGAAAGCAATAGGTCATCTCCAGGGCAGCCATGTTGTGTCTTTGTGCCTATGGCTTGGAACAAAGCTACATCTCCAATAAATATACATACATATACATACTTACATGTGCATATCTAGCCATACTAATGTACAGTTATGTGAATGCCCCTACCCATCCTTATGAAGGTGTGCTTATTGCTTATGGTTGTTTTGGGGAGGGGATCATTACAAATTTCATTATTTTCCTCCAAGTATTAGTTTTGGAGCTCTGTAAGTTTAAACAAAAGAAAAGACATTCCCATTGGCTGACCATCCTTTCAGTTTCTGTGCCGCTATGTGAATGGCATTGTGCAGACGGTTCCAATGGTATTGAAAAGGGGTAACCATTGGTTTGATTTGGTTACACGGTTTCGTTAAAAGCTCCCTCCCACTGCCTTAGGGTCTGTGAAAGGTCCCTGACCTGTTTAGAACTGCCAAGTGAAATGTCATGTCGCCCCTCCCAAGTGGGAGTATCTGCATTCATTTGATCAGTATAAAAAATGGTTGGGGATGGTGAGATCAGTGCTTTTGAATTGCAATTTATAGCAGTTTACAAAAATGCACATTGTTGGAAAAGAAAACATGGAAGTGTTTCTTTCCAAATTGCATTACCTGTGAAATGTCATTAGTCTTCTAAGGATAGTTACATCCTATTTTTTTATTATTTAAGAGAGTTATTTCAACTAAAGAAAATCAGAATCTTATTACATGATTACTTAATATTCTTCTGCCGAACAAGTTATTTTAGTTTTTGCCTCAAATTTGGGAAGGATGGGGTTTCTGGGTTCATTATTGAAATGAACATGCCTAGTGATTGCTTCCATTTAATGATTTCAACAACCAATCTTATCAATGTTACCATAGCAGAATATGCTTTTCCTAGATTATAGAACAAGCTGAATTTGTTAATTAAGTGCCTAGTCCCCTCACCTTCACTTGTTTGCAGTTACACATTGCATTCTGCCTTGTGTCCCATACACCTTCATCCCCATAGTGTGTTTGCTCAAATCCAAACACACAGCAGAGGTCCTGGAAATTTTTCTGTGGATAGTTTTGTGAACTTCAAGTTATAGAAACACTATATGTTTCAGGCTAAGCATTACCATGAGGTTAAATTTGGACTTAGGCATTTTCATTAAAAGAAATGTTACTCACATTCATAAAATGTTTTAAAAAACATATGGACTTAATGTCAAAGTAGCTGAAATGTTCACAGAGGTTAAAAGAAACTTGAGAATCCAATGTTGTTTTAGGGTTTTCCAAGCCCTACCCTCTCCAAAAAAATCCTTAATATCACTTTTAAAACAGCTAGGAAGCTGTATCTCTCACTTTAGGAAGTGCATACAGGTAGCTAGACTGTTGGCCAGTTGAGACTAGGTGGGAATTGCTTTAAGGAAGAGGGGGCCTGTTTATTTTTATAACCAAAGAAAAGCTAGATTTTAGGAAATGCCATGGTGGCTTGGGCTTTTCTCTTAGGATTTTCTCTTTTCTCTTAGGATTGGCTCAGATGCATCCAATAGTACTCTACTTTGAACATTCCACCAGTGAAGACCGAGCTTGTCACTTTTTTATCTTTGTTCATGTTAAGCTTAGGAATGACAGCCAGGCTCTGTGTGTTTCCCTCTCGCATTGCCCTGGTTGTAGTGACCACATTGACACCTACCGGTGCCCAAAGGCTGCAACTCTTTGTCGCCTTCTCCACGCTCCTGGATTTCACTGGGATTAGTTAGTAGCTCCATTGTTCGTGTTCAAAGCTGTAACATCAGATTCCCATGTTTGGGCCTTCCCAGCTCAGACCCCCAGCGATCCCCTCACAATCCATGAAACAGGTAAAATTCCTCCCTGCTAGGACAGAACAGGAGACAGCAGGACCCAGTGTGGGGTCAGTCTATTCCCCTCCTAACTGAAATCCCAGGAGGGAGGCTGTGGTAACCTGCTGGATCAGTACTTGCTGAGACTTGTTTTTATATCTTCCTCAGTTGTGTTTCAAAGGAGAAGAGTTAGAAATGTAAAATTTAAATCTCTCAATTTCAGAGACAAAAGTTAGTTCTGAATCTTGTAAAAGGCACTTTTCCTCCATGACACCACACCCCCCCACTCCCCAACCCCCAACAGCTGCTCCAAGCCTTGGGAAGGGGACACTGTTGAAGCTCACTCACTGACCGTACCAATTTGATCACAGCCACCTATAATGTGAATTTTGAAGGCTGTAGGACATCAGGGATTTAGGGGGGGTCAGCTAAGGTGACCTAAAGTCTTGTTGTAGAAAAAATTGTACTGTCAACTTGGGAAAAGGCCAATTCCTCAGGGAAGACATATTTTGTTTCTGAGAATTGTTTCTTACCAGACATAGGATCATAAGAGATAGAGCTGAAAGACATCTTAAAGAGCATTTGGTGGGAACCTCTCATTTGACAGAGGGGGAAACTGAGGTCCATTGACCTTACATGACCTGCCCAAGGCCATACAAATAGCAAGTAGCAGAAGTTGGGAATTCTAACCCAAATCCCCTGATTCCAAATCCACTGTTCTTCTCATGAAACAGATCAGGACAGACCAAGGTGGATTGAAGGCCTGGGTTGCCATTACCGCATATGAAGTCAGTGACTCTCCTAGAAATCAATAGTCAGTGCTTAGAGTTGAGCTGGGCTCAGCTCATTTGGGTGGGGCCCTTCTTAGTGGGTGTTGGGTATACCAAATTTCATGTCTCTTTCAACTTCTCTTCTATGACAGTGGTGATTTCTGAAGAAGACGAAGAAGCAGCTGAGATTCAATTCACAAAATAACCAATGCCTCAATAATAACTAAGGGGCAGAAAGCAGAGTACCAGGAGAAGACAAATACAGTGAGAAGGCCTCTTCTTTACCGTAGTTCCTATAGTCAGTTTAACAGTTTGTAAATTAACTGTTTAACCTTTTCCCCTTCCCGCCCCAGATTGTGCCTGGAATGAGCTTCTATAATTGAAGAGGAAGCTCTGCAGGTCTCACCATCACCTCTCAATGTATCCTTTCCTCAAGACTTTTTCATGCGCGTTCAGGTTAAGCTCTGGGCGGGACAGATCCTCCAGGAGCTGACACAACCATCAGCTCTCTGGCACTATCCCCCTGCCCACTCTAGGGCCTGGGCTACGTGCAAAGGAGCGATCTTCAATAAAGAGGCTGACCAAAGTAGGATTGTCTGGTGCCCTCTGTAATCCAGGAGACAGGTCAGTATTGGTCCCCACCTCCAAGCAGACCCTGAAAGCAGAAATAAAGTCCGACCAATGATGCCACTTCCCTACACAAACCACACAGCTGGGGAGCAGCCTTTACTGAACAAGTCTCGGTTAAGGGAAGCCAAAAAGGTTGGAGGTTGTCGGTGAACTCTTCCTCCACACGCTAGCGCTGGCGCAAAGCTCTTAGGAAAGGAATATTCTGATTTTAAATGTCTGCTCCAAAGAAATCAGTTCCCTGCTGAGATGTTAGAGACTCCATCGTTTGCTTTTCTTGGAAACCAGGATTAAAGTGTAGGTTATTTATTCCATTTGAAGAACGAAGGGCCACTCTTTCTTCCTTTACATCCCTTCATGCGTAATGTTCAGCTCCCACTTTCACCCTAACCAAAAGTTCCAAGATTGTAGCGTCAGTAATACCCTTTTAAGAAGTCCCCTCTGCTGATATAGCGCTAGATCCTCACTAAGCCTCAGGAAATGTATTTCTGATAGCAGTCATCTGTAGCTGAAATCTTCTGGCGCAAACAGAAAACTCTGGGGACAGACAACTCCGGGGACAGACAACTCCACTGTGCGTAAAAGGAAGCAAAAGATTTGACTGGAAAAGAGCCTCACTATTCTCGACCCGAGTACATGGGGTGGCACAGCGCAGCCCAGCATTATTTGAGCTTCATCTACTATGCACTATATACCACCGTCTCCAAAGGATTGTTGCCCTAGAAACTTGTTTTAAATCTCCTGCTATATATCAACACCTTGTTTTAGCAGTCTTTGGCTGAATTACAGTTACACAGTTTGGCGCTTCTTTCAAATTTCCTCCCATCAGTTTGGCCAAAGAAAGGAATTTTTCTCCTTTAGAAATGAATCGGCTTAATTAGTAAGTAGATTAATGGCAATTGCTGGTGAGTTGGTTTCCAGCAGAGTTTCACCAGAGAGGGTTAATCGGAGTCAGGTCTGGAATCTTTCCCAGAACTGGCTGCCAGCCATTTCCACCAACCAATCACCCCTACAAGAAACGGAACGAGTGAAACAGAGTTTGTATTCTCACTGCCATTATGCCTGCCCTAAATTCCTAGGAAGCAGGCTAGCAGTTGGGGGTGCAACGTGTTGTTTCTTCATTCCAGAATGACAACAGAAGCCCTAAAGGTTTCATCTTCGAAATTTATTTAGAAATCAAAAGAGAATTTCCAAGCAACATGGAACATGACCTCGAGGAAAAGCCCAGACGTTGTGGAAAGTCCTGGGCGCCCTTTGACAATGTCAGATCTAGAGAAGTTACCCAAACCTCCCCAAACTAATTCCTCTACCAACAAGACGTCTTTAAAAAGTTTTCCTGAGTGTTTTGCAATCGTTTCCACTTTTTTTTTCCATACTGATAAAAATGCTTTCATAGTTTAACCCGCAGCTGCATTAGTCTTGCAAAAAAAAAAAAAATCCCTGCTGAGAAATGCATATAATAGGAAAAACAGATCGGTTGGACAGCAGTGTAATTAATGCCAGAAAGGGCTGAGGCCGGTTTCATAGTTTGTCTTTTGAGGATATCAAGACGAGACCTGGTGAAAAATGACGCATGCTTTAGCATTTCAGAAAGCTGGCAACTGGCAGAGCCTTTACTTTTTTTTTTCTTTGACTTCATGCCGCTGAACAAAGAGGTCGGCAGAACTAGCTAGGTTGTAATGAGTTCTATGTCCCTAGCACATTAAGTGCATCATGGAAACATATTGTATCGAAATAGTTTGGAAGAGAATACTGGGGATGAAAGAGAATGGGTGCTTTGATCAGCTCCCTGGGGTCCTGAGTGCGCACAGACCGACTTGCAAGGAGTTATTCAGCTCTAGCGAGACACACTTACAACACCATTCAAAGAAATTTGCATATCTGTAATTTATCACATTGGTCCTGAACATTTTTGCAAGGTAAATAAAAGTTGGCTGAATAAAAAATATCAATCATCACAGATATAGAAGAAACTGTGAAGCCAGATTTTCCTTTTTTAAAAAAAAAAAACCTCCATAAAATTCAAAGCTTTATCGCTCGCTTTATTTTAAACAATCCCTGAAAGCAATAGGTTAGACTCTGGGGAAGCTACCAGAGTGGCCTCAGCCTACTTCCAATATTACCGTTCTGAAGTTAAAGGATTAAGTTTTGAGGTTTTTCTCAAACGCTGAAACCACACTGACGTTGTTGTCCGTAAGCAGGACGCACGGTGCAGACGAATTCGTACAGACTGGATAAAAGGAAAGATGATTTAGTACTCAATCTTTCCTTGCTGTCTGCAAGCCTTAAAGATTAAATCTCTCCCCATCCTCTTGTTCATTTCACTTGTGCTTATTAAAGTGTCAAACTTGTTTGCAAAACTTAGCGGCTCTGGGAGATGAAACGTCCAGAGAATTGGTCAACAGGGAAGTTTCCTTTCTAATTCCCCTGGAAGAACAAGAGAAGAGTTAACAGGCAGGCATTGTTTGCCTTTTTTTTTTTAAACAACTTCGGTTAACAGCAAACAAGACTCTTCAACTTGACCTTGGAAAAGGGCTATGTGCCTGCAGATAATCTATCAACCGACCCCGGATGACAATGATGTATTTCAAAGTGTTGTCAGATGAAAAGATTGATAAATATGCTGTTGCAAAGAGTGAGAACTTTGAAAACAGGCAACAGGCAAATGGCGTAGAGTGTGCCTCTTCCACCTCCTCCTCCTCCTCCCTGGTCCTCTGAAAGTGAGCCTGCCTAGTAGAAGAGGGACCAGTAAATCAGCCCCGTAATATTTCTTTAGGGGCACGGAAAAGCTGTGAACAGTACTTCTCATATTAAACGCAATATTTCTTTGCTTTCGTGGGGAACAAAAGTCATAGCAAGACGTCTTTATGGCTAATTCAGTCAAAGGCACATCTCTGGTTCCCCTGCAGAAAGGTCAGTGTCGTTGTGTTTGGTCCACCGAGGGGGTGTTTTCACACTGAAAACTAAGCCAGCTGTCCCTGTCATACTCTCACCATTGGGGAGCGCGCACTGTGCATGGTTATTAGCCACATTCTACACCTGCAAAATATACCGATTTCCAAGACTTTTCAAGCTCCCCCCACTCTTCTTATTCCACACACCGCCCCCCCTCCCGCTTTCTAAACTTTGACAACACAATTCAAGCCCAGGATGAAAGCGCTGGAGGCAAGAAAAACGTCGGGAAGGGGGAGGCTTGACAAGCGTCTTGTGGGTGTCTATTGAGCTGCTATCAAAGAGACTTCAAGTATGTTTTTTTTTTTTTAAGTATGAGAAACTTGCAAGTAATTGCGTCGAGGCGTCACACATTTGCTGCTGGTTCAAGTGCTATTTGCTGAACCCTAATATTTAATTATGCGCGCAGGCACTAGGCTTGGGGCTGTAGCCAAACGTCCTTCATTTATAAGTGGCTCATTTTGGTTTTTTGTTTTTAGCTTTATTTGCATTTAATATGCCAACGATCAAGGCCCTGTGAGTACTTCTTCATCTTTTCATTGAATATATACATATATTTAAAACACCCAAACACACATCCACCATCACCCAGTTGCTGTACTTTCATCGTCCTGCCCCAATTTGAATGTCTTCGAGGGGAAAAAAAAATCATTCGGGTGTCATAATTAGAAGTCTAAGATTATAGAATCTGAGAAGTAGTGGAACCTCAGGCCATTTAGGACAACCAATTGCCTGAGAAGGAACTCCGGTATAACTTTCCCTAAGAGTTCTCTGGTCACTACTTGAAGACCTCCCGTGACAGGGAACTCACTACCTCTCCAAGCAGCCCATTCCACCTTTGGGCAATTTTAATTATAAGGAAGTTTTAAATGACAGATGGCTTAGAAACCAATTTCGAGTTTGACTGGAGATTTGGGGTGCAGCTCAAATAAGATGTTAAATGAGGTACCATAGAAGAATGGGGGAGGGGAAGTTTCCTTAAATGGAGGGGGTGTCTTTCAGAAACACGGACCTTAAAAGTGAAACTGCTCACACACCACTCCTTTGCTCCGGTACAAGGTCAGCGGAGAAGATACCAGCTTCCTCCAGCAAGCTTTGGATACCTACGCGAAGGTGGGAGGGAGTGGGGGTCGGACAGGTATAGAATTTTCTTTCTGCTCACCCAAAAAGAGGTAAAGAACCCCTTATGTGTTTCTACCCTTGATCCTTCGGCGATCCTTTACTTCAAATTTCGAGGAGCTTAATGATTAAGCCCTTGAATGGAGAAAGTGACTGGACTCTCGGGCCCCATGTGGGTTCCCAGAGAAAAAGGCAGGGATCTATAGAGGCCATGTCTTCTAAGTGAACTTGGGGAGGGGGCTGCGGAGAGCCCCCAGTCCAGACTCATAATACGCAGATCCAGCCTGGGGTGTGTGTGTGTGTGCAGAAGGGGAGTCAGCCTCAAGCCTGGCAAAACCTCCCGGGCTCTCCAAGTGATTTCAGAGCAACAAGTGGCCTGGAACAGGTGCATGCGCCTGGGGAGTTGGGGCGCCCAGCTGCTAACAGGGCCAGAGAGCTCGAGGCCTCTCGCTGGGCAAGGTCAGACACCCCTAGAGGGCAAAAAAGGTGCCGAGATCAGCGGGAGGCTCGCGGCTCCCCTCGCCACCACAGATAACTTAGGCGTCCAGAGCCCGGGACAGCAAACAGCTCTACGCTGGCTGAGGAGTGTGGCAGGCCTTGGGGGTTCAGCTCAGTCTTGCGGAGGAGGCCTTCCCAGGGCTCCCAGCGGAGCCTGGGGGAGTCGTGCCCCAGCGCCTCCTGCTGGCAGGCCCAAGTGCCCAACGCTGGACCTCCACTGGTCCCCTCACTCCCCAGACCGGAGGCTGCTTCCCGGGGCCCCTCTTGGAGACCTCCATGCGCAAAGACAGCGGAGCTGTGGACAGTTCTGCCTGCGACCCGCTTTCCCTAGGCCCCGGGGAACCCCAGAGGAGTGTGGGCCGGTACTGAGGCGGAAGCAGGGACTGGCCTGGACCCGGGGGTCGCCACCCCCAACTCTTCCCCGGGTTCCCCCGCGCCCTACTGCCGAGGAGCAGCGGGCGGGGCGCATGCGCGCCTCAGGCCCAGGTCCCTCCCCAGCTAGCGGACTTAGAGGGAAGTTTGGCGAAGTTTTCAGGGGCTGCGGCGGGCCTCCGGGCAGCTCGGACCTCCCGGAAGGGGAGGCTCGGAGCCCCCCGGGCTCCCAGGGCTCGGCTCGGGAGGGGCCCCGAGGCCCGAGAGGCGCCAGAAGGTAGGACGAGGGAGGCCTTTTGTGTGTGCCACAGGAGAGGCTCTTGCGCACAAACGCAGAGGCGCGCGCCGCCGCCGCAGCCGCAGCCGCAGCCGCCACCGCCGCCTCCCGGGCTGCACCTCGGCCACTGAGGCGTTTCATTACCGCCGGAGCCCTTCCCCCGCCGCCCCCCTGCACCCGCTTTTGTTCGCCTTGAAAGTAATGCTGTGAATTCAAAGAAATGACAATATTTTCTATCGGCTTGAAAGTCCAAGAGAAGAGCCCTTGAGCTTGGCAAAAATCAGGCAAATCATTCATCATGCCACCCCGCACCTGTGGTCTTGGCATTGAAAACCCTCCAGACCTATTTCTATTAAACTTAATTATTCCCCCAAAGCACACAATGGTTGAAATGGAGCAGGTTGGAGTCTGTTTATTGGTGGTAAATGTTTTTCTGAAGATCTTCTGAATCTCATTGTTAGCTCGTTGTTTGAGGCTGCCCTCTTTCTTTCAGGCTAGAGTAGCCTTGGACTTTTCAATTTTCAATCGTAACATCTGCTTAATCGTACGGATCAAAATATGGAGACACAAAACATATGTAATGGTTGATTTGTTAAATCCTGGTAATGAGTTATTAACAAGGGAAAACAATAGGCCAGGATGGTGAGAGCCTTATGGTAACAGAGTCACTTTATGTAACGCCTGACGTTCCCCTTCTTGATAAATGGAACTAAGGTCTGAACGCCAGGTGATAGCAAGAAAATCAATGTCTTTAGGGGCCAGCACTGAGACTTTTTTTTCTTCTATGTGAAAAATTAGGAGACATAAAATTTAATTGGCTGATCAGGGGGGGAGGGGGAAACAGTGGTCTTAAGTTTAATTGCCAGTAGGCTTAGCAAGGGAGACAAAACAAGATTTGGGCCTGTTTGTTTGCTTGCATCCCAGCTTCAAGTCCAAGTGTATCATTGAAAATGTGTTTTATTATAACACATGTCATGCTTTACAGTTCCCATATTGTGTAAAGACAATGGTTAATGGTACATTAAAGACAAGCAAACCATGCCAACACGTCTTGGAGACATTGTAAGGGCCTCTCTCTTTGCTTGTTTTAGGCAGCTGCAGTCCAGGACCTAGAAACACAAAAAAAAAGAAGTTTGAAATACCAGGTGCATCCTAGAGAACCACGACAGGGATTGATATGTTATAGCCCAGGACATGAACCTAGCAATAAAGATATCATTCCGATTGTTTGCCGCTTCCACGGCATGTCAAGCAAAGAGGCGCCTGAGCAGTCTCTTTTCTGGCAGCCCAGCTCTCCCTCCCTGGGTTTCCCTATCTCCCTCAGCCAAATCCGAACACCTGTTGGCCAGGCCTCACATCCCATCGTGGGAATCGTTTCCTACCAGTGATTCCAGATCTCTAAAATGCAATTTGTTGTGGAATTATTTAGGACCATTCCCACAGGCTGCAGAATGCTTTGGAAAGGCAGACGGAGGGAGGGAAAGAGAGGGTAAGGGAGGGAGAGGGCTTTACCCAGGACGGTTTACCAGGGAGCACTCAACTGGTGTTTGTTCAACCTCGCAGCTGGTACTCGGTGCCACCGCAAAGACACATTAATGGAAATGGGATGAGTTCACGGATTTAAGAGGTTTCACACCCTCTCCACGAAGGGGCATTAATCCTAATATTGGCAGATTAGCAACCCTGGGAATCACACGGAGACGAATTCACAGTGGCCTGGATGAGGCCAGCTCTTTATGCGCACTGCTCTGGGCCTGGTCGCCTTGCTCTCTTTCTCCTCTACCCTCTTTCTGCCTCGCAGAACGCAGAGATTCGGGCTTTCAGCCTTTTATGGGGCCTTTTTCATAACCCACATTGTCTCCTCGGTGGAAAGCGAGGGACTTTACAAACGAAGCTGGGTTGCAGTGGTCACTTGCTTTGTACATAGCAGTATCTCATCTCCTCCTCCCCCTCCACACTTCACTTCTCTTTGCCCACCCCACCCTCAGTGGAAAAACTTTGTGATAGAAAAAAAAAAAAGCAGCAGGAGGAGGGG
>CM053623.1:46985909-47001331 GCA_028646595.1 Phalanger gymnotis | reverse complement strand
GTGTGTGTGTGTGTGTGTGTGTGTGTGTGTGTGTGTGTGTGTGTGTGTGTGTGTGTGTGTGTGTGTGTGTGTCTGTCCGTCTGTCTGTCTGTTTCTGTGTGAGCAAGCTCATGGGCTGGCTGGTTGGTGCGCCGGGCAGGTCGTGGGTTGCCTGCTTTCTATCTGTGAGCTCTCATCCAATTTGAGTCTTTCTCAGGTCTGGGTTCCCTCCGTCCCCGCGCTCAGGGGGCCACTTACGGGTGCCCCGGTGGCAGATGATGACCTTCTTGGCCTGGCTCCCGAGACCGTCCCCTCCCAGACCGCCGCCGGCCCCGGTTCTGACGTAGCCTCCACCTCCTCCTCCCCGGAGGGGGAGGTCAGACTGGACAAGCTCGCTCAGGAAGTTGATGTAGCCGATGGCGAGGCGCAACGTGTCCACTTTGGAGAGCCGCTTCTCGTAGGGCAAAGTAGGGATGTGCGAGCGCAGCCCTTCGAAGGCGTCGTTGATGGACTGCATCCGCCGCCTCTCCCGCACGTTGGCAGCCTGCCGCAACTGCTGCAGCTCCGCCTCAGAGCGCACCCGCCGCCGCCGCCGCGCCGCCGCCGCCGCCGCCGCCGCCGCCGCAGCGGCTGCGCCGCTCAGTCCCCGCAGCCGCCCCCCGGGGGAAAGCACCGTGCCTCCTCCAGGGCACGGATAGGCGAGGCAGGGCGCGGGAGACCTGGGGCGGGGGGAGTCTGGGAAGCTGCTGCCGCCGGAGGGCGCCCCGGCTTCGCAGCAGAAGCCGCCTCCGGCGTCTGCCTCTCCGGGGACCCCCGGCGGCGCCTCTGGAGGGTGCTGGGCAGACTGGGGAGGAGGCAGGAGTAGCCGCGCTCCGTCCCGGTAGTAGTACTCGTGTAGCTGGTGGCTGAGAAAGTCCACCTCCGCCTGCTCGTCCGGCAGCAGCTCGTCGCCGTCCTCCAGGGGGTCCCGGGAGGATTGGTCGGTAAAGAAGTCCTCCTCATCAAAATAGGGCGAGGGGAAGGCGTCCAGCCCCCCTGGAAAGTGCTCCAGCAGCACCGCGTCCATGTTCGCCTCCTGGGGGCTTAGGTTTTGCTGTGCCGTGCCCCCCGCCCGCCTCCTCACTTTGCGCTACTTCCCTACTTCTCGCCTCTCTCCTTTCAAAGGCTTGGTGCACTGAAGGTAGGTGAAGACGGCCTTCTACACTCCCACCTCCCGCCCCGCCCCTGCCCTCGGAAACTGTAGCAGACGCTCAGGTTACGGGGCTGCATCCGTCGCAGCAGTGCGGTGCGCTCTGGAGGGCTATCGGGGACTTGCTCGGGCTGAGGACCGGCACGCGAGGATTCTTATAACTACATCCACAGGCGCGTGCCATGGACCAGCCGTGCCGGCCAATCAGAGTGTGAGGGGTGCGTGCTGGGGTAAGGGGGGTGTGGAAGAGGGAGGCACCGACTGATTTGGAGAGAGTGGGGTGGGTGGGGAGGACAGAGATGGGACCTCGAGAGCAGACGTGACGACTTTCTAGTCCCCTCCCCTCCCTTTCCCTTCGCATTAAGCGTAGGGGTAAAGGAGGAGGCGGAGCCCACACTGGGTGGGAAGGGAGACCAGGGCGGGGGCCATAAAATCCTCCCCTTCTCGAAGCTACACTTTTGCACCTGCGAGCTCGGCCTCATAAGGGCACCTGTGGCTTGGCTTGGGGGTTCCTGAGCGTGAGCGGAGGACAGCGGGTATCCTCGCCCCAGTGAGAAACCCCGAAGCCACGATCCCCTGCCCCACGACATCCTCATGAGAAATTTCTCTGCACATTGGAGAGGAGCCGGAGAAGCGAGTACAGGATGCTTCATGTATAGAAGATTGGGTAGCCCAACGGCCTGCTTCTCCCCACCCCCTTTATCTCTCTCTCTCTCTCTCTCTCTCTCTCTCTCTCTCTCTCTCTCTCTCTCTCTCTCTCTCTCTCTCTCTCTCTCTCTCTCTCTCTCTCTCTCTCTCTCTCTCTCTGTCTCTCTCTGTCTCTCTCTCTCTCTGTCTCTCTCTGTCTCCTGTGTCTTCCTGTCTCGTCTCTCTCCTCTGTGTCTCTCTGTCTCTTCTCTGTGTCTCTTCTCTCTCTGTCTCTGACTCTCTCTTTGTCTCTCTCTATCTCTCTCTTCTCTGTGTCTCTCTGTCTTGTCTCTCTGTCTCTGTCTCTCACGCACACGCGCGCGCGCACACACACACTAGGACTCCCCTCCCCCCCCAGTCCCAGTAATTACATCCGGAGTTAAACCTGCACCTTGGGATCCTGACCCCCTGGATCGCTTTTTAAAAGCGTAAAAAAGACCAATGCCACCGTCCTGGTTCAGAAATTCACCCCTCAGTGCTCCTGGGTGACCTCTCTGAGCTACTGGGCAAGCTGAAGATGAGTGGAGAGAAGGGAAAATGTGGCCGTTCTGCAGGGGTGGCGGGGGGAGTTGTTCTCATTTTCCCTGTATGTCTGGCTCTCTGGGACAAACCCCAGCTGCCAAAAGACAGGCAGGAAGGGGGGCCGAGGGAGGGGAGGGAGATGGAGACAGAGACAGAAGAGACATAGAAGAAAAGAAGGTAGGTGACGGGTTGTCTCTTGGGGTCGCTCAGCAGAGCATGTTTCTTCTAAGAGCAAATAGGGACCCAAAAGTTCGAAGCAATTAAAACCTGATTTTAAAAGGGAACATTTGAAACTTCTGGGTTGTGTTTACTCAGAGAAGGTGTGCAAGTTAAAAGGGGAAAGTCAGACAAAGTCAAGCTGGCTCACCTTTCTAGCCTTACTAGGCCTGTGCCACCCCAATAGTAAAAAAAAAAACCAACCACTGCTCTTTGTTCGTAGGCTCCAACGTGGCCATTCTACCACCGATTTTGGTGGGCTAGTCTTTCTCCCAGTTCAAGGGCAGAAAAGAAACCCTTTATAATTCAAGACAATTGCTGGATTGTCACTTCAGCAAAACACTGTTGGAAATGAAGTCTCAGGCTCCCCTCAGGCACGTTTATGAACTTCAGCCGTCAGGCACGTGTTCATTCAAAAGAGGCAAGAGATACAGTAGGAAATTGAGGACACTCTTTCTACGATGGTGCTTTCTTTTCTCAGACATTTGCCTTCCCTGAAATTTCTAGGGATGGACAGCGTCTCTTTAGAAAAATAGAGCCCACTGAACTGAGCGGTGGCTTGAAAACATTGGCTGGTGTTAGAAACTTCCTTGACTTTTGGGGAGAAACGTCTAAAGTTAATAGAATTCATTTCTTCAAATATTGGGGGGGGCGGACTTTACCAATTTACTTCGGACCCAGGATTAAGATGTAAGGTAAATCTGTAAAGACATACAACTAATTTCGACCTGATGACACACTTTTTTGGGGGAGGGAGCTATGTTTGAAGGTTAGCTCTTGTTAAAGTTCATCAATCCACTGAATAAACATCTATTTAAAAGTCTCTTAATGTGCCAGGCACTGGGAATAAAAAGCCAAAAATGAAAGTCGGCTCCCTAGAAGGGTTTGTCTTCTCTTGGAGGGAAAGAACATATACTCAAACAAGTAAATACAAAACATACAGGATGTAAATAGAAAGTAATTGGGATTGTTCATCATCTCTTCTGATCCCCAAGATTTTTTTTCAAAGATCACTGACAGTGAGATACTCAACAATCATCTTAGCCATAGAAAGATGTAGTTCATGTGGTCCTGCTAATTAAAAATTCCCTTCTTCCTCCAACTCTCCTCTCTCCCCCACAACCATCTTGTTACTCAGGGAATATATTTTTTAAATGATGAAAATGTGGAAGGCTCTTTCTCGGTTGACTTTAGATATGGTCTGTTCATTTCAATGTCTTTTTGGCCCTGTGGCCTAGACGTGGTTGGGGAGTCAGGCCTTGGAGGGCAGTGAGAGAGACAGATGGTTCAATATTCTGACATGACATGACACAGGGAAAGAAATTCCTCTTTGATTTAATAGCAATTGACTTTCCTTGGGCTAAAAAGTGAAGATATACCTGGTGAATCTCTGCATTTGGAAACTAGTAAACAGCTAGACTTTAAAGCATTTCACAAAATGCTGATATGGCCACCCTAATGTCAATGAGCTATAGCCAGCAAAATAATCTCAGACAGATCCTGGAAGTCTTTCTTGAAGTAATCTGGTGCAACTAGGTGTAGGTGAGATGAGCTTTTGTGAGGTGCTTGAGGTGAAGGGGGGCAAGGTGGGAAGAAGCTAAGGAAAAGTCTATATGTGCACAAGCACACGTTTCTATTTTGGGGGGGCAACTCACTGTCCAGCATCCTCTCTAGAGTCAGAAATTGACTCCCCCAAGTACTGTTTACTTTTTTGGGAGACTTTTTTGGGAGTGAGTTACATTTGCATAGTGTGTACACATAAGAACTCTTCTATTAGAAACCTCTCAGTCACTGGCCTTTTCTGGGTTCATCACCTTTGAGTCTTCCCAACAGTTGGAGGAGTGAGGATGAAGCTTTCAGGCACTGATGTAGTGAGATTGGAAAGAGTGAAAGAGAGGCAGGACACTCACTGCCTCTAGCCACAAAGGGGTCAAGGTCTGAAAGGCCCTCCCACCAGGCAAGTGCTGAGAGGAGGAGGTACCATTGGGGAACACTGAAGCATCTAGAGTCCCTGATCATTCATGTTGGTCTTTGGATGCACAGGGATACACAAGCAGGATTTAAGTAAGATGTGAACAGTTCTTTATCTGGTTAAAAAAAAAAGGAGAAAGGATTCCTTTCCAATAAAAGGGGATTTTCTATGGGTCACTGGAGGTCACTACATTGCAGACGACCATCCTCTACCCCACTAGACTGATTGGTTAGACAAAAATCAGTGGCTAGGCCTGATCCTGCAACTTCTGCTTAAAGGCCCTTGGTCATTTCTAATCCTAGCACCTTCTCTCCTTGATACCCCAAACCCTAGTACTGCACCTGACATCAGGCCTAGCACACGGGCCCCATTCAGTTTCTCAGCTCCACGACCTAGGCTTCAAGACTCTCAAATAAGGGTCTGGGATTTTCCAGCTTCCTTATAAAGCTAGACACAGTAGGCACCTAGTTAATCCAAACTAACCCCATTGTTGGGGGAGGGGAGTGATGGAAAGAAAAGGAAACCCAGGTACCTCTAGATAGAGTGATAGCTCTCAGAGAGGCATCAATTCGAAAACCTCCAACCCCTCACCAATCAATGCAGATGCTTGCGAGGGGAAGCTGGTCACTGCTTTTCCAATCCCTACCTCTCAGCTTTTTGCAGACTTCTGTCCTTTGAAGTCCTTAGAAGCAGGCCCACCCCACCCTCAAAGTTAGGCTTTTCACAGAACAAATGGTCATAGGATAATAGATCTGGTGTTGGAAGGGACCAGTTAGAGCAGCCCTTTAATTTTACAGATGAGGAAACAGGTCTAGGGAACTTATTGCCCCATGATCATACTGATAATAAACATCAGAGGAAAGATTCAAATGCAGACCTTCCCACTGTACCACACTTCCTCTCAGTAGCTAGTTCCAACTGGCTTCAAATTTCAGATTGTCCCAGACTTGTACTAATCCTATCCTCAAAACTCCCAGTTGAATTAGGGTGTTTGGGCATGCAAAATAGGAAGGAAACCCATGTAGGATTTCTGATTTCTTCCCAACCTCATGTCTGTCTTCCACACTCTATCCTAAAGATCTTACTCATTTATTTCCTACTAAAAGTCTCCTGTACTCGGCCAATTCTTTCCTCAATTCTTGAAGTAATTAATACACTGGGTGCGAAATTATTCTTAGACCCATCCTTCTTCTGCCTACCTTCAATCCCACTAAATAATCCCTACCCTGTTACCTCCCATCTCCTCCTATGCAGAATTTATCCTAGGAACAGTCATAAAATGGTTTGTCCCATTCTAGCCTCTTTTTCTTCATTCCTTCTCCCCTTCACATAGGTCCCTATGCCTTCTTGGTTTCTTCTTTCATTGACCATCAAAAACAATACAAAACAAAATGAAAAACCTACCATGAGAAAACAAATTCATACTAAGATGTAAATGGCCTATAATAGTTTAAATCATTCACTTTCCAGGGGAATTTACATTTATAACTGCAGGTAATATCTTAAGCTAAAGACAGAATCAATAAAAGTGACATTTCAGGCATTATCCGAAGTTGATAGGAAAGATTTACTTGGAAGTGGGATGAGGTGAATGCCTTATCTGTTTCTTAGTATCAGTATGGCATACTGGAAAGACCATTCCATTTGAAGCCAGAGAACCTGGTATTGTTAGTAACCTTATCTGCATCACTTTCCTTTCTTGGCATTATATCCTTCATCCGTAAAGTGAAAGAATTAGACCAGATGATCTCTAAGCTTCCTTCTGATGCTATAGCTATGATATTTTCTACAGGAACCTCCACATATGAGGTCTACAAACAATCAGGAGATTATTCATTTCAAAGCAAAATGTGAGTTTATCTGCTGCAAGCTTCAGAATTCTTTTAGTCTATATTCACATCTGTCCTCTTAGTAAGGTATGTTGAGATGTGCTTTCAGAGAAGGAAAAGGGTTGCTAGATTTGTCTCATACATTACATTTTAAAGCCTCTTCCCTAATGACCAGTCCTCATGTATGATTTCAAAATCTTAAAAGAGAGAGAGAGAAGAAAGGAAGGAAGGAAGGAAAAAAGAAAGAGAACAAAAGGAAGGAAAAAAGAGAGTGAAAGAGAGATAGCCCCGTTCAGAAAAGAGAAATATAAAAGGAAGATCTGAGCACCTTCTCCAGAACACTGAATGGTTTCCAGTTTTCTTGTACATTCTTGTCTTCTTTCCATTTTCAAATTGTTAAATATTAATCTTTGTTAAAGACTTATGACATAATTCTTCAAATGTTCACGCTCTGTCATTCCAAGGTTTATTTGATAAAGAGCAAAAGCTTCCATAGTTTGTCCTTCAGTCTTGTTATTAGGAAAGTTATTTGAACTCCTGTAATGTCAACACAATAAATTATGAATAACAGAGGAAACCATCTGACACATTGGACTGCTCTGTGGAGGTTCAACACAGGCTAAGAAGGTATGGATCTGTATGAATAAGAGAACTAGCCACAAGTATAAGGTACACATTCTATTGAACAAGGAGTACAACTTCTGTTTCTTGACCATGGTAATAATTTCCTTGTGAAGTGGCGAGCAAAAAATTAATTGAAAAGAAAACATCATTTTAATATTCTACTCTTTAATAATAGTTTATATATTGATATACCATATTAAGGTTTGTGAACTTAATGTAAACATATCTCATTTGACTGTCACAACAACTCTTCAGAGCAAGTAATGTAAGTATTCTTATTTCCATTTTACAGATAAGAAACTGAGGCTCAAAGAAATGAATGATCTAAGGTCACCTAGCTAATAATTCGTAAAGCTAGAGTTTGAATCCAGGTCACCTTCATCCAAATCCAATCCAATCCAATCTAACAAGGATTTCTCTTTTTTAAATTTTTAATTTTTAGTTCACAACGCTCAGTTCCACAAGTTTGTGAGTTCCAAATTTTCTTCCCCTCCCTCCCTTCTGCCTTCCCCCGAAAGACGGCATGGAATCTGTATATGTTCTACATATACCTTCACATTAACCTTATTTACACAATAGTCAAGTTATAAGGAAGAATTATGACCAATGGAATGAATCATGAGAAAGAAGAAACAAAACCAAAAAAGAAGAGAAAAAAAAAGAGAGCAAATAGTTTGCCTCAATCTGCATTCAGACTCCATAATTCTTTCTCTGGGTATAGATAGATCTTTACATCTTTACATTGTGAGTCCTTTAGAGTTGTCTTTGCACCTTGTATTGCTGAGAAGAGCTAAGTCTATCAAAGTTAGTCATCATGGAAGCAATATGTCTATGGTTTTATACAATGTTCTCCTGGTTCTGCCCCCCTCACTCAGCATTATATCATGTAGTTCTTTCCAGGTTATTATGAAGTCTGTATCTCCCCAATTCTTTCTTTTTTTGCAGGGGGAAGGCAGGGCAATTGGGGTTAAGTGACTTACCCAAGGTCCCACAGCTAGTCAATGTGTCAAGTGTCTGATGCCAGATTTGAACTCAGGTACTCCTGACTCCAGGGCTGGTACTCTACTCACTGCGCTACCTAGCTGCCCCCTCCCCATTTCTTATAGCACAATAGTATTCCATTACATTCATAAATTCAACTTGTTTAGCCATTCCCCAATTGATGGGCATCCCCTTGATTTCCAATTTTTTGCTACCACAAAAAGAGCCACTATAAGTATTTTTGTACATACGGGTCCCTTTCCCACTTGTGATATCTCTTTGGGAAATAGCCCTAGAAAGATATTGCTGGGTCAAAATGCACATTTTTATAGCCCTTTGGGCATAGTTTAACAAGTATTTCTTAAATATCTGCTATGTTTAAATATTAGTAGCTAGAAAGCATACAACAACAACAACAAAACACACAGACAAATCTTTGCTCTCAAAGAGCCTACATTCTACCAGGGAGGTAACAATATGTAAACAGATAAATGTTCACGTGATTTTTAGGAAAGAGAGTAAGAGAGAGCTCTAAGGACCTGGAAAAGCTTCTCATCATAGGTAGCACATAAGTTTAGTCTTAAAGGGATTCTAAAAAGTGGATGTTTAGGGAGCCTAAGACTTGGCTTGGACTTAGGAGATGGAACATTGAGTCAGAGTCAACAAACAGTTATTAAAAGCACCTACTATAAGCAATGTGCTAAGTTCTGGGGACAAAAAAGGCCATGTTCTCAAGGAGTTGACAGTCTAATGGGGGAGACAGCACATGAAAAGAAGCTTGGGGGATGGGGGTGGGAGGGGAAGTTTAACCTGTCAAATGATGAAGTCCTGCAGTCAAAGTGGGAAATGATCTGAGGAGCTGTGAGTTTCGAGTTGATTTCATCTCACAAAATTATGTGTTTCTGGAGATGATGAAGTCCAGGAAAGCAGCTGAGTTTGGGGATTAGGTTAATTTGGGTAGAATTTAGAGTGAGCAAAGGGAAATTAACACTAGCAGCTAGAAAGGTAGGCTAAACCGAAACTGAAGTGTTTTGGACTCCTCAGTGAAGGATTTATATTTTATCCTACTGGAGCTGGAAGCCACTGAAGATTGTTGATCAGAGGAGTGATACAGTCTGACTAGTGCTTTAGAAAGATTATTTTAGTGGTATATGGAGGCTATCTGGAGAGAGAGAGAGAGAGAGAGAGAGAGAGAGAGAGAGAGAGAGAGAGAGGCTGGAACACTGGAAGACAAGAGTTCCATCTGGAGACTCTTACAATAATCTGGGAAAGAGGTAGTAAAGGCCTGAACTATGTCAGCAGCAATGTGGTGGAAAGAAGGGGGTGGATGTGAAATACATTGTAGGAATAGAATAAACAAGACTTGGCTATTAATGGGATGGGGGGGAGGGGTGATATAAAGGAAAGAATAGAGGATATCACTGAAGTTGTGAATATGGATAACTGGAAGAATTTTGGTGTGAGATTTTTCTTGCTTTATCACCATCATTCCCCCATCCCACAACAGATGTGGAGACATATAAGAGAGTACCCTGTATATCTCTGCAGTCACACAATGTATGTAATTGCCTCCTCTGTTTATGCTGGTGTGGAATCAATGCCCACTTCATCAATACACCAAAGCCACCCTATCCTCTCCAGATAGGGCCTAAGTTCCAGAATTATCCCTGTCTGACCTAGCTCTAATAAAACTTCAATTCTTTAAGTCACTTAGTTGATAGTGGATAAATTAATAAATACACTAATTTCCCCTAAGGAATGAATGCCTTTCAGCTCAGTATGTTACCCCCTTCCTAGGTATTTACATTTTAAACTAGGACATTTTGAACCACAGTTGAAGAAATTAAAATTATAAATTCAGGAATTTCTCTGAATGTCCAAGCAATGGAGGGAGTGACTTCAATACTGAAGTGACTGTCACTGCTATGACCAGTGTGAAGAGGGACTCTTCTCTCCAGAAATAATGTTTTCCTGGCATATATTAAGTGCTTAAAAAATGCCTGTTGACTGACTTTCACAGTAAAATTTCAGGTATCATGGCAAGTGGAAAGTAATTTTCCCTCTGTCCTTGGAATCTTGCAATGCAGGTGACTGCCTACTCTGATTATGCCAGCTCTGGAAAGGCTGACCTATCAATTTTGTGTACTTTTAAAAGACCAATTACATGTTGTTTCCCCATTCTTCACTTCAACTATTCTAGATGGCAACCAAGCTATTCTGGGTTCACAGCTCCACCTAGGGGCCACAGGGAACAGTTCGACCTACCTCTGTCCTACTATCTTTTAGCTAACTCTTCCCATAGTGTTGGTTCGTCTTTTTATTCTATCTTTCACTGTTAAGGTTCAGTTAATGCTACCTCCAAACCTTTTTTCCTCCTCATGTGTACCCACTCAGACTCTGACTCCCTTCTTCCCATTATCTTTTCAGCTCTGGCTCCATTGTGTTTGGAAAATCTGTCTCTTCTTTGTCACATTTGCAAGCTAATACATTGGAGCACTGCTAGTGATCTCTATCAAAGAAAAGGAAAACACATGCAATCCAGGTGAAATTATGTATATAAACAAAGACGATCTATTTCCAAGTGTTCAGAAGTACCTTCTAAAATCTCTACAAGGGCTCCTTCCACTTCATTATCTTTCTTTAATTATGCCTGATCTTCCTCCATAACATGTAAGGAACCACAAAGCCGTCACAACCATTCTGAATCTGAGGCTCCTTATCTATGCAGCAGATAGGTAGTAGAATGTAGTTGGACTATATGATGTCTGAATTTCCTTACAGTTGGAAAATTTTATAACCATGATTCTAAAGTAAATTAAGAAAACCTGACTATTTCTTATTCGCCTTTATCATTTTTGATTTTGTTTAATTGCAAATATTGTAGTGGTATTGTTTTCTACTATTTTAGTCACAAATGTACAGTGTTTCCACTGTATTATGAGATGTGGTGGTCTGGCCTGGGAATCTAACCATTTATAACCTTGCACCTTTTTGAGAAAATTTGTTTCAACTCCACTATCATGACCCTCTCCACCAGGATAAACTCATGACCAGGAAACTCATTTTCACGGAGATTACTTCGGCTTTGGTACTTGCATCTTTGATTGGAGGGCTGGAAGACAGAGCAAAACAACTCTTCCCAAAGCCTCTCTTTGTAGAGGCCCCAGAATCCCTGTCATATCTTCATTTGTCACCAGCGGTATCCTCAACCCACCCCTACCCTAGGCTTTTCATTTTCCTTTTGTGTATTGTCTCCCACTTTTAGATTATAAGCTCTTGGGAGAAACTTTCTTTTTCTTAATTGTATCCTCAGTTTAGCACAGTGCCTGGTACATAGTAGTTGCTTAATAAATGTGTAGCAGTTTTGATAATAGGCCTAATTTCAGACAACAATCAATTTTTGAATTGGAGAATATGTGAGAATTGGACTAGAAGTCTCTAGGTGTCTTCTCATAACTAAGGCAGAGAGCATAGGGCTTTGTTTAGAATATCATATTTAGAAAGCATTGTCATTTGTAGCCCTTTAACAGAGTAGAAACAATAGAATTTAACACCTGGCTAGCAAAAATAACCAAGGTTGCTTGTGCTAAGTGTGGTGTGGTTTGGATACTTGTCCTGGATACTAAAATGCTTCAGGTGTCACATGAAATGATTCTAAGTTGGGCATGGGAAAATATTTGCACCTTGTCAGGGCATTCTAGGAAAATCAAAGGATCTTTGTAACTCTCTCCAACAGTGAGATTCAGGAATTTCTCTAAACGTCCAAGCAATGGAGCGAGTGACTTCAACACTGAAGTGACTGCCAGTGCTACCTCGTGTGAAGAGAGACCCTTCTCTCCAGAAATAACTTTTTTTTAACCAAAGTGGGGCCTGTTTTAGGAAGGTAGTAGGTTCCTCATCATTGAATGTCTTCAAGTACAGAGAGGCATTTGTGACTGATGTGAGAATTCTTCTGCAGATACAATAGGTTGTATTAGATGGCCTCTGATGTTTTTTGACTCATGTTTCTGCAAGTAGACCAAAGCCAAACCAATGTTTTAGGAAGAGTGTTCATCAAAATGAGAGAAGAGAAGGGCAGGCTAGAGTCCTGGAAGGCACCCCAGTCAGGACTGTTCTAGGGGTTCCTCGCAACCCTAAGCAAACTTCCAGGAAAATTCCCCTTTGACAGTGCCTAGTCCTCTATGGAACAAGGAATGCCTCTGGGTTAGGTTCCAGTCTCCCGTGACCTCCTTCCCTCAACTTTGCCCTCATAGCAGTCAGGCGGCAGGTCCTCCCCCTCAGACCCCCCTCTTACGTCACGTGAGGTCTATAAATAATGTCCTAATTATTCCACCCCCCCAACCTTTCCCAGTACCCCCCCCCCAGCCTCGGCCTGCAGGCCTTTCCTCCGGCAGCTTCCCTTAGTCTGGCTACTAGTGGGACGAGTCTAGACCAAATCAAGGGAGAATGGGGGAGAAAAGGGAATAAATCGCTGCTGGAGTGACTCAGGGGGTGGAGATTGCTGCTTGGCTCCCTGGCCCCTCTGACTCCCTCCTCTTTTTTTCCCCCTTCCTCCCCCCCTCACCCCCAGGGGCGCTTGTATGGGAGGCACCTGCAGCACGGGCAGCCGTGGAGGCTCCCCCGACACAAGGCGCTGGTACCTGAGCCCTTGACTGGTAATGCACCATAAACAGACTCCTTTCAGGCCCTTTCATATCGAGATCGCGGAGGTCACCGTGTGTACAAACCCCTCTGTGTCCGCCACGTCTCCCCGGGCCCCGGGTGCCCGGGCAGCAAGCTGCAGAGCACGCCAGTCCATGGGAATCCTACCACTTGTGCTCTGGCTAGGCGGGGGAAGAGGGAGGGGGCGAGGGCGAGGAGAGGGAGGAGGGATGAAGAAGCCCAGACTGGGGATCGGGGACAGAATGGGGGGGAGGTGGACCACCCCATCCCTCCCACCTCCCCTCACTCCCGCCTGCTCCACTCTCTTAGTCACCGTCTCGAAAGTTCAGAGAAAGCGCTAGCAAGTGTAACAAATGAGGTGCCAACGCCCTCCAGACACTTGGGCAAATCAAATTATCTAGTAGTGGAGATGCTGCTTCCCCCCGCCACCGCCACCTCACACCCCTTCCCCAAAAAGGTATAATTTGGGCATCTGGAACTAGATTAACTACGTCTCCCAACCCCCCCACCCCAGCTTTCCTCCCCCAGGACTAACGTGTGAATCCTTGTACGCACGCCTGTGCTTGTGCTCATGCGCGTCCATCTTCGCAGACAGGTTTATTTTGTCTGAACAGGACCGGAGCGAAGAGCTCAGCTAGTGAGGGGAATTTGCGTCTCACGCTGCGCCTTGGATTCTATACCCAAGCTGGGGCAGAGGGCATGGAACCAACCTCGGGCGCCTACAGGCAGCTCAAAGTGGGATCCAGATGGCAGATACCTACCAAACAGGTGGAACATAAGCTAAAAAAGAGGCCGAGAGGTGGGAGAGGAAGGAGGTTCCGGAGCTGACAATATACTATGTGGCCATTCACTTGGGAAGAAAGTGTCAATACTCTAAAATAAGCTTGTCTGAAGCAGTTCTAGACTGGAGAAGGCACATGGCACAGTGCGCCAGGACCTTGGGAGTTTTCCCTTGGTCGAATTACTTTGCGGAAGGAGGAGAGGACAGACAAGAGTGTGTGAGAGAGAGACAGACAAACAGAGATAGACGGCAGGCACACAGACACAGAGACCACTCTACCTTTTTTTTCCTCGAGAATTCCATTTGTGGGTGCTGGCTCTAGGACTGCCTTGGGGAAAATCAATAATTGTAATCTCCAAGTGGAGAAAGAGAGGAAGATAAAGGGTCTGGGAGTGAGGGTAGGAATCAATCAGAAGAGGGTCGCTCCCTTTCGGAGAGCAATTCCAGAGATGTTGAAAAAAGAATATCTCAAGGCCAACCTCTCACTTCGAATAAGGAGACAGCCGGTTTAGAAAGGGGGCGCATGCTAGCTTGGCTTGTACCTCTCTGAATTTCAGTGCATTCAGACTCCCACTGCCATTCGGCGTGAATGGCAGAGCTACAAGACCCTTTAGGGACCATCTAGTCCACGTCCCTGCCTCGTTTCACAGATGAGGAAACTGAAGCTCATTCCCCAAACCCCACAGGTTAGTAAGTAGTATGAGAGTCAAGATTCGAACCAATGACTCGACTCAGGGGTGGACGAAATCTTGCTATAGCGTCACGCGCTAGAAGTAGTCTTGGGGCTTCGGAAGAATGGTGGGTCAGTCCAATCACTGAGTACAGTACACTTAAACAGTGTTTAAGGAACTAGAAGGCCACCCCCCCCCAACCCCCCTCACCCCGGCTCCACACACACTGAGAGAGTTCTGCGTCCGCGCGGAGCTGCATCCGGAAAGAGCTTAGGGATTGGGAATGGCTCCGCGGAGTGACTGCACCGGACAAGTGGCTCGTGCGCTTCGCACTGGCTCCCCAGCCGACAGTACTCTAGTGGAGGGCTCCCCCTCTCGGCGTCTGCCGGGAGCTGAATTACCTGGGAGAAATTGGCTTTTGTAAAGGGGATCCCCGGGTCCCCTGACCGTTAAATTGAACGCCTGCCTTTTTAAGAGACGGGAAACCATCCACCCAAACAGGGGGTGTCGCCTGTGGTCCCGCGGAATAATGAGCCCCATTCTTGCGCCTTTTACAGACACCATAGCACAGCAAGAAGTGAACAGCGTAGGCTGAATGGGGTGGGTGGAGAGGGGAGGGGAGGGTGTTCAAAAGGCGACACCTGCAAGAGCGGCCGGTTGTGAATTGAATGGCTTCAAGAGGCGAGCGTGCCAGTACCTGAGCGCTTTTCTCAGCCCCGAGACATTAGTGTCAGGATTTCTCAGGTCATCCTGCTTGGGAAAAGGAGGGGCGGGGGCATGCGGGGAGCAGGGGAACGGGGCGGGGGGAGGCCGCCCCACAGAACAAATCCGGCAGCTCGGCGTTTGTCTGAATGCTCCAAGCTGCAGTACGGGGCAATCCATGGGAATCTCGCCACTTGTGCTCCTCCGAGTCAGGAGGGGGCTGTACTTCCCTTTCAGAAAGAGACACAATTAAGCAAAATGCTCAATGAACATTATAAATGATGTGCAATCGCTCTGGAGATTGCCTGGCAAATCAAATTATATGGTCACTCGCGGACGATTTCCATGTGCTTTTAAAACTTAAACAGGTATTTGCAGATTCTTAAAAAAAAAAAAAAAAGACCCGAGGGCGCCCAGAGATCCTGGAAAACGCAAGTGAAAGAAGCCGTGTTGAATATTCACATGTCTCCTTTTGTTAGCTACTGAATTTCACAATGGGCATCGAAGACACATTTTTTACTGTCTTATAAACTGCAGAAGAAGGCGCCGCGCTAGCCACACCAGAAGTTTGCATCTATTACCATTCACAATTACTGTGGGACTCTCC
>CM053623.1:46971574-46985809 GCA_028646595.1 Phalanger gymnotis | reverse complement strand
CATTAAAGAGCTAATTAAAGGGCCAAGCAAAGGTGTCTAGATGTTTCTAAACTGCGTTGGGACTGAAGTCAGGAGTTGGAGCTGCCCGGTCAGCGCTTCGAGACTCTTGGGGAAGCAGTGGAAAGCAATCCAGGAAACATACTTCTTCCTAGGCAAGGATTCAGTGACTGGGGGAGGAAAAGAAGGGCAGTTCTTTCCTACTCGAGGAGACACATCTGGGGGCGGGGGAAGCGAGGCCAACAGGGCTGCGGCCATGGACACGTTCGGCTCCCACAGTGAATCAGTCTAGCGCTCTCGGGTCTGCGCTTCCCTCTGGAGAGATGCCGCAGCTGGAATCACTGGAGTCGCGCCGGCCCCTGCTGAGACCAGAAGCCGGGCAGGAGGCAAGAAGCTGCCCCTAGAGAAACATGCAAGCTGATTTGGGTTTTGTTTTGGTGTGTGTGTGTGTGTGTGTGTGTGTGTGTGTGTGTGTGTGTGTGTGTGTGTGTGTGCGCGCGCGCGCGCGTGTGTGTAAAGAAGTAAGTAACCAGCAAGCCAACAGAAACCCAAGACCGGCATATGTATACAGCATCCAAAATGGGCAGGGGGGAGGCGGGGAGGCGGGGAGGGGAGACGAACGGTTTGTGGTACTGGAAAGTGTAGGCTAAGTGGGAGAAACAACAGCCTAAGATTCAAGAGAACTGGAATTTTAGTTCTTGCCTTGCCCCTAACTCTCAGTGTTAATGTGGGCAAGCCATCTAACCTTTCTATGTCTCAGTAAAAGTGAAAATCACGCTTGCCCTAGCTACCATACAGGCTTATTGTGAGGAGTCAATGAGAATTCCTAAGAACTGGATTGTGAACATTTAATAATCAATTATTATAGCTAAAGATATTTTTATAGTATCTAAAATATCTTTAAAGCTCAGTCATCAACTGACAATATGGAAAAGATAGGTCTGTCCCTCTTCCTTGGAAGCCAACAACCTAGGCAGCTTGAGCTCCAGTAAATTTTCCCTTCTTGCCTGCAGTTCTGTTTCCTCATTGTTTTCATGTGGGGCCTGGAGAGAAAGCTTCTCAGCTTTGCAAGAACAAAGGTCTCTTCAAGGAGAGGGAGTCAGAAGACAGAAATAGAAAGACCAGATAGTTTTGTTTTTTTTTAATCTACCATCATTTGTCCAAAGGACATCTATAGGCATCTGTTGTAATGTGACTTTTCAGCTTCCCAAGGTTAATGAAGATTTTTTATGAAGGGGCAGATTTTTTTTTAACAAAACACCATTGACTGAGGAAGAGTTAATTATTAATGGGGAAGGGGAAGAGAAAAATATACCATTATTACTTCTATGCCTACAGGACTTCGACCATAAAAAGATCTGTTCAGATTCTAGAACCAACTGAATTCCAAGGAAGTAAAATACTTAAGGATAGTTAAAAAACAACCCTCATATACACATGGACCAAAAGACAAATTAAAAAAGGGGACTGTCTGAAAATGAAAGTATGGCATAATGGAATAAGTTCTGGATTTGTAGTCAAAGGAACTGAGTTCAAATCCTGTTCTTTCACTTATTATAGCTGTGAATTTGAGCAAGCCACTAATTTCTCATAACCTCAGTTTCCTCATCTGTAAAATGAGAGGTAGTATCAGAGGTCCCTTTCATATCTATATCTACAATCCTATGTCAGACATAGCTTTAGTTAACCTATTAGGTAAGGGCTGCAAAAAATTGAATTACTGCAAGCCTTTCTTACGTAGTTAAGTGAATGTCTCAGGCCTGGGACCCCAGGTATGATAACTGAGGATCAACATGAAGACCAGACAACATTCGATTCAAAGGCCTAACATTTCTTTTCTCTCATTTTTTTTAGAAGCTTTTGCTAAGATAGATTAGATTTCTGAGTGGGGCAGCCTCAACAAAACCTGAACAATATCAGGATGGTACAGTAGAAAATTTTTATGTACATTTTCATCTTAGACTCTGGGATCCCTGGGCAAAGTATGTGCTATAACGTCACTGAGTTAAATTTTTCTATGGGAAATCCAGCCTGTGTACCAGATCCAGGTGCTCTGGCCATGGTGCTGAAGATGAAGATGACTGAGGGTGAAGAATGCCATGGAGGATGGAGCCTTGAAAGGGAATAAGATGACCTACCTCTGTATCCTTTGCAGATCGGTGCTTTTCTGGTCTTCTTATCATGAGGGTTCCTTTTCTTCAAGCCCTTTCACATTTGTTCAACTGTAAGTGACAAAATGCGAGCAGTAGTTATATTGGCAAGGTGGACTTGTGGAAAAAGTATTGAAGTATTTAAGTTGGAAAACCTGGCTTCTAATTTCCAACTTAACACTGGCTAGATCTGTGACCTTGGGCAAAGCTCAGTCTGTTCATCTGTAAAATGGGGATACTAGTACTTACTCTGTCTAATTCACAAGATTGTTGGGAATTCAAGAGAAATAATTATATGTGAAATCTCTTTTTTATACTAATGTAAAATATTATTATAGCAATGGGGAACCTCAATTATCTTCAGTTTTTGTCTCACACTACTTACTGTTCTGGAAAACTCTAGACAAATTACTGTTTATCAAGGAAGTGGAAAGAGTGATAGATTTGAAAGCAGCAACCCAATTTCAGAACCTAGCTAGGCTATTTACTAGCTGTTATCTTGGGTAAATCATATAACTTCTATGGGCCTCATTTCACTTCTCTGTAAGATAAGGTGCTTGCACAGATGATTTCTAATGTCTTTTCAAGGTCTAAAGTAATTAGAATGAAGAACTGGATGTCTATAATATAACCTGATAGTATTTAGATTGCAAGCTGACTCTGAGTCTGAATTTGAACTTCTGTAGATAACATTTTAGTTCAAAGGAAGTCAATGATAAGATCATTCCTAGAATGAAAAATTTCAAAGTGGGCAAAATTTACTTTTATACCTCTGATTCTATAGATCACTGTTTCACTTCCACCTTTTGTCATAGGTGTACAATACTTTCTTCCTAATCCCTGCAACATTTTACTGAGCTTGGATCTTCTGAATCTCTGGAAGGTATGCTTTTTGTTTGACTACCCCCTACTCAATAAACTCTGGTGCTTTCTGTTACCTACAGGATAAAATACAAACTCCTCTGTTGTCATTTAAAGTTCTTCACAACCTAGTCCTGCTTACCTTTTCAGTATTTTACATTCTACTGCCTTCCACAAATCTACAATCCATCAATACTGACCTTTCTATTTCTCAAGTGTGACACTGCTTCTCCTGTCTCTGCCTTTCCATCAGCTGTCCTCCATGCTCTCCTTCCTCGCTTCTACCTCTTGGGTCCTCTGTATTTCTTCAAGATTCAATTCAAACCCCACCTTCTTCAGGAGGCCCTTCCCAACCCTTCCCCCGTGTTCTTCTACCCTGCTGGTGCCTTTGCTCTGAAATCACCATCCATTTACACCGTATATATCTTGAATGTACAGTTTTATTTTGCATGATATGTGCCCATTAGAATGGGAGCTCCTTAGATTAGCACCATGTTTTTCTCTTCCTTTGTGTCCCTAGGACTTAACACAGTGCTTGACTCTCCTTTACATTTGAGCCCCACTGAAACTACGTCAGGTTCAAGGCACAGTTTGAGTAAACATCTGTTCAAGTCCACAGCTCACAAGTGCCCACTAGTATTTCTCTTTTACAAGACCAACCAGAGAATATATTAGAAAAAAGGAAAAGTAATTTAATTAAATGGCACAGAAAGATAAATAACAAGGAAAACTTCCCCATGCGCGGAGGAATGCAGGTTCCTGAAAATTCACATATGAGCAGTGGGAGAGAGAAAACATATTATCAGGGAACACACATGAAAGAGAGAGCATGCAATATACATAGGACAACTCAAACTCCTAAGACTGAGTCCCAGTGGGAACACTGTTCTCTTTGTCTCTGAAGCTGACACAGTGCTACAAGTTACTAGTGTCTTCTGCTAGGTCAGTGGTGTCAAATTTAAATAAAAACAGAGGACAATAAACATAAGGATCTCTGTGAGCCACATATTGACTAAATTTTAAACATAATATTTATGTTTTATTGTATTTTTATTTAATTTTGTTATATATTTCCCAATTACATTTTAATCTAATCAAAGCAACACTCAGGAGTGTTGCAGGCTGACCCTGAGTCACATCTGCTACCTCTGTGCATGGTCATTTTCTCTAGTACACTGCCCTTTGCCAATTCTCTGCTCTTCTGAGACAGCTGTTCCTTATCTTTGAGTGTCTAGAAGGAACTGCTTTCTGCTGGTCTTCTATTTCACTCCAGTGCCCGAATTAGGTAGACTTTCACTGATTCTACCTTTTATTCTGCCTTTTACCTGCTCTCCTAACTCATAGCTCAAGGGGGATATTTCAACTCTATTGCAAATCAGATCTAGAGGCACACTTAACCATCTAGCAGAAATGTTGAGCCATAAGTAAGGCCCGTTTTTTGAAGTCATTGCTTCTCTGTGAACTTTCATTCACTGAGCTCAAACTAATATTTTACTTTGGAAGGGTTCATTCCTTTAAACACTTACCAAGTCTTTGTTCACTAGCCTAGGTTTGTAACTATCACCTTAGGAGCTTTGCTCAGCAATTCAGGAGATATGGAGTGGAATGGCCTTTGTCTTGCTTTGTTGCAGAAACCATTGCTCTTCCTGCAGACAGACTGCATGAATGAAAAAAACAAAGTGCTTTCTATTTGCAAAGTACCATACTAAGAACTGGGGATACAAATAGAAAGTCAAGGATCCCTTCTTAAGGAGCTCACATTTTAACAGGTGGCAAACTGGTATAAGATTAATGAGAGAGAAGATACATTCAGACACAGAAAATTGTGTACAGAAATGAAGACTGCAACTTCCAGGGAAAAGTCTGTCTTTCTCAGAGTTCCATCAGACCATTCTCACTTGGGTGGGATAAAACTTCTACTTAGTGAAAGAAACTAAGCCTGCCATTTTCTCAAAACCATGAGAAACTTGTGGGGGTGGGAGGTAGGAGAGGGGAAAGGACAGAATGCCACACTTAGCAATATTAAATCCCTTTGATACCACCCCCAGGTTCACATTCAGGAACAAAGAGAAGTACCCTTTGGTCCCCTTCTTGAGCTAGAAAGGGGAATATTTTCACCCCAAATTTAATCCTGCTCTTCAGTTTTATATGTATAACAAGTGTTTCTATGTTCACTACCGCAGAGCCAAGTGGTTATCGTTCCCTCTCAGGGTTTTAGGGGTATCCTGAGGTATTAGTGTCTCTCTTCTAATGTTACCAGCCCAACTCCCCACCATTTGTGTCCTCCCAATTTTAGCCATCAGTGACTAACACTCCAGTTCCATTTAATGTCCAATTAATGTCAAGTAGCTTGCAAAAAAAGATATGTTTCTATATAACATTGGTAAGTTCACATACAATTATGGCAGTGCTGCCAGATGAGTCCTCTCAGCTACCGATAGACTATATCTTTCATGCAACTTCCTTCCTCCTCAAGGCATTGATGTTGGAATGGCTACAAAATCCAACAGGAATTTTGCCTTATCTTACTTGAATGACTTGTTTTTCAGACCCTTCAGAATTCATGAGGTCGTAGCCCTCAACTTCCTTTCCTTAAAATGAAAGAAAAACTATTAACGAGAAGGACCAAGGTCCATTTTAATGGTACCACATGTTGACTTGGAAGGGGAAGGGTCCAAGGCTCACCCTCTTGCAGCATTGTGTCTCATAAGGTACCATCAGGGAAAGGGTCAAAATCAACAGAAGAGTTCCAAATGATAGACAAAGGGCTAACCTGACTTAAAGCACCCTCCTTCTATAACTACATACACACACTGGAGATGCTATACATACATACCTTGGAGATACTGTGGGTTTAGTTCCAGACCTACCACAATAAAGTAAATATCACAATAAAGTGAATCACACAAATTTTTGACTATACTGTAGTCTATTAAGCATGCAGTAGTATGTCTAAAAAATGTACATGCCTTAATTAAAAATACTTTGTTTCTAAAAAATGCTAACCATTATCTGAATTCTCATTGAGTGGTAATCTTTTTGCTAGTGGAAGGTCTTGCCTCAGTGTTAATGGCTGCCGGTTGATCAGGGTAGAAGCTTCTGAAGGCAGGGGTGGCTGTGACAATTTCTTAACATAAGACAAAAATGAACTTTTCCATATCTATTGACTCTTCCTTTCACTGTAGAGTTATTAATTGGCCTGATTTCGATATTGTTGTGTCTCAGCGAATAGGAAGGCCTGAGGAGAGGCGGGGAGGTGGTGCAGTCAAAACACACACACACACACACCATTTATTAAGTTTGATGTCTTATATAGGCATGGTTCATGGTGCCCCAAAAGAATTACAATAGTAACGTCAAAGACCATCACCATAACAGATATAATAATAATGAAAAAGTTTGAAACACTGTGAGAATAACCTGAATGTGACAGAGATATGAGTACATTGTGGGAAAAAAATGGCACTGATTGACTTGCTCCATGCAAGGCTTTCATAAATATTCAGTTTGCTTAAAAAAAAAGCAGTATCTACAAAGTAGAATAAAATGAGGTATGCCTGTGCAGCCAATTAAAAAGGCTGCCATTTACCATGTAGTAAGAAGACTGGAACAAGTTCCATGTTACAGTTTCTCCAAGACACTGCCTTTACATGTAATGATTTGCCCAGAAGCAGGCTTTATGACTCTATAACCCAGGAGTAGTGGGAAGATCTGGAGAAGTGGCCTCATGATGGCACAGATCGACCTTCTATGAAGATTCCATTGTTTCTTCCCTGGAGAGGAGCAGTCTCCACTTATAGAAATTGACAATTCTGTGACCAGACCCGGGATCCAGAGAAATACGAATTCTGATACTTCGATAGAATTCCAATATTTTGATGTGACCTCATCATTGTGGGCATTCCTTCCAGGGTTAAAGATCACAACCTAGATGTGCCTCTTCATCTTGAAAGTCTCTTTGTGTCTTCCCACAATTCTCTTATTGAGGGTTCACCCATGTCTTGGTAGCTTTCCTCTAATTCTCTTGGCATCACATGGGCATCAAATGGAGCATCTGAGCTATGCATGTCATTCCATGACCAGTCTATTTCCTTCTCCAGTCATCATGTCTCTCTCATGATACTCCTTACACAGCTATCCTTAAGGCAGCTAGGCAGCATAGTGGATAGATCCTTTGGCTTGGAGTCAGGAAGACCTGAGTTCAGAATCTTGCCTCAGACTCTGTGACCTCAGGGGAAGTCACTTAACCTTTCTCATCCTCATCTTCTTTGTCTGTAAAATGGGAGTAATAATAGCACCTGTTTGAAAAGGTCATTGTGAGAATCAAGTGAGATAATGTAAGTAAAATTCTTTGCCAACCTTCAAGTGTTAACGTAAATGTCAACTGTTACTACTGTTCTCTCCTGAAATTCTTCATTGGCGATATGTTGTAGTTTTCTCATGCCCAGCTACTTGAATAATCAAAATTAAAGAGTAGTAATTAATGGTTTAGTATCAATTGGAAGGGAGTTTCTGGGACCACAGGGAGTGGTAGTAGGACCTGTCTGGTTAAGCATTTTTACCAGTGAATTGGGTAAAGTGTAGCTGGCATGTTTATCAAATATGACAATGACATAAAAGTGGAAGGGGAACAGCATATTACAAGACAAAAACAGGATCTAAAATTATATTGGCAAGCTAGAACAAAGGGCTACATCTAAGTAGAAGAAGTTTAATAGTGATACATTTTTTACATTGAAGTTTAAAAAAATCCAACCTCATAAGCACAAAATGGGAAGAGACATGGCTAGATGGTAACTTATTTGAAAAAGGTCCTAAGGTCTTACTGTATTGTAAGTTCAAAATAAGTAGGCAGAGTGATTGGGAAGCCAAAAATGCCAGTCCAGTCATTAAGAGAAGCTTTATATCTTGGGCTGGGGATCTGATCGTTTTGCCGTAACAGGCTGTGGTCAGACCACATCTGGAGCGCTGTGTTCAGTTCTCTTCGGTGTTGAATCTTCAAAATAACAGTCATTAATACATTCTGAGAATGCAGAGGAAAGGACTTAGGATGTGAAAGAGCCTGAAAATCATGCCATATGAGGTTCAGGTGAAGGAAATGGGGAAAAGAACCCCTGAGGCTGAGGGAACGGACATGACTGTTATCTCCATATTTTTGGAGGTCTGGAAGAAGGACTAGATTTGTGTTGCTTGGCTGAATGACGAGCAGGTGGTGGAAGTTGGAGAAGCAAATTCAAGTTTTACAAAAAGGAAAACTTCTTGACAATCAGAGCTAGTTCAATATGGAATGTTCTGCCTTGGGGAGTCAATGGTTCCTCACTGGAGTTATTCAAGAAAAGACTGGATAAGCACTTGTTAGGTATTATTGAGAGAATACTTAGTTGTGGGTTGGACATGATGGTTTCTGTGTTCCCTTACAATGCACATATCCTGTACTTCTAGGAATCTTATAAAATAAAACCTACTTTTTGATATTCCTTTGGCACTTCAGTAATTAACCCCCCTAAGGCAACCTAAGGCAGATTTGCTGTAGATCGAGGTCTGCTTCATAGCCAATGACACTGGTGCTATGACTAGTGAATCTTTATTCCATTCTATTTTGAGCCCACTGACTCTGCAGTGGGAATGGCCCCACCATCTCTTTCCATTAAAAAAAAAATATCAGCTTATCTCACTGCCTGAGATAAAGGTTGCTGCTGAATGCTCTTCCTGAGTGTTCTTGGCAGCAGTCCAGAAGGACTTATTTTCAGCTAGGGGCACGGAAGATACCGGAAATTAACATATTAATTATAACAGAAAAAGCGAGTCTGAAAGGAGAGCTGGGAAGGTGATGACTTCTATTAGTACTTCACCTACATTTACTAGGGAGATTCACCAACATTTGCAATTGGGCCTCCTTTCTATCAACTAAACAATGTAGGGGCATTGGTGGCTTTGTGTACACTTGTCCTTTTCCCCCCAATTGTCAGTGCGGGCCAGACGGAGTTGTGTTTTTAACCGAGTTGATTCAAAAATGGCAGTTCCCAGGAGCTCCTGGCAGAATTGCCCTGGGGGCCACCTGGCCCCATTCTTGGATTTAGTTCTTGGAGCAGTTCTTTTGTCTCTGCATGCTGTTGTTTGGGCGTGGCTACACCTGTTCATTGGGAATCCCAGAAACTGAGGCAGCTACAGTTTGATGTCCTCCCTGGTGTGAGGTGAGATGCCACAGAATCACTTTTTTTTTTGTACATGTGGGTTGGTATAAAAACTAGTTAGTGCTCTACTAGGGGCTTCTTAGTCTTTTTTTGGGGTGGGGGGGAGGTCATGGACTCCTCGGAAAAATTACTTTAAGTATGCAAAGTAAAATATGTAGGATTGTAAAAAACCAAACCAAACCAACTATATTGAAATACAGTCATCAACACATGAAAATAAAGTTCATAGACTTCTAGGTTTAAGAACTCCTGCTCTTCCCAATGATTTCATATTTGTCATTTGTATAATGGCTCCAGCCATCCATGACCTGCGCTCCCCACCCCACACCCGGCCCCTGGAAAACTTAATGTCTTTAACACACACTTTGACACAAATATAACCTATCTCTAATTGTTCTCTAATCATTTTATGTATTTAGTAGTAGTAGAGTAGCTAGAGGGGTGGATTTGGGATCTTGAAGATCTGAATTCAAATCTTACCTCAATCGCTTACTAGCTGTGTGGTCTTGGTCAAGTTATACCCTCCCTAAGCCCCAACTTCCTTATCTGCAAAATGGGGATAATAATTTCATCTGCCTCACAGAGTTGTTGTGTTGTTTCGCTAACCCTAAAGAGTTATATAAAGGCTATTAGTGTTACGTAATAGTCTCCTTAGCTATGCTGTAAGTTTCCTGAGGGCAGAAATCATGTCTGCAGTCTGTTTTCCTACTTAAATTCTATAATTCTCAGCAAAGTGTTGGACTTATATAAAAGGTGCTAAATAAGACATTATGGGCTCGTTTACTTACTTCAGCTGAATGTTAACAGAAAATGTGGTGCTAGAAAACAATTATTGGCATATCAGGAATTCATTCCAGGAAGAAGCAGAGGTTCTGGACAGCAGATATAGATTGAAAAGGAAAGAAACACTCCAATTGATGAATTTAAATATTGACCATCCGTTGCTTGGAGCTGGCTATTTAACAAAGTCAACAGAATAGTCTCTATCCCTTTCTACTGAACCCTTAAGGGGTTATTTATTTTTGGTTCAAGCCCTCTAATTGTGATTTTCATTGTTTGAATGGGGTGGGGAGGGGAGGAGTCAGCTGACTTAGACTATGGATGCATCATAAGATGTGACTTGATCCCATGAAGCCTACTTTTCTTCATACTATTTGTTACAAAACAAACAAACCAACAAATAAACCTTATTTATCAAGATAAGTGGTCATGAATTCTCTTTTTTTTTTTTCTGGTGCTATTCACACTTAATTTTGGCTCCTTAGTTTTTGCCCCTAGGATTTCAGTTCCTTTTCGTTTGTGTAGTTGAAGTATTTGTGATTTTCATTGCTTGAATTGAGATGGATTTTGATGTCATTGTTGTGAAGCCTTCCCTGATTTCTCTAAAAGGTTGTGCTCCTGCCCTCTTCTGAACCCTATAGCATGTTATTTATACTTCACCGGCAGCACTTATTTATGTACTCTGTCTTAAGTACTGGTCTTATCTCCCCTTCCTGGACTATAAGCTTCTTGGGAAAAGGAATCATGACGTTATTCATCTTTATTTTTATTTATATGTCTAGCACAGTGGTTGTTGTCTTTTGTTCTTGAAAAGGACCAAAATGACATCACTATGTTAGTCAAGTTACAGTGTGTCCAGCTTTGGCTGATCAGCCCAATACAAGCTCAGAGTGCTCTACCATAGTTTGGGCACAAATAATCCATGTGAACATTTGGGGTGGATTCTCTAAATTTTCACATCTCAAGTTTCTTTTGATAGGTATAGTGCCTTGCATATGTCTAACAATAACTAATGTTTACCCATTTCTCTATACAGTATTTACTTGAGTTACCATAGAGAGGTACAAAGCAGCTATAAGTAGGCTACGGCATATTACAAATAGGGAATTACTTACGAGAAACTGTGTGAAGGCTGCCACCAGACAAATGTGTACTTGGAGGAAATATGGAACAGTCACGATAACTGATACAGCCTGTGTGACATTGGTACCCATACAGCATCAAGAGAACTTGAGGTAGGATCCCAACTCATTGAGTGGACACCTTTGGGTCAATTCATAAAGATAACAATGAGAGCTGTACAAAAAAGATAGGCATGGATAAGTTATAATTTGCATTGTCGGAAGGAATATCCATGTCAATGAAATCACAGATGCCCTTTTTTAGGGTAAATGAATGAATGAATTATTGGATACGTACTGTTCTCAAGGGATGAACTTGGTTACTCAGGAATGGACCATTTTTCGTTGTGATGTGATATTCTTAACTTCATTCAGAAAGGCTGCATTAACCTTGTGTTGCAATAATCCATCTGATACCTATTATTTCTCTGTCCCATCCATGCTCCTTGCCTGCCAACATACATGATACCCATTTGCATTTCAGAAGAAAAGGCAGCAAGCTTCTCCCTCAGAGTTTTGGATGTGTGGTGTGTCAGAGGTGATGACCTTTCATTGAAGCTAGAACAAACTCCAGAGTTGTTGGAGGGCAACAAGGAAAACAAGCTTAAGGTCTACCTTTAAGCTCATCAGCACTGCTCCTGGACCCCTCTTTTTGCCTCTCCTGAGGTGTCTCAGTCATACTCACTTAATTTCCAACTCATCTCAATCTCACCTTCTTATCAGCAGCCTTCTCTCTCTCTGGAGATAAGTGCCCGAGGCCCTCCTCTCTTGATTCTCTAGCCTGGCCGACCATTATCTTTGCCGAGAAAAACCCAAATGGGGTCACAAAGAGTAAGACACAACTGAAACAACTGAACAACAACAACAAGAAAAACCATTTCATAACTGTTCTCAGCCATACTCACTTCACTGCCCAGCTCAGCACTCACTCTCTGGACTTTTCCACCTCCTCCTCAACAGTAGCCTTGCTCTCCAAGAGTCCTCTGTCTCTTGACTTTCAGCTTTCTACTTCCTCTTTATGTATTGGCTTCCCTTATTTGAATGTAAATTTCTTCAGGATATAGACTGTCTTGTTTATTGTATTTGTATGCCCAGCATTTAGTACAGTGCCTTGCACACAATAAAGGCTTAAGAAGTCCTTTCTTTATATTTATATCATCTATCTATGTTAGGAGCAGCTGGTTGGTTCAGTGGATAGAGCACTGGGTTTGAGATCAGAAAGATTCCTCATCTTGAGTTCAAATCTGGCCTCAGACACTAGCTGTGTGACCCCAGACAAATCACTTAACCCTGTTTGCCTCAGTTTCCTCATCTGTAAACCGAGCTGGAGAAGGAAATGGCAAACCACCTCAGTATCTTTGCCAAGAAAACCCTAAATGGGGTCATGAAGAGTTGGACCCGACTAAGCAACAACATCTATATCCATCCATTTACTTATGTATCTCCTCTGATCTTTAATATCCTTAATATCAAATACCAGTTAGTTGTGATTTCAATTTTTATGTCTCCCCCCTCCTCTACAACAATAATATTTTAGCCTGTAATTTTTTCCCTTTGTCATCTCTATTTTCTAATGAGTCACCATTGTAAAGGCTGGCAGTATCAAATGAAGAGGCAGTTAGAGTGGGGGAAAATCAACCTCTAATAAAATACATCTTTTCTGATTTCTGCTTCAATGTAGATTGCTAATAAACAACATAAGGTTCTTTTCTGCTGTATCTCTTTTCTTGGAAAGTAGCAGGGCAAAACTGAGAATCAGGCTTTGACTACATAACATGGCCTTCATGCTAACCCTAGCTCTTTTCACAAGGCCATTAGAGAATTCAGAAAATAAAAACTAACATTGTTGAAGCTACAGTTATACCATGGGTCATTTCTGGCATGGAGAAATCTAGGAATCTGATATCAATCCAGGTCTATTCACTCCAAGGTAATAGTCTCAAAGTCTACATCAGTGACTCTTTGTTGTTGTTGTAGCAAAGCAGCAGCAGGGATAGCAAGATTGGCAGCAGTAGCAGCAGCAGTAGTAATTAATAGCAGCAGCAACAGCAACAGTAGCAGTAGTATATATGTATGTTAAACCTGCCCAAGTTTCAGTTCACAAAACATTTAATTCTTCTACCTGTGCAACAATTATTTCCCCAACTCAAACTAATTCGCCAGGAGAAATAGTCCATTCAACTTGCAAGACCAAATTCTGAACCTGGCAAATGATTATCTTGTTTTCTTTCTACCAGACAGTTAAATTATTTTCTCCTTACTGTCTTCTCTCTAGGTTTGTCAGGAAGATTAGGATTTCTTCAGTGGTCTGTATTTTGCAGATGAGAAAACAGGTCAATAGAGGGATCAAGGGTCACAAAGGTGGCTGCTACCTGAGTCACTGTTAGCGTCCTCAGTGAGGGACCCCTTGGTGCCAGAGGCCTCTCATGGCATTGTCTAGTTTTGATTCAATGCTTTGTTTCTGTTCAGTCGCTACTGTCTTAGCTGCTGGGGATCAGCCTTTACTAGTTCCCTTCTCCACGAAATATTTCTTAATTAGATGAAACCCAAGAGCAGAGGGGTCCATGTGACAAGGATCAAGTGGTCTGTGTTGTGAAGGTGTATAAAAATATTAAAGATAAGGCAGATTCATAGCTCATCTTCAATTATTCTGATACCCAACAAAGACCTAACAAAAAGATACCAACTTGTTTTCCCTTTGGAGGCTTGGGAGAAGCCCAGAGAGGTGGTGACTTGCCCAAAGTCACTGAACCAGAGTCCTAGAGCATTTGAACCCAGAGCTTCTGATTCCAAAACCAGGGTTCTTTCCTCTACATCTGGGGCTTAGGTTCAGGTTGCAACAGCCCCAGGGTAGACACAAGGTTCTTAGATTCTACCAGCCAGGGGGCAGGTCTGAATCCCTGATCGCATTCACATTTTCCCCATCTCTTAATTTCTTGGAGTCAAGATGACCTAGAGCCAGACATAGAACAAGGTTTGAATCTTCCTTACTCTCAGGCTTGCCTTACTTAACTAGATCAGGGGAGTTTTACTTAGGTAATATTTATCCTGTGGCCTTTATTTCACGTTATTGTCATCTAACACGAAGTCCCACACTGAGTGCAATACCAAATGCAAGGTCAAAGATATTTT
>CM053623.1:46949928-46971074 GCA_028646595.1 Phalanger gymnotis | reverse complement strand
TTAATGTAATTGGAATTCTGAGTAAAAGGATGATGGCAAGTTTCACTAGAGATGGAGTTACTTTGAACTGCATTGAGGTGCATAAGCTTCATGTTTCTATGACATTTCCATGCTTTGGAAGGAGAATTTCAGACATTACATTCTGGTAATTGGATTATACTTGGTTTTTTATCTGGCTTCCTTTTGTGAGAATTCAATAAAAAATATCAAAGCATTTGACTTAACCAAAGGGAGACTTGCCTTTAAGGGTGCTAAAGAAATCCTTTGGCTCCCTCTGGTGTTGCATTAAAGAATTACAGAGTCCTTCACCTCTCCATTTTTCTAGGACCTACCTACCTGCCCCTTTGCTCATAAAATGTTAGGATTCAGGGCTAGAAGAAATCTTAAAGATCATGTAACCCAACTCCTCTCCCCCATCTTAACAGATAATGAAGTTGAGAATACATGGTATGCAAAAATAACAAACGAAACAGTGGCTGGCCACATTGCATGAGCTTATTTTTTATCCATGGAGATGTGTACAAAATATATATAAACCAAATATACAGTAATTTGACTGGGAGAAGCACTAGCTATTGGGGGAGGGGATCAGGAAAAGTTATATATGGAAGTGGTACATAAATGGGGTGTCCAGAATAGGAAGGATTTCTAAGAGGTGGAGAGGGTGAGGAAAGGCATTCTAGACACGGGTGATGAGTCCAAAGGCACTAAATAGACAGGAGACGAGCATGTGAGAAACAGTAGGAAGAGCATTTTGGCTGGACTGTGGAGTATGTGAAGAGGAATAATGTTTAAAGTGAGAAATTGTTGTTGTACAATGGTTTATTTCAGAATTTCCTGATTCATATGTACCCGATAATAATAAAACTTGGCTACATGATTTAAAAAAATACACACACACATAATAAACATATATAACACACATATATACATAATAATATATGTCATTTAAAATACTAAGCAAATTAAGCTAATTTATGGAACTGTTTTCTATAAAATAAAACTCACAATTACTTCTTGATTTAGAAAGTGATGAAATCATTTAAGCCGCTTGCTTAGCCACAATATTTGCTATACACAGTCCCAGAATAATAAACTTTTGGAAGAGAATTCAAAAGCCATCTAGTGCAATCCATACCCAAGTAGGATCCTTTCTGCCACATCCTGGCAATGGGCCTTTATTTGTTGTCCTCTAGTGATAAAGAACTGGTTATCTACTGAGGCTGCCCACATCACTGTAGTATAACTCCAATTTTTAGTAAGTATTTCCTTACACTGACCCAGAATTTTTCTCTCTGCAACTACTTAAGAAAAGATACTTAGGACCAAGCAGAACAAGGTTACGAGCTTCTTCCACATGATAGCACTTCAGATCCTCGAAGAGAACTGTCATGATCCCTCCAAGTAATCTCTTTAGTCTAGGCTAAGCATTCTGGATACTTTTTAAGGATCACATGATCATCATTTAGCGTTGTCTTCAGGCTCCCCATAAATTTGATTACCCTCCTCTGGAAGTGCTCACAAAATGTCACTCCTAGACAGGAACCCAAAACTCCAGGTGTGGCTTTACCTGGGCAGAGTACAGTGGTGCTGCCACCTGAGTTATATGCAGGAACACAGGATTGAGTGTAAAATGATCTGGGTTCAAATCCCAGCTTCGTTTCTTACTATCTGTGTGACCATAGCAAATTACTGGGCTTCAATTTCCTCCTCTGTAAAATGAGTGGGTTGCAACTTTGGTTGTAAATCTGTAACCTACAAGCTATCTCCATCTGGATCTTGTCTGAGATAGGACGAGGAGTTAGGATTTGGGATGACCATTTCACTGGGGTTCCGCAACCTCAGAATGAGTCATCAACCTAAGCATCACAGGATGTTAGAGTCGGAAAGGAACCAGTCTTTATTAAGTACCTACTATGTAGCAGGCACCATGCTGAGTGCTTTACAAACATGATACCATTTGAGCCCCATGAGGTAAGTTCTATTATGATCTTCATTTATAGATGTGTGACTTGCCCAAGGTCACACACAGCTAGTAAGTATCTGAGGCCAGATTTGATGTCCAATAGACCTTAGACTCACTATGTCCAAAATGTCTTTTCCCTCTAAACCTTCCTCCTCTCCTACCTTTCCTATTACTGTAGAGGGTAACACCATCCTTCCAGTCTGTCAGGCTCACAACTTAGCAGTGATCCTGAATTCTTCACTACCTCTTACCCCATACCCAAATTGTTGCCAAGGCCTGCTGATTTTACTGTTTCATATATGCCCCTCCCCTCCTCTTATACTGTCACCTCTCTGGTATTGGCCCTCACACCTGGATTTTTGCAATAGCTTGCTGGTAGGTCTGCTTGCCTTAAGTCTCTCCCCACTCCAATCTATTCAGCCTACAAAGCAGTTCTGATCATGTCACACACACCCCTCCCCACTCCATTCCCAATACACTCCAGTGGCTTTCTGTCACCTCTAGGAGCAAATACAAAATGGTCTGTTGACATTCAAAGCTCTTTATCACTTAGCCCCCTCCTACCTTTCCAGTGTTTTTCCTCTTTACTATCCCACACATAATCTTTGAATTAGTGAAGCTGGCTTCCCGGCTGTTCCACCAACAAGACACTCCATCTCTCAGCTCCAGGCATTTTCTCTGGCTGTGCCCCATACCTGGAACGTTCTCCCTCATCTGCTCCAACTACTGACCTTCCTGTGTTTCTTTAAGTCCCAACTAAATTCCCACATTCTACAAGAAGACTTCATTAACCCTTCTTAATTCCAATGCTTTCCCTCTTTTAATTATTTCTGATTTATCCTAAATATAGCCTGCCTTGTATATATTTTTTGCATGTCGTCTTCTTTTTAGATTGTAAATTCCTTGAAGGCAGGGAGTCTTTTCCCTCTTTTTGTGTCTCCAGCATTTAGCACAGTGCCTGCACATAGTAGACCCTCAATGTTGATTGATTGACTCTAGACCCAGTGGTCTCTCCACTGCTATACCTAACTACCTCTGAAAGGGACCCAGAAGCCATTTAGTCCAATCTGCAGCTAAATAAGATTCCCTTCTATACCCCTAAGAAGCTATCCAGTCTCTTATTGGCAGCCTATTCTTCTTTCAAATAGCTCTAATTGGTAAAAGGTTTTCTTGATCTCGACCCTAAATTTGCCTCATTATACTCTCTCTCTCTGTCTCTGTCTCTGTCTGTCTCTCTCTCTTTCTCTCTATGTCCCCTATGGCTACAAGAAGCTATAGCATGTACAGCAGCCACACCCTAGTCAAATCATGTTAGCAAAGGGTGACCAAAGGCCTCAAACCCGAGGTTGAGTTAGGGGATGTCTACTCAAGCATATGGAGACTTCTCCTAGTGGAATGGGCAGATGAGAACAATTTGTTCCAGTGGCCATGAAGGCAGCTAAAGCAGGCACTATGGAGTGCTTAGAGCTTGGTCAGACACGGATTATCCGTTGTATCCTAGGTTATCGAGAGTGGTCTTGACTTTTGTCTTGCCACTGGACTTTGATGGCTCTGGAAGAGAGAGTGACTTTGTGAGGTAGACCTCACTTAAATGCAATTCATGCACAAGTCATCGCTTCATGATGTCATCGGTCCTTTTCAAAAATGAAGGATGAACAACAACGTTGTTAAACTGTCCATCTATTGCTCTTAGTTCTGGTCTTTGAGGCCAGATGGAATAAGGGAAGAGAAACCAACCAACCAGGGGAGAAGCATGGTTTTTTTTAAACATTTATTTATTTATTCGAGGCAATTGGGGTTAAGCGACTTGCCCAGGGTCACACAGCTAGTAAGCGTCAAGTGTTTGAAGCTGGATTTGAACTTATTTCCTCTTCACTCCAGGACCAATGCTCTATCTGTGTGATCCTGGGCAAGTCACTTAACCCTAAATGTCTCAAAAAAAAAGGCTTGTATTCCCAGAGCTTAGCACAGTGCCTGGCATAAGGTACGTAATGAATATTGATTGGATTGGGGGTTTGGCAAGATGTGATGATTGGCAATAGAACGAAGGATCATGGGTTTTAGGAGTAGAGGATAGGATGGGATTGAAACTGTTCATGGAGTGGTCTGAGACAGGGAAGGGAGGAGAGTCCAGCCAGTGTTTCCTGACCCCTGGATTGCCTGAGGGAGGGGGTAACTGAGAGGAGCATGTGAAAGAATGAAATAAAAATTAAAAACTCATTTAGACTGATGATAATAGGCAAACCATATATCTACTAATGTTAACCAACATATTTGTGAACTTTTCCCTAAGTTCAATCAAAATGACTTTATAGCCTTAGTGAAAATCCCAATTTTTGGAGTATTTAAAAAGAAATTCAAGTTTTCAACCATAGTGGCTTATAAATGTGGCCACTAGGGGACGCCGTGGCCATCAGCCAGTCTCTTCAGTCCAATCCCCAAGGTCCACTGGTTGTCATTGATCTTCTGGCTCCGCCCCCGTGTTAGGGTTCTGACTTTCCGTTCTGCCTAAGCCTGTGTGTCTACCAATCATCTCACTCAGCTTATCCTTCCACCCACGAGCCACTGCTTTCCTTCCCTTCAAGATGTCAATCAAATACCCATATACCAGCATCATTATCCTAGTAAGCAGTTTAATTAGGATAATAGGTAGTGAAAGCACATGGGCTATTACTCCATTTGATCTCTAACTCTAACCTCCCAGACATCCTAAAAATAGAAACATTTTCTCTCCCCTCCCCCCATTTAGCTTCTTTTCTCTTCTCCTCCTTCCCTTTCCTCCTTTTCCCCGCCCCCCACCCCCACCTTGTCATCAAGATGAGATTGAGAATCTAGAAATTCAGTCTTTTATTTTAGACATCTCTTACCTCTAAAGGAAGAGGAAGGAGAAAGAATATACAGTCAACTCGATCCTAATCTAGAAAGTGTTATAAAAATTTCAATGATTCACCTGGTTTCAGCTTCATGGGCAAACAGGACATCAGGATGCTTGCTACCTCCATAGTTTCAGAAGCACTACCATCCAGGATAAGGAATTTTGCTGTGCCTTCATCTGTCCTAGCCTGGAAAGAAAGTGCTAATAAAATGCCCTAGCATGAGGAGCCATTGGACTGTCAGGAACAGGCACAGCCTCTTGGGCCACTTGTCCCTCCAAAGCTTCCTCTTTCACTTTCAAAGACTCAGGGCAACGTGTCCAAAATCACTGTCACCCCGCAGGTCTGTCAGTTGAATTGAACTCTGCCCTCAAGGAGGCTTCATCAATCGTGTGATTCTCTTGTGTCTGGTTCTAGCTGGGGAGAAGCCATGATACTACACTAATATATAAACATATTTACTTAATGGCGTATAAAATAAACATTGTAATATAAATGGATATTCATAAATAAAGCAGAGTTGGATGATGAAAAGCAAACAAGAAGCCTGTATTTCACAACTGATCTGCACTGGGACAGAACATTTGTATGCCCTAGATAAGGTTTGGAAGCTGCACTATCTCACCCCTCCACCTCCGCCCCCTCCCCCCACACAGTGTTACTGTCCTTTGGAGGATTTGAGCCTTTATAGTAGCACACCTAACTTGATGAGATAAATCACTTTGTGCAAAGGAAAGTAAAATTTTCTGGCCAATGAGAGTCTAATCCTGCTTCAGGCATTCTCTTCTGTCTGGTGTCAGCCCCCGTGTGTGCTTAGAGAGGCTGCTTCTGGGCATGTCTACAAGTTGACTCTGCCTTTCAATTCAGAGCATACATAGGCTTTGTGATTGTTTACCATCCACTTAGAGGGTAGTGAAGAAAAGCCTTTGATTTGCCTGCTGAGTTGAAACTGAGGGCACATACAAAAGTCTCGAGCAGGCCAAATCTTTTCCTCTTCCTTCTTACTAGCCACAAAGTATAAGAATGCGTCTGGAGAGTACTCCCCACTGGCTAGCCCCCAAGTCCATGGCTACCTAGGCCAGCCTGTGTCTGGGATGAGGCTGCCTCTTGGGTTCTCTTTTGCTTGGTACAGGGCCCTGTGAAACTTCAAAAATCCAGAAGTCCAATGGCCAAGCTAGGGAAAGAGCCAAGAAGTGACTTGCTTGGCAATGGATCAACCTAGAAGGGTAGATAGACTCTGTACTGAAAAATTGAGCAACTTGTCCATTTGGGAGTTATCCAGCTATGCTACCTAGCAGTGAACGTGGCACTGGGAGGAATGCTTTTAGTGGTCACTTTAAATAAGTCCACTCTATCTAGAGTCTGAAGTGTAGAGGGGAGGGTGTATCCCCATTGGAGAAGGGGATGTTTTTGTCCTTCGGTTCTTGCTATATTATTTCAGTAAATGTCCTTTCTAAAAGCTAATTGATACTAACTGGTTATATGACATTGGGGTACATTCACTATTGATTATTGAGATTGGAAAGATATACAATGGAAAATAGGGGCTCAAGCCAATAGCATTAGAACAATCATGCCACTGCACCTCAGGGGTACCCCTAGAACTCTGAAGGGGAGATATCGACAGCCTAGCTTGGAATGCCCAACCTAGTATACTTGTGGGTTGGTAGAAAAAGCCCACAGTCTCATTCCGCTGGCATTAAAAATATTTGCATTTGAGAAAGTATCTCTAATTGTACTCCTTCCTTTGCCATATATGTTCCAGACCAGTGGCGTCAAACTCAAATAGAAGGTCATATATTGACTTAGAAAACCAGAAATTTACATTAACTCTATTTTATTGTGCTTTCATTTATTTTGGTAGATATTTCTGAGTTCTGTTTTATTTTGGTTCTGCCTCACTGAGGGAGACAGTCAGGAAGTTTTGCAGGTAGCTTGGTGGAGCATGGCTTGATGACCAGGAGTTTGACAACTTTGTCTTAGATGGCTGCCATTTCTTGCTGACCTCTTGGACTTAGGGCTATGCAATAGTGCATCATTAAAAAAATTAGATAGCAAGCTTTGCAATTTCATTGGTAGAGAGGGAAGTCTCAAGGAGGAAATCCTCTCCCCCAAACAGAATAGCAACTCTTATTTAACTTATAGTCTTAGTTACTTGAAGGCAGCAAGAGATGAAATGGCATGCACAAAGTGACATAGCCTATATGTATCAGGTTGTTGTCCTTTGTTCTCAAAGAGGACCATGGCATCATTGGATTTAAGTGAGGGAGGGCTGTATATTGGAGGCCACTCTTGAGCCCAGGTCTATCTGGACTCTGAGCTTTCTAAACACTATGCTTTGCTATGTCGTATCATAAATGTAATGTTCTACAGGGCACAAGAATTTGGATGTTCCATTAGGTCTATGGAGCCACGACCTGTTGGATCTTACCCATCACTGAAGAAACATCTTATTGGGAGAGAGGAAAGGGAACAAAAAAAAATCCATGTGGAATCACCTGACTTTTTATTCAGGGCTGCTATCTGTCTCTGGCCCAGATGATGGAACTTTTTCACATTCCCTTTTCATTTCTTGTAGTTGAGAATGACTGTATCAAATTGATGTCAGATCCTATAATCATAAGATGTTAAACTTTATCAAGGTGCTTAATTTTGTGACACTTCCTCATTGGCATCTGGTGAAGCCTATAGACTCCTACTCAGAATAATATTTTTAAATACATGAAATAAAATAGAGGATTACAAAGAAAACCAGTTATGTTGAAATATTAGCATCAAATATTAAAAAAAACAACAAATTTATGAATCATGGGTTATGAACCCTGGATTATAGGATCATGGATTTGTTGCTCTAAGCATCTTGAGCTTGAAGTTCTGAGAACTGATTATTAAATTTTCAGTGTGAGCCAATTTACTATTTGGGAATCTACAAATGCTACAAATCAGGTCTTGATTTATTGTTTTGTTGATTGTCTAGACTTCAGAAAGTAATGTTAATAATGCAGACTAAAGGACTAGATGGCCTCTTGAGGTCCCGTCCATAGCTTCCTATCCATGATCCTAGCTTTTCAAGGTAGTCACAGTGTGCTCATTTGCTACCAAGCCCCACAAAGATTGTGCTATAATGGTTCCACTTAAAAGCCAACAGCAATCTGATGGCTGTCAATCTCAGTCTCTGAAGTCAGTTCCTCATTCATCCCACCTCCACCCCCAGCTGTCGTTAAATAATTATTTACCAACACACCTCTGTCTTAGAGGTATCCCCTTCTAGATAAACCTCTTCATTTTGTAGATGAAGAGATGAAGAAACAGAAGCTCAGAGAAGAGGGTTAGGTGACTCACCTGAGGTCTCCCAGGTACTATCTGTCATGGCCAGGTTTCAAAGTCAGGTCCTCTGATTCCAAATCCAGGTTCTTTCCATTGTGCCATGATGATAGAGCAGAATGGCCCATTAATTTCTCATTACCCATGGGTGGACTCAAAGCAGGAGTTAGTTCCCTATCTTAGAGAGTTAATAAAGCCCTTAATGTTTATTGATTGGTTGATTATTGATTGAGAGGCAACATGATGCTGTGGAAAGAACACAGAACTTAGCAGAGTGCCTAGCATGCAGTAGGTGCTTAATATATGTTTATCGATTTACTATTGACTGTAGTCAAAGGATGAGAATATGAATGAATAGCTCTGAAAATTACTACCTGGGAGGCCTTGATCATCAACTTTTCTGGGCCTCTCTATTTTAAAATGAAGTGTTTGGGTGAGATGATTTTTGGGGTCCCTTCTAACTCTAAACCCTACAGTGTTAATAGGGTCCTCTGAAGATGATTTCTAGTGCCCCCTTGCCTCTGACACATTGCCAGGTTCCATCCTGAAGAGCTGAATAAAGTATGTAAATGAATAATTTCCAAGGAATCCTACCTTTGGGACTTATGCTTTCTAACAAGAATGATAATCAGTGTTGCTCCAGTTGGAGGGGGTTTAGGTAGTAAGGGGGAAGTACAGATAAAAAATTGAATTCAATTAGCATGTAATTTTTTTAATGAGCAAAAACCGTATTTTCCCTTCCACCTCCCCTCTCATTAAAAAAAAGAAAAAAATTGTAACAAATACGCAATGTTAAAACAAAACAACCAAATTCTCACATTGGCCATGCCCCAAAACCATATGTTTCATTCTGCATCTTGACCCCATCACTTTTCTTTGAGGCAGTGGGTAGCCTAGCTCATTCTAGGTCCTTTAGAATTATGGATGGTCAGGGCATTGATCAGAGTTCTTAAGTCTTCCTAAGCTGTTTGTCTTCATAATGTTGTTATTGTATTTGTATTTCCATTGTTTTCCTGGTTCTGCTCACTTCACTCTGCATCTGTTCAAAAGTGACAGGGATGGAATACATGGCTTCCTCATCATTCTGAGCAAGTTAGTGCTTGGATGGGCTGAGGAAATTTTCCTTTTCTCAAGTGGCTAGACCAAATTTCAGAAATGGTTTTTCGGCATGCCCAGGTTTTACTAGTAGGGAAGGGAGAAATGGACATCCTCCAATTAGGACACTAGCCTCTATTTTCAATCTGAAATGAAAAGCAGCTCTTGGCACCCATTGGGATTATCTCTGGGTCCATCTTGTATGCTGAGTGCTTGCTCTGTAGAGCTCTGCAGGATTCCTTTAACGTGCCAATTAGACCACCATCACCCATGCAGTCTGGAGGAGAATAGCCGGGCCCCCAGCATGCGGGGAGGCAAGATAACAAATAATATGAACAGTGAAAAGATGTAAGGGGTCAGAAAGGGTTAAATGCTGTCAAGCAACTTGCATCCTTGAAAAATGCCCATTCTCCCTCCCCCCCTACTAATCTCTGACAGACAATTAGAGCTTTTGATTTATTAGCAACCCGAGACACAGACCAAGTCTTAAAGAAAAATGAAGACTTCAGTTGCTTCTGTAATGAAGGCTACCATTTCCTAAGTAGGAAGTGGGAAATGTGGCTGATGGTTTTTTAACTCCATGACAATCAATCAACCAAGAAGCATTTATTAAACACTTACTACGTGCCAGGGACAGTGCTGGACCATGGGGATATGAAGACAAAAAGATATGGAATAGATACTTCCCTTAAGGAGCCCTTGGGTAATGTTTATTCTGGGGCAAAAACCAAACTGCTACTGGAAATCAGCATTGGCCACAAAAGCTAAGTGTTCCAACATGGCATCATTGGGCCTCAGGTAATGATCAAGTTAAGGAAACATTGATTGCTTGGTATTTGTGCTTGTGTGAGAATTGCTGATGGTCAGTTGGAGAGAATAATTAATGAATATTAATTGGTTAATGAAAAAAATTAATGAATTAAAGAATAATTAACACTCTCATTTGCATACATAGTGCTCACAGGTCTGGTACTGGAAGGGACCTCAGAAATGATCTAATATAGCCCCTCATTTTGCCCAGTGAGGGGCCCATGGAGGCTAAGTTGACTTGTCCAAGGTTACATGTATGGCAAGTGCTGGTGGTGGGATTTGGACCAGGCCCTGTGACTAGTATCAGAGGAGGATATTTTTCCTCTGTAACAGTCTCTCTTCTTATAGGTGGCTCACAGCAACCTAACCATTATCTCCGTTTTACAGATGTGGAAACTGGGGCTCCAGGAGATTAAGAGAATTGCCCAGAATCACCCAACTTCTAAAATGTGGCAAGTCAGTTTCGATCCAATGTTTTGCTGACTCTCACTTTGTGACATTGTCTGTCTTGGTCCCTCCTAGCCCTAAGGCTTTTGGTTTCTCTGGATTTCTGATATTCATTCACCAGTAGGTTTTACTGAAGCATGAGAATAAGGAAATTACAGGCTGGAAGGGTCCTCTCCTCTCAACTGTTGCCTTTCCAGATCCAACACTCTTTCCACCATGACCCATAGCCAAAGGGGAGGCGCCTGCCAGGAAGGTCTAACCCCCACCTCCCCTCATGCAGGGAGTAGCTGCCAGCCTGTTCCAGGGGCCAGAACTGAGCTGAGCATTAAAATCCCTGCTTTTGAAAGCTAAGAAATGAAAAGTGGACTTATCTCACTGAGGAAGTATCACTGAATGAGCATGCCTGAAAAAAGGTCAGCTGGCCTCCATGGAAGGTAGCTCGGTTTTACCTTTAGAAAGAGAACAGAAGGACCCTGCTGCTCCAACCAGCTACTAATACTTTGAATTCCACAGGGCCTTTTTTTTTTTGGTAGAGACACAAAGTGCTATTTAAGTGAGTCTTTGGATAACCCAGTGAGGTAGCCTTGAAAGTAGGGGTTATCTGCATTCCATAGAAGCAAGGGAATCTTATGAATCGACTTATTCAAGGTCACTCAGCAAGTTCATGAGTCCATAGAGGTTTGGAGTTGAGGGTCTCCAAAAAGCCCTCTGCCAGTCTGCCCAGCAAGGAAAAATTTGGATCAGCACGAAGGAAAAAATTTTGCTCCCCTTCTCTGCAATTCTCCCCACAGAATGATACTAAATCCAAATAATCCCATTTGGTAATTCAACAGCAGACCCTTTGACCATGTCAGACCTCCTAACCTGTCACCATCTTTTATCCTTCCCTTTAAGGTTAACTGTTTCCCAGGCTCCCAGTGACATGGGACAGGAACATTATTGGCTCAGCCTTGAAGTCATGTGAGGCCCCCTTTGTTGGGAGCACAAAGGTCAAGAGGAAGCAGGGTGAGGTTGGCAGGACCCACTGAGGGATTTCCATTATCCTATCCATCACACCAGCTGCTAGGCCTAGATGAACCTCTTTCATGGGTAGAGAGCAGAAGTAGCATCAGACTTAGGCAGACATTCTTGTTAGTGTACCAACCATGCTTTTTGTTGTCACTCATGCAGACTGGCCAGCACAGCAGGGAGGCAGTGACGCATTTATCCTGACCCAGCCTCAGCTTCCCGGCTTTTAATTCTATTTCCTAATACCCCCAACTTTCTCTAGCTTAACTCCTTGGAAAGCAGTGCTGATGCCTAAGAAAGAGAAATGGAGTATGTCAAAAATGTTGGCACCACCAACTTCTTCCTCTGACTTGTGGTGTAAAGAAAAAGGGTTTGTTCTGGATTGTATCGCAGTGGACAGCCTAGCCAGAGGGGCCAGCAGCTTCTTGCCACACCTGAATAGTGTCATTCCTCCTTACAATCCTCAGAAGGACCAACACCTAGTTGACTATTTTGCAGGCAAGGCTTCATCTCAGCATCACCGGGGAAGAGATTCAGTAAGTTCTTTGTGTTTCCTTGACTCTTCTCTTCCAGGTTGTGTGTGTGTGTGTGTGTGTGTGTGTGTGTGTGTGTGTGTATTCCAGACCAATACGACCTGGGGACATTAAGACAATAGGCGATTCTAGATTGAACATACACACACACAGAGTGTGAAGGCATCTTATTCTTCTGAGAACTCACTTTTGGGAGTGATTGGAAATAGGTAATTTTGTTTGAAAAGGGATAGGGATGGGTATAATGAAGACTTTTTAAAACTGGAGCTGTGATTTCACTAGGTTAGCTCCTGATGGGTATCTGATGAGCAATTTAATAGTCTTAGATGCCTCAAGCATTGAGAGGTTCAAATGACTTGGCCAGGGTCATCTAGCCACAGAGATGGAACTGTCTGCTTTGTGATCCAATGTCAGCTCTCCAGACCCTTGGCACTTCTCTGAAATACCTGATGAGACCCACCAGCCATATTGCTTAAGTAGCTGTGTGACCTTGGGAAGGTCATTTCCCTTCTATGAATCACATCCTCCTAATCTATAAGATGAAGGGGATGTAGCCCTGACTAGATCTGAATTCCTTGAGGCTCATGTTTCAGAGGAACATAGAGGCAAAGCTGGAAAGGAAGGTAAAGGCCTCAAGCCCACCTCCCACATCATTAGCACCTGAGATACCAAGAGGTTAAGTCAATTTTGCCCAAGCTTAGTTACAGAAGATAATGTCAGAGGCAGGATTTCAACCTGAGTCCTCTGACCTCAAATCCAGGGTTCTTTTTCTTTGGAAAATGAAGTGAATATCAATTTTTTCTCTGATGCTCACTGTCTATGTGGCCTTGGGCAAGTCACTTAACCTCTCATGGGCCTTGGGATTGGACTGAATTACTTATGACATCCCTTCTGGCTTTAGCACTGTGATTGTATGATCCTACAAGGAAACATTAACCATCTAATAATGTGTGCTAGGTGCTAGGTGGGGTGGAGGGAGCAGGGTGAGATACAAAGTTTATTTCCAGACAAAATACCAACACAGCCACAAATATACATTGTAAGTTCAGTAGAGAGCTCCAGAATAAAGTAGTATGGGAGATGTGGGGAGGTGGACTTAATTATGTGGGGGTGTAGGGACAGGAATCAGGGGAAGTTTCCTAGAGAAGGTTTGTTTCAGCTGGGCTTTAAACAATAGAAAGAAATGAATAGGATCAGAGAGGACCATAAATTCAGAGCTGGAAGGGAGGGCCCCTTTAGTCCAAATCCCTCTACAATTGAGGCAACAGGCCCAGACAAAGTTACTATCCTACAGGTAGTAAATTTCAGGTCTAAGATACAAATCTGGCTCCCTTCCACAGATAAAGAATGGGAAGAAGGGCATTAAGCACAGAGGTGGGAGGGGATGATGATTTTTTTTTGGAGGGCAACTTCATTTGCAGATTTGTACAGTTTATCTAAATTGTATTGCACAAGCTCTTTTTGTGGTGGTTAAGAATTGGAAATCGAGGAGATGCCCATCAATTGGGGAATGGCTGAACAAACTGTGGTATATGTGATTGTGATGGAATACTGTTGTGCTATAAGAAGTAACAGGATGATTTCAGAAAAACCTGGAAAGCCTTACATGACTTGATGCAAAGTGAAGTGAGCAGAACCAGAAGAACGTTGTGCACAGTAACAGAAGTGCTGTTCAATGAAGACTTAGCTCTTCCCATCAATACAATGATCTAAGACAATTCCAAAAGATTCATGATGGAAAATGCTATCCACATCCAGAAGAAGAACTTTGGAGTCAGAATGCAGATCAAAGCATACTATTTCCCTTCCTTCCTTCCTCCCTTCCTTCCTCCCTTCCTTCCTTCCTTCCTTCCTCCCTTCCCTCCTCCCTTCCTCCCTTCCTTCCTCCCTTCCTTCCTTCCTTCCTTCCTTCCTTCCTTCCTTCCTTCCTTCCTTCCTTCCTTCCTTCCTCCCTCCTTCTCCCTCTTTCTTTCTTGTCTTTTGTACAAAATTACTAATATGGAAATGTTTTACATGATTGCACATGTATAACCTATGTTGGATTGCTTACCGCCTCAAGGAGGGGGAAGGGGAAGAGGGAGGGAGGGATAGAATTTGGAACTCAAAACTTAAAAAAACCCCAAATATTAAAATTGTTTTAACACGTAATTGGGAAAGAATAAAATATTAAAAAGTAAATGATATTACACAGAGGTAAGAGATCAGGCCGGAATGGGTGCGGAAGGCTTTGTACAAAGCCAGGCAGAGGAGGTAAACAAAAGGAACATTTTTGTTCCTGTATCATGCTCTGTTCTGAGCATTTTGCTTGGCTAGGGGAGGCTTCATGAAAATTTGAAAACACAAAAGCAAAATGCTGAGGAAATTTATTTATGTAAAGCATCAGAAAAAAAGTGGCAATGCATGAGGAAATAAGCACCTACCATGAAGTATGTGCATGGAGTGGAGATTGAGGAAGGAGACAGAACTAATACTGGCATGAACTACTCCTATATAGTGATATTGGGCTTTGACTGTGTCAGCACAGTCTGTTCTTTTAGAGAAGCCCCCACTGGTCTTGAGTTATAGCCAAACCAGAGGCCTAACAACAGTGCTCTGGGTGGGCTCTGCTGAGTATTTTTATGGGTTTGCTTTTCTCTACTATCTCAGGTTCCTGTATACCCATTTTATCTTTGCAGTGGTCTAAAAGGGTAATGGAGGTAAAGAAGGAGGAAGAGGAGAGAGAAGACATGGGACCAATGGCCCAATACTTGATGAGGAGGAACAGAGCAGGTGCAGGTAAAAGAAAAATTATCCTTTCTCAAGGTCACTCTTTCCAAAGCAGAGATTTATTTAGTTCTGAATCTGGTCTTATGAGTATTTGCTTATAACTTGGGGTTGAGATCAAGGTATGGATTTTTAAAGCCATGTCAGGTAACTAGTTGGAAAGTAGGATGCTCAGCACACAGTATGTCCTTAACTTTTTGAGGTGGAATTTGTAGAGGGCAGCCTACCATACTCTCCTAAAAATATCCCCGCCTCCCATTGTATTTATTGTCTTCTTAGTGAGTGGGGAAAGGGTAGAAGGAAAGAGAATTTAGAACTGAAAATAGTAATAAAAATTAAAATAAAGACAGAACAAATTGGAAAAAATCCCCACACCTGCTCAGTGTCAAGATTGCTGGGCTAGTGTGATATCCTCTCCCTTCCTGAAATTCTGATTTTTTGGCTTATTTCTTTGGAGTAAGGCATTGCCTTACTCCCAAGAGACCCCAGTTTTAATGCAAATATATTCCCTGGGAAGAGATGAAAAGGCAGGGTGAGAGATGAGGAAAAGAATAGAGATTTTAAAAGATTAGAGAAAGGAGAAACAAGAGATCTGAAAAAAGTGAGAAAGAAGAAAGGTGAGAAATGAGAGAAAGAATCTAGGAAGATAGAAAAAAAGAGAGGAGAGAGAAAAGGAAGAGAGATGAGAGTGAAATGAGATAGGAAAATGAGAAACAAGAGAACTTTTATGTCTGTCTTTTGCATTTTCATATTTCCCCTTGTGTTTCTATCTATATGGCAATGTCAGAAAAGGCATGCCGTGTGGTCCTCCCTCTGCTTGTGTGCACCCCAGCTTTGGGTTGTGGCTGTATCTGCTCCTAGTGTACCCCTCTGCTGCCCCTGTTTCCTTGGCCCAGGTTCCTTAGTTTCTGTGCGCTGAGCTGACCATGTGCTTATAGATGCAGTTTCTTAGCATATGTGACTGATTTGGAGGCAGGAGAAGCCTCTTCCACTTCACCAGCCTCACCATCACTAAACTATGCCTCCCTCTCTACCTCCCCCCATCTCCCTCCTGAGGCCTCTATTTCCTCATCTGTCAAAGAAGGATAAAATGCTGGTAGTGAATGAGATAATACATGTAAAGGGCCATGGGAGCCTTAAAGTACTATATACCAATGTGAGCTACTATTTTTACAACTCCATAGATGCTGGTCTATTCTCGACTCAATGCTTAAAGTATTTAAAAGTATTTCTTCTCTTTGTCCAGCTGGAGACTCCTTGGCCTGCCTCCCCACCCTATTCCCAACCAAACCCTTCAGCTGAAAGGCAGCTGATTCCTGATTGAGGTTATCTCCTTAGGTCCACTGCCCTGAATATCATAACTCCCCAGGCTTATGAAGATGGATTCTGATGCTGCTTATAGTCTACTGAGATGAAAGAATTTTCCATAGAGCCAAAGCCATAGTTTGAGTATCACCATCCATAACCTTTTGAGGTTGATCAAATTTGTTTGATGATTGGATACAAACAACGTCTGATGATTCCCACACCAGAAACTAGTCGTTTCTTGTCTCTTAAGCTATATTTGATTTCACATTTCATGACATTGACTGTATATTGGAAAGAAGCCTGGCTCTGATGGCAGAAGACCTACTTTTAGATCTTACACTCGACACCACTTGTGTGACCTCGGTCATTTAATCTTCCTGGGAATCAGTTTCCTTATCTGTAAAATGACAAGCCTGGGCTAGATCACCTTTCAAGTCCTTTCCATCTATAGATCTATGACCTTATGAACTTCCACTTGCTTTGACATTCTAGAGCTCTGCCTGAGGGGTTAGGGGGCTTCTCTAATACTGTTGATCATGAGCCCCCATCTAGTGTGCTTCCCCAGGTTAGCTCACCTTCTGACAGAGGAGACAATATATAAATAATAAAATACCCAGAGAATAGATGGGAGATAATCTGAGAGTAGCAGTTGGGATGATGGGAAAGACCTCGTGCAGGTCAGCTGTATTGGTGGTGGTTGTTGCTGCTGCTGCTGTTATTGCTTGTGGACAACTTAGCAATCATTCACCTGGGCGTTGGTCCTCTTCTGGGAGAAAGTATTTGTGGTACATAGGTATGAGACTTCTGAATTGTCTATGTGCTACATGCCTTTGGTCTCTTATTTCTCAAACTAGCCATATTTCCAAATATACTTTTTGCCATCCGTATCTGTGACAAAGAAGTCACCGAATATCAAAGTAGCTGTTTACTTGATTTGGAGGCTCTTGAGTCTTTCATAGAATCTTTCTGCCTCTTCTATGCCCTACAATAGCAATGGATACATCTCTTGTAGTGTTCTTGCTGGCCCCTTTTATTGCTTATGTTTATTATGAGCGTTGCAAGGAGAAATGACATGATGTCCCATGAAATGATGCTTTTTGTCCCTACTGTTGCATGAGGCAAGTGAAGGGGCTACAGTGCTGAGCTTGGGGTCAAATCCCACCTCAGATACTTGCTAAAGCTGTGTGTGACCCTGGGCAAGTCTACATAACCTCTTTCATTCTCAGTTTCCTCTTTTGTCAAATGAGGATAATACTAGCACCTACTTTAAAAAGATGACTTTGAGGATCAAATGAAAAAACAACATATGTAAAGCACTTTGCAAACCTGAAAGTGCTATATGAATGCTAGCTATTATTATGTAACATATAAATATAAAATAATATATAATATAATATATGAATGCTAGCTATTATTATATAATATATAAATATAAAATAATATATATCATATACAATATATATGAATGCTAGCTATTATTATTATATAATATGTACCACATCGTACATAAATATAAAATTATATATAATATACATTATATATATATGAATGCTAGCTATTATTATTAATGGAACTGATTCTTTCCATGATACCACACTGACTGATGAATAATCTCATACTTATAGAACCTACAGTTACAATCATATTTATTCATGATCTAAAAAGTATGTGAGAGGGCGCTCTGCTCTCCTTCCTATCACTCTACCATGGTCACTGTATAAGCGGAAAGGGTGGTAGGATACTTAGGGTCCTTTTCCGGCATTCTGGTAATGATCTTCTCTAATGAAGACAGCCTGGCCAATGGGCCCCTGACTCCACCCATTCCTGAGATTGTCCTCAAGGCCTTTCTTGCCCAGCAGACCTTTCTCCTTGGACTACTGGTATAGAAGTCCAGGGCATGCGCACAGGGGCGAGGCACTCATTGCATTGTAGATGGATCCAAATGTTAACAGAACTCACTGGGGTGGCACACACAACTGTCAAATCAATCCTGCCAACTGTGTTTGTGGAGCAGAAATGTAGGAAAATGGATTATTTTAATTGCTAATTGTTCTTAAGACCCCTAACAGGGAATTTTAAAAATTGTGCTGCAAATTTCCTTGTCTACAGGCGTAGGAAAGGAATTAAAGTTTATTCAGAAACTGACATGCTGCTGATTGAAGCACAAAGAAGAGTAATCAGGGTCGTTTTATTTATTTTTTTTCATCTGGCTTTTAACATTCACATAGAAAATTATTTCAAGGGCCAAATGCTAGGAGGAAATAAGTCCGTAAACAGATTTCCTAATCAGTCATATGTACCGATTACTTAGGAATATTTTCTCCACCCTCCCTTCTATTATCCCTCCCCATCAGTACCTAATCAGTGCCCAAATATAACTTTAATTATTCTTTTGTTTATGACACTAAATGATGTATTGAATGGGGAGGGGAATTAACATTAGCACTGTACTATTCTGAATGACATAGAACCTCTCTGTGGTTCTTAGATCATGGGATCATAGATTTCTATAGAACTGGAAGAGGGGCCTCAAGGGCTATTGTACAACCCTCTCATTTTAAAGATGAGGAAACTAAAGCCCTTCCTTGTTCAAAGGTCATGCAAGTAATACGTTAAGCATGTGGAATTTGAACCCAGGTCTTCTGGCTCTGAGGACAATTCACTTTCTACTCCTCCAGGCTGCTTCTTTTACATAGTCAAACCCATCCTCATAATATACCTGCACCAAGTACCAAGAAGAGCCAAGCAATAACAACAGCTGATATTCATTGGTACAAAGCTTGCAAAGTGTTTTTAAGTATGTTAGCTCATTTTGAGCCTCACAGTAGTCCTGTGAGGTGGATACTATTATTACCACCATTTTACAGATGAGGAAACTGAGGTCCAGAAGACAGGTCAAGCAGCTTAGCTTTGTGTGTCAGCTCTAGGAGTACCTGTCAGGGGTCAGAGGTAGTATTTGGACCCAGGCCCTCCTAATTCTAGGTCCAGTACTCTTTCTACTACTCCATTGAATGGAGAAATTAAAACTGACTCTCAAATATCCATAGCCAAGCATGCCTTCTCAATCAGGGCTCCTCTCTGAGGGTCTTGTAACTGTGCTCTAATGAGACATATGATTACTCTTCTTTGTTCTAAGATTTAGGTAAGGAAGTGATGCCAGGGAATTTAGGCAGGATTAAAACATCTCCCTGTGGAACAATCCCTGATGGATTAATCAGTTGACACTTCTCATATTGAAGGAATCATCTTTCCTTTCACCAAAAGGACTCTTCTTAGTTCCCTGTGAGAAAGTTGATGATATGATAGCAAAAATTTTACGCCATCCTGTGGGTCATTATTCATTTTATGACTTGCTCTTCAGTCAGAAAACACCATGCACCATGTTGGATATGTTTTTGCTGCTGACTTTCATGTTCGTGGTTGGCCATTCCTTTTCTAAACTTCTGGGAAAGAGGAGTCTAAAACCGAGCTCATAATCTCTCCCTATCCCCCACCCCCAACCTCTGCCTTTGTTTTTATTAATGATATTTCCATTAACCTCGTGTATACTCTCCCTCATATTCCCAATCAAAGTCATCACCAAATATGACTGTTTTTCTTGACTATCCTTTTTTATTATTATAAGAGTGATGAAAAATCAACAAGTACAAATATTTCCATATACGAAAAACTAGAAAAAGGTTGCATATGTGAACCAATGAAACTATTACATACAGCTTAGCTAATATATACATATTTACGTATGTATGTATGTATTTAAAAGAGCAGCTCCAGAGCTACCTTGTTTATTTCTGTCTGCTTCCAACTTTTTTACTCTTTGGCTTATTTAAAAATAATTTTATTGCTACCTTTTGTTTTTATATCACCTATTTCCCCCTGTATCTCTCAAATATCTACCTTTTGTAACAAAGAATAAAAAAGAAAACAATTCAGTAAAACTAATCACACAATTAAAAAGTCTGACATTCAATTATATTGTTATCATTTCATATATTGGTCTTCACATAGATTTAATTTCATATTATTCATATTTCACATATTCATATTTCATATATTATGTATATGTTACTTACTAGTAATAATAGCATCCACCTCACATGATTATTATGAGGTCCAAATGAGCTAATGTACTTAAAAAGCATTTTGCAAACTTTATACCAATCAGTGTCAGCTGTTGTTACTGCTCTGCCTCTCTCGTACAGGTGTATATGATGATGCATTTGAATACATGAAAATCAATTGGCTCATAATAATCCTTTCCATCATTCCCTATATCCATAACATTGATGATTTCTTTCAGCAAAATAATATTCCTTTACATTTGTGTACCACAATTTGTTTTGCAATTCCCCAATCAATGGGCACCTTTGTTTCCAGTTCTTTGCTACCATGAAAAGTGCTGCTATAAATATTTTGGTATAGATGGTACCTTTCTTTTTGTTTTGACCTCCTTGGGAGGAGGGAACAGGATATGCCTAGCAATGGAATCTGTAGGTCAAAGGATATAGACGTATTAGCCACTTAATTTTGAAAAATTTAAATTGTTTGCCAGAGTAGTTGTTATCAATTCAATGCTATTCCATTAAAGCTTTAATTTGTTCATCTTCCCACAACCCCTCTACCAATGATTATTCCATTTTTGACATATTTTCCCATTTGATGGGTGTGAGGTTAAGGGTTATGTTGATTTGTGTTTCTCTCATATCATTAGAGATTTGGAACATTCTTTCATATAGCTGTTAATAGCATGCAATTCTTTTGAGAAGTATTTGCGTTTCTCCAAAGGACTCATGATGGAGAGGGCAATCTACATCCAGAGAAAGAACTATGAAGTATGAATACAAATCGAGGCACACTTCATACTCGCCTTTTACCCCCCCCCCCATTTTTTTCCTCTCTTTTGTATTTGTTGTTGGGTTGTGGGTTTTTTTTTTTTGGTTCTGTTTATTCTTTCTCATGAGTCATTCCGTTGGTCATGGTTCTTCTCCACAACTTGACTAGTGCGTAAATTAATTCAAT
>CM053623.1:46913014-46943368 GCA_028646595.1 Phalanger gymnotis | reverse complement strand
ACATGTAATAATTGCTAATATTTATATAGCCCTTTAAAGTTCAAAAAATACCTTACTTTTATATGTCATTTAATTTCACACCAACCATTGAAATAGATAGTATAGGCAATATCATTCCCATTTTACAGATGAAGAGACTGAGGCTCAGAAAATTTAGGGATTTATTTGCCTCTGATCACACTGCTAATATCAGGGTTAAGATCCAAACTTGCAATTCTCTCCGACTCCAAATGCAGCCCTTGTTCCCCTAAACCATATTTCGTCTCTTCAGATTCTGAGTGGATCAGTTTTAACTTGGTTTAAACGTCAGTGCCACACTGTTGATGCAGAATCTCTCTCCAGTAGGTTCAGGCCCATCTGGAAACACATGGCCCAAGTGAGCTTCACACTGCCAAAGGAAAACTTATCATTAGTAACTGGAAGTGCTCTGTGGCTTCATTTAGATAAAAACAAGTCAGTGATTTTTAAACAAACGTTTAGTGATGTCTTTTGCTGTCGTATCATCTGTTTCTAAATATATTCCTTCCTGCAGGAGTGTGCTGTTAAATGTTTAACAATCAGCTCTCTAAAAAACCTAACACACTTTTGATCTGTATCATTCACAATTTCCTCATCAGTTCCTTAAGTCTTAAACATTCAACAAAACAATAAATCAAGCCCTGATTTGCAGCATTTGTTGATTTCGGAGGCATAAGTGCTCACACTGAAAATTTGATAATCGGCTCCTTCGAGGAATTATTTCCCCTAGCATGGAAGTCATCCCTTGGAACAAAGATTAAAAAAAGAGAGAGAGAAAAATAGTTCAACAATAGCAAGGGACACATCATCTCTGTCTGTTACGATATGTGCCATATTCCACCCACACAGCCCTTTGCTTCTGCAATGAAGAGGAGGAGGTGAAGCTTTTTATTTTTTTCATGGCTGACTGTTCATTATAAGTTATGTAAAAGATAACTGCATTTTTGTCATAGCAAAAGGTCTGGCTTTAAAAGAAAATGGTGGGGGGGGGGCAGGAATTAACTGAAAGGATAGAGAATTTAAAGGACCTTATGGAATATCTGGTACCATCCCAATATTTTATAGTGTTTGGTAAACCTGAGCACTATGTCTAGGGAAGTTATCATCATCATCATCAGAACCACCACCACCACCACCATCATCATCATCATCACCACCACCACCACCATCACCACCATCATCATCATCCTTATTATCAATGAATAAAACAAGAGTCATAGAGATGAAGTGAATTTCCTAAAGTCACTAATTGACATAGATGCCAAGGGTCAGAGTCATGAATTGATACCTAGGTCTTTATTTCCAAAACTAGCTCTCCAATGCAATTTGCCACCTAATGTACGTCTAAAAAGCAAACACTGTCCTGTCAGCCTTTCCCTATGGGAAACTCCTTCCACCAAAGCAGACTGAAATCCATGACTTGAAAAATTCAGGAAAGTTCTTGGGACACCTAACGGTTAAGTGCTCAGGCTCACACAGCTAGAGTTGGAGGGGAGATCTGAACTCAGGTCCTCTGCTTCTAAGCTCAGCACTCTAGCCACCATGCTACCTACCACCATCTCAAATTCCTCAGGACTACCTCGAAAAAGATTCAGATGGTAGCCATGTGCCTTGAAAAGGTTAAACCAACTGAGCACAGAAGAGGGATGTTTTTGAAACCTACACATTCACACAGAATGGTTCAATAAAAATATAGATCAATAAATGTGTAGTCATAGCACCTGAATTTAAATCTTGGCTGTGCCTGATATTACCTGTGTGATCATGGGAAAATCATTTAACTTCTTTTGGTCAAATATCAAGTAGAGCTAATTTACATAGCATTTACTATGTGGAAGGCACCGGAGGTCCTGTGCTAACTGCCTCAGTCTCCCTGTCTGTGAAAGAAGGGGGTTGACTATTCTGTGAGCTTCTTGAGGATAGGGGTTGTCTTTTGCTTTTCTTTGTATCTCCAGGGCTTAGTACAGTGCCTGGCACATAGTAGGCACTTAATAAATGTTTACTAAGCCCTATGCCTAAAGTCTCTACAGCTATGGTCCTATGCTCTCTTTAGTATATTCTTTTTTAACTGGACCATAACACTTTACTCAGTTCAATTACTTTTAATATTTTCCTCCTGGTCTTTCAAGGTAATTAACATGATATCCTTCATGGTGGCAATATGGTGCCATGGATAGCAAGCCAGGCTCATAAGTGGGAAGATCTGGGTTAAAGTTCTACCTTTGAATACATACTGGCCGTGTGATCCTGGACAAGTCACTTATCTCAGCACCCCAGGAAGCTTTCTCGGAGCCTCCCCTTGCAGAAGAGATGATTGACTTAAATTTCTGAAGGGGTCTCCTTTATCTAGAGTTTGCTACACCAAAGGAACCACAGATCTAACCACAGATCTAGAAATAAAGTGAAACAAATACAACCTCACCTTCAGGGTCCCTTACTGTATCTGAACCTTACTTTGACAACATTTGCCATTTGAAAAAAACTATTTAAGGAATAATTTCCGTTGGAAGACAGGGAGCGATAGTTTTTATTCTTGTCTTCATATTCCCAGTACCTAGCACAATGCCTGACATCAAGTAAGTGTTTAATAATTTTTTTTTGAGTGGGAATGAATTTCCAGAATGCTACAAACTTCCAAGAGAGCTCTCATTAACAGAAGGAATTGAGCACAAAAGTTAAGAATTGTCTCTTCATTTTTAAAAAATGCCATTTGCCTCCAGCAGGGGTTCTTAACGTCTTTTGTGAATATGGCCCCCTTCTTACAATAATGTTTTTAAATGCTTAAAATAAAATACATAGGATTACAAATGAAGTCAATTATGTTGTAATACAGTTATCAGAATATGAAAAAAGTTCGAGCCCAATTTAAGAACTCCTGGTCTACAGTCTGCTTTCTTAGAATCTTAGTCTGATTTCTTTTCTGACTATCTATTGGCTTGTCTGTAATGATTTGCAAGATTTCCTTAGAGTTAAACATTATCCATTTTCTAGCCCCTATAAAGGAATCTCTAATTGTTCACATGAGTATAGGTTAAGGCTGATGAGAGGGAAGATTCTACTACAGCACAGGTAAAGATGGCAGTATCTCAAGCTGATACTCTCCTAAAGTCAGCTTTAGCTTCTTTCTCCTAGTAACTTGGCATACTCCTCCTTAATGCTAGTATGAGGGCATGGGTACTTTGGCAAAGCCTTCATCCTAGTTATTTATCCTTAATCAACCCCAGGGGATGGGGAGAGGTGAAAGGGATCGCTTTAATTTCCTGTCCATTCCCAAACCTGATTCGGATTCTGCTCCTAACCCCTTGGGAAAGGCTGAAGCTGGAGAGGTCAAGGCTTGAGAAGGTGCCTCAGGAGGATTGTGATTTTTCTTTTAATCTTGAGAACCATGTAAGGGGCTAGAATTACTTGAATTTTTTTATTCTGAACTTAAGGAACACCAAACAAAATTATCATTTCAGAAATACTTTTTAAGTTGATTACTGATGAAAAATGTGTGTTATGTAGTTACAAGACAGCTCCTGTGATCTGATGTTAAAAACTGAGAATGTCAACAAAAAGGATGGAAGAAAATATTCATTTTCATTTCTGGGTAACTTTAAAGTAAACGCACCTGTTTGCAAACGACCTCTACCCGAGATTTTAGCAAGGAGTGGTCTGGCCGCCTCAGGATATTGGTTCTACTTTCATCAGAGCCAGATGCACCATGAGCCTGTGTGAATGAAGGCCACCCAGTGCCAGAGCAGAATTTTTTTTCAGAACTGCGGAAGAGACCAACAATAATCACAATTCTTAATAAGTAGTCCACTTAATTATCACGACACAAAGGTTCATTTTCCCACCAAAAAACTCCCAAAAACCAAAACCCAAAAATGAAACGCTACTTCCTCTCCCTGGCCCTACTAGTTTCCTGTTGTACCACTGAAAAGCAGTATGGCACAGTTAAAGGCTGGTCTTGGTGCTAGAAGCTAGATTCCAATCTAAGCAACACAGTGTGGAGAGTGCTGGGCTCAGACACTTAGTAGCTGTGTTATCCTGGGCAAGTGACTCACTTCCTGTTTGCCTCAGTTTCTTCATTTATAAAATCAAGGGTTAGACTCAATGACCTCTAAGGTGCCTTCCAGCACTAAATCTCTTGCCTTTTATTATATACTTGCCACGTGATCACAACCAAGTCACTTGACCTCAAATAAGTGTTTAAGACCTTAAGTTATTAATGAGGCCAATCTGCTTCAGGGAAGGGAATTTAAATTGACGATCTCACAGGTCAGGACAAAAATGAACCCCCCCCCCCAACATTTAGCATTAACACTGTTTAGAAAATCATTTAGTGTTACTTTGACGGTAAGATCTGGCTCAATACCGTATAATAGTTACATCTTACAGTATCTTAACATGTTCAGGATAATTCAGCTTTTAAAAATATTGCAACAGGACACTGGCATGGCCGATATTCATGTTGGTGGGAAAACCAGAGGGAATGGTGAAGGGAGATGGAGGACAGAAAGATTTCTTCCCTTAGTTTTCACTAAATCAAACCGGTAAGAAAGCTGACTGTGAGAAAGTCATGTGTTTAAAAATGCCCTTTTTATTAAAACATTGAGAGTGATCGCATAGAACATCAGCAGCTATAAGCCCCACTGTGAGATGAAACGAGCCACAGATGGGAAACATAGTTTATTATTTTATTAGTTGTGTGACCCTGGACAAGTCAATTTCTGTCTGCCTCGGTCTCCTCAACTATAAAATGGGATAACAATAGGATTTATGTCCCAGGGTTATTATGAGGCTCAAATAAGGTAATGTTTATAAAGCACTTAACACAGTGTCTGGCACATAGCAAATATTTTTTATATCCTTCCTTCCTTTCCTTCCTTCCTTCCTTTCCTTCTCTTTCTTTCCTCCTTTCCTTCCTTCCTCTCTCCTTTCATTCCTTCCTCCCTCCTTTCCTGCTCTCCTTTCCTTCCTTCCCTCTTTCTTTTCTTTCCTTCCTTCCTCCTTCCCTCCCTAGTTTCCTCCCTCTCTCCCTCCTTTCCTTCCTTCCTCCTTCCTTCCTCCTTCCTTCCTTCCTTCCTTCCTTCCTTCCTTCCTTCCTTCCTTCTTTCATCCCTCCTTCCTTCCCTCCATCCCTCCTCTCCTCCCCATCTACATGCCTACTATTTCTTAAAACAAAAAGTATTCCAAGACACGACATTCATCTAATTCTATCTGGCCTAAAAAAAAAAAAGACCTAGGAGATGTCCTTTTATTATTCTCTTCCCCTGCCCAGATATTCTATATTGACTCATGTTTGCTGATATTTACTAAGAAAATTCATCTTTTTAAACTACAGTTTCATAAATGGTAAATGATACTTATCATTAAGGCTTGAGAACTAGAGAGAAACAGTTATAAATAATTCTTAATTCCAAAACAATGATAAAAAAACAAATTTTCTAAAATTAACAGTTTTATGGGAATAAGCCCTTTGTAGACATAATTAACAGAATCTAGATATATGCCCTAATAGGACAGGCCCAATTTGTACAAATAAACAACCTGATTTAGGAGCTTTTAAAATTTAAAAGCATTTAGAAAAGTGGGTCCCTACATTTAAGTGACTGGCACATTTCTGTAAAACAAAGTAAGAAATAGGAGTATTTGAGACCTATCCTTATTTATTCCTAATTTATTTTTAATTTCAAATCCTGAACTCCCTACTCCGCCAAATCAATACAGAGTGACACCTAGTGGTACATGATGAAACTCACATCTCAGAAAATTTTCTATTAATTTTATGGAATTCATAGCAGGGTTTTAAGCAATATCTTTTACTTGCCTGCCCCATATATCAGACTAGGATGATCTGAAACCAAACTTAAGGAGAAATTTTCAGTTCACATCAATTTTAAGGAGAACTATTTAAAAAATTGTGAAATATGTTTTACGACCGCGAGATAATTCAATGAGAATTCAACATAACTTTACATTTACTGAAAACAAACCATTTTCATGAGCACTTAGAAAGGTAGCTTATGGAACAGGGAGACTGTTATATGACTCTGTGAAGCAAGATGCTAGAGCCCTCCTGGCCATTCATTATTTTTCCCTAAGCTTGCAAATAAATTAAGAGTTCCCAGACTTGAATTTGGGTAAACGGGAGCTGCCAAAGAAGTCACTCAGTGTTCAAGCTAATGATCGAATGAGTCTTATGAATGAGTCTGGAATGTCAAGGACTTCTTGTTTGGGATGGAATCAGGAAAAGAGGGTAGAATGATTAGTTCTCACTGTTAGGGTTGGATAGACAGCTTATGGTCATTCATTCACCCAACAAACATTAGTAAAGGCTATTGTCATGGTTCAAACCAATTTCTATGGTTGACTATGGGTCAAGTGGGACATCTTAAGTCTGAATACTAGCCCAGCTTGTAAGTTTGCCTACAAAGTGGATGGGGAGATAAACATGAACAAAAGGAACCAAGGCTGGAACTTCTTAAATCTAAGCCAAGCTTTGAATTCCATTTCTTCTTCTCTGCCTTTAATAAAAGGGACCACTTTTCCACTTGCCTTTTTAACACATACACCTCTACAGTCAATTTTCTTACAAGTTTACTTTAATGGAAATTTAGTGAACATACTTTCCTTTCTGTCTTGTATATCTTTTTTTTTTTTTGACAAAACTCTGTAGAGACTGGAAGCCATTTACCGGTGTGTGTGTGTGTGTGTGTGTGTGTGTGTGTGTGTGTGTGTGTGTGTGTGTAGGTTTCACTTCTTTATTGAGAAATACTTTTCCCAGACTTTGAAAATTGGATACTTCAAAGAAAACCAATTCACAGTAAAACCAAAACCAGACATGCATGTGTGTGCGCACGCACACTCACACACACACACAACTGTCAGAAAAGCTCCTTCCATGTAGAAAAAGGGGAAAAAACAAAAAAATAAAAATTCAACATTAACAAGGTCCAGACCTCACACACACAAAAAAAACTGAAATTAATTTTTTGACTACTGAAAATTCAGATTTTCAAGAATTGATTTTTAAAATTTTTTTTTAATATAAAGTGGCATCAGCTTCTTCCATCTATGGTATAGTGAAGAAAGTGTCCACATATGTTGAGCTAATATCTGTGAAAGGACTATTTGGCTTTGAGGCATATCTATCTAGTTTTCCTGGTCTACAAGGTAGCATCAACCTTGCCTGCCTTCTGAGTAGCTTCCTTCCTGACCAGATAAGCTTGATTGCTAAGAATGATTCTGGAGCATGTGCAGTAGCTCCAAACAGACAATGTCTAGTAGCAGGCCTGTGATTTCCCCTGCATGGCTCGAGTCAATGTGAACAAATGCTCTTCTAATATCTGTTTCTGTTTCTGTGGAAAAGTAGCCTCCAGCATGGAAGCTGTAATGGGTTATCTCAATTCACTGAGCTGTAGTAAGGAGACAATAAGAATTATAGCTAACATTTATATAATATTTACTACAACTCTGGGAGGTAGGTGCTATTATTATCCCCATATTACAGATGAGGAAACTGAGGCAAAAAGAGGTTAAGTGGCTTGCCCACAGTCACATAGCTGGTAAGTGTTCGAGGCTGGATTTGAATTCAGGTCTTCCTAACTTGAGGTCCAGTGCCCTAATCACTGAGGTACTCTGCTGCCACCAAGTGGAAAGGTTTCTGTATCTGGGTTCAAGACTTGGCTCTTCCACTTACAACTTGAATGATCTTAACTTCTTTGGGTTTCAGTTTTCTCATCTATAAAACAAGGTGGTTGGACTAGATGGCCTCCCAGGCTCCTTCTGGTTCTAAATCTCTAACCCTAACATTGTGTCCAGTGAAGGGCAGGCCAAAGGACCTAGGGTGATAAGAAGATATTAAAAGACATAAATATTTCAAAGTATTACAAAATACAAAAACGGATAATTTTGATTATATAAAATTAAAAAGATTTTGTACAAACAAAACCAATGCAACCAAAATTATAAGGAAAGCAAAAAACTGGGGAAATTTTTTTTGCAACAAGTATCTTTGATAAAGGCCTCATTTCTCAAATATATAGAGAACTGCATCAAATTTATAAAAATACAAGTTATTTCCCAAATGATAAATAGTCAAAGGATATGAACATGCAGTTTTCAAAGAAATCAAAGCTACCTATAGTCACATGAAAAAATGCTCTAAAACACTACTGATCAGAGAAATGCACATTAAAACCACTCTGAGGTACTACCTCACACCTATCAGAGTGGCTAATGTGACAAAAAAGGAAAATGCTGGATATTGGAGAGGATATGGGAAAACTGGGACACTGATACACTGCTGGTGGAATTGTGAACTGATCCAACCATTCTGGAAAGCAGTTTGGAATTTTGTCCAAAGGGCTATAAAACTATACCTATCCTGGACTTTGATCCTGCAATACCACTGCTAGCTCTATATCCTAAAGACATCCAAAAAAGACCTATTTGTACAAAAATTTTTATAGCATCTCTTTTTGTGGTGGCTAAGAATTGGAAATGAAAGAGATACCCATTATTTGGGGAATGGCTAAACAAGCTCTGGTGTATGATTGTAATGGAACATGATTGTGCTGTAAGAAATGACAAGAAGGATAACTTCAGGAAAAACCTGGAAAGACTTACATGAATTGATACATAGTGAAGTGAATAGAGCCAGAAGAATGCTGAACGCAGTAACAGCAATATTGTTTGATGAAGAACTGTGAATACTTAGGTATTCTCAGCAATATAATGATCCAAGACAATCCCAAATGACTAATGGTGAAGTATACTACCCACCTCCAGAGAAAGAAATGATATTGTTTGAATACAGACTGAAGCATGCTATTTTTCACTTTCTTTCTTTCATTTTTCTTTTGTTTGAGTCTTTTATAAAACAACAAATATGGAAAAGTTTTACATAATTGCATACATATAACCTATATCTGATTGCTTACCATCTCAGGGAAGGGGGAGGCAGGGAGGAAGAGAGGGAGGGATAGAATGTGGAACTCAAAACTTTAAATAAGAATGTTAAAAAAATGCTTCAAAGCTTAATGGAGTGATGATTTAGTTTGTGTTGGTCCTCCCTCTAAAAAATTTCAGATTGCAAAATTGGCAGATCGCAAAAGTCAGATGATTTTTATGAATTGCTGTAGCAAAATAAAAAAATTAACTCGTCACCCGTCAGCCAATCTTGCAAAGAACCTCTCCTAATTTAGCTAGGTTGGTCCTTAAACAATCAGAGCATCATAGGATAACTATGATGAAAAGGACCTCAGAGTCCAACCCCTTAGTCTTTTTTCCTAATATTTATTTTCCATTTTCAACATTCATTTCTATAAGTTTTAAATTTTCTCTCCCTCCTTCCCTCCTTCCTCCCCCCTTCCTCACCAAGACAGCATGCAATCTGATATGGGCTCTACACATACATTCCTATTAAACACATTTTCACATTAGTAATGTTGCATAGAAGAATTACAACAAATGGGAAAAACCATGAGAAGGAAAATAAAACAAAACAAAACAAAAGAGAAAAGAGTCTGCTTCATTCTGCATCCTGACTCCATAGGTCTTTCTCTGAATGTGGATAGCATTTTCCATCGAGTCCTTTGGAAAAAGTTTTAGGTCCTTGAATTGTTAAGAAGGCTAAGTCTATCAAAATCAGTCCTTGCACACTGTGGCTGTTACTGTGTACAATGTTCTCCTGGTTCTGCTCACTTCACTCAGCATCAGTTCATATAATTCTTTCCAGGTTTTCTCGAAGCCTGCCTGTTCATCATTTTTGATAGCACAATAGTATTCCATTACATTCATATACCACCACTTGTTTAGCCATTCCTCAGTTGATGGGCAACCTCTCTATTTTCAGTTCTTGGCTACCACAAAGAGAGCTGCTATAAATATTTTTGTACATTTGGGTCCCGTTCCCATATTTATGATCTCTTTGGGATATAGCCCTAGAAGTGGTATTGTTGGATCAAAGGGCCAACCCTTTAGTCTTAAAGATGAAGAAACTGAGGCACGAAGACTCTATAGGGACTAGTACAGACTCATACGGCTAGTAAATGTCTTACAAATGAAGATCCAATATGTAGTTAATTCTTCCCTTTCCCTAAAAACCTTTTTGACGTTCACCCATAAATGTTATCTTTTTGTCTTAATAGCCCTAGAAGCATGTGAATATTTGTCTAACTACTGGTTTTTTTTGCTCATATGGACATTTATCTTTCTTAATTTTCTTTTCTTTAATGAGGTTGCAAGTTAAATGCCTTGCTTATCCTTGGGTTCTTCAGAAGAACAAACTTAGTTTCCTCCCTTTTGCTAATATTTCATACTTTTGTATTTTTGGTTAAGGTTAACTTTGCAGGATATGTTATTCTGGGGCAAAACCATTTTCCTTTGCTTTTTAGAATATCATATTTTAATGTTTTCCTTTTGTTTCTTACATACAAATAATAGCCTTCAGTGATTCTGACTTTTCTCTGTCTGTGAAGGTATTCTGTTTGACTGCTTATAAGATTTTTTTTGTTTGTTTGCTATTAGATTTCTGGAATTTGACAGTGGTGGTTCTAGGTGAGCTTTCTTTCTCTTGATGGTCCAAGGAGTCTATTGGTCTGTATATTTATCCGCTGTTTCTAATACTTCTGGAATACTTTCTTACATGATTTCCTAAAGTTTGGTATTCAGAATGTTCATTTTGTCATATTCCCCCCACCCCTCCCAGAGAACTGTGATTCTCCAATTATCTGGATGCATTTTATCCTCAAAGTTCATTGTGTTGGCTTGTAGAAAGGTCAATTTCCTACCAATCTTCTAGTCTTTTTATTTGATATAACAATCTTTCTTCCATTTCTGCATTTTTCATTCTCTTTTTTTTTTCTCCCAGAGAATCTACTGTTTTGGAGAGATTCTCCATAGTTTGTCCTTATCTATTCTCATCTGTCTTACAGATTGCTTTTTTTAAACAGTCCTAGTTCTCACCCTTATTTTTTCCACTAATTCTTTTACTGTTTTGCTGAATCACTGTGGAGCTCCTTGTATTTTTTCCATGATAACTTCTGGGAAGTCTCATGGTAATTGTTGCTGTACGTTTCTTCTCATATGGGGTTTGCAAATCACTTCTTTCATTCTATTTTGTTTATTCATTATATTGGAGACTCCTTCGGGTCGAGGGCCTACTTTTCTTTTTTAATCAGTATCCCTGCTGGCTTGCTTTTTTTGAAGGGGGCAGTTTATCTTGTGATGAGTTTTTTTCCTGCCCCTCCTCTGTTGCTGGTTGTTCTTTTAGTCTATTAGTTGAATTTCTTGCTATTTGGAAAGATGCTGAGTGTGGGGGGTGGAGAGGGAATGATCCAGGCTTAACCATTATGAGCCCTCAGCTACCTTGACAGAAGTCCTCAGATGCTAGACCTTCTAGTTAGCATTCATACAGTAGTCTGAGGTTTGCAAAGCACGTTAGATGCATTATCTCAAACTCCCTGCTGCCTGAAGCAGCTTTTTTCCCCCAGTTTTTGTTAGGACTAATTAATAAAGTTTTCCCTAATATCCAGCCTGAAATTTGCTTTCCTGCAGCTTCATATTTCTCCTGATTCTGCCTCCTGGGACCAAGAAGAAGAAGTCTAATCTTTCCTTTATATAATAGCCCTTAAGATACTTGAAGATAGCAATGCCATTTATCTTCCTTCTTATTTTTTCCAGATTAAACATCCCCAGTTCTCTCAAATCTCTCTCTAATAGTATTGTTCCAAGTCCCCTCACCATTCTAGTCATGCTCCTTTTGAAACACGCAGCTTGTCAATGTCCTTCCTAACATGCAGTTAACATCCCTGAGCCTTAGTTTTCTCGCCTATAAAATTGGGCTACTAGCTCAGCCAACTTCTGAGGGCTGTTGAAAGGATCAAATGAAATAAAACAAGTGAGAGCACTTTGTGGACCATAAACCATGCTGGAGAAGGAAGAGGTCACTAATTAGTAGCTTCCATTTGTAGAATATACATTTCCAAGTAATTCCACATACACGATCTCATTTGATCTACACAAAAATCCTGTCGTTGCTGAGCTATGCAGGGCAGCTATTAAAATCCATGAATTGACCAATTAATTGACTTATTAATCATAGGTTTGGCAAGAATCCTCATTATATCAATGAGGAAGTCAAGTCTCAGAGAAGTTGAGATTTGTCCAGGGTCTCAGTTTATAATTCCCTACTAAGCACTCAATATTGCATTAAGTGCTGTGAGAACACAGATATAGTTCTCAACCCTTAAGTATCATAGACAAAGCTGGAAAAGAACTTTAATGTCATCTGAGTCTTTCATTTCACAGGTGAGGAAACTGAGATCCAAAGAATGACTTGCCAAAGGACGTGCTAGTAGCAGAACAGAGACTCACATTCAGGTCTCCTGACTCTGAATCCAGTGTTCGTTACACCACGATTCCTCAACAATCTGACGGGTAGAATTGACCAACAACAGAGAATAACTGGAGAACAATTAGGTTTTGAGTATCTGGACTTAGGGAAAAGAAGGAATCAAAGGTTTCTGGAATAATGTAGGACTGGAGGTGGGAGCTTAAAGGATGAGCATGTTTTAGGTAAGTGGAAGGAAGGAGAGAGGGGCCTTTGGAGAGTAGAGGGGACAATGTGGCCAAAGAGAGTGAAAATGGAATGGGCGGGGCAAATACGGGGGCACGACAAGTAGCCCTGCCTGACTGGAGGGAACAGTCAGAAGAGAAAACACTGACTACCTTTATGGATAAAGAAATTGAGGTAAAAGAAGAAAAACAAAAACAGGGAGACAAACAGAGCAGGCCAAGGCAAATAAGTTTAGAAAATTGAAGAGGCTTGAACTTTCAAAATTCACCATAAAGTAGACCTATGTGTCATGGAAAGGTAGTTTTCTGGCAATAAAAACATATACATTTACAAAGCGTCCCTGATTGCTCCTCTCTGTCCCTTCAATGTGCTGTGCTCTGGGTGCCAACCTTACCTACCCTTAGCTTTCACTCTACTGACAGAGTTAAATTGACAATCCATTCAAGGAAAGACTCCTTAATTTTTCTCATTAATGTCCAAGGATGTTGTTAAAAAGAAAATCTAATCAACATTCAGTAGCAAGTGAAGTCTTTTAAAACTCTGTTGAATATATTCTTTATTTTCCTGCCTCTCTGACAAGCAGTATCCTGCTAAGACTCTGTACCTGGGAGTATGCGCATCTCACTGGCATTTTTTAATCTAGGGTTGTTCTGGTGCTCAGGAAACACTTCTCCATTTTTATGAGACCTCAGGTCTCTGAGATAACCAATGTCAATGGCACTGTGGAAATGTGATTTGCAAATTGTGTAAAAATTAACCTATTTAGCCTCAATTACCTCACATCATTTTAGGGCTGACTGCCATCTCAGATCATTTCTCAAAAGTCACTGATGGGGTAAATGAGTCTAGGCCGGGGCCTGCCTATCAATGAGAATGAAGGAAAAATCAATCCTAATCTCCATTCATCCTTTGATGGCAGGGGTCTGGCCTTCCCCAAGTCCTAATGCAGCCCACATTAGCCACAGCGCTAGAAAACCCAATCTGTTCCAGGCTAGGGGGACATAATGAAGTACTGTCTTGTCTAATGGAAGATTCACAGAGCTGGCTTGATTTATATTTTATTCTAAACCAATTTAGAGGAGATGCACAAGAAAGGAAAACATCTTTGAAGTTCTAAAAAACAGGACTTCAAAGATGTTTTCCTTTCTTGTTCATCTAATCTACTTTTTTTAGACTGTTTCCTGCATGTCTAAACAAAAAGCCTTTGTTGTGAGAGTTCAGATCCTGATTCACTTAAAAGAGGCTTTAAAATCAAGGGACAATTTAATTTACTTTTAACTCTATAGAAAAGGGCATAGTATTCACCACTGTCAAGTACTTTGGGGAATCTATTCTCATAAAATTCTACATTTCTTAAATTAAGTTATAAACCCATTTTCTCCAATAGGGCTACCATTTTCATCTCATGATAATGGAGCATTATGGGATGTTTCCCCCCATACTTTTTTCCCCTTAAAAAATTCTCCTGGCTTTGTCTTCAGGTGCCCAATCATGTCACTTATTTGTATTTTATAATTATTGGGCACATGGAAGGAAAAATACAAAGCTAGACTCAAAAAAGTCATAGGTCCACATTTTACAATAACATGTTGTAAAAATAATATTATTACCTTCTGCAAGTCTTCTTAAATTTTTCATGTTTATCATGGATCCCTTTGGTATGCTAGGGAAATCTACGAACACCTTCTCATAATAATGGTTTTAAAGAATTGAAGGAAATGCTAAATTTCAGTTAGAGGTTAGTAAAGATAAAGAGACAATTCTCCTCTTTCCCCCATCCCCCTCCCCCCTCTAAGACTTCATCCCTCCTCCCTCCTCATCCTGAGGTTTATGGACCCCTGCTTTGGACAGATGTTCTGCTCAAATTCTCTCTGTTATTTGCAGCAATTCCCAAATTTGAATAATTTTTCAAAAAGGCTTCAAGTCTGGGCATTGACTTTAGGCGGCACTGACTTCAGGTCAGCACACAGTACCAAGCAGGCTTTGGAGCATGCAGAGCTTTCCAGGTATGGTGAGCTCTCCTCTCCCTTCTCCCTCTTACCTGAACAGTGGGCTGTCACAGCAAACACAGTGATACATTCCTGGCTCTGCATTATTCAAAAGGGCTCCACTGAAAGGCTGCGAAATAAAGAAGAGCTGTTGCTTTCTAGGCTCCACGTCAGGAACAAGCGCTACAGTATCATATTTAAAAAGCAGAGACAAGTCTTAAAATTAAGCCCACAACTCAGAAACAGGCTGCGCCTCTAGGAATCCCTGTACCAACCTGACAGGCAACCCAAATATTCCAGGTGAGAAAACCGCATCGGGCTTCTCTAGAAGAAGCCTGCAGGCTTATTTACAGCTCGGTCTTTATTGTGCCAAATATTCAAATCATGGCATTAATAATGCTTTGTATTTATATAACACCTTTCATCCAAGAACTTCAAAGTGTTTTAAAAAGCAGGAGACCAAAGTCTCATCCTCTGCAACTGTATAAGGTTTCAGCCTCCATTCCAAAGGAGCTAATAGGAATCTACTCTACCCGCTAAAGCACTTTGAAATCCCCAATTAAAGAGAGAATATAAATATATAAAAGCATAACTCAGTGGGGGGGGGGAAGAAGAGCTTTGTCTTTAATATGCTCCATGTGGTATCTGAGCTGCTGCATACTTAAAACATGTTAAATAGGGGGCTGAGCTCTCCTCTTGACCATGCAGGGCATGTCCCAATTGGAAAGCAAGTCCTTCTGGAACTTTGGTATCCCCAGTGCCTGGCCCATGGATCTTTAATAAAAGCTTGTTGATTGACTTGGTAGCTGCATTAACACGCCATGACCAGGCTTTATAACTTTAAAAGAAATTCAATAGGGAACCAGAGAACCATTGAGGCATGGGAGAAGCTGAGTTAGTAATTAAAGTACATTATGGTGAATGCACATGGAAGGCGCTCTGTCAATTCTTTTTTTTTTTTTTGGAGGTGGGGGAAGGCAAGGCAATTGAGGTTAAGTGACTTGCCTAAGGTCATACAGATAGTAACTGTCAAATGTCTGAGGTCACATTTGAACTCAGGTCCTCCTGACTCCAGGGCTGGTGCTCTATTCACTGCGCCACCTAGCTGCCCTTTTTCAATTCTTTTGGCCACCTCTCTCCTCCTTTGAATCCTTCTCCTACTCTTTACTAGTGCTCCAGAAACACTCAGTTACTAGCTCATGGCTAGGTGAGAACTATCTAATAGGAAGAGTTTGGATTCATCCCCACTAGGCTAGGCAAAAGTCCTAACATGAAACCACTAGCAGCCATGGGAAATCAAACTTGGGGCTTCAGAGCTTCTCATGTGTTTTGGACTCAGAAAACTCAAAGGTCAAACACCCAGACTCCCTATGGTAGTTTTAGCACTGTGTTTTGTAGTGTTCTGCATAAAGGACAATTTCAAATTAACCTAGTGAGCAGACCATCTGGGCACATTTGGACTTTTTCCCTCTGCAAACCCTAAAATTAGCTGTAGAAATCAGAGCTGGCTCTTCTGCCAAGAGGATCTGGCACCTTGCTTTATGGGCAGTTCCACCCTGAGCTTCCATCAGGAGCACTGATTGGCATCTGTAATGAAGGGAAGTTTCTTGATTTTGTGGTGCTTGGAACTAGGCTCATAAAATGCAGCAAAGGGGCATTTTTATTTGCATTTTAAAAAATACCCAACTTGCACACTTCAGCAATCAGACTATACCCTTCCTATCTGCCTATCCAAATATTACTCATTCTTCAGGGTACAACTAAACCAGAATCTCCTTCTTCACTTTCTCTGGTTCACAGTCATTTCTCTATACATTGACGTCCTATACTATGTAACCTTGCCCTATAACATTCTCTCGTCACTTCATTATACACTACCTTATATTGCATTTAAGGTTCAATTATATATGACTGATCTCCTCAAATTGAGTGTAAGCTCCTTAAAGGCAAGAACTGCCTGGCTGGTACTTCTTTGGTTTTTATGAGATATGATGGAGATAATGTCCCTAAAACACTCTCTTTAAATCTTCAAGTACTATGGAAATGTCAGCTATCACCATAATTATCATTCCACGATGTGCAAAAGCACGAGGTAAGTCTCTAAGTGTACATAAGCTATTAGGATTGTAGGCTTTCTGGATATTTATTTAATAAATCTCATCAGGGGCTCACAAGTTGGACACAGTTTTTTTTAACATGTAGAATATGGAAAAGGATCAATTCCAAAAGGATTTGCAACATGAATTCAGATTATAGACTGTGCTCATTTTGTAAAATAGCCAAACACACAGGGTGTGTTATATATGCCATCTGCCTGAGAAACCCACAAATTTATTCTACTAAACATCTGGCAGCTCAGCTCCAGTATCTAATACATACACCAAACATTGGATGGCAAATGGGCACAAGAGCCCCAGGGGTGGCAGTGCCTCTTGGACCACTGTGCACCCAGCTTCTAGCCTTCACGGCCATCATCCAAGGAAGCAATTCCTGTGGAGAAGGGGCTAGCCAGTCCCACCAACTGCCAACCAACTGCATGCCACACACAGGGCAGGCATGCCAGCCTAGCTAAAGCAGCAAGGAGCCCTGAGAGGCAGAGACAGACAGACAGACACAGAGAAAGAGAGAGAGAGAGAGACAGAGATAAAGAGACAGAGAGAGAAAGAGAGAGACAGAGAGAGCAGAGAAACAGAGAGGCAGAGACAGAGAGAAAGAGAGAGAGACAGACAGACAGACACAGAGAGGAGAAGGACAGAGACAAAGAAAGAGAGAGACAGACAGACACAGAGAAAGAGAGAGAGACAGAGAGGGACACACAGAGAGAAAGAAACAGAGAAAGAGAGAGAGAAACAGAGACAGAGACAGACAGACAGAGAGAGAGGAGAAATGAGGCCAGGCACAGCAAAACCCCACCGCCACCACCTTGACTGCTATCTCCCCTTGCACCCCTGATGGAGACAGTCCAGGACACAGCCCCAGAGCCTTGGGCATATCAGTGCTTCCAGCCCAGTGCCCTCAGCCATCATTGTGGGAAGTTAACCCCTGTGGAGATGCAGCCTGGCAACTGCTTCTGTAGGGGCTACAGCCCCAGCTATTGATGACCTAGAAAAGAGAGTTCTTGCCACCAAAGTCCTTAGCACTGTCAAATGGTTCAGTGTTAGAAACTGATACGATTTATCAGTGGAGATGACAATAAAGAAGATGCATCACCATCTGCTTTCCTTCTGCCCTGTAAGGATCATGGGACCTTTCCATCTGACTTGCAGCTGAAACCTTCCATATGCTTTGTCCTCCCCCATTGTTGTGTGAGAGCCTTGAGAGCAGAGATTGTCTTATTTTTCTAGGTGTATCCCCAGTATTTTGCCCATAGTAAGGGATTAGTAAATGCTTTATTCATTCTTTCACCCATTCATTCTGTACCTGAGAACTGAGCCTGGCTTAATAAACTCTGGAAGCACCCCAAAGTACCCAGAGGACAAACATAACTTGTGACTCACTTGTACTTAGGGAGGCACCATCTCTAAACCTCTGGGAGTGATAGGCAAGTTATGGAGATTTTATTAATTACTTGCCTTCATTTTCATAAAATTTTTCCTTGAAATACCCCCTAAGCATTCAAAAGTCTACCGTAGATGAACCAGGTCAGAGGAGAGCATTTCAGCAACCGAGTAGGTGGGGATGCTGCTATAAAAATCATCATCATCATCATTTCATTTAACCCTCACAAAACCTAAGTGGGTATTTTTATCCCATTTTATTGCTAAGAAAACAAGAGACTCGAGATACTTGACTCAGGTCCCACTACTTCAATGGACTAGCATTTAATTTAGAATGCATTTACTCCGCACCTACCATCTTCAGGGCACTATGCCAGGCATAAACCTGGAATCAACTTCTATTCTCACACAAGTGGTACAGTGGGTTTAATACAGGACTTAGAGATAGGAGAACCTGAGTTCAAATCCTGCTTCAGATACTCAGTAGCTGTGTGACCTTGGACAAGTCACTTAATCTCATTCAACCTGAGTTTCCACAGTAAGACAGGGAAAATAACAGCATCTACCTCACAGGGCTGTCATGAGGATGAAATGAGGTCACATATGTAAAGTTCTTTGTAAACTTTGAAGTACTATATAAATAGTACCTATTATTACTTATCATTGTTTTCAATTCCAGAGTTCTTTCTATTGTAAAGTACAGCATACCTAAATAGAAAGTGCTATGAATTTACATGGGCAAATAAAAGCAAAACCACAGATCTATTAGAGCCTTCCCATGATACTGCCTTGATTTGAACCACTATTTAATAATGCTGTCCCTTTGGATGTTTAATACCTAAATCTAATTATACAGTCTCTATCACAAAGAGTCTTATGAGGAAAATATCAGTTGACATTGTTTTGGAAAGATTCCAGACAAAGGCAGAGAAGAGTAACTCACATTTATATATCACTTGAAGGTTTACAATGAATTTACTACAGGTATTATTCTGGTCCCTGTTTTATAGATGTGGTGGAGATAAAAGCTCAGAGAGAATGACTTGCATATGATCACATATCTAAGAAAGGTCAGGATGAGGATTCAGATGGAAGTCCTGAACTCCACTCATTGTATCACCCTTCTCCCTGCTCCCACCAAGAAAGTATCAGATTTGAACTGGATGAAATGATGTTGCCAATAAGAATACAGATAAATAATCTCTCTTAGGAAATGACCAAATGCTTACATTGTTTGAAGGACAGCTTTATTAGACAAGGATTTCTCCCCTCTTGGGTCTGCAGAGAGGTAGCCAGGTATGAGAAGAGGCAGTGTAGCATCCTCCAGATTGGGTCTTCAGTCAGAAGACCTTGGTTTGAAGCCCAGTTCTGCTCCTTATTTATTTGTGTGGCCACAGGCAAGCTTGTGTCTCAGTTTCCTCTTTTGTAAACTAAGAAGGTTGAACTAGATTCTCTCAAGGATCTTGTCCGGATATATATTCCATGATCTCATAGTAGAAAGGGAAGGGGATTTAGGGGCCAAGGACCTGGATATAATCCTGGATTTGGGACTTTGACCTTCAAGCTAGACTGCCTCTTTGAGCCTAATTTTCCCATTTGTCAAATGAGAGAACTCAACTTGATCTGTTAAGGTCCCCTTCAGCTCTAAGCCTAAGATCCTATCATCTATTCCTCCCTTCCCCCCGAACTTCCTTTCCCCCATTCCTCTGTGCCCATATGGAGTATTTTACCGGTTCTGTTCCCTTTTCTCTAGTGACGTGGTACTGCTCTGGAGTCAATTTCTCTTTCCAGTCAGTGGCTGGCTCACCATGGTTGTTGAGAGACCCTATATTATTTTAAAAAAGAACATTTTTAAAAAGCATGATTCATTTTATTTTTTTCCCTTTTTCCCCATTGGTTTTATATGGCACACTATTCATCATCTTGTGGAAAAGCAAAGAGACATTCAGTTCCATTCTTCCCAGACTCTCGCCCTCCACAGTGACTGCGGAGACCATACAAAATGATTTGAGGTGTTCCTTGGTTTAATGAGAAATTTAATAACAAGCAGGAGTCCAGTTGTCCATCCCTGTTAGAGGCAGCTAGAGCGGTGGGAATGGGGGGGGGGGGTAGGGGAGAGATTCATTGCTGCAGTTATATACTAAAAACAGCTGAATAAATCCTGATTGAGTGTCTAAGGGTAGCACTTGACCCTCTCTATTCTCCTACTGGTTCCAAAGAAATATTTCCTATCATGGGTATAGCTAGGTGCTATTACAAGAGATTCTATAGAAAGATAACTCAGTTGCTACATGTCCCCATCTTCCTTCAAAAACTAACCATGGCTTTGTTTACTGAGGATGGACAGAGGGCAACTGGGAAGGAGTCATCATGGCAGGGAGAGAGAGAGCTCTGGAGATAGAGACACGGAGAAAGAGACATGGAGGGGGGGATGAAGAGAGAGGAGGCCATGAGGAGAGGGAAAGGGAGGGGGGGAATGAAGATGGGGAGACAGATAAGGAGAGAAAGAGAGGAGGAAAGGGTTGAAGTCACAAGCTTTTAGAGAAGATGGGACAGCTGTTGTTCCTTCTTCATTTCCAAATAGGACTAATTACATCTCTTGACTCACTGATGAATTGATTTAAGTAAAGCAGGATTACACAAAATCATCAGCCTCACTCTCTCTTCCAGGGTCACTGAAGTCCGATGGTAGGATAAAAGACAAGATGATGGTGATGGCCCAAGATGCAATGGATGACATTGGCATCTTTGATGTCCGACCACGCTCTGAGTGCTCCATAGCCACCTTCATTGCTGTTGGAACAAATTGTTCTCATCTATCCATTCTGCCTGGGAAAGTCTTCACATGCTTGGAGTAGATATCCCCCTAAATCACCAAGGGATTTGAGGCTTGTTGGTTACCCTCAACCTGGTTTAGCTCAGCTGCTGAGATGGTTTTCCTTGGGGGGCATGGGGTTGGGGGGAGGTGACTGCTGACCATTCTCTAACTTCTTGGAGTCACAGGTAAGAGCTGAGTGCCAGGTGGATACCAAAGATGAATGAGCAGCCCCGAGAAGGGTTCAGCAAGCCCTCACACAGAAGTGCTACTCCTCCCTGAGGACTCTATACACCTCCTATGGGAGATCACAGTATCAAAGGCCAAAAAGGAGGGGTTGGCCTTGGCAAGGAGAAAGTCTACTCTCTCAGAGATTGGCTCTAAGGAGGAGAAAATGAGGGTTGACACTGGTAAACTTTGAAGGGTAGACTTTGGAAGAAGAGGACGTTTGAGATTCTGTGGCCAGCCTCACATCCTGAATCTCTCACATTAAAAAGAACTGGAGAAGACTCATTTCTGCTGTACAGCTATTCTCTACAAGTGAAATTTACTCACTGTCCATCTATAGGCTGTACCACTGGTCATCAGTGGTTATAGTAGGCAGGCAGGGAGCAAGGTTAATAGATCTAGTTACTTCCCAATGATTAATATGTATATTATCTAGTAGTAACTTTTTGGGGGGGCTCCATAATAGCATTCGGCCCTTGTCCCCCTGCAAACTGGTGTTGACTAAGGACCATAGGTCTAAAGGTGAAAGGATACTTTGGCAGCCTTCTCGCCCAATCCCTTCATTCTACAGATGAAGAAGCTAAGACCACAGAAAATGAAGTAATTAGTCAAGGTCACAATATTTACAGACGGGAGAGTCAGGATTTGAGCCCAAGTCTCCGGAATCTAAAAGAAATATACCATCCACGGTATCTATCAGCCTTCTCTCCCAAGATAAGAACTGCCTAGAGAGTACCAAGTAGTTACGTGACTTGTTCAGGGTCACAGAGACCATACATTTAAGGGAGGATTTGAACCCATCTCCCTGAGAATGTTTCTCAACCAAAGCACAACAATTCGGAAGGCAAGTCTGCTAACAGATATGCATCCCCAATGCATTTGTTAATCTTGAATGATCTATGGCTTTGGACCAATTCTGTCCTCTTTCATTAGCCCAGATGATAACCGTGTTAAGTTCTAGGGCCTCTGCAACTTGCTTATCTATACACACACATTTAACAGGAGGTCAAAATAGAAGCTCAAGAGAAAATGAGACTTGCCTATACAGGTGTAACTCATTCAAAGTAAAGCTATGTGTACGTATAATGATTGAAAATGGAATTGTAGTTTTAAATGATGTAGAGGAGGGTATGACTTATGGAAAACTTGAGGTGAAATTTCCTAAAAAGCAGAGAAATCTTTTTACAATACAAATTACTTCTCTGTAATTCCTCTGCCGCTTTAAGGTGTGTGTGTAATAGTGGAGAAAGAGATGGCCTGAGAGAAAGAAGTCCTGCTTCTGACATTAAATCAGAGGCTGTGACCCTAGGCAAGTCACTTAACTTTCTAAGACTCTAAGATATAGAGCAGGTCCAAAAATGCATTGGGCCGGGGAGTTCCCTATACCAATGAAATCACAACTTTAGTTTTTTTAAAAAAAAATCCTCTACTATATAAATGGAAGGGTTTGAATACTGGCTTTTCTTCTAGTTTGCAGTAATGAAATGGGCACTTTTTTGGATTTTGGAGCTGATTTAACAGCTGAAAGCACCACAACTGCCCCTTCACATTTACAAAACAGACCCAAGCTCAACAAAATCTTCCTCCTCATGACCATTTGTGAGCTTCCTAAGATTCCAAAGTACTTATGAATAGCATCACAAATGAAAGGTTAAACAGAATATTAGAACACAATCATACTCCAAGTACTGGTAAATAATGAAAATCAACTCCAGTCTTTCTTACCAAGCACCTCATTTAATGTGCTAAAATTAACCTAAATTACTAATACTCAGTTTAGGGTCATTTTAGAATCACAGATTCTAAGAACTAAAAGCAACCTCAAAGGTCATCTGGTCCAATACCCTGCTGGAGGTATAAATCTCATCTGTTATCTATAGAACCCCTTATATCTATGCAGATGACTCCTAGATCTAGGTAGCCAGCCTAGTCTCTCTCCTAACCTCCAATTCCATATCACAAACTGTTTATTAGGCATTTTGCACTGGATATCCCCTTGGCATTTCAAACATAACATGCCCCAAACAGAACTTATTATATTTTTCTGCAAACCTCCCTCTCTTCTGCACTTCCCTATCATTGCTCAGGCCACTACCATTTTTCCAGTAACCAAGGTTTGAAACCCATAGAGTCAATCAGTTGCTAAATCTTGTTTTTTCTCACTCCAAGACATTTCTCAAACTCACATGGTCACCAGTCACCATCTCTTGCCTGCACTGTTGTGGTAGCTTACTTTTTGGTATTCTGGTCTTTTTTCCCTACTCCAATCCATGTCCCACATAGCAGCCTAAGAAATTTTCCTAAAGGACAGGTCCGACCATCTCATCTCACTATTCAAAAAACTCTGGAAGCTCTCCATTACTTCTACTGTCAAATAAAAGCTTTCTGGTTTTGATGGGGTTTAGATTGTGGGAGCTCCCTGGAACTCCCCTTGAATATTCCCACTAGATGAGGAATTTGCCTGAGGCCATATGCCTTTCATTATTGCTAGGCCCAAATCTCTAGGCTAGGTTACTCTTAACCTATCCTAGTTCTCCACTGTCTGGCTAGTTTCCACCTTTGATCCTATCAAAGTGTGTATGCCTAAATCTGTTACCTTTAAACTAGCCTAGCCTTACATTGTCTGTTATCTCCAGGTAGCCTTCAGCTACTTCCCACCTTTAATCTCATTCTCTCAGTTCCTGGAGTCTGACCTCACCCCTCCTCAAGACCCTCCCTAAACCCCTCTTCCCATCACCCCAGGACCACCCTAGAATCCCTCCCACAGAGATGGAATCTGGCCCACTTGTTTTCAGCGTCACAAATGGTGAGACTTCTTAAGACAATCCAATATGGTGAAACCATTGATAAACTCTGTTTCTCTCTGGCTATGGGAAGACTTGGGTCGACTGCTTTAGAACAGGGCCTGGCATGTTGGTATTTTGGGGTCTTGAGCACCCCTAAAAACATACAGTTCTTTGACCTCATCAATCTGACATTTAAAGTTCTTCCCAACCTTACCGTTTCCCACCTTTCCACTCATTTTACATGTTACTCCTTTCTGCACACAAGAGTCCAGCCATTCAGCACATGTGATATTCCACCTCCTTTGCCCTAGCTATCTTCCAGGCCTAAAATGCATTCCCTTCCCACCTCAGCCTCTTGGAATTCCTAATTTCCTTCAAGACCAAGCTGGGATGTCATCTTGTCATCTACATGAAGCCTGTCATCTTTATAAGCATTTTGTATATATCTCTATCTGTCTGTCTGTCATCTGTCTGTCCATCTCTTGTCTCCCCCACTAGCATGTAACTTATTTGAAGGCAGAGGTGGTTTCATTTTTGTCTTTCAGTCCCCAGAGACAAAGTTCAAGGACGGACTGATTATACAACGAACCACGAATTAACCACGTGAGAGTGAAGTGCTGATGCTTATTCTAGATTCAAAATCCTTTGCTGAGTTAACAAATATATATTAAGTGCCTATTAGTCAATAAATCAATCAACAAACATTTATTAAGCCCTTATTATGGGCTGGACAGAGGGCTAAGTGGTTTCAGATTAAAAAAAGGAGTTTACAATCTAATGGAAGCCACAACATGCAAACAACTATATACAAACAAGATATATACAGGATAGGATTCAGGAAGAAAAATAATATCCGTATCCAGATAAAGACCTGATGGACTCCGAATGTGCACAGAAGCATATTTTTGTCTTTATCATGGTTTAAAAAAAAATTTAAAAATTAAAATTAAAAAAAAATTTAAAAATCTGTTTCTTCTTTCACAACTGTGACTAACATGGAGAGATTTTTTTTTACATTGATAGTACATGTATAAACTATATCAAACTGCCTACCATTTTCAGAAGGGGGAGGGGAGGGGAGAGAGGAAAATTTGGTACTCACAATCTTGTGAAAATGAACGCTAAAACTATTCTTGACATCTAACTGGGGGAAAAATAAAAGTAAAACATTAAAAAAAAAGATATATACAGGATAAATTGCAGAGACTCTCTGAAGAAAGGCATTGGTATTAAGGGGTACTAGGAAGGTTTCTTGCATTAAGTGGGACTTTAAGTGAGACTTAATGTTGTTCCTAGTATGTGAAGTGCTCTGTCCTAGTCCTAAAGGGAACCAACTGTAAACAAGAGGTCACGATCTAGTTAAGAAGATAAAATATAAACTTGCGAAAAGTTAAGCAATATAACCCAAAGTCCAAGTCGGAACCTGAAGGAGAGGCAGAAAGATCCGAAGCTAGGTCATAGGGACAGAGGGAGGGGCCTCCGCTCTGAACCCCGTGAAAGACACGAAGGGGGAAAAGAGGATCTCGTTTTGCACTTTTGTTTGGAAAAAAAGGGCCGTGCTTAGAATATGCAGAGCCTGAAATTAGGACACGCAGGCGAACAGAAAGGCAAAACTGAAACCTGGGGAGAAAGGGTAGGGACAGCTCGGGGCGGGGACAGAGAAAGGAGGGGACAGCTGAGGAGGTGACAGCGGAGGGAGGGAACAATTGGAGAGGGACCGTTGGGGGAGGGGATGGTTGGAGGGGACAGATGGGGGCAGGGATGGATGAGGGGGGACAGTTGAGGAGGGGACAGATGGGGGAGGGGAAGCCTGGGGGTGGCGGGCGTCCCCAGGGCGGTGCTGGGAGAGGAGGAGCTGGAGGCAAACCCTGCTGCTCCCTTGGCTCGTTTGGCGGTCTCCGGGCCTGCGGACGGGGTCCCCCCCGGGGGGCAGACGGGCCTGCAGTGGCCAGGGCCCGCTCGGTCCTACCTACGTCCTTGTGGCTGGCTCTCTCGCCGCCGCAGACGACGGCGCCTCCATGCGCGGCCCCCGAGGGCAGATCTCTCCAGCCTAGCCAGGACAGTCCTCGGAGGAGAAGTCGAGCCATACTCGCAGCAGGTCCGAAGTGCACTGGCCTGGGCACCACGGAAGTCCTCCCCAGACCCACCCTCTTCTTCGTGGGGCGGAGGAAGGGGCGTGCTCCAGCCTCGAGGCGGCAAGGAATGGGGTGCACGGGCTGGGGCACGGGGCTTGGCACGGCTCTGCCCAGCCTCAGGAAAGAAGCCCGGCGCGCTGTCAGTGCCCAGCCTCCCAGGCCAGCGATACCTTTGACCTCAATCTTGGCTCCTTTTCTAGGCTAGGGATGGATGATTTAGATTTAAGGGCCAGCAGAAGACCCGAGGCGTGAGCCCCGACAGAGCCAGGGCAGTGCTGTGCCACCCCCTTCAACCCGAGCTCACCAGAAACAAGACCAGGCCTGGAAAAAAAAAAAAAAAGCCTTTTTTGGCTTTTTACTTTTGGCCTAAATTTCCATAACTTCTGCAGACTGCAGCAGCCGACCGCCCCTCCCCCTAAAAAAAGTTTCAATTAAATCTTTTTGAAAAATCAATTAAATTCAAAAATCATTTATTAAGCTCCTATGCTGTGCAAGACACATTTTAGATGCTGGGGATAGAAAGACAGAAGTGCAAAACTGGGGCCTATTCAAAAGACCTTACAACAGCCGACTGCGGGATACAAACAAATAAGTAAGTAGAGTTAAGCACTGACAACCTGCTTTCTTATCTCGGGTCCCTATGCTTTCGCAATGACTGCCCCTCACTTCTGTAGGGTCTTCATCTGGGCCCCAAAGAATCCCTGTTCTTTTAAAGTTAAGTTCAAATGCTATGCTTTACATGAAGACTTTACTAATCTCTCCAGCTGCAAATGCCTTGCCCTCTGCCCCTTTAAATTTTATTTTCTTTCAATTAGTGAGCATTTCTTTTCTCTCCTCACCTTTCTCTCCCACTGGAAAAATAAAAACAAAATAAAACCCTTGTAACAAATATGTGTAGTAAAGCAAAACAAATTCCTACATTGGCCATGTCCAAAAAATATGTCTTATTCATGCTCCTTCAGTTCTCTGTTTGTAGGTACACAGAAGGCATCATGGTGGGTCATTGTATCAATCAGAGTTCTTAAGTCTTTCTAACTGCTTATCTTTACAGTGTTGTTTATGTATAATGTCATGAGTGTGTGACGTAGAATGTCAGTTATTTTAATTTGTATTTAATTATTAGTGATTTGAAATATTTTTTCATACAGTTGTTGATAGCTTAAATTTCTTCCTTTGAGAACTGCTTGTAGATATCCTTAAATAGTTTTTCAACTGGAGAACTTCTCCAAATTATCTTTTATTTATTTCATGTGAACTTGAAAGTTAGACCTGGGTTATTTCCCTCTATGTTGGGCCTCTAGAATGAATCTTACGTTCTCTGTGGGTACTTTGGACCCACATCCACTCAAGTGTTACTTTAGGTGCCACCACCAATATGTTTATTTTTTTTTCTCTAGTCAGTCAGTGGGCTCAATTCAAAGCAAAGGCATTTAATGAAACCTCTAGGTAACAAGGTATGCAATAGAACATTTCCCCATAAACCTGGGGAATACCTTCCTACAAATGTACACACCATCGTGGGGGACAGTGTCATTTGTGAGAGGCCTATGTTTGAGGAATACATGTTGTACAGCAATTCTGTAGAAGTATATATATATATATATATATATATATATATATATATATATATATATATATACACACATATATATATATATACAGTTCAGTACCACTACATTCTAGTGATATCCCAATATTGCTCTCACTGAGCCACTGAGCTGTGAGTTTCCATTGGGGTGGTCTCTGGATAACTGCTGTAATCTCTACTGACCTGTCGCCTGGCTGATACTGTATGTTTAGGCACGAGTGTCTCCTGAACTGTTGAATATTAGCTATAATTTTATAGTTATATAATTTAGCTATAATCTTAGCTATAATTTTCAAGGTCATTCACCACCAGTCTGTTTGGGTATAGTGGCTAGAATCTCTCTTGAAAAAGGGTAGGCTAATGGCTCTTTGGGGCAGTTAGGTGGTACAGCAGATGAAATGCCAGGCCTAGAGTCAGGAAGACTTAAGTTTAACCCCAACCTCAGATACTTACCAGCTATATGACCCATGGCAAGTCACTTAACCCTTTTTGCCTCAGTTTCCTCATCTGTAAAATGAGCTGGAGAAGGAAATGGCAAACCCACTCCACTATCTTTGCCAAGAAAACCCCAAATGGGGTCGTGAAGAGTCTGAAACAATCGAACAACAACAGAGGTTCTCTGTTGTGATTATGAAGTTTCGCCCTTAGACTGTAAGCTCCTTGAGGACAGAGTCTCTCTTTTGCACCCTTCTTGTTTAGCATGACACCTGGCACATAGTAGGCACTTAATAAATGTTTATTAATTGATTGATTGGCCAAACCCCAGACTGGAATAGTATGCAGCAGTCACAACTGAGCTCTTTCATAAAATAAAGGCTCTCCTCTTATGTGTAGCATGAGACCACTGATCACATTTTTACCCCTGCAAGTAAATTTCCATTTGGACAGTATTTACAATCATAAAATCTTAGTGCTAGAAGGAAATACCAAAATCATCTTTCATCTCCCTCCTTTTGCAGAGGAGGAAAATGAAGGCCCAGAGGAGCATTGAGTCGCCTGGCCACATAGCTAGTTAATAGCAGAGTTTACAATATATTGTTAATAATGAAAAATTTTGAAAATAATAAGGAATAACAAAAAATGTCCCCAAAGGTAAAATTAAGTCACCCGCACAAATACAAGAGTTATTAAATAAGCCCAAAGCCAATTATTCTCTGACTATAATAATTTATTTATAGGGAGTATGGAGAAGCTGTCTCTTGCAGTATGGGACTATTGAGCGAGCAGTAGGAATGAGAATTTTTCACGCGGGTTATCTCACACTTGGAAGACGTTTTACAGTCTTTCAGATGGTAGGTTCTTAAATGAAAATGCTGTTTAAAGCTGCATAGCAGACACATAGTGTATGGCGATTGTCTAATAAAGTCATGGAAAGGGCTGCATAATTATTTGAAAGACTTTACAGGTAGCACTAGCAAAAGACGACTTGGTTTTTTAATCTAAACTGTCTCTCTAGAACGTAGAGTCTAGATTGTTCTTAATTCCCCTGGATATCTAGTCATCCATACTTCTGTTGAAGAAACTACCCCTCTTCTATTCTCTCAGGATCATTAGCCTTACCCTTGTTCTGGACTCCTCACTCTCCCTCACCCTACATCCAATCAGTTGTCAAATCTTAGCTTTTCTACATACACATGTGTGTCTGTGTTCCCTTCTCCCCACTTATATCACCACCACTTAAATTCAGGCCCTTGTTCTCTCTTGCCTAGACTGTTGAAATAGCCTCCAAATTTGTTCTCATGGCCTCAAGTCTTCCTCCACTCCAATTTATCCTCCATTTAGCTGCCAAAGTGATTTTCTTTAACCATGTCTCTATCCCTACTCAGTAAGCTCCAGTGGTTTTTTTATTGCCCTCGATAAAATATAAACTGTTTAACTTTTAAAGCCTTTGTCAATTTCTTCATCCTCCTTGACCTCTCTTCACCCTTCGATGCTGTTGATCACCCTCGTCCCCTTGGTGTAAGGTCTTTAATAGTAGCAATTGTTTTATTCTTTAGATTTGTCATTCCCTCAACACCATTCCCTGCCCAATGATGGAGCATAGTTGGAGAAAAGGGGAAAGGGGTAAGCACTTATGTAGCACCTACTGCATGCCATTTGATCATCAATACAACCCTGGGAGATAAGTGCTATTATGATCCCCATTTTAGAGTTGAGGAAACTGAGGCAAATACAGGTTTAAGTGACTTGCCAAGGGTCACATAGCTAGTAAGTGTATGAGGCTGGATTTGAACTCAGGTCTTCCTGACTTCAAGCCCAATTCTCGAAGACCCTGACACCTAGCTGCCTCTAAGAGCTTAATAAATCCGTATTAGATAACCAGTTGGCGCCTCCGTTTTGGTTGAGATATCTCCATAGCTTTATATGCACACATCCCACGGAAAGTTGCCTTGACCAATGATGTTTTCATTGATACTTTATATTTTATATTTACTGAAACCTGGTGATAATATTTTAGTTGATCTTGTGCCTGGACACCAAGTGGTTTTTCTCATTTTTCTACCCAAAGCATTTCTCAAACTTCCTTCCCACCCTCAAAAGCCCCCGCCCACCAAGGAACACATCTTCAATTTATAACACCCGTTCCTGACTGCCTTCAGTATCGTTTTATCTGAAATTCTGCTTTTGTGAAACTTCTTAACAATATTAGGCAACTTGAATATTTCATCCTACAGAAGAGGGAGTTGAATTCTGTTTTTATTAAATCAAAGAAAGATACGTTTCCTATGTC
>CM053623.1:46892464-46912514 GCA_028646595.1 Phalanger gymnotis | reverse complement strand
TGCCAGAGGAATGCTTAATCAATCTTAACACTTTTCTGCTTGACAAGGTAGAACAGCCGAAGGTTCTCTCTGGACCATGAGGTAATATTTTCCTATCATGTATGACATGATGCATAAGGAATCTTCTTTTGTAAGACCAAGAGACAGGAAGCTTTCAAGCCCGGAGCAAAGGGAGACTACTCTTGGCACCTCCAAAGTGATTAAACAATTGGACTCAGACATTAGATGTCTAAGGTGTTTATAATTTCCTATTTCTATTAATTTGTCAGCATTCTCTGAGAGAACCATTTAGGAGAAATGTTTAATTTAGGAGACTATTCTTAGAATTTGATTTAAATTTTTAAGTGACTTAAGATTAAGTTGGATAAGGTAGATCCACATTCCAGTTCCTTTTTGGAGTAGGGGTGGCAGAGCAGGTGGGAGAGTGGGGCTTTAATTTCACTCCACTTCTTGAAAAAGTTAAAAGAGTCTGGGGCACCCGAGATAATTCTTCCTACCCTCTTTCTAAGGGCAGCTAGTTGGATAGAGTACCAGGCCTAGAGTCAAGAAGATTAATTTTCCTCAGACACTTACTAGCTGTGTGACTCTGGGCGAGTCATTTAACCCAGTTTGCCTCAGTTTCCACATCTGTAAAATGAGCTGGAGAAGGAAATGACCAATCACTCTAGTATCTTTGCCAAGAAAGCCCCAAATGGAGTCAAGAAGACTTGAACATGACTGAAATGACTAAACAACAAACCCTCTTTCTTCTTCTTCCCCGTCTTCATCTTTATTCACCTTTTTCATCTCCTCTCTCCCCTCGCCCCTTCCCTTCTCTTTTCCTATTCCCTCCTCTTTGACTCCCTCTTATTCTTTTCCTTTCCTTTGCACTGCCTCGTTCTTCCCACATTCTTTCCATGTTCTTCCCTATCTCTTAGCCTAGCATTTCCCAAACTAATTTGACCATGGAAAAACTCAGGGATTAAAATGCATTGATGGAACTCATAAATTGCAGACCTAGAAGAGATCATCTCTCTCGCTAGCATTCCCCCTCTCCCGTGAAAGATGGATAAAATGTAGAGTGAAAAATTGATCCCACTTTTATGGGCTTCCGTTGGTACTAATATTTTAAAAAAGGCAACCAAGAGGATATTAGTAACTGCTGACCTGCATGCCTGCTTCCTTATTCCTATAAAATCTTTATGAGGATGATCTACACATGTATAAAGGGTGTGCTTGATTAAATTATGAGAAGGGAATAACTAATCTTTTGCAAATGATTTTCTTTAGTTTCACAGTCACAGAATTAACTGGAAGGTACAGAGCAGTGATCTCCAAAGTACAGTGCACTTAGCCCAAGGGGTATGCAAGATGGTCTATTGGGGGTACAAGAAGAAAGTATTAGAATGTCTACTTATACTTAGTTTTATCTAAAAAGAAGAAATAAAATTTTACTAATATGTAATATATGTATTGACAATGGCACTCTCACTCTGTCCATGTGTCAGTCACATCTGATTGATTGAAATAGATTGAGGAAATAATGGGAATTCTGCAGTATGGAGGTGTTGACAGTGGTTTCCATACTTGTATGTTCATTTTCAGCATATAAAAAAATTGTAGTTTGCATGTGCCTGTTTAAGTGGACTTAATGGATTATGTTAACTCATTTCAACTGAATTAACCCTCACAAAATGGACAAGTGGATTAAAAAGAGTCTTACAATGAAACTATGGATTGAAGAGAATACTAATAAAATGAGCTCAAGAGAACAAGCAAATGATAGAGCTAATACTTTTACAAAGAGTAAGAACTCTTTGTCAGCCATGTCATAGGGTAGAAATGATGATCCAATTGAAAAAAATTTGGTTAACAAGATTATTTGAAATATAGATTTACATCCACTACTATTATGATAAGCCTTGTTTTCAGCGTATAGCATGCCTTGAGACATTAGGTAATGATAGTAGAAGCCATGATGAGCAAGACATTTACATGCTGTTTATTGCCAAAAATGATGCATCAACTATAAAAGCTCTTACACATGCACACTTTAAATTTGGAAACAGAATTTTCTATCCTTTTTCAAAATATTAGAAATGAAGAATTTCAATGGGTCTTGAAACCGTTTGTTAAAAATGCATTTTCTAATTAGTTTGTTAAGAACACCTGGTGCCCTCAGGGATGATGGAAACTTACTAGCCACATTTCAACAAAAATTTCTACATAATGGGTAGATGGAATTGAAAAATGAGTATTATGATTAAGTATCACTTTTTCCATTTGTATCTATATATCATTATGAGCTGGATACCTCATATAGATACAAGGTATGACAGGCATTAAAACCAAGTATCCAAATACACCAAACTTAAAACTTGACCTTTGAATTACCGTATCACAAAGTGTTAAATCAATATTTTTAAAATAATAAAACAAATTGGATTATGCTGCTTTTTCAAAAGAGTAAAATTATTTGATCTGTCAACAAAATATTTAAAATGTTTGCTTCATCTTGATCCCATCTTTTTAAATGTATATTTTGAGCTTTTTATAGTTATGTTAATTGTTAATTATGTTAATACAATAGTATACATATGTAATTTGTAAATAAATAAATATGCATATATTGGGGTTACATATTCAGCATTTTTAATGGATAAGGGTATGCAATGAAAAAATTTGGAGACCACTGGTATGGAGGATATGAGTTCCTATTCTGCTTACTGTTCAGTAATTGGAAAAAGAAAAAAGAAAAAAATATATATCCAGTAGAATGAAGCAAAGTATATATGTTAAAATTATATAATGCACATAATAGATACAGCCATAGTTTTAATTTTGTTAAATGATGCTCTAATTTAATATCAAGCAAGGCATAACAAAAAAAGTCAATAAGCATTTATTAAATGCCTAGGAAGTACTAGACACTGTACTAAGTGCTTGGAATGCAAATGCAACAGAAATAAAAACAGTTCTTGCCCTCAAGGAACTTACATTCGAATGGGGAAGACAGCATATTAAAGAAAGTTAAAAGGGTTGAGGGTGGGGAGGAAAGAAGGTACCCTGTTTGGAGATGTGATGGAGATGTCCAGAAAAGTGCAGGCTGGTAGGAAATAAAAGAGATGGATAGTTTGGAGGTTCTGGGAGAATCTCTGTACTCTCCAATTAGAGGGAGGAGCTCAGGGGCAGAGAGTACTACTAAGGTGTTAGTTTGTGAGTTCTAGGGCCAAAATGATCTTCCAAGATGAAGAGCTTTCTTGGGGCATCATGGAGATATCCAGAGGAGTGTAGCCTGGTGGGAAATGAAGAGTTGACTAAACTGTTTACTACTGTTGTTGACTGACTGGTCATATGTCTGATGTTATATATTCAGTTGCTAGATATCTCTTTGCAAAGTTTTATTGTTACCTTTTACATTTACATCAGTCATATTTGTAGATTCCTTTATACCCACCTATTTCCCAGTGCCAAGCCTATAACTAACCTTCTCTTGCAACAAAAAATACTTTTAGGTAAAAATCACTACAAACAAGTCTTAGGGTGAATGAGACATTCAACACCTATTGTGCCTTCCAGGAAAGGAGGGAGATTAATTTTCCCACCTCTGGGGCCAAGATTGGTCATTACAATTATATAGCATTTGGCTTTATTGTTCTTTTCAATTACTTTGTTTGTAGTCGGTATTCTGTATGAGGACCATCTATATTCCCAACTGCTAGTTCTCTCACCCAAACTACCTTTTAAGTAATTACTTTGTATATATTTATTAACTTCATATTCATGCTAGCCATATTTTTTGTGTCCTTGTCTCCTGCATTAAAATGTAACTTCATTGGCAGGAGAGATTGGTTCATCCTTTATATTTGGGTCCCCTATATGTAGCATAGTGCCTGACATATGGTAGGCACTTAGTGCTGCCTAATTTATTTGACTCTCATTTTACAGAAAAAGAAACTGAGGTCCTGGTTTAAATGATTTTCTCAAGGTCACACAGCCACTAACTGGTGGCAACAACAGATCCCAGACAATTGCTCTTAGCACTCCACCCCAGCTGCCACCCAGCCAAGGGAATGCCATTCTCTTTCTGTTGTGCTTCATTTATCACATGCAAATAGGCTTTTAATAAATGCATTTGATAATGATAATGATTTGCTTTTCCCTGATACCTCAAATCAAGCTTTCAGATTCACATTTAAGAATATCTACAGTCACACTTTGATGGAATGACTGACAGATTTCAAACATTTTTTTTAATAGCAGACAAGAAAAGATTACTCTATTTGAATAATTTTAGTGCCAAAATTGTATAGACGACAGAACACCCTGATGGGAAAATTTCTTGAGGCCTTTAATAACAAATTTCATTTAAAATATTTGAAGTCAATTAAATCACTCCAGATGAGGTATAACTACTTATCTCAAGTAAAATTGTACCCAAATTATAAGGGCTTTGGGGTTTAGTATAATGTTGATATGTATTGAATATCACAAGAACAGCTATTTCCCCAGCATCCATTATTAGAATTACATTTTGGAAATCAAGGAAGCTGAATTTGATGACAAGAAAATCATGTCTTCATGCAGACAGTGACCATGACATGGCAGCCTCAGTCTACTTTATTAGCATTGAGAGAAAGAAAGAGAGAGAGAGAGAAAGAGAGAGAGAGAGAGAGAGAGAGAGAGAGAGAGAGAGAGAGAGAGGGAGGGAGGGAGAAGAAGAAGGAGGAGAGGAAGAGGAGAAGGTTGTGGTGTGTTACTAGGTATGGGGAGGACAAAGGTCAACAGCCTTTTAGGAATATCTATAGTGCAGCCAATGCTATTTATCTACAACAGAGGGTTCACTGGGTTATTAAAAGTTACAATACTACGGTGTTCTTCAATCCCTTTTCTGTTTGAAGAAGTAGATACTTGGGACATTTACACTAGCCAGGGGATATGACAAGTCCTAAAAATTAAAAAAAAAGATATTCTGATCATAAGTTTTATTGCACTTGAATTGACAAATCCAGGGAAAATAGGATAGGATAGGACAGGGCAATGTTGAGTTCAGCTAAATCCAGAAAAGAAATTCAGAGAAGCAGTTAACAGAAAAGTTCCAAGATGAGTTTAAAGAGGAGTCCCCAGTCCCAGCCGAGGCCAATGTACCTTCTGGTGCAGCCTGGCCAAGGGAAAGGTGGGCTTCGTAACCATTGGTTGAGAGGCTTAGTCAGGAAGATTAACTGAGATATTTGACTGAGAAGAGTCAAGAAAACTTTAAAACTATTGGCTGAGAATCTTGGCTGAGATGACTGAAACTTCATAGCCCTTGGATGAGAAACTTACCTAAGAAGCCAAGCTGAAAGAGGGCTGCTGCCCTCTCTGCCTAGAAGTTTACTAAGTGCACCATCTACAGAAAATGAGGGTTAAATTGCAGGTGGATCTGAAGATATCACCTCTGCTGAAGAGTAGAGCTGAAGCATAGAAGGAGGCTCAAATAGCGGGCTGACAGCCAACTGAAAGAGTCGTAACCTCTCATCTGCTGCAAAGAGGCTTATTAACTACAGAATACCTCAGTGGATGATGGAGGTGGCTGGATGAGCCGGTGAAAAAATAGTAAATGCAAGCATAGATAATACATGTGGTACAGGTACCTTGAACATAGCTGGAGTTTATGACTATCAAGTATGGAACCTGGTGGAAAGCAGCAGAGAATGTTGCCTGGTAGGAAAGTAGTGCGGTGACATTAATTGCTGACATCAGCAGCTTTACTGTTGCCCCTTGGTGCATATGACTTGATCATGCTGGTTACTTTTAGGCACATCCCCTAAAGTGTAGATGTCCCACACATAATTTTTACAAAATATCCCCTCTTTCTGAATTACTTATGTATTTGTTGGAGAATAAGTTCAAGGTTTGTAGGATAAATTGTTTATGGCTACTTTGTTTACATTGCTGTTTAGAGTTAAATTAAAAGATGTTAAAACTTTAACTTTTCTTAATCACCTGACTTCTATACTGTGTGACCTGATTATTCCTCTGTGGTAACAAAGCAAACCTATTTCTTCTAGGTTTTCCTTCAAACCTGACCTTATCCATCCTTAACATAACAGTTCTTGCCCCTCCCCAAAATCTTATCAAGATAGTGGAGCTTCTAATTGAGCTAGGCATAAGGACTCTATCTGTGATTTCCTTGCTATGAGGACCTCTCAGTTGAAGAATTCCATCTAACAATGCGGGCTAGTACTTTCTTTGCAGCTTATATAGTCTTAGATACTTAGAGCACTAGAGACTAATATACTTGTCCAGGGTTGCACAGGCACTATGTGCTAGAAACAGCATTTGAACCTAGGTCTTCCTAGCTTCCAGATCAAGTTATAAATTACTGGCAAATATATGTTTTGAAAGCTTTTTAAGACTTTTATCGTTGGCCCAAAGTGCCACGGATTACTTATTTTGAGAGATCAATTTAAAATCAGAATAGGTACAGGAGCCCTGATTGACTTGGGAGAGGGGTCCCTGGTTCCCATAATCACCAACTATGAGTCATTACTGATTTTTCATTGCTTTTATAGTCTCCTGATCAGCTAATCTAGTATTTATCTGAGGAGCATATTTATACTTTCATTTGTTGGGCTCTTCTCTCTTTCTCCAACCCATTCTTCTCCCCTCCCCTCCCTTCTCCCAACCCCATTCTGCCTACATACTACTCCCCTAACACACTCCTACCATCTGTTCCATTACTCCAAAATTGCCAAATGGGTTGTTATTCACTAAAGCCTAAATGTCCGTGATGGAGCTATTGTTCACAGGGGAGCATCTGGAATAATAGGTAATCTGAATTTTTTGATTTTGTACATTTCCCTACTCACCCTCCGTGAAGCTATACAGATAATACAGCAGTTGATTATAAAACAGGTTTAACATAAAAAAAGAATACTGTTGGTCCCAGGATGCAAAACACATTCTTTTATGACATCATAGTTTTGAAGCCTGGTCAGAGGATCTGAGTTTGATTCCTGATTGTGACGTATTACCTGGGTTATCTTGGGTATGCCACATAATGCTGCCCTTCATCTGTAAAATGAGGGGGTTGTAATGTCTAATCTCTAAGATCTCTTCCGGCTCTAGATTTGAAGCTAAGGTGAAAAATCATGCTGATCGACAGTATCAGACACACAGCTTCAATGGTGATGGTGTGTGCATCTGGGACCTGCTTCTTTTTACAGTGATCATGAGGGAAGTGGTTTGGATGTTAAAGAGGAGAGTATTCTCTGTTATATATTTTATTATTAAGTCTTCCCCTTTCTCCCTGCTAATGATGACACTATCCACCTGATCTTCTAAACTAGTAGGGTATAAATTACTCATCCTTGGAAGATAAACTAGTGCTTTCAGCCTAGGACAGGCATGAGTAGAGGTGATGGGTCTCAACTCAGGTACTAGACCTCAGGGTTATTTGAAGTGTAAACTTGAGTTCCTTCACTAAAGAAGTAATGTAGGCAAAGTCTAAAACATGGTAATGGATCAAATTATTAAAACTGCAGGCCTGGAAGTTGGGGCTCATGGGAATATGGGAGGAAATTTGCCTCTGCTGAGGTCTTTCTTTCACTACCATTTATTTAAATGTTTAGAGGCTAGTGTCAGACAGTCAGTAAACATTATTAAGTACTTACTATGTGCCAGACACTGTGCTAAATGCTGATAGATATTTTAACTGTCTTGCATATGGAAGAGTACAGAGAGATTGTGTAGTGACAGTATTAGGGCAGGAGCCTGGTAAGGCTTGTTGAATCTATGCAAGGATGACCTGACACTCCTGAACATTTCATCCTTGTTTTTGTGGTTGTGTGTATAGCTGACCACAAATGCTCTGGAAGCTGTGGTTTGGAGCACAAATGGCATGCATTTGGGTTGATTATGTGGTTGGTGATTGTGTTGCCCCAAATTCCAACCACAGGTCACAACAATCAGGAGAGTTAGGTAAAAAAGCTCCATTCAAATTTCAGCATAAGGCCACATATCTGACTGTATTGCCACCCAAAAGGCGTGAGTTCATATCAACAACTTAGATTCTTAAAGAGTTGCCTAGAGTACTGAGAGATTGAGTGAAATAGCCAGTATGTGTTGGAAGCAAGATTTGGACCTACATTTTCTTGGCTCCAGGGCTGGCTTTTTCTCCTTTTTCTCCCCTACCTCACACCACTTCTTATTACCATTGGAATAACTCTGGAATACTCCTCCAAGTATGGTCCAAAGACATGGCTGACATGAACCAAAATTTCATCCCCACTGGCTCTTGGTTAGATGTGGACCTAACCTTTCAAAGACATGGCAGTAGGGGGAGCCAAACCGCAGTTCTTGAATTCAAATAATTCCCCTAGTCTCTTTGCTGTTCCCACAGTAATGTTGTAAGGACAACCAACCTTTTTGCATTAAAGGAGAGAAAGAAAAGGTAGGTTAGTTTCATTCTGGGCCCTCAGGGTTATTGAAAGTAAATTTGATTTAATTCAGTTTATTTCCATGAGCATTTATTGAATGCCTATTAGGTGATCTAGGTACTAGAGGTTTTAAGTATATACTTAATGTGATCCTTGCCTCAAGGAGCTTGTGGAGTAAATAACTTTATTTACAAGACCAATCACAATGAAAGCATAGTCCTGTGATTCAAGGTATGGTCTGACAGCCAGCTGGTATTTTCTGGCATTGACAAAAGATGTTAGACCTTGGCTGTCTAATATCCAACTGCATATTATTGAACATTATCTGTAACATATTTAAATAAGTCAATGGTGAACTCCATGATTGAAAACCATGACCAAAATCCATAAAATCTTGTACACTGTGTAATTGAAACTTATTTAGTCTGAGAGACACAGTGTTAACAGTTGCAGCAGCATCACAGCACTAACCAAACATGCTAAACATGAATGCAACAGTCACTGAAAGCCTCTGGAGGCTAAGCTCACATTCAGAATTCTGATAAACAAGCTCTTGTATTCATTTATTCACCCAGCACTTGAATGAATGACCAGCTATTGATAACAGTGTTATGAAGCATTCCAAAATAAATTACTGACAAATATTTCAGTATGATCATTACTAGTAGTTAATATCTAACTTATGTATCTATTCGAATTTGTATGATACTTATTGGTATATATTTCCTATGTCTCTTTTTAGACTATGAGCTCCTTGAAGGCAGGGACCAGAGGCTTTTTTTTACCACTCTTTCCCTAGCTGTATAGGAAGTCTTAAGTATTGTACATAGTTGGGCTTAAATGGTTATTGTTTAAATGAATGAAATTTGCTGTAGGTGTCCCACAGAAAACATTCTATCCCCTTTCATGTCATTACACAGGCTGTCCCCCAAATATGGTGTGCACTCTATCCTTACCTCCGCCTTTCAGAATCTCCCTCTTCCTTTAAGACCTATATCAAGTTCTACTTCCAACAGAAGGCCTCCATTTGCTAGTGTACCCTTCCTCCAGTTTTCTTGATATTTATTTCATATGTATTTTCTATTGGCCGATCTGGGTGCATATTCATCTCCAGTAGAATGGAAGCTCCTTTTTCATTTTCACATCCAAATCCTAGGGGCCTACCCCAAAGCCTGGCACATTTGACACATTTGACAGATGCTTGTTGAATTGGGCACTGTACCAAACAAGTTAAATAGACAGGCTCCCTTTCCTCCAGGAGATTGCCATTGAAAGCTAACAACACAACACCCTCATCCCAGGGACATTAATGACCTACGCTGAGCAAACACTGAATAAGCATATTCAATAAATCATTTGCTAGCCTATTAGTATTTATGGATTCACGGAAGGGTCACTGCTGATTGTAGGGCACCGACTATAGGAAGAGCCTTGGGAATGAGAGGCTGGATAGAGTTTGCTGCTTTTCCAATTAGGTTCCAAAAACACTGCTAAAAGGAGCCCTTAGTATTAAAGTATCAGCTATGTGTTCTGATTTTAGAAGTACTCAAGGCTTAAGTTTTCATTTCTCACAGTAGAGTCAGGCTTCCAAGTAAATACTGACCCTGAAATCATTTGGAATTAATAGAGCAAAATTAATTATGTGTTTCTTTGACTAATATGCACTCATCAGAGTAAAGCCTGATGCAAGTCCATTTTCTGCCCTCAATTGAAGTCTTGCTTATCTGCAACAATGGTCACTCACTCCTTCATTCAACAAACATTTATTGAGTGCCTATTATTGAGCGGACTGTGCAAGGTGCCAGAAAAACAAAGACAAAACTATTATAGTTCCCACTCTCAAATTTACAGCCATAAGGGTAACCCTGCATAACATTTACAAATTGTGAACACAATACGCTTTTGTCATTATTCCAGATGTAGTGTTGGTTTCTAAAATTTTTTTCCTTTTTTTAAGATGAACTTAACAATCATCAACAAATGAACTCTGTCCGCTCTTCCACTGTACCCTGTAGAATCCCTGTTCCATAACTAGCATGCTTCCTCTCACTTTAGACTCTTTCTTTTTGTGGTCCTTCCATTGTCCGCCTCTTAGAGACCTGGCCTCCTGCAGATAACGTTGAATCCCTGACCGCCCTCTCCAGCACTGGCTGCCCCCTCATAATGCACACCCCTTCATACCACACTGGTCCTGGAGGGGAGTTAGCATATTCCTCTACTCGCCCCTGGTTACTTCCTGATGTTTCCTTTGTTTTTCATATGAAACCACAAATTGCTATTAAGTACGGCATATATTTTTTTTAAGGATATAAAAATTTCAGAATGCTGATTTCCAAGCTTTCCCGTTTGTCTCTTTCTGAACTTTCTTCTGTTCTCTTCTTGGCATTGAAAGAAACTGATGGATTTTTTGACATCATCATTAACTCCCTATTTCCCTCATCAATTGCCCCCCCAAGAAAGCCCTGTTAACAAAAAAGCATAATCAAGCAAAACCAAACCATAATTATTGGCCATAGCTGAGAATCAATGTCTCATTGTGTTCTTCTGGTTAATCATTTTCCTGTCAGAGTCATGCTTTGTCTTCCGGAGTTATGGTTTCAGTCTCTCTCTGCCAACATCACCCAGCAACTTCTTTGAAGTCCACTCTATCCCAAATTTATCACCCAATCCAGATAATGGTGACTGTTTTCTACTGGCCCCCAGATCACTCTCCTTTCTTTCTCAAGGAGTTTGGTATCTAACATACTGTTGTCTTCTCCTCCCCTACTATGTTTGTTCTTCCCTCAAACACCTTAAATTCCCAAATCCTTTGCCTTTTCAAATCCTATGACCTATTCCTCTCCACCTTAACCACAAATTGGGCTGGTCCAACCCTAGATATCACCATCATCCACAAGTCTTCCACTTCTAAGATAAAAGACTGACATTTCTCTTTCTGATCAGGACTTACCATTCCATCTGCCCCTGTGCCTTTCTCCTTCTAGATGTATTTTTTTTTCCTCATCATGAATGCCAAACTTTCTGCCCCTCAGCACCTTCTCAGGCATTACCTTTGTTTCAACTGTATTTTCCTCCCTCCCCAATCTTGACCCCAGGGTTAGAAACAATAATCTAACATTTATATAGCACTTTAAGATTTGCAAAGTGCTTTACACATGTTGTCTCGTTTAATTTGATACAATAACTCTGCGAAGTGAGTGCTAATAGTTAAGCGGTTCAACATTTTGCTTTTCTTTGCTATGACATCCCTTATCCCCTGTCCTGTCACCACTTGCCTTGCTAAACCCAACCACGGATTGCTGCCACCATGTGCCTTCCTCATTCCTACTTTTGGGGTGCTCAATGAACCTGGAGCAAAACACATACCTGTGCTCACCTTCTCTCACTGTGAAAGGCAATGCTTTTATCCCTCCCCCATTGATTCTCTATCCTACTCCCTAAGGAAGATATTACAAACCTCTCTTCTTCTCAGACCTCCCCTCTTCCTCTACTTTCTTCCCCTCTCAGCTGAGGACCTTGTCGCATACGTTATAAGAAACCTGAAGTAATTTTCTGAGACTTCTCTTTCCTCTATTTTTTTTTTACCTTAAGATCCTTTTACACCACCTCCTTCCTTCCACGTCCTTCCACCTTTTTCCAGTCTTTCTCTCCACATGTGCCCTTGATCCCATCCACTCCCATCTTCTTTAGCACATTGCCCCCTCAGTTACTCTGAGTCTCTCTACACTTCAGTCCCTCTCTATCTACTGTTTTTTTTCCCTCCTGTCTTTGAACATGCCCGAGTCTCCCCATCCTTAAAAAGCTTCACCACTAGACTCTACTATCCCCTCAAGCTATTTCCCTTTTTTAAAAGCTATTTTCTTATAGCCCTCTTTCCTTTTCCTATATTCCTCAGCCACCCCTCTAGGAAAAAACCATAAACATTCATTGCCTCCTCTTCCTCTCCTCTTGTTCACTCCTTAACCTTTTAAAATCTGGCTCTGACCTCAACCAAAACTCCTCTTTCCAAAGTAAACAATGATCTCAGTTGTCGAATCTGCTGGTCTTTTCTCAATCCTCATTGTTCTTGACCTCTCTAAGTTATTTGATACTGTCTGTCACCTAATGGATACCTTCTCCTCTCTGGGTTTTTATGGCACTAATCATTCCTGGTTCTCCTTCTACCTGTTGGACCACTCCGGCCTCCTTTTCTAGCTTATCACTCATATCATGCTCTCTAATTGTATGAATAACAAAAGGCTTTGTCTTGAACCCTCTTTCTTTATCTCACGTGATAAATTTCCTTTATCTCCCTTCTCATTTGATGAACTTGTAATCTCCTATAGTTTTAACTATTATCTCTAGGCAGATCATATAAATATATATATATATATATATATACATATATATATATATTTACCATGTCAAGTCTTTTCTTATCCCACCAACTGCTAGTTCTCTCTCTGCTTGAATTGCCTTGTATTTATTCTGTCTAAACTTATACACACATATCTATATATGCCTAAATTTACATGGGTGTAATAGTTTTAATATTATAATTATATAATTATAACATATAATATTGTAATATTTTAATATCAGTACATGTTTTCTCCCCTTACCTCCTTGAAAGCAAGGACTATTTCATTTTTGCCTTCATATCCTTAGCACCAAAACAATGTTTGACACATAGTAGGTACTTTGTAAATGCTTTTTCATCAATTGATGAACATTTCAGTACACAAAAAAAGAAGAAGAAATAGGAGCGAACCTCTTACAGTTTCCTTGCAAAGACAGTTTGAGGAGAAAAAGTCTCAAAAGAGGATGGCCTTTCTTTAAATTACCCAAGTGGGTCAAGTTTGTTCTGTTGCTTTGGGATGCTTTAGACAGCAGTGAAAACGTCTTAACAGGTCAACACAGATGAACCATCCAGTTAAAGCAAACCAGTAGTTAATGGGCAGAATATTGGAAATCACTTTTAAAAAAATGAATTGTAGTTTGGAGCATACAGCTGTTAGATGGGCTGTTGATCCACTCAGTATCTGTGACTGCGATTAAATAATTACTCTTTAAAAATGTGTGATTTAGTTGATTGAATAGTGCCAGAGAAATGACCTGAATGTGGCCACTACCAAAGCTGGTTCCATGACTAAAAGCAATGTGAAGAATGGATATTTCAGAGCAGACATTCTTTGACCAGTTAGTTATGTGAATATTCCAGGCAAATATAATTTGGAACTTTCACTATCCAGATAACTGAATCAGTTGTTCACTTTTTAAAAAATGTATAGATACAATCTCAATGACATAGTCAGAAGATGATACAGTCAGTATCCTTAAAAGTGTAATTTCAGGAGGTTGGGATTCTGTTGGACTGGTTGGGAGACAGGTAGCAGCTTTGCTGTTCTCAGTCGTTTTGCTGAAGAGGCAGTGGTGAAATGGAGTAGCTGATAGCTCCTGTATTTCCCCTGGAATGTTTTTGACTGTTGGTGGTAAGCAAAATGGAGATAGAGTCAGTCTAGCTATTATTTGAGGGTAAAGGGACTCAGCTCAGGTGGCTTCTGTGAAACTTCCTTGATTTCTTCAGTTGTTAAAGTGATTTTTCATTCGACTCATTCGACTTGGGCTAGCTAGACGGTAGTTCAGATTAGGGAGATTTGGAACTAGTTGAATGACTGGACTCAAATAGTAGTCAATGATTCAGTGTCAGCGTGGAAGGAAGTTTCCAGTGTAGGTTTCTATGGACCAAGGGGTCTGTGCTTGGCACTGTGATGCTCACCATTTTAATTGGTGATTTAGATAAAGGCATAGATGCCACGCTTATCAAAACTGCAGAAGGTACAAAGCTGGGAGGGATAGCTACATTGGATGACAGAGACAAGATACAAAACAAATTAGAACAACTGAGCCAAAGATAATGAAATGTAATATGGAATAAATGTAAATTCTTCCATTTAGGTTAAGAAAAAAAAAACTTCAGAAGTGCAAGATTTGGGAGCTGTGATGGAAAGCAGTTTAAAAGTTATCTGGGAGTTTCAGCGGACTGCAAACCCAGTACATTCTCCACTCAGCTGTCAAACTAATCTTCCTAAGTATAGACCTGACAATGTCACTGTCCTATCCAGTAAAATCCAGTGGCTCCCTGTCAGCTCATGGATCAAATATAACATCTTTTATTTGCATTAAAGCTCTTTATGTAACCAGGCCATCTTCTACCTTTCTAGTCTTCGTACACCTTACTCCCCTCCATGTGCTCTATGATCCAGTGACACTGGTCTCCTTGCTTCTCCCTGCATAAGATGCTCCATCTCCTGAATAGGCATTTTCTCTGGCTGTCACCTAGAATGCTTTCCCCCTTCATCTTCACCCCCTGGCTACTTTGGCTCCCTTCAATTCCAGATAAAATTTTACCTTCTACAAGAAGCTTTTCCTAATCTCTTTTGATGCTAGTGTCTTCCCTCTGTTGATTAACTAAAATTTATCCTGTATGTAGTTATTTGCCTGTTGCCTCCTCCATAACACTGTGAGTTCCTTGAGAGCAGGGACTGGTAAATTTGCCTTTCTTTGTATAATCAAATCAATACTCAAAAAACTCCAAACTGATATGAGTCAATAGTGTGATATGGAAGCCAAGAGAACTAATATAATCTTGGGCTGCATAAAGTAAGGGACTAGGGACCTAATGTGTGCCCTGCTCTGATCAGACACATCTGGTGCATTTCTATTTAATTCTAGGTAATACAACCTAGGAAGGATATTGACGAGCTGGAGAGGTTTCAGAGGAGGGTAACCAAGATGCTGAAATATATAGTCTATCCCATTTGAAGACTGGTTGAAAGATTTAGATGTATTTAGACTGAAGGGGAAAAAAGATTTAGCAGGAGATATGGTTATTGTCTTCAATATTTGCAGGGTTATCTGAAGGGCTTATTAAGCAGAAAGAGGATTCCAGGGGTGGAGACCACATGTGGCTTTGTAAGTCCTTCTAAGGCCTTTTGACTGAGCCCAAGTTTTACACAACAAATCCTTTTGTTAAGGGGATTGTTCTGTGAAGTTTGGATTCAAAGAGCTGCACTTGAGGACCTTGAGGCCCATATGTGGCCTCCAGGCCACAGGTTTCCCACCCCTGGATTAGACATATTCTTCTTGGCCTCAGGGAACAGACAGGGAGCATTGGATAGAAGTTGCAAAGAACATTTGAACTAGATGGCAGGAAACCTTCCTAACACCTAAAATGTCCCAGAGTAGAATTGGCTGCTTTAGGATGCTTCCTATTTTGGTACAGGTAGGACAAGCTAAACTTTGAGTCTCTTTCAGCTTTGAGAATCTGTAATTCTGTGATTCCAATTTAACAAGCATTTATGCAGCACCTACTAAGTATGAGGCTGATTTATAAGCATTTTCACTCTACTAGGACACAAATAAACATAGTACAAGGAAATCAAGGTGGGCAGGGAGCCCTGACACCTGGAGATCTCATCAAGGAGATAGTACCTGAGCTGGGACTCAGAGAACCATAAAGATTCTGACAGCCAGAGATGTGGGAATATACTCAGACATGGAGAATGGTCTGTGAGAATATACAGAGGTGGGAGGTAGAGTACTGACTTTAAATAATGATTATTAATCACCCAGTTTGGCTGGAATGTAGAGTTTGTGAAAGGGGCAATAGTATGAAATAAAATTGAAAAATAAGTTGGGGAACAAGACTATGGAGGGTTGCAATACAAGGGTAGAGGGTTTATATTTTATTGTTTAAGCCATTTTTTTGGTCATGCACCTTTATCAGTAAAACATGTTTAACCTCCCCAACATATGTATATTTCCTTATTCATAAGTTATAAAGATTTACAACTTTACAAATAATTATGCATATTATAGAACATACATAAAATAGAAATTAAAAATTATGAGATGAAGATGAAATAACATCTGATTCTAGAATCAACAGGAAGTTTGTTAAGTAGGTGAGTGGCATGATCAGTTTTGCACTTTTGGGAAATCACTGTAGTAAATGTGGGGAGAATTGATTAGAGGCAAGAGCTACTTGAGGGAGGGAAACCAATTAGCAGGCTATTGCAGCAGGGGCCTGAACTAGGTTAGTGGCCATTGGAGCAGAAGGAAGGGGACAGATACAATTGCTATTGTGGAAGAAGAAATGACAGGATTTGTCTACTGATTGGCTGTGTAGGGTAAGGGAAAGTGAGGAGTCTAAGATATAGTCAAAATTGTGAACCTAGGTGACTGGAAGGATGGTGATACCTTTGACAGTAATAGAGAAGTTTGGCAAAGGTTAGGTTTTGTGTAGAAAAATAATGTAATGATGCCAATGACGAAAATCACTACCCAATCATGCTGCTTATTCTATGCAACATATATCCCCCCAAAAATTAAAATGGGTTATGTGGGGCTCTTACTAGTCACTGTGCTTGAGCACAAAGCCCATCCTTGGAGGGGTGACCGCCTAAAGCAATGAAGTGATCTGGGAGCGGGGAGGCTATATATCTTGGGGGAGAGGTACAGAATTTTTCCATTGGCAAACCTGTGCTGTTGCTGCTGCTGCTGCTGCTGCTGTTGTGGGCTCCCAGGGAGATGTTAGTTTATAACTGCCCTCAGGGACCAATTCCAGGCTCAGAAGAAAGAAAGTTGTGTGTGCTTGTATAGCAGGATGGACTTTTCAGAATGGTGGAGTGTTGGGGGATCAGGGTAGGTAAGGCTGATTTTCAGAAAAACTCTGTGATTGGCTATCTTGCAGAGGTTGGGACATGACCCATCTTTCTGTCTTCTGGTTGATCACATGCTCCTCTAGGTTAGGATTTAGGCTTTTGGGATTAGATCATAACCCTGGGGGCCTCTGGCCACACTTCGGAAACCATTGGTCTCTAGGCCTTAGGAAGCCATTGAAAGTTTTTGGGGTGTGTGTGTGTGTGTGTGTGTGTGTGTGTGTGTGTGTGTGTGCGCGCGTGCGCACGTGTGAGTGCACATGAGTGTGACATGGACAGACTTGTGGTTTAGAAAGATTGCCCTCCTCATATTGTCTTGTATTTACTTATCTTTGTATATGTAAACATATATTTTTGGAGGCAATAAGGGTTTAGTGACTTGCCCAGAGTCACACAGCTAGTTAAGTATCTGAGACTGGATTTGAATTCAGGTCCTCCTGACTCTAGACCTGGTGCTTTACCTAACTCTCCCTGTACTTGTAAACTTGAGGACAAAGATGATTTAATTTTTGTCTTTGTATCTCTAGTGCCTAACACAAAACTGGTGCTAAATAATGGTTTTGTGTTTTTTTTTAAAATGAATTGTTGACAAGAGAGTAAGCTGTGACCCTTGAATTATTTAGTGTGGAGAAAGAATAGATAAAGAGTCAGAGAAGTGAGTCTAAGGGAAGAGCCAGTGACCTGGAGAGGTGCCAGTTAACAACAGTACCAACGACACTGTTTATTACGTTTTCTTGTGTTGCAGTCATAGTACCTGTACATATGTGTATTTAGTGAGGGAGGAGGGGCAGGGAATACAATGTTGACAAATGATACAAACCAAAGTGGTCTCTGGGCTCATGTACAGCATGTGCCATCGTGGGGGACAAAGTGATGACGAAGCTGTGCTATCAAGTCCACTCAAATATTGACTAAATGGAGAATTTGCTCTCAGTTCCCATCGTCATTCAGGCAGCCTGACCATGACAATAGCCTGCCCTTTGAAAAGGGCATTTAATATCTGTGCATCCCGTTCATAGCTAGAACTGTTTTTCATGACTCGTCTCATCAGCATTCAATTTTATCTCATTGCATAATGGAAAGGGTGTTAGATTGGGAATCAAAGGGTCTGGGTACAAATTCAGGTTCTTCTACTTTGCATTTCGTCTTTCCTGGCTTCAGTTTTCTCACCTGGAAAATGAAGGGGATTGAACTGGGTGACCTCTAAGATCTCCTCCCAGTCTCAATCTACAATTCTTTGAGAGGAACGGACTAGGAGTTCTTCACCTTTTTTTGTATCTGTGGACTCCTTTTTAAGTCTGGTGCATCCTATGAACCCTTCCAGAATGATGTTTTTAAATGCATAAAACAAAAATCATAGAATTACAAAGGAAACTAATTGTATATATATATGTATATGTACACATATATATATATATGTATACATATAAGAGTTCGGGTTAAGAACCTCTGTACTATGTGATATCTAAGAATAAATCTTAGGCTAAGATCTTTTCATCTCTGATCCTATGGTGTCCTTGCTTTGGTGATCTAATGGTTGGCCTTGGTGGTATCTGGTTCCGGTGTAAGCCACCATTCCATGTGCAGAAGAAGGTTCTTTGACAGATATTGTGAGAATATTCATTCTATTGTGGGAAGTATCAGAACACGAGACACTTCCATTAATTTGCCATCAGACCCATAGTAACCAAACAAGATCACAAGAAAATGGGTATTAGTGTTACCCAACAGGACTCAAGAATAATTAGAGTCTATAAGTTGGACAATTTTTGTGTTGTTATTTGTTAAGGATGTCTAAGCCTCTATCAATGTTCCCTTAATATTTTTTCAGTGGAAATAGTCTCCCCAATTAAGGATGGAGGATAAATAGTACGACTTCCTTAAAGAAAATCTGTGTTAACATTAACATCTTGTATCCTCTGAGAACAAGTAAGGCAGACATTAATGAAACTGCTCTATTTATCCCATGTATGTACTAACATCTGTTAAAATGTCATTTACGCAGGATAGCATGAGTTATTGATATATTAACACATCAATTTGGCATAGCCAAGCCTTTACAATTACATTATGATGTTTTGCAGAGTTCTCATCTGTGACAAGCTCACTGAAAAAGTCACAAGTTAAAGTCATTTTTCTTCACTGCTAGGCTACCCACACATGGATGTGGAGAATGCCAGTTGGAAAGATGTATAATTTGAGAGGCCAGGGAGTTGAAACTAGAGAATAAGAAGGCAAGGAAGTATATGCTGTTTCACTCACTCATCTTGAAATGGCAGGGGGACCTTGAATTTTTTGGGGATTCATCTTAGAAAGGGGAGCTGCCAAGCCTGGCACCGTGCCTGGCTATTCTGAATGAGGAATACCTCAGCATAGAGGAGATTGCTTAATGAATCTTGGATTTGGGGGGTAGATGTGGTAGGAGCAGTATTTCCTGCCCCATGTTGGCTAGGCTAGTTTTTCCTTAAAGCATCAGAACCACCCTTGAGATTTATTTGGCCCAGGGAACTAAGGCTTGAACCACTGATCTAGCTTCCTCATGGGCTAGGTACAAAAGTCAGGTTACCAAGAATTAGGGGCTCCCTCCTGAGCAGCTTATATTGTCAGAGAAGAGTAGCATTACAAATGTTTCTAGCAGTGGGGGTGCTGCGCTTCTAGTATGAGGGAGAGAAGATGAAAGATTGATGAGCAGAGATATTTACCTCCTCTTTCAGGCCCATAACCTCATGTGAGCAGTGCCCCTTTTCCACAGCTCCTCCCATGACTTTCCCTCTAGTTGATACCCTTGGATTTTCTCCCTCAATGGGTCTTTAAAAATCGCTATAAAGGGGCAGCTAGGTGGTGCAGTGAAACGGCCCTGGAGTTCAAATCCAGCCTCCAACATTTGACACTTGCTAGCTGTGCGACCTTGGGCAAGTCGCTAAACCCTGATTGCTTCGCCAAAATAAT
>CM053623.1:46878987-46891964 GCA_028646595.1 Phalanger gymnotis | reverse complement strand
CTCCTCCCACCTGCAACACTCACAAACCAGCACTTTAATGAATGACTACATTGTCTGAAAGAAACTTGTTTCTTACAAAACATGTGGCAAAATAGAAAACAAACAGAAAATAGACTCCTAAAGAACACAGATGGAAGCAAAACAGGATCAACATTCTCTTTGTGGGCACGAGAAAAGACAAAAATGGTAGGGACTTAACAGAAGCAGGAGAGATTAAGAAGAGATGGCAAGAATATACAAAAGAACTAGACAAGAAAGATCTTAGTATCATCGATAACCGCCATGGTGTGGTTTCTGACCCAGAGCAGGAGTGTGGGACAGCTTTGTAGTGTCTTCTCTTGAACCACCTGATGGAGTTCCCTTATATGAGGCTTCTCCTCCTTCTCTTCTCCGTATCATTTAGGAAAAGGAGGGACTATTGTTGTTCAGTAGTGTCTGATTCTTCATGACTCTATTTGGGTTTTCTTGGCAAACATACTGGAGTGGTTTGCCATTTCCTTCTCCAGGTCATTTTACAGATGAGAAAACTGGGTTCAATGACTTGTCTAGGGTCACAGTGTCTGAGACTAGATTTTGAACTCTGGTTTTCCTGACTACAGGTCTGGAGCTCTATCCACTGTGCCACCTAGGTGCCCCCAAAGGAGGTGGCTTTCTGTAATAGTCTTATAGGTCTACAGAGGCTCAGGAAATAAGCACTGGGGAATTTATGTCTACCAGTGGACACTGGCTTCTATTGTCAGCTTCTTAAGTAAAAAAAAGCATAAAGAAAATAAATACAAAGTAAGCCTCAGGTTGGTGGAGAACAAGGGAGGTTCAAAACCAGAAAAAGGACAAGGAACAGATCAGAAGACATGTCTGCATCCATCCATCCATTCTTCATTCTACCCATCCATCTACATTAACAAGATTTTACTAAGTACCTACTATGTCCCAGGCACTGTGGTAGCTGCTAGAGACAAAAAAAAAAAAGACAAAAAGGAAATAATCCATATTCTTAGAGGGCTCACATTCTACAGGGATACTATATATAATGCAAAGCAATTTTTTTGAGAGAGACACTAGCAGCTTGAGGAATCAGGAAAGGCCCAATGTACAAGATGGTATTCAAGCTGATCTTTAAGGAAGCCTGGAGATTTCAAGGAGGGCAGATATTACAAGCGTAAGTGGATGGCCAGGACACGAGCACAGGAGATAGGAATGTCTTGTGTGAGGAGCATTGAAGAGGCAAGTTTGAAAAAGACAAGGGAGGAATGTATAATAAACCTAGAAATGGTAGCTGCAGCCAAATTGTGAAGAACTTCAAATGTAAAAAAAGGGAACTTACCACTGGAGTTCACTGAGCAAAGGAGTAGCATGCTCAGACATTTACTTCTGGAATGTCATTTTGGAGGCTTTGAAAGGGGAGAAATAAGAAGGAAAGCCTATAAAGGCAAGAGGTGGCTGGGGCTGCGATCACTTCCCTGACTCTAAAGGCATAGCTCCAAGGAGTTCATAGCATGCTAGGTATACCATTCTCCCCCTGTCCTTTCTTCACTCTTAACTTAAGAGTAATGAAGCTGTGAGCTTAGATACCTGTCCTTAAGAAGCTTACAATGTTCACAGGGAATTAAACTTGTAAACAAAAAATCATAACGCGAAATAGGAGATCTCAAGTGCATAAGAGATTTTGGAAGAAAGTGTTCTGAAAATGGTGAGATTCCTGTTGTGGAGTGGATAGGGGAAGAAGAGAATGAAGAAAGACTTCACTGAATATTCGTTCAAGCTGAATTTGATTGATTAACAGCGTTGTGAACACAACTTGGTCAGCATCCACCCCCTAGCTCATTCCTTCTACTACTGTGCTCTCTAGCATCTTTTGTTCTTTTTGAGCTTAACTCCCCCCCACCGCCTTTTGATTTTCTATGATTCTTTCATGGAGCACTTTGCCCTTATCAAGAATCCGCTTGTCCAGTTTAGGGAATTGGCCACATTGCTATAAAGTCCCTCCCCTCTTTGTTTGAAAATTTCCTTGTTTAGCTCACCTGCTTTCTTCCTTGCTAAAATGACCTCAACAGAAGCTTTGGATTGGTAACAGAACTCATAGGCTTACAACGTGCTTCTTAGGACCTCACTGACAAACAGCACTCCCCATCTTCTTGTATCCCTGTTCAGTCCATGACTGGATGGAGCAAAGTGAATTCTAGGGTCTCTCCCAGTTGTAAATCTGTGATCCTATAGTCCCAGAAATAGGGGTTCCCAGTCAAGATCATAGGATTGTAGATTTGGAGCTAGAAGGGATCTTAGAAGTCTTCTAATCCAACCTATTATTTTTCAAATGAAGAAACTAAGCCCCAAAGAAGGTAAGTACCTTCTCAAAAATCACACAAGGAGCAAGTGGCAGAGTTGGCAGTGGATCTCAGCGGGTTTCAGTCCAATCCACCTTTTTTTTCCACTTTTTTGTCAATGAGAGTTACAATTATACCCACTAGGGGGCACCCAGTATCCCTGAATCTTTTACAATACTCTAGAAAGTCAGCCCTTGTGGGGTCCTGAAGCCGAAATACTCATATAAACTGGAAATGGGTACAGTGACTGTTTATCAAAACAAAAATACTTGTTAAAAGTGTCTTTTTTTTGATATCAAAACTGTCTTGGAAAATCTGATATCAAAGGATCAGAGATTTAGAGCTGGAAAAATCAAGCCTCATTTCTGAAAGGAGGAAAATAAGACCACAAAAGGTAAGGTTATTTATGCCCAAGGTCATACAGGTTAATTTGGGTTACCATCACTACTATGGGGCACCAGACATCTAAATTCTCTTGGGATTTCCCTGGCATGTGAGCTTAAGAGTGAATTTTATGTGGATTTCATTCACTCAAAGAGTGTGTGTGTGTGTGTGTTTATTGCTAGACTGGGGAACTCCGATAATATTGGTCTCTCATTTCTGGGGTGGGAAGAGCAGGAACTAGCGTCCTAAAAAGTTCTGATGGGATCTTAGAAGACTGAACTGCAGTAGAGGAATTTAGATACCTGGTGTGGCTCCTGACACTGACCCCTCACCTTCCTTTGTATTTCTGGGTCTGGCCATAATGGCACAACCTTCCCCTCATTGGGATTTTCTCTTCTCCATCACTTATGTACAAAATATTCCCATACTGAAACTGACTGCTAGAAAACCACTCCTATATTGCCACAGAGGACTATGGGATTTTTGAGGCTCTATGGAGAGAGTGCTAGACTTGTTGTTAGAAGACCTGAATTTGGGTCACTGCTTCAAAACTGGCAGGCTATATAATTATGGGCACATCCCTTCGCCTCTCTGTTTACTCATCTCTAAACTGAGTGCCATATGTATACTACTGGCCTCACAAAGTTGGGAGCAAAGCACTTTGTTAAACTTAAATCATTTTAGAAATATGAACCAATGTTGTTATTCTTGTTTTCTCCCCCAATGGACTGTTAACTCAACAAGGTCAAGTGTCTATGTCTGATCTAAACTTTTTTGTCTTCCATTAAGTGATAACTCAGTGTTCTGCTCACAGTAGGTATTTAATAAACATTTCCCGAACTGTGTAACTTAGTCATCTACATGAGCATGTAGGCAAGTGGGTAGAGCTAAGAGATTTGGAATCAGCAAAAATGTGATATTTAATTATAATGGTGAGGGACCTCCACATCCCAGCGCTGTAACTGGGTTGAGAGCTTAAGGAACCTGGAAACTTAGTGGGAAATTCAAGGGGAGTGGGAGACGACCAGGTTTCAATCAGAAAAGGTCAATTGGTCCTGGATAATGGAAGAGAGAACTCAGAAGGGAATATTCAGAAACTTACTGTCACAGAACCACTATGACCGTACATACACACTGTACTTAAAATAAGTTTCTGAACTAGTTGTTAGAAGAGATGAAGGATGAAGATGATGAGATGAAGCTTTTATCATGGTAAGTGAGCATGGTTTGGCTACTGGCCTAGACATAGAAATAGGCCAAGGTTGAGAATATAACTTCCCATAGAGGATAGGAGACAGGACTTGATAACTCTACGCTACTATACTTTATCTTTTCTCCCTTAATTCTCTGTTACTCTAGTATTTTAAAAAATTCTGATTTCATGTTGTTGGTACTATACAAATGCCAACTATTATTACTTCTTTCCTCAATACTACCCTTCATCCCTCCATGCCTTAATAGAGAGTTTCATGAATTTCAGTGGCCCAAAAAATCCACCATTTGGTAGCTAACCTTCTGGTGATAAACCTATCTTAATTTAGCTAGGCTGGTCTTTGGGTAGTCTTTGACACATGAGACTAGAAATCAAAAGCGTACCACCTCCTTTTGCATTATACTAGTTCTCAAGTGAGTTCTCTTTCTGACTATTTTGCCCTTGTATGTTCCGTCAGACCGGGGTTGGGCAGATCTGCAACTCAGAAAGGGACATTTTAAAAACATGGTGGTTGCTTCTGGTCTCTGGCCATGAACTTTTAGTCACATGAAGCAGCCTATGAAGAAATAGAGGCCCAGGGAACATGCAAGGGAGCAGGCTCAACACATGAATCCTTTCATTCATTTGTGGAACGGTACTGAATTCTGCCTCCACTGGACCTGATGGCCCACCTAGTCAAATCTCATGATTTTACAAGCGAGAAAACTGAAGCCGAGGGAAGTTAACTGATTCACCTAAGGTCACACAGGTAATAAACATTAGAGATGGGATTTGCCCAACTCCAGAGCCTGTATGTAATCTTTCCACTCCATCACATCTGCTGAATATTTTTTAAACCCATCACATCCCTGATCTTTCCCAGGAAGCCACATTATCCCAAGACACAGCATCAGCTTCAGTGATCATTTCAGTCATGTGATTTTGTTTTGATGTAATATCCTTAAATCAGGCATACGTTGACGTGGACACCCAACCCATTCCATTCCATTCAGCAAACAATTATTAAACACTTAATATGTGCAAGGCACTGTGCTTGGTACTGGGGATCCAAAGATAAAGTGGAGTAGTTCCTACCTTTAAGGAACTCACATTTGTATTGTGAAGCATATAAAAAGTTTGGTCTTAGAAAATTATAAACATCAACTCTTAGTGTCATCTTAAGAAGGAGGTTTTTTTTTTCTTTCTCCTTAATATTTCTAATGTAAGACCTGAAAAGAGTAGAGGAGTGGGGAGGAGGAAGAGAAAGGGGAAGTCCTGAGGTTGGGCAGAGAATAATCAGATATCCTTACATTCTGGGCAATCTGCTCATATGCAGATGAGAAGCAACTTACTTAAAAACCTTGATAGGTAGAGAGTAACAGATCCTAGCAAGTCATGACAGCAGATCTGGAAGCAGTCTTGTCTATTTCTGCTACCCTGGGTACCCTGATAGATTCCAAGTTTTCAGTGAGAGGAACGCGCTCTCTGGTACATAATGCAGTTCATCCACACCTTCTCCTCATGTCAGTCAACGACAGTAAACAAGCATTTTTAAAGCTCCTGCTGAGGGAACTGAGGGACACTGCTATGTTCCAGGCACTGTGCTAAGTCCTGGGGATACAAAGAAAGTTAGAAGCAATGCCTGCATGGTAAGAGTACCCAGTCTCTTGTAGAAGACAATGTGCAAACAAACTATGTACATACGTGATATATACTGCAGAGATGGAAGGTAGGCACTGGTATTGAGGGAGAATGGGAAAGGCTTCTTGCAGAAGGTCGAACTTTAGCTAAGATTTGAAGACGGGAAGAAAAATCAGGAGGCAAAAGAGGTAGAAAATTCCAGGCATGGGGGACAGTCATCGAAAATGTAAAATCGGAAGGTGGAGCAAGGAACAGAAAGGAAGCCAGACTGGATAACAGAGTGTGTGTTACTATACACATACATGATGGAAGTAGGTGGAAGGAGTGAAGAAGTGATGAGTAGAAGGAAGGTGATCAGAGAGAAGGCACCACTGTTGAGGGAGGATAGGCAAAGCTTCTTGCAGAAGCTTGATGTTTAGCTCAGGACTTGAAGGAAGGCAGAGAAACCAGCTGGCAGAGAATTGCAGGCAAGGAGGAGAGTCAGTGAAAGGAGGTGGAGTGTCTTGTTTGAGAGTACGTGGAGAGGAACAAAGTGTAGCAAGACTGGAAAGTGTAACCTAAGTAGCTTATGAAGGTCTTTAAAAACCAAACAAAGGATTTTATATTTGATTTGGAGGTAAGAGGAGCAACCATAGTTAGTACTGAGTAGGAAGGGCCGCATGGTCAGGTGTGCACCTGACAGCTGAATGGACTGAGGCAGGGAAACCAAGCAAAGGCTGTTGGTAGTCCAGGAATGAGGGGGCAAGAGCCTGCACCAGCAGGAGGACAATGTCAGGAGAGAGAAGGGGAATAGAAAGGAGATTTTTGAGAAGATGGAATTGATAGGCATTTGTCCCATGCCCAGTGCTAATAGCTGGGATATAAAGAAAGGCAAAAGACTGTTCCAGCTTCCAAAGAGCTCACAGAAGAAGGTGATCAACAGTGTCAAAGGCTGCAGAGAGGTCATGGAGGATTAGGAACTGAGAAAAGGCCATTATATTTGGCAATTAAGGGATGGTAACTTTAGGGAGCACAGGCTGAGTTGGATATACAAATCAGAAGCTAGACTACAGAGATGAAATGGTGAGTGAGAGAAAAGAAAAGGCTTTCTTAAGGAATTTAGCCATGAAGGGGAGGGAAGATATAGGACAATAGCTACGGTGAAGAACAGATCAAGCACAGGCTTTTTGAGAATGGGGGAGACTTGGACAAGTCATCAGGAAGGTAGCCAGTAGAAAAGGAGAGACAAAATTCTTGAGAGGGTTGGGATGAGGAGGACAATCTCCAGCAGAAGTCAAGATTTCGGAGTGGGAAAATCTGTGCATCTAGGGCTGAAGGAGGGTGGAAGAAGGCATCTGATGAAAGAGGAAGTGAGGATATGGAGGAGCTCTCATCACATTGACTTTTTTTTTAATGAAATATTAAATCACATGTGATCCATATTTGTGTATTTTCTTAAATTCTTTATAGCTATAACCAACACATTGGAAACCTCCTTTTGGACCTTTTAATTAAAGCCCTATAGGCATTTTAGTTGTCAAGACTCTTGAGTAGTCAGGGGGTGGGGATAGGAAGGGTTGTTTGTTTCTTTTCTTTTAAACTACAACAATATATCTGTTCAATTAATTCAACTAATTCAAACCATCAGACATTTATTAAAGACCTACTATGTGTAAGATATTATGCTGGGTGCCCAAAGATGAAAAACAAGAATCCCTGTCCTCAAGAAGTTTACCATCTATTTGAGTGGCTAAGGCAACAGGTACAAATATAGTAAATATGTATTAAGCATCTACTATGTACAGATAACTCTTAGGTACTAGGGGAATATACAAAGTTTGAATAAGATGCTAATTACCTGTGAGACTGTGAGTGAATGACTTAACCTCCAGGAGTCTCAGTTTCCCCATCTGTAAAATGCAAGGGCTTAATAGATGTCCTCTGAGGTCCCTTCCAGGCCTGGCTCTCCAGTCTTATAGCTGGGTTTTTAAAGTCTTCTCTAAATGGCAGTGGCTCTGGAGTTGAGTTGGCAAAGACAGACGGCCTAAAATATTTAGCTCATCTGAAACCCAACCCCAATCTGATTTCAGCAGACAGCCACCTGCTGATCACTACTAGTTAAAATGTCCCCTTTTAGCTGTTGGCTGTCAGCAGTAACTAGTGCCTGATTGAAAGGAGAGAAGAGTGATTTTTAAAACATCTCTTTGTCACATTACCCTCAGCGGCACCAGATACCAGACCGTAAGCAAGTAGCAGATAGTTTCCTAATTCCTGTGCCAACTTCCAGCTTCCTCAGCCAGGTTTTAAATTTCAAGCAAATGGCCAGCAATGGCCCTGCCACCCCAGAGTTTCACTTGCTGGGATCATTGGAAAACTCGATAGTGTGATTTGTTGTGGGAGGGATGTGTTAACTGGACCCAAATTGTCATCCAATACCTAAAATGTAAACTTTTCCTGGGGGTTGAAAAAGAAAGAGTCCAAGGCTTTTTGGATAGTTTACTTCTTAGTTTCTTGGGCCCCTCAATTTCTTGGTTCCAGCTGGGTCTGGACACAAAGTGGCCAAGATTCTCTGGGAAAGAATGAGGCTTCTCCTTAGTGTACTTTTCATCCAGCTGGAGCCAGCAAATGGAGAGTTCATGGAACAGCTTGTTATTGCCAGGTTTCCAGCCCAGTGGAGCAGCTTACAGAGAGGCTAAGAGTTCAGTGAAAGTTTGGATAAACATCTGAGCTTCTGGGTGTCTCACTGATTGGGAGGGAAAACTGGGGACTCCAGACAAAATGACTTTCTGGCGGCTAGATTTTTCTTCACAGGTGCTGATTATTTCCTCTGTGTTAAATTCTAGTGTGTTATCAGTAAATGATGGTGTGTTATAATGCTTGCACTCACATAAATGTTTTGTATCTTGAACCAGCTTAAAATGTTAAGTTTTAGAGATAGACGAGACCATACAGATTTCCTCGTTTAGTCCCTGTCATAATTAGATGAAATACATAATACAGATAAAAAAAAAGGAAGATCAGAGAAGTGAAGGGGCTTGCTCAAGACTGAGTATTAATTGTTGTGTCTGACTCTCAGTGACCCCGTGGACCCCAGCATGCCAATACTAACCATGGGGTTTTCTTGGTAAAGATACCGGAGTGCATTGCCATTTCCTTCTTTAGCTGATTAAGGCAAACAGAGATTAAGAGACTTGTCCAGGGTCACACAGCCACGAAGTATCTGACGCTGGAATTTGCACATAGCATCCACCTCCCAGGGTTGTTGTGAGGATCAAATGACATAATGTTTGTAGAGTGCTTAGCACAGTACCTGGCACATAGTAGGTGCTTAATAAATACTTATTCCCTTCATTTCCTTTCCCTTGTCGTCATTATTGCTTAAAAGCCAAAGAAAAAGGGCAGCCATACCAAGTGTAAGATTCACCTTCACAGCGTAGAAGCCCACCGTACCTAAAGCCACATAGTGGAATGGAGACAATCATTGGATTGGAAACAATAGCACGGGTACAGGTTTGTAAGGAGCTTCATATAGACCATCTTGTTGGATGCACACAACAACCCTGGGAGGTAAGGGCTTTTCACTGTCTTCATTTTGTAGACGAAGAAGCTGAGGCACACAGGGTTAAGTGACTTGCTCAGGGTCACACAGCTAGGAAGTTTCTTCTCTTCAAGTCCTACACTACATTCATTGAGCTACCTAAGGAATTTGTCGGTGTTCACTTGTTTCAGACATGTCTGACTCTTTGCGATCCCTTTTGAGGCTTTCTTGGCAGAGATACTAGAGTGGTTTGCCCTTTCCTTCTCCAGCTCATTTTACACATGAGGAAACTGAGGCAAACAGGGTTAAGTGACTTGTCCAGGGTCAACCAGCTAATAAGTGTCTGAGGTCACATTTGAACTCAGGTCTCTCTGACCCCAGGCTAGGTACTCTATCTACTGGACCACCTTGCTGCCAAGGAATATGTGAGCTAGAATCCAGCTTCTCATACTTTCTAGCTTGAGACTCTCACCTTCTTAGCTTTGGTTTTCTCTCCTTTAGAATAGAGATAAAAAATTTAAAAAAACTGTCTAGTTATATACAGGGTTATTAGGGTTTCAATGAGATAATGTAGGCAAAGAACTTTACCAGCTGAGAGTGTTAGTTAGCTATGATTGTAATGATGATGGGCACAGGTCTCCTCTGACTTTGCCAAAGAGGGGGCTTGTGCCCGAGGAGCTGTTTCTGCAGCCCTTGCTTTTCTCCTGGTACATTTTGAATGAATTACAGATCCCCGACTGGAGTGAGCAGTCACCCGGTGGCAGCAGCCTGGGTTGGTTTTGCAAATTTATCACCCTGAACTCCGGCCTCACCATCTGTTCTACCCTCTAATTACAAATGCAAAAAATAGCTAATTTGCAATGGTGCCATAAAAAAGGAAAATAGAAGTGATTTAAAGGCTGGTGTGTGTTGGGTTTCTTGTGTTTTACATGCAGCAATCAGGGACAGATTTCTCTACCCTGACACAGTGAATTCCCTGCTAACATCAGGCTCTTCATCCTCAGTGGCTATGAGAGAATTCCCATAAAGTTACACAGGTTGGGAAACAGGCCTTGGACCAGGGACCTTGGCTCCACTTTGCCAATGGGAACATGCAGAGAAACTGAGCCGGATCCCTTCCTCATACTGCATACTAGGTGTAGTGGGGGGAAGGGGGAGGTTCCTTGGAAGTGTGTTTTCACTGGTTATTATTATCTTTGAATTCCTTGGAGAGATCCTTAGAGCAGAAGTCTTAACCTTTTGTAGGTTATGGACCCCTTGGGTAGGCTGGAGAAGCCTATGGCTTCCTCAGAATGATGTTTTTAAATACATAAGATAAAATATGTAGGATTACAAAGAAGTCAATTACATGGAAACACAGTTATCAGAACATTAAATATAGATTTAAATTATATATTAAATATATATCACATATAAATACAATTTATATATCATATATTAATGTCATATTAGATATAATTTATATATCAATATATTCTATGTTATATTAAATATATTTTATATACCATATGTAAATATATTTTCATGTTACATTAAATATGTTTTATATATCATATATTGTATATACATTAAATATATAAATACAAGTTCATGGATTAAGAACCTCTGTGTGACTAGAAGGACATGAAGCATTAAAAAATGAAACCAACACATTTTGATCCAGCAGTTTCTCAACAGGGTTTCTTTTCCCTCCATGGAGTGCCTATGAAGCCGGTCCTCTTAGCAGAAGGACAAATGGACCTGCAGATGTGCTCACAAATGCATGCCCACACAATGTCAGTTCATACTTGTATATGAAGCACCAGCTGTGTGCCCAGCTTAGGGCAGACGGTGCCAAACATATACAAGGTGAGAAGATCCTTGATATTGAAGAGCTTACAACCCAAAGGACACTATGTCAGGTCTTACCAAGTGTCCATTTTGTTCCCCACCCTAAAGTAAAAAGCAACAACAGCAACAGTAAACATTTACAATGATACTTCAGACAAATCTGGGCCTGATGCAGAGATTCCATCCTACTGGAACCCCAGACATAGTTACAGGGCATATAGAAAAGGACATGATTTAGAGATGGGGAAGGGGGAGCAGTTTCCACTTGAGCTCTGGGCAATCTTTCTACCTTGCTCTAGACCAGCCCCCACTTTTTACAGATCATGGGAGGGGATGTTAGAGGGTGTGATAGGGACAAGACTGTGGAGCTCCCCAGTCTTATACACTGAAAGAAGTTATCTAGGATTTGTGACCACAGCCCTCACTGCTCAAGGACACCATGTCGATATAAATGAGACGCCATTTCATTTCTTCCTTGGAAACAACTACATTAGGTAAGACCTACTGGTATTCTCATCCCTATTTTGCCGACGAGGAAAGTGAGGTTTAGAGAGGGTAAGGAATTTGCCCATGCACAGTCACAAAGCCGGTGTCAACAGTGGGAACCAAAACTAGGTTTCTCCTTACTTCAAGACCTACCATGCTTTTTACTCCTCCATGCTTCCTCTCACAGCTGCATATCAGCACGTGGGTTCTAAAACCCTTCAAACTTCCCAGTGGCCCTGAGCAGACTATGAACCTCTCTAGGCAGTCCTCACTTCCTCCGTCTTTGAAACTGAGCTGTCAGGTTAGATCATGAGTGACCTGTAAGGCTTTAAAACCCTAAGATTCTAAAAGTGTCGAATCCAACAGGACTCACTTGATAGTTTTGCTCCCTCTGGGTTTTTGCACTTCCAGATTTGTGAAGCTCGGTTAGTGTGGAGCTGTTGAGGGGCTGCTTTGCAAAACCAGAGGCAGAAAAAGATACGCTTCCCTTCTTTAGGGATTAAGGAACAATAGTTAGGACATAAAGAGTCAACCCGTAGAAATAATTTTGAAAAACTTTCTTAGAGGCTTATAATTTTCCATGAGAAAAAGGTCATAGTAACCCTTATTTGTTATTCATGATTGATCTATATACTGCTCAATAAACATCAAATACCAGCAATGTCTCTTCCCTCGAAGACCTGCATTCATTTCTGTATGTCACTGCTTCTCTTGGGAGCCAACCAGTACAGTAGAAAGAACCACCAACTTGGAGTTACCAGATGTAGGTTTGAATTCCAGCTCTGTGATTACTAGCTGTGCGAACTCAAGCACATCACTTAACCTCTCCAGGCTTCAGTTTCCTCCTCTGTAAAAAAGAGGGGATTGGACTAGGTGACATCTAAGTTTCCCTCTTACCTCTATCTGTAGGAAACATATTTATTATAAGATACTGTTTTAAACATGTTGTTCAGTCTTTTTGGTCATGTCTAATTCTTTGTGACCTGTTTGGAGTTTTCTTAGCAAAGATACTGGGGCGGTTTGCCATTTCCTTCTCCAGCTCATTTTCCAGATGAGGAAACTGAGGCAAACAGGGTTAAGTGACTTACCCAGGGTCACTGTGTAGGTAAGGCAAAATGGGCTCCTTAGCACTTCAGGAGTTTGGCTTTTGTTTACTTTGAGTGAAAGTACTTTCAGCTGTTAAGTGCTAGGCCCCAGGCCCAAAGCCCTATCAGGTGTGAAACCTGTGTGGGTGTAGATTAATGACTTAAGAGGGGCCAACTCAGGAACCAATGGTCTCTGGTGTTGAGGTTGGGCTTGAGAACGCCAGAGGCTCGGCTGTGAGGAAAAAGTGAGCCAAGAGACAACTACAGCGGAAGCTGAAGCTGAAGCAGGAACCTGTGGAGGCAGGAAGCTAAGCAGAGCTGACCCGCGTGTAGACCCAGGAGTGTGAGCAAGGACTTAAGGCCAGTAAATATGATTTGGCTAAATACCATCTTGTTTTTCTGTGGCCTCCTGGTTACTCTTGTGAGGCGGGCTTTCTGAGCCTGGAGTCTTTTTGTCAAGATGTCGGAATGGGGAGGCTGGTTGGCAGATCTGCTGCGGTGGGGCCTAAATAAATGTT
>CM053623.1:46867514-46878887 GCA_028646595.1 Phalanger gymnotis | reverse complement strand
TCTCTCCACTGCCTCTGGGGCCATCTGTAGTTGGCCTGACCTATGTCTTGCCACTGGACTCTGATGGCTCCGGAGGAGAAACTGAGGCTGATGACTTTGCACAGTCCTGCCTCACTTAACTCCAATTCACTTGCAAATCAAGACATCACCCTCCTGATGTCATTGGTCCTTTTCAAGGACAAAGGGTGAACAACAATAATGCCCTTTATCCAGCTGCTGGTACCAGATATATCATGCTATTTTTCCGAGTCCACCCAGACAGGAGATCTGATCTCATTTGTGGTCTTAATTGCTATTTATGAGACGTGAAATGGTGGTGACAGCCCTGCATTTGGAATCAGAGAACACTGGGTTCCAATTCTGTTACTTTCACAAACAACCTGTGTGACCTTGGGCATATCAGATAACCTCTTAGGGTCTCACCTAAAAAGGAGGGGGATATAATAGATATTTAGGGCAGCTAGGTGGTACAGTAGATAGAGTGCTGGGCTTGGAGTTCAAATCTGGCCTCAGACACTTACTGACTGTGTGATCCCGGCAGGTCATTTAATCCAGTTTGCCTCAGTTTCGTCATCTGTAAAAGGAACTGAAGAAGGAAATAGCAATCTGCTCTAGTATCTCCACCAAGAAAATCCCAAGTAGGGTCATAAAGAGACAGACATGACTGTAAATGACTGAACAACAATATTAGATGTTCTCCAAAGTCCCTTTCACCTCCATGATCCTATGTAGGTAAAGAATAGTTCATCAAAATATTTAAAATGATTAGGAACACTAAGATATATATGTTATGAAATCCCCAATTGAGAAAGCTAACAACAGTGCTTTAAAGAGGGACTAGTCAGCCAATGATCTACACTAAACCATAGGACCAAATGCTTCTGTTTCTTGGGGTTATTTCTGGGTAACACATTAGACTTGGACTTTCTGTGAGCATACCCAATTTTTTTTTTTTTACTGAGTCATAATATTTAGCAAAGTGGGCAAGTTAGTTAACTTCCAAAATTAAGTTGGGGCCAGGATAGCACACACACACACACACACACACACACACACACACACACACACACACACACAAAACAAAAGAACACTACAGACACCATCAGTCAAAGTCATTGAAACAGTAAGGAATCATCCTGCTGACATCTTAGCCATACTCTGGGGCTTTAAGTCCCTCAAAAAAAAAAGAAACAGGAAAAGGGCAACATGGAAGAAATAAAGCATTTCCCTTTAAAAAAAATCGGTTGTTGAGATAATGAGCTTAAAAGGAAGTGGGCAGGCAGAAAGAAGGTAACAAAAGGAGCTGCTCTTTATTGCTAATATATGCATGTCTTGAGACAGAAAATAGGTTCTTGTGTTTCTGCATTTAATAAGTTTAAACAGAACCAAAGAAAAAATCACCAGCTGAAAAATGGGTTGGTTCCTACATTTGCTTTTAGTGCCATGAGATATAGTTTCTAGTTTTCTCAATCAGAAAGGAATGCCTTTGTATCCCCATTCTTCCAGAAAACAGTGGTTTCAGAAATTAGTGCAGCAATGAATGGGCCCCTTGAAACAGTTCATAGATGTGTTTTGAGGTTTATATTTTCTTGTAAAAATCACCTACCCAGGTACAGCTGAGACCTGGAAAGAAAAGCTTCTTTCTACATTCTGTGCTTACTAAAGATGCTGAAAAGACATTGTTGGAGTCCCATTATTTTTCTGGGCAGTTAAAACAATTCCAAGGTTGAGCTTTTTGCTGGTGAATAAGAGTTACATGACACTTAATCAAGATGGATTGGCTGAAGCAGATTTTCAAAAATTTTCTTAGATGATTGCATGATGGTTGTCTTGGTCTAGATCGTTTTCTGCTCTTCCCCTTTGGCTTCACACTAGAGTACTTCTAGAATTCTTACCCAGCCTTTCAATAACACCTCAGTGATCTGGAAAGGCTTTCTGGGTAATTAGCATGCAAATGTGCATTTCAGTGTGTGATCATAGACAAGCTATCATGCTCCTGCTGAGAAATTGATTTTGTTAGCAGGCCCGGAAAGGTGTGTTTTTCATTTAGACATGCTTGTGTGACTATGAACACAAAAGGGAAATTCCACATAGGCAATAATTGTTACGGAAGAATGCTCTGGATGACAAACAGCAACACAACCGAATATTTCAGCTCTCTAGCCATTAGTCTGTATTCTGGTGAAGGTGTGGTGGATTACACAGAGGAAGAGTGTTTGGAAGTAATTTATAGTTTTGCACTTAATTTAAAATGTTGTATCATGTTTTTGCTGTTTTAAAGAAATTTCTTCTGTCATATTTGGCTTAGAGGAGATTGAAAGAAGTTATGTTCCAGAAAAATATGTCAAATATTTACCTGACTTTGTTTATTGGAGTGAAACCTTGATGGGCTCTGACATCTTTCTGATCTTGAACAAGGCACACCCCCTCTGGGTGTCAGTTTTTTAATCTCTAAAACAAGGGGGTCGGTCACTCTAGATGATTTCTAAGGCTCCTTAGAGTCCTAGATGTAACATCTTAGGACCAGAATTTTTTGTTCCTCCCTTTCCTCTCCTCTTCCCTACCTTCCCCTCCCCTCTCTTCTGTCTCTCAGAAAGGGAGAAGAGTCAAAGATTTGGGGTGGGACGTATTAGTAAAGTTCTGCTCGGAGAATATAAATATACCTATTTCGAATCACCTCCTTGATTCGAGGCTTGTTGGGGAGAAACCATCGGTGTGTAATGCTGAAGGGAGAAATATTGTCTGTGACAAAACCATGTCTACTGGTGTCTCTCCCACGTGGAGGAAGTGGTGGAGGCCTACGGGCTGTTTGTTATCTGGTCTGCACAGAGATGGGAGGACAAGAGGTGTGAGAGATACAGGAAAGGGATACTGGAGCAACCCCACTCACCCACCCGGTGGATCGCGGTTCATATCTCTGCCTGCACCAGGAGGGACTGCAAAAGCCAAGGCTGGCTGGCACAGATGGGAACAAGAACCTGTTCACGCCCCCTCTCCGAGTCTCCTCTCCCCACAGAGAGAGCAGGCTGGAGATCGTGGTGCGGTCCACCTGCAGAGCTGGGAGCCAGCAGCTGCAGCCAGAGAGAGCAGCCCCCTGCGGCGGGAACTTCCCCTTCGGCAAGGCACAGTTAGAATAGGCCTGATTAGCCGGCCCCGCATCTGGGTTCAGGACGCCCCTGCTCTCTCTCCTCTCCGCGGGGCTGCGTGTATGGCATTAGCTTTCTTGCTGCCCTTGCCTCTCACCATGGTGCGAGCTTTTAGCTTGTTGATTTATGGAGCTATTCTGTGTCAGGTAATTGACCAGCAATATCGTATTTATCATCTAGTCTGTCACAGAATCCGCTTGCTGTTCGGCGATTCCAAGGCATTTGTGAAAGGTCCATTGACTTCAAGCAGCGGCAGAAGACCGTCAAGAATGTAAAGCATTCAAGGTTTTGCCCTTCCAACTTCTGCGCGATCGGTATGTTTTCCATCCCCCAAGAAAGCGAGATGGGGGGGGGGGGGTCTATTTAACGGCAGAGTTGACCTTATATGCAAACAGAATAATCTAAATTGAAGTGCATTCATTTTTGAAACACTGAGAAACACTGCCCCCCCCCCTACATAACTACCTTTTGGGTTTGTTTTTTGAGACTAGGTATTTCTTATCTTAGACTGGAAGTGCACCGGTCACTATAAGTGATTCCACCACTAATAGGTTGGGGAGCTTTGACCCTATCCTTTTGCACTTCTTTAGGCAGCCTACTGGACCCCTTCTCCATTCCCAAGGATTCACCGTAATGGTGCCAGATTTAGTGTGGACACCTAATTGGCTTTTGCCCACTGCATCTCACAACACCTGATCTCAAGCATCCCCCAGCTCCAGCTGGCCTTGGTAGTAAGGATTGTGGGCATGGAAGTAAACTTAACTCTTCATTACTGTCTTCAGACATTCTACCTTTCAGCTAAGCTGGACTGCGAGCTGTCTGATTACTTGGATAGTCCATCTTCCACGTCTGTACATTTGCATTGGTCCCGAATGCACATTACCTCCTCATTTCCACCTCTTGGAATCTTTACCTTCCCACAAACTATCACCTTTAAGAAGACTTCCCTGTACACTGCCCTGCACTTTTTCATTGATGTTTGAAATTCCATAATTAGAGATTCATTCCTTTGGGTCAATACTTCATCCCTGCTTAAAATTCAGATACACTTGAGGGATGTGAAGCTTATCTGTCATTTGTAGCTTGCTTTAATATTTTTATTGAAACTTTAAAAGAAAAACAACAGGCATTTTCCAATGCACACCCTCCTCATTGAAACTTCTATAATAGCAACAACAGCAACAACCAAAAGCAACCTAGGTAAGCAAAGTCAACCAACAAATCATGAAAAACTACACATAAATACCCTCCCACCTCATTACTGAGAGAAGTGTTAGAACTGATTTGTAAGGAGTTGGTCCTGAAAGCTAATTTTTTTTAGGTAAAAAAGGGGAGAACAGGAGGATCGTGGGCACCTCAGGGGACATGAAGGCAGAAAAGGATGAAAAAAAATTTCCTTGGGGCAGGAAAAAACTACACATTCCACAATTTTGTTTGGGGCAGGGGCGGGGGGTGCCGAAGGGGCAACTCTGTTGACCAAACACATCCTTAATCTCAAGCACAATCTTTAAAAACCCCACAGTTAGTGTTATGCAGCCCTGAGGCTGTCCTTTAGTTACAGTTGGTTCTCTCTGGCTCTGGGCTCTCTCTCCTTCACTTTCTTCTCCTTTAATAGGTTAAAGGGAAAAGAGTGTCTGGGTATTTTGGGGAAAACACTTGAATAATTAAAGAAAAACAAATCCTTTTATTCTGCTTTTGGAAGCTATAAAGGACCATTAGGACAGGATTCCCTGCTCTTCTTTTTGAGAGGAACAGTGGTGATGTAGACCTGGAATCCTCATGTCTTTTCACCACCATCATCAACTGTGGTTAGAAATAAGACACATGGGAGTATTTCACATTCACCCAGGGCTGTTTAAATATTTCTGATGACCCCTGTGGAGTGAGAAGTGTCTGTTACTTGTTTCTAACCTCAGAACAGTGTATCAAGCAAGACAGGCTTCTCCTGATGCATTTTGGTGTTTTCTAGAAAAAACAAAAAAAACTAGGTCAGGAGGAGAAGGGACATAAATTACTTCATGTTTTTATAAACATATTTATAAAAATTTGAGTAATTCAAATATAGTAAAGATAATCGAGGATTTTATTTTCCTGTAAGCAATTATGATTTGCTGATTGAAGAAATGAGGATCAATGTAGCCTGAAAAGTGTAACCACACATATCAATGAGGGTAAATCAACACATTTTAATAATTAGTTTGCCTTGATAGCCAAATATTTTACAGCATGACAAAATTTCCTCCCCCCCCATTTACATTGCTGATTATGATGAGGCTTTGATGACAATATGGAAATAGGGATGAAATCTGATCTCTTCCCACCACATCAGCCACAGTTAGGAAGAAGTTTTCCAGTTCTTTACCTTCATCCCAAACTGGAAGTGAGTCTAAGTAACTAGAAAATCCCCAGTAATTGGAGGTTAAAATGGCTTTAAAAACCTGGCTGCAAAATTTGAAAAATGTGATGTTAATGTCAATCCTTGAGCTAGCTTTTTTGAAGAATGAAAAATGTTCTGACAGGAGCTTGGGAAGAGTTTGAGGAACAATGAATAAATAAAACGTTCCTTTGACCGATCCTGGGCTATAGAGCCTCTGATCCCCTTTTTCCTATCCTGCCTTATTCCTGAGGGTCAAGTCCAATATGTTCAACCCACTTTTGTGCTCTTCTGTTTCGCTCTTCTGTTTCTCTCTCCTAGGGGTATTTGTCAATACTGCTACATGCCTTGGGGACTGTGCAATTACTTGTTTTTAACAGTAAAGTGCTGTTACAGAATGCTTGGACAGGCAAGAGAGTTGTTTGTACTTTGGACCAAATCATGCTGAGTCAAATACATGAGTACACATCCCATATGGTGCTCTCATTTGACTGCTTCATAGGCTTTTATGGTTATTCATTTTCCTCTCACCAGTCTCAGCTGTAAAATAAGGTTCCCTCCCAACTCTAAATCATATGAAACAATGTACACAATCAAAAGACCAAAGACCCTCAAGCTTCAGAAGTGGTCATATGAATGATGTTCCCAAATTGTCCCTTCTCCCTAAAAGCAACCATAAGGAACAGTTTGTTCTCTTGGGAAGGCAATCCCAATTATCAGGGCAACAGGATACTCTATCAGAAAGAGCAAAAAAAAAAAAGCATAGTTTCAGGAAATGATGGGGGAAACATTAAAAGACCTAGATAAGAAGAATATGAAGATTCCTAGAAGGTTTATGGTGTAATTTGGATGCATTTGCCTAATGTCTACTGTAGTAGAAGAGGGTCTCCCCAGATTGAGAAAAGCACAGCAAGTGGTGATCCATTGCTCAGTGTAAACACTAATTAGAGAGACTTACTCTTCAGTGATGGATGAGACTGGAACACAAGGTATCAAGTTTAATTTGGAAATGAAGATAAAGGTGGAGGAGGAGGGAAGGATATAAGAGAATGCAAAGCTAGAAGACTCCTGCTGACCATGACTCCTCTGGCCTTGACTTGAAGACAATTGAGGGTTCTTCTTTGCTCCTTTTCACTAGTGTTAGAGGCACACCTGGAGGACAGTCAGAGCCAAGGAGCAGGGGGATGGTAGTTTCTACTACTCTGTTGATGATGGTGAAATCACAGCCCAGTGTTCCAAGGATCATTTAAGGCATGAATCAAGCTCAGTGAACCCAGTTAAATATGCTGTGAATGACTTACTCCTGCTTCCTGGGGAGATGGGAGGCTTGTGATAAGTCAGCTTCCTGATTTCTTCTCTGGCAACAAAGGAGTTGCTAGAGAATGAATAGAGTGAATGCTCTTTTACCAAGCAGAAAGATAATTGAGATTTGTTGTTGTTTGTTATTTGCCTGCTATATCACCTAGTCATGTTTTTACTAATTAAATTGCTTTACTTTTCTTACTATGTGAGTTCAAAGTGATTGGCTAACAACGGCTGAATGTAAGAGGAAGGTGTGAATGTTGAGTGGGTGAGGATAGAGCCAACGAGAATATTTTGAATCCATAAGTAAAGAGGATTGCCCATAAACCACAACGAATTGTTATATTCAAAATTTTTCTCTATGATAGAAATCTAGTCTAGATTTCCACACTTTAATGTCTTCAATGGATCTGTGATCCCATCAATGTGGGTATTGGCTCTCTTGGTATAAAGTACAATCCACACATGCTTTCTCATCCCACGTGTCCTTGTTTGATTCCATTCAACCAACATTTATTAAGCCCTCTCATTTGCAAGGAATTGTACCAGATGCTGAAGATACCCTCCCCCAAAAAAATTCAAGAGCTCTTGAGCTCAGGGAATTTACATTCTATTGGGGAGGAGGGAGGTACAACATATTCACAGATAAATGAATACTTGGTCACTTGAGAAAGGAGATTGAAGTAACAGCTGAGGGGGAGAGGGTTGGTCTTGTGGGAAGGTAAAGATTCCAAGAGGTGGAAATGAGGAGGTAGTGTGCATTCGGGGCCTTTGCAAATTCATAGAAGTGGGAGATGGACGATTAATCAAACAGCTAGTAGTCCAGTTTAGCTGGAGATAGAATGTCTGAAGATGGCAATGAATGGTCAAGTTTACTTTCATGCCCTCTCTCACATCCTATGTCCTTTTCTCTCTACCTAGATAGTAACCACCCCAGTTCAGGCTCTCATTATCTCCCACTTGGACTATTGCAGTAGCCTCCCAACTGCTCCCCTTTTATTGGACCTCTCCCCTCCAACAATTCATCCTCCACAGAGCTGCCATATTGATATTCCTAAATCATCGATCTGAGCATTCAGTAGCTCTCTATCGATCTTTATGTTACCACTGAACCCAGATGGTGCTGGAGGAGAAAGTGAGTCTCCTCCCTCAGATCCAATTCGCTTGCATGTCATAGCATCACCTCTCTGATGTCACGGTCCTCTTAAGAATGAAAGACAAACAACAACAACATCAACTAGGATAAAATACAAATTCCTCTCTTTGGCATTTAAAACTCAACATAATCTAACTCCAGCCTACTTTTTTGGGCTGATGAGAGACATTTATTCTCACTCACACATGCTATATTCCAACCAAACTAACTTATTGATATTCCTCATGCACAACATTCCATTTCCTGTCTTTTTGCCTTTACATGGAGTAGGAATCTCTAGTTACCTTTAGCCTACCTCCTAAAAGAGACTCTTCCTGATTCTGAGCTCCACACCAAATCATTTTGGATATATTTTGTTTTTCCTTCTCTGTAGATACGGCATTTTTCCCTTAGTAGAATGTAAGTTCCTTGAGGATATTGTTGCATTTTTATCTTTGTAATAGTACCTGGTATGTTAAATGAGATAATTGTAAAGCGCTTAGCATAGTACCTGGCATATAGTAAGCATCATACAAATGTTAGCTATTATTACATAGTAGGTCCTTAATAAATAATTGTTGAATGAAATGGTATTGAGTAATATGAATGAAACTGGAAAGATAGCCCACAGGTGCATTGAAGGTTTTTTAATAGGAGAGTGACGTGGTCAGACCTGGCCCTTGAGAAGCTGTTTAGAAGATAAAGATTGGAGAGAAGAGAGACTAGAAGTAGGGAGGTCAATTAAGTAGCCATTATGATAGGTTCTAGGAGAAGTGATGAGGGCATAAACTAGGGTGGTGGCCATATGAGTGGAAAGATGGTTTTTCATGGATCCTTAAATGGATGCCAACAAAATTATGACCACTGTGGTGAATTCAGTAATGTCTGATTTGTAGTTGCTTTGCCTTTTCAAAATTTATATAAGATATGTTTGCTATTTAGGGTTTTTATAACACAAATGCCACACTTCCATTGTTTGTATAAACAAATTTAAAATACTTGGTAGAGAATGTATACTGACATTTACATACGGATCTATTGGTAAGTTTCACCTCCCCTCGCCAATCCTCCCCGCTCCCAGCACTATGAACTGATCTGAGAACTTAGGCCTCTTTGAGCTTGGAGAGGCCTGTCTTTTTGTTGTTGTGACCTAGGCTACCAGATGGACAGAGAATCAGTTGAAGACACCAATCAGAATTGGCAGGCCTTCTTTCCCCTCTCCAACTTTCCCTATACTTCTTCTGGCTCCAAATAATATTTTTTAATAAACCTCATTAGGACATATAAGTGCTTAGCATGCCTGTTCCTTTCCTTCCTAGGTGTAGGGGTTAGTTTATCACAAATTCATTCCTTTAGGTAACTGCGAAGTGCAGGAAAGGATATGGCCAGGATAATCTTTTCAGTTCCTTTTTTTTCAATTATTCCTGCAGACTTCAAAATGACACGAATGCAGTTGTCCACAGAATTTCTATCTTAACCCTTGGGAGGCCTTCTTACATTTGGTGCTGACCCATGTAGTACTCGAGCTGTCAAGCCATTAGGCCTCGTTCTCATCCCTGCTGACCCCTTTAGAACTAGCTGAACAGAGCTCCAGGTCTGCCCCTGAAAAGATAAGTCAAGATCATCAGGAGGACAACGAGACTCCATTGTCTTTTGGGTTAATGAGAACAAGTCATAATGAAAATCATGCTGACTAAAATTCTGCTCCTGTGTCTTGAGCCAATAAATCAATCATCTAGTGGGCATTATAATAGAGGATTGGGAAGCAGTCCTTGCCGTCTAGGGGAGAATGATCCCTAGAGGAGTGGAAGTGATATAACAAGGGGAAATAAATGGAGAATGTAAAGTGCCAATGTGTGAGCTAAATAAATGTCTCAATATCAATTAATTTTGATGGCATGACCTGGCTTTAGTGGGAAATTCTGGGTATTTTATGTGTACTTGTGTGCTATGTCTAATACAATTATAACTGTGTATGAAAATGTTAAATACATCCTGCCTTTTTGCACAACTGACTCATATCTGAATGCTTTTCACTCTGTGTGTATGTATATCAGTGTCTCTTATTTCTGTCTCTTTCTTTCTCCCCTTTGACAGGGATGACAAATTTATATGAAAAATGAAAGGAGAAACCAGAAGCCAGGTAGTGGCTCTCCGTTGCCCCAGCTTCCAGGTCTCTGATGAGCTGGTGAGCCTCTCTACCAGGCTAAAGGAAGAGATTTGACCTTTCTCCTGGAGTCATTTTTTACCTTAGTCCTCAGCTGGATTTTCAGATCTAAGATATGCCACTGTTTTTTCTTGAGGTTTTATGGTCTCTGTGGAAAGTGGAAACAGAATTTTATAGCTATCCCCATAACATGCCTACATGGTAACCAAGACCTAAAAGAAATCAGATGGCAGATATAAAAGAAATTTAATGAGAATGCATTCATTTTTCTTTTGGCTTTATTAGAAATTTGTATCAGTGGGTAAATAGAGAAGGTGATCATCACTAGGAGGGAAAGAGTTCCATAGAGATAAATACTGGGCAGAGATATTGAAGCTATTGTGAAAAAGGGAAGCTTTTTGGGTAGTTTTAATTTTTTTTAACCAGACAGAACTGAAATATGATTCAGGTAATACTAAAGTTGTGAATCAATCAGTTCTTTCTTGATTTTGATGAGGCATCTTGTAGCATGCTGAGTTAGTTTCCTTATTATTAACTTCTAAGTCAATATTATTGGCAAGTTTTGTGCTGCATTTTGCAAGACCCTTTACTGGCGTAGATGAGTAAGAAAAAATAAGAATTAGGTAAGGAAGGAATCCTGAACTCATTCTAGATCAAAAGTTCATTTTATTAGCTTGCATAATAATCTTCTGTGGGATAGATTGTCAACACACAGCAATTAGTATGCTTTTTTGCATTTAACGGATACTTTATAAAGATGAATTGAGTTGAATTTAGCCAATAAATGATTTGGTAACAAATCACTTATAAAGCATCCACCAGGGTTGAGAAAATTTTTCTTAAAAAAGGAACTAAGGAATCAAAGGGAGAATAGAGAAGCATACTAACTGATTTTTCAAAAGGAATAACCAAAAACAGAAAAAGCCCATTATAATATCATTTGATTTAGATATTAGATATCTATGTACTTTGGAAGAACAATATATGTTTCAGCTGTTCCAGCTGTTATGATTAATGACTACTAAAGTGGTGGATTCCATTTGTTTACCAGCTGTTCTTGGGGAAAATGAAATGAGACTTACTTTTTCAAGATAACCAAAAAGTCTGATTCTCTGCAGGGTGATGAGGACAGATTCTTATGAACTGGCTCATAGAACTTCATGCTTTTACTTCATCTTTCCAAATCCAGAATCAGTAACTACTGTTAGAATTGGATTTGAAGCTTTCATTAATTGTTGGGTAGGGTTAA
>CM053623.1:46791279-46867014 GCA_028646595.1 Phalanger gymnotis | reverse complement strand
CATTACCTTCATATACCACAGCTTGTTCAGCCATTCCCCAATTGATGGGCATCCCTTTGATTTCCATTTCTGAGTTTCTAAGCTTTTTTTTATGTCATCTGCAACTTCCTTAAAAATTCCCCCCAAATTCCCTTTTAATTTCTTAGGCCGACCCTCAACATATCAGAACCATGATGCAGAAAGTCATGATGTGGAAGGGATAGCCACACCCCCCAAATTATCCTGATTCTATCTTGTTTGTACATAATTGTTTGTATGTTGTCTTCTCTCTCTAGGCCATAAGCTCCTTGAGGGCAGGGACTGGTTTATTTTTTTTTCTTTTCTTTGTATCGGACACAACTTAGCACTGTGTTTGGCACATTGTAGGCACTTAACAAACACTAGTTGGCCGGCTGCAGGTCAACAACTGCTCTGCAACTTAAAGTCTTAAAAAGGTTGAAGGCCCTGAGAGGTAAAATGACTTGCCCAGGGTCACACAGCTAGTATGTGCCAGAGGTCTCCCAGTCAGCACATATTAAGCACCTTCTGTGTGTTGCACACTGTGCTTAGTGCTGGGAACACAAAGGCAAAAAAAGCTTTTTTTTTTCTTGAGCTCATGGTGTAATGGAGCAGCTAGGTAGTGCAGTGGATAGAGCACTAGGCTTGAAGTCAAGAAGACCCAAGTTCAAATTCAGCTTCAGAGACTTACTGGTTGTGTGACACTGGGTAAGTCACTTAGCCTTTGTCTGCCTCAGTTTGTTCATCTGTAAAATAGGGATAATGGCAGCAGCTGCCTCCCAAGATGGTTGTTAGGATCAAGAGAAATAACATCTGTAAATTACTTACCACAGTATGTGGCACATAATAAGCTCTATGTAAATGTTAGCTATTATATGGAGACCAAATGCAAATCTAGGATGTACTGAGGTCCCATTGATTCCTAGGCAGCTTTCTATCCCATATGCTATGATGCCTCTCCCTGAGTGGCAATTCAAAACTGCTTCTTTTTAGATTATAGTGTTCCTTAACTCCATTCATACAATGCTGGTGAAATATTGGTATTAAAAAATATAAGCTTGCTTTTCATGGAGACGTTTGGTGTTACAGAAGCTCTACCATTTCCCATCTGTGAGGGGTGGTGTGTGTGTGTGTGTGTGTGTGTGTGTGTGTGTGTGTGTGTGCACGTGCACATTAACAGAGAGCTGCTATAGGTTGGCCATATCACTGCTTATTATAGTCTAGCTAGACAATAGATGTTCTTCATCCACTGGTTCCTCCTGTGGACATGATTAGGCTCTGCAGGAGGTTCTGCAGTGTTCTCGAGCTTGATGTAACCAGAACAATATGATCCACAAACATGAACCTCTGAGGAGTTCAATACCCACAAGAGGGTGTTCCTTTCCAATTTGGAATCTCTACCATGACAGTGGAACACCTTTTAGAGAGCACACAACCCCATAGCATGCCTAATCTGACATTAATGATCAGAGGGTTGTTGAACAAGGTTTTATTATTATGTCTTTCAAGAAACCTTTGAATGATTTTGATGTGCATTGGAGACACCTTGCTGGAAGAGCACCTTAAAAGGGTTTAGTTCTGCCATATTAAACGTTTTTGTGACCAACAGATAATCACCACAGCAGGAGCTCATATTCTCTATATCTTTCAGTCAGTTGTGTGATAATAAAGATATATTCATCTGGAGAATATTGTTGTGCCTGTTTCTTACAACATACTCAATGTATATGTAGATTATTCTCATTATTCAATACTATGCTTATAGTAAAGTTATATCAATGAATAGCTGTGGATTTCTTTCACTGATGAAGTCTAGTTGATTTTTTAAATGCCTTTTGTATCTACCCCTCTTTCAGATAACTCGTGAAGCAGTCCCTCAATGCCTGCACAGCTGTCACCTTCCACACTGATCTCCCCTATATGTGTCTAATCCAGCTGTTTTTCTTGTCTTTGTTCCCTGTAGAGCCATTGCTACCTACTATCTTCTGGGGCTATGATATTAGGAGTCTGAGGATGATGCCTTCTCTTTTCTCAATAATGAAAAATGCTTGTTATAAAACAAAACTCTCTGAAACTCTGCAGAACTTTTCCACTTTCTATTTGTTGCCTTTTCATTTTTCTTCTTAAATGTTCCAGGATGACTTGCCAAGCTTTACTTAAACTGGTTTTTGCCTATTACTGTTTCTTTCTGTTTCATGAGGTAACCCCTGCCAATGCCCTACCCATCCTTTTCAATAAGATTTTCATAAACTAGTTTTTGTTTTTTCTAAATCAGTGATATGCTTGGTAAGAAAGTCAAGCGTTGGTTGACTGTGATGCTCTTTAGTTTCTTTTGCTTTGTCTATTTATGGCAATTGACTGATTCAACTTTTCTGTTTAAGCATGTGTCTGTGCTTCTGTTCACATCCCATGTTTTTACCTCATTCACTTGTTTTAAAAAGCCAGCATAGAGTTGTTTTAGTTGGGTGCTATATCTTTTCCAATGTCTTTATTCTTTCATCTATTTCTGTACTAACATTAATCTTTGTTCTAACAAGTTGGTATTTTGACTGTATACAGACAACTGGTTTAGCAATGACTCACGTCAGAAATACCTAATTCCCTGCTCATTATAATATAATCAATTTAAATTTTAGCTGTTTATTCAGTGCTTGTCATATGCAACATCTTATTCACTTCTCAGGTAAAATATTCTTTATGTATAGCTGTGCAGCTTTTGTACAGTCTATAGGTTATGGGTCTCTCTCATTCCTTATTGCTGTTGAATATTTTCTAATATATTTTTCACTGAACTAATCAAATGCCACCTTTGAAGTCACAAGCAGCAAATTATATGTTGATTTAATTTGGAGGGTTTATAGAGCTCATTATAGAGCCTTTTAACCTCTTCATGTACAACAGATATTGGTACATAAGCTACAATAATTTTCACCATGTTCTTTCTGAAAATATTTGTCATGAGTATTGCAATATGAGGTGACCAAATATCCCATACAATGATGTTTTTCACTGCCTCTCCATCCAAAATAAAAACCTACTCCATGAACTCAGTGATTTGCCAGTCTCAGGAGAACCTGTGAGGGATCCTTCCATTTAGCTGCAACTTTTTTTAGGTCTTCTGGTTTAATTTATGTTGAGAATGTCAAGACTGATATGATCCAGTTCCTCTAGTGGACACTCCCTTATCATTGGACAATGATCCCGTAGTTAGAGCACCTTCAGCTGAGTTAAAGTTCTTTACTTAGTCTTAAAATCGATGTCATTCTTAGTGCCCTCTGTTCCCTTTTTCACCGCTGACGCCATCACTACAGAAGTGGAAACGGGTTGCACAAGGCTGAGGGCCATTTTGCATTTTTCTTTGTTTTAAGGGTTTTGTTGGCTAAAAAAAATCGTCACCAGATGGCTAGCCTCCCAGTGATGACCCCCTCTATATTTCGCTAGGCTGGTTCTTGAGAAGCAGATACATTTTGTTACTTCAGTGCTTTCACAAGAGCTTGGGCTCCAGTGATACAGCCTTTAAGAACCCTTGGTCACTGTCATACCACGATGCAACATCAGAGCACCTATTCCTCTCAAAATCAACAATATTTATGTATTGTTTATGTATTCTATGGAAAATTTATTGAATTATAAATGTTTTCTACTGTAATTAATTTTCTCTCCAAAAAATCTAGCACTATGTCTCTGTCTTAATTAGGTTTTAAATGAGAAAATAATCTAATTGAAATTCTTTTTCTAAAGCTGGCACTAAATTCTAAAATTAATTTTATGCCCAATTTTATCCTTAATCTGAAGTTTAATCAAATAATGTTAGCTTACCCAAATATATGATAGTAAGTGATCACATTTACTGACAGAGTTAAAGATGAGGAGCTGATTTCTGTATCTCAGTTTTGTAAAATGTAAAGTAGGAGAAAATTATATAATTACACTATAATAGCATAACACCTACTTGCAATGTAGCAACATCATTATTTAATAAAAAAGTAATAAAAATTAATATACATTAAAAATAGTACTGACACTTACCCGACCAGCATCGTAAAATCCATCAGGAATCATATCATTAGATGACAAATAACCATTCTGGCAGTACTTCAGGGAAAGATTGTTATAAAGCAATCTATTATAAGCTGCCTCACTAAAATTATTTTTTCGCCTTATTGATAGATTAATTTCTTCAAGGATCTCCAAAGCCCTGTCAATAAAATAAAAAAGCTTTATTTGTCCAACATAAATACTTCACCATTAAAGTCAATTATACCCTTATTTAATATCCTAAATGACTAATTCTTTTGGGGGGAGGGGAAATAATCTCTTTCTTATTCTTTGAACTAGTAGGTGATAGATTTTGGCAACTTCCCCTCCCCCCACCCCCACACTGGTTATTTAATTGGTCTAGATAACTCTAGGTGAGAAACTTTCTCTAGGAATGCAGATCCACACCATCTCTGTAGGTTGTGGTCCAGAGAGTTGCCTGGGGCTATGAAGAGCTTAAGTACCGCATTTCCCCATGTGTAAGATGCACCCTTTTCTGAAAAATTTGGGGTCTAAAAACTGGATGCATCTTATACAGCGGTAGTAGATTTTTTTTTTTACTTGCATTTCCCATTTTTTCGCGCTTGTCTTTGCACTCATTGTTTCACATTTGTTACCGGTATGTTAGGTTACGTTTTGCCATGTTTTGCCCAGAAATGTTAATGTTTAATCTTTTCATCTCCTGTTTGACTATATCCAGCTTACCTTGGTTCATAGATTTTTTTGGTGATGCAGTTAGGGGTAGTGACTTGCCCAGGGTCACATAGCTAGTAAATGTCAAGTGCCTGAGGATGGATTTGAACTCAGGTCCTCCTGACTCCAGGGCCAGTGCTCTATTCACTGCTTCACCTAGCTGCCCCAGTTCATAGATCTTATATTCCAATTTCTGGTGCAGAGTTGATCTTTACATCATCAGACTTTCCATTCATCACCAGACACATCAGCAGCTCAGCTGCCTTTTGGCTTTGGTCTAGCCACTTCATTAGTACTGGAGCTACTTGTAGTTATCCTCTGCTTTTCCCCAGCAGCATGTTGGACCTTCTGACCTGAGGGGCTCATCTTTCAGTGTCATATCTTTTATCATTGTAATACTGTCCATGGGGTTTTCTTAGCACAGACACTGGATTTGTTTGCCATTTCCTTCTCCAGCAGATCACCTTTTCCTCAGAACTCTCCGTTATTATCTGTCCCTCTTTGGTAACACTCCATGGCATAGCTCATAGTTTCATTGAGCTACTCAACCCCTTCCACCATGACTAGCCAGTGATCCATGAGGAGATGCACCTAGTCACCTATGTTTAAAACTACCTTAATTTCTTTTCCCTTCCTCACCTCTCATATATAATTGATTATCATATCTTATTCATTCTATTTCCACAACATCTCTTGCCTCAATACCATATTTTCTTTTCTTGCTGTAACCTCCCTAATCTAGGTCCTCCTAGTCTATTGTAATAGCTTTCAAATGGATCTTCCTTTCCCTACTATTTTTGCCCTTTCAATCTATTTTTCATTCTTTTGCCAAAATAGTCTTCCTTAATTGAGAATGTGGTTATATCATGCTCACGTTAGCCAAAAAAAAAAAAATCTTTAGTGGTTCCCTACTATCTAACAATAAAATGTCCTTTGTCTTAAGCTGCTAGCATTTTGTCTGTCCCAACTTCAGTCATACTACTTTATGCTTTGGCCAAACTGGGCTATTTATTGCCCTCTTCTCCACAATCTGCCTTACACTCTCCTTCCTCAGCATCTGTTCATGTTCTTTCTTTTGCTTGGAATGTCTTCCCCTCCATCTAAAGGTTACCCTCAATACTATCTTCTGCAGAGAGCCTGGACTTATCTCCCCCAACCACCACTGGTAGTAACCACGTGGAAATAAGCACAACATAGTAACATGCACCTCTCTAATGCACTCATGATGTATTTTATTATAATCGTCAGTCTATTTGTCATATATTAAGCTATTAGGCTATAAGTTCCATGAGGACAAGGAGAGTGCCTAATTAAATTTTGTGTATCTCCCAGTATCTAGGTCAGTATTCTACACATAGCAGGTGTTAAATAAATTAATCAAGCAATCAACAAGCATTTATTAAACACCCATACTTTGTGCCAAGCATTTTTCAATCAAATAATTAAAAAGATAATCTATGGAGAAGCAGAGATGAAAAGCAGAGAGCACATTTGACGTATGCCTTAAAACTATTAGAAGACTTTTAGAAAATTGGGCAGGTGTTTGGAATTTGGCAAAAGCAGGTGAAGTTTTGTTTGTTTTTATTTTAAGATGTGTGTGTGTGTGCGTGTGTGTGTGTGTGTGTGTGAATATGTTAAAGGCATGAATGAAAGAGTGGAAAGAAAGTGGGTGGTTAAGGATGCTTCAGAGAGGATAACCAGGGAGGCAATAATTGTGAGGTAACAGGTTCTTCAGCTGATGTGGAAGAATCCTCAGTAAAGTTCAGGAAATCAGTTTTTGAGAAAATGAGGGAAATATTTCCCTGTGAGCAAATTCTTAGGCACTGTTACTTCATCACCAGTAGAATACTGATGATACATAGACATGCACAGTTCCTGAATGCTCTGCTGTTTAAAGGTGTGCAGTGAAATATGTGGAAAGCTGTTCCTCTTCCTTGGAGATGGAGAGTTTGTTTCTTAATGTTCAATCCATGCTTCCATCTTTAAGAGTATTTGATTCCATAAGTTTGAAGAAAGAGATGTTTGTTTCAACTTTACATAAACTATCACTTAAATTTAAGTAAATCGTTATTTGTGCAAATTGTCAAATGTGGACTAAACAATGCTATGTTTAAAAAGCCTGTGACTTTTTACTCATTTGGACAGATTTCATGTTGTTACCCATCTACCGTTTATATCACTACATAAACAGTGAAAATTTGAACCACTTTAAAAGTAAATGCAATTTTTTTGAAGTTAGTGTACATCTATAATTTAAGAACGACATTCTTGACATTTGCATAATTATATAACTAAACATCTGTATTAAAATGACAAAAAAAAGAAACAACTTCTTACCCCAGTTTGCACAGTTCAACACACGTTGGCTCGTCACTTGCACAAACCATCACAGCCCAGCTAGCATGTTTTCTGACTTCATCATTATTTGAGTGTAGCAATTCCACAAGTGGTTCAAGTCCACCTGCATTTTTTAACTAAAAATGGGGGGGGGAAGTAATTCACTGAGTATCTATTAACTTTTTAAAATAATTCTCTTTTCTTCAAGTTACACCCAATAACTGAGAATAGATTGTTAAAAGTTGTTACCAACAAAAAATGAAACTCTTCCAATTATTTCCATACTTCAAGGAGCCATGTGAGTATTACCTCCAGAGAAGTGTATGAAACCCCTCTTTGCTTTAGTACATTTATTATCTTTCCCCCCAAAACCTACCATTCTTCTAATCAAAGATCCATATACCATATCAATAGAAGCAGACAAAGCCTTGAACAATATGTAGCACTTGTTTATGCTGAAAATAATAAAACTCATAAAAACAAAATTATGTTCTCATACTATAATCAGAAACATTTATTTAACATTAAGAGCCAGAATCATTTTAATGGATAAATACCAGAAACTACCTCAATAAGATCAGGAGTGAAGATAGGAGTCCCACAGTCTCCACTATTATTTGACATACTATTATAAATACTAGTGATAGAAATAAGACAAGAAAAAGAAATCGACTGATTAAGCATAAGCAAACAAAAAGATATTTGCAAACATTTAATATTTTACTTAAAAATCTTAAAGGATCAACAAGAAACAATACTTTAGCAAAACAGAATACAAAACAAATCTGTAAAAAATCATCATTACTTCTCTCTAGTATTAATAAAAATCAACAGGATGAGAAAGAAAAAACTGTTAGTCATTTAACAGCAAACTACATTAAATATATAGGAGTTAACCTCTTGAGAAACAGAGGATTTAGAAGCAGCTAGGTGGTACAGGGGATAGAGCACTGGGCGTGGAATCAGGAAGACCTGAGTTCTGACACTAGCTGTGTGACCCTGGGCAAGTCACTTAACCTCCATTTGCCTTGGTTTCCTCAAATGTAAAATGGAGATAATAATATATCTACCTCTTCGGATTGTTGTGAGGATCAAATAAGATAATAATTGTGAAGCACTTAGTGTCTGGCACATAGCAAGCACTACATAAATGTTAGCTATTATTATTATATAAATGTAACTATACATTTTTTTCACATTACTATATTAAGACTTCAATAGAAGGAAATATAGCCAATATTTATGCCTAGGCTAAATATACTGTCATAAATATTATAATGCTCAATCTTTTTAGATTTTGTGCTATATCAATCAAATCACAAAGGAATAATAAATAAAATTAACCAAAATAATAATAAATTCATATGGAAGGGGGAAGGCCAAGATTATCAATGGAAATGGTAGATAAAGGAGGGGAGTTGGGATTACCTTCCCTCATGTTATATTACAAAGCAACAATTATCAAAACTACCTGCTTCTGGTTAATATATGTGTACATACATGCATATATATATATATAGATATATAGATATTAAACTAGATCATAAGAACAGAGTAGATAAGCCTTACCTACAAACACATACGTACAGCAATCTAGTGTTTGAGAATTTCCACAATAAAATCAACTAGGACAGAGGCTCTTCAATTAGAACTGTTAGGAGAACAATCTGATGAGATGGTGGCCAACATTTTTGTAGTACTTTAAGGTTTGCAAATCACTTCATACACAGCATCTCATTTGATCCTCATCACAACTCTTGTCAGGTGGGTACTATTATCATCTTCATTTTACAGATGAGAAAACTGAGGCTCAGAGAAGTGAAGTGACTTACCTAGGGTCAAAGAGCCCGTGAGGGACTGAGGCGGAGTCTGAATTCAAGTTGTCCAGACTTCAGGCCCAGCGCTCTGCAATGTGCGACCTAGCTGCCATAAAAAATTCCTAATAGATAAATGATCTACATTACACACACACACACACACACACACACAGAATAGATCTTTCATAACTGTAGGTAGGGTAAAATTCATAACTAGATATGAGACAGAAGAGATCATAGAAGACAAAACAAATAATTTTGTTTATATAAAATTAAAAAGTTTTTTTCATAAGTAAAGGGCAATGCAGCACAATAGGAAGAGAAATATGGATTAAACACTTTTGATGAAAAGCCTGACAATCAGAATTGATGTGGAAGTGATAATTAATCTGTAAGTATTATCATAGAAAAGAAAATATGTGCAAACAGCTTACAAAAGAACAAATGCAAACTATCAAATACCATATGACTAGCTTTGGAGAGAGTTGACTGGCTTCAAAGGCTCTGGGCCTCAGTTTATTCATGATTAAAATGAGGAAGTGAAGATTCATCTTTCTGATTTCAAATTTGGCCTTAGATACTGACTAGCTATGCGACCCTAGGCAAGTCACTTAACCCTGTTTGCCTTAGTTTCCTCATCTGTAAAATGAGCTACAGAAGGGAATGGCAAACCACTCCAGTAGCTTTGTCAAGAAAACCCCTAATGGGGCCACGAAGAGTCAGATACAACAAATAACTGAACAGCAGCAGCAGTCCCTTTTAGCTCAGAATCTATGTCTATGATTCATGTGAGAAATAGTTCAAAGTTGCTAATAATCAGATATACAAATTAAAATAACATATAACAAATAAACATAAAATAACATAAACTCCATACCTATGTAATAGATGGAAAAATAGGGTTGTGGGTAGACAAACACTAACTAATACATTGCTGGCGGAGCTGCACATCATTACTGAGGGAATGAGAGGAGCAAGTGGCGATGGGAATTAGTCAGCCATATCAGTATGGTTGTGATTCGATTCTGGAGCTAGCTCAGGTCCCCCCCTGTTCAATTATGGGTTCAGTCCAGAAAATTTTACTCAGTTGTGGGAAGCGTGAGAAAATATTATTGCATTGTTTGAACCTAGCCCCGCACGGCTGGGAAGCTGGATGACCTCTACCTGCTGCTTAGTGACCCTTAATTAAGGACTAAGTTATGCCGACAAGAAACCCAGTCAGGGCCTAAGGAATTTTCTCACAATCATATATCCCAAGCAACCCATAAGTCTTTGAAAACTGAGCCCATACTAGTCAATCAGTTATGCTTTCCATTTCCCTCTGATTGAATACAGACACTTGGAGGCATGGGACACCTCTTTTTCTGATTCCAGGGAACTGCACCTGTTCACTGTCCCCCTCCCAACCCACAAAGTCCCTACTCTTTCCTCTGCTTGGATTACCTAAATTTCATATCTTGGTTGATTGTTTTCTTTTAATTAATTGCTCTTATCTGATTAATTGTTTTTAATGCATGAAAATTTTGTCTCCCTCTATATTTGGGGTCCCTGTGCCAAAGCTGAGGAGTCCTGGCCCCACTTTGTTATGCAGTTGGCATGCATTACTGAATAAATCGACATGCCTGGAAGCTCAAACCTTTGTTTCCTCAATCATCTCATCTTTCACCTGCCACATTAAGAGTGTTCAAGAGAACAATCTGGAAGTAAGAAGAGTTACTCATTTTTATCCTTTGACATGCAACAATCCCATTACTATATTTATACCTTAAGGAAGTTAATGCAAACAAGAAAAGACCCATATTTGCAAGTATATTGAACAGAAAAAAAATTATAATAAAAGCCTCAGACAAAATATCTGCCCAACAATTCATGAATGGCTGGACAAACTGAGGCATATGAATATGATGGGATAACATTAGACCATAATGAAAATATGAAGATTTCAGAGATATGTGGAAAAACTTGTATGAAGTGATATAGAATGAAGAATGAAGAGCCCTAAGAACAATATATGCAATAACTACAACAATGTAAATGAAGAAAACAACAAAGTCTAACAACCTCAGGTTAAGAAGAGCCGAGATTAATAGCGCTTTCAGGTTTTTCAAGCATTATTTACATTTTCTCATTTAATTCCCACGACGACTTGGTGAAATGGCCCTACAGATATCCTCGCTTCCATTTTAGAGGTGAGGAAACTAAGATAGAGAGATTGAGTGATCTGCCTGTGGTAGCAGAGCTAATCCGTGTCAGAGGCTCTTAGGATCTCAACCCAGCTTCCTCCTGACTCTAAATCAGACGATGTCTGCTACACAATACTCCCTCCCAAGCAACATGGACAACAGTAACATTATCACAATGAACACACACATCTTTCCCTTCTGGTAACGAATGTTAAACTATAAAAGGAGACAGTGATACTTAATCCTGTGGGCAGTAGGGTGTAATAGCGTCCTATAACGGCAGACTCAGAGCCACAGAGACCCAGGTTCAAATCCTGTGTCGGACACTTATGACTACACGCATGATCCTGGGCAGGTCAGATAACCTCTCTGACTCAGTTTCCTCATCTCTAAGTTGGGGGTGATAATAGCACCTACTTTACAGGGCTTTTATGAAGGTCAATGAGATAATATACGTAAAGGATTTTGCAAAACTTAGTGCTAAGTAAATGACAGCTGTTACTATTGTAATCACGAGTGTTTTTGCTCTGCTGTATTGGGGGAAATGAATTTGTGGTAGGTTTGTTTGGGTGTTTAAGAAGTGTCCAGGCCAATCCAGAATATATTAACACACCCTGATGAATTCAATAGTAACTCCTCCCGTTTACACGATACTTTGCTTATACACTTTGAGGTAAGCAGTGCAAGTATAATTTTCCACATCTTATAGATGGTGGTGCAAATAGTATTCCCTTCATTGTAGAGATGCTTCCCATGGAAACAACGGCATAAATGATGGACAGGTTCTTGGGTTCGGCCAAAAGAGTGCATTTAATCAATAACATAGCTGATTAAGGGATACATTTACGAGAAACAACAGAATGTAAAATTATCAGTTAAAGAAAGAAAACAATGAAATTGTTCTTTCCATCTCAAAGCAAAACTTAAATAGTGAGAGTGACAAGACATCTTCCTGAGCAAGAAGGAAGGTGGAGAATGAAGAACAAGGGGCAAGAGAATATATGCATAGGTATGTATATGTATGTATATGTATTCATATACATATATACATGCACAAAGAGAATGTGTATTTGCATATGTATATGAAAGGAATGTGTGTTTGTATACATATACACATGGATATAGTATGCATGTGTGTATATACAGTCGTACACACATTCACAGGCTAGTTGAGGTGGATTTAATTGAACCAGAAGAAAAGAAAAGCTCAAAAAATGTGTATGAGCCTAATAAAGGGAAAGAAAGAAATGCTAGTCCTGACAATTCACCATTTTTATTATTTTTGCTAAGTGGGAAAGGGAGAGATGGAACTGGGCAGGAAGAAGCTTTAGTGGTCATTGTGGGATCTGGAGTGTCAGAGTGTTTAATTTGTCACTCTGGTATATATGAGATAACTGGCACCAATGTAGTTCTTTAAAATTTGCAAAACCTTTTGCCTGTGTGACCTCATTTTGGACCTACTCGTACTCAAGATATTCACAGTCCAAGTAGTGCCTGCATATGAAATAAAGTGAAATCACTTAAACCCAAATAGGAATCCAAAATCTCTTCCATTGCATCCTAATTTTTAGAAGGTGCACAATAAGATATATTTATTTAACAAGATGAAATCCCCAGGGTATTTAAGGAAAGACTCCCCAAGTATGGAAAGATGCCAACTCAGGCTGTCTTCAAGATGACAGAGTAAGAAGAATAAGAAAAGGCCAGCTCTCTTGTGATTGTGGCAGCAATTGTTAAAGAAACAAAAACGCAAAAAATCAGATTGAGGAATGATCAAGAAATCCAAGGAGAAACTACAGTAAGTACATATTTTGCCCACTTAGATATACACAAAGAAAGAGCCAGAAGCATGTGGACATGGGGGAAGGGTCCCAGCCAGAAAAGTATGGCCTAGGAGGAAGTTTTGCCAGCTCCAAGACCAGGACAAGCCAGGGTAGCCTGTGGCTATGTTTTGGCCGGGGGGAGGGTGGGGGGTGGGTGGGGGTGGGTGGGAGGGGGTGTAGATGGGTGCTGAGAGGAGGCTCTGACCAACAATGCCTAAAGCATTCACTTTGTGCCACTTTGACCTCCAAGCAGGGTCCAAAACCTTCAGGACTAAGACTAGGAAGGCAATATTTAAAGTGCACTCTGGATCAGTCCATGCAGAGCTCTCTACCACTCTATCACCCCAGAGTGATATCACTGGTCCTTAACTGCCCCCCACCCTTGCAACCTGGTTCAGTAGGCCGGCTAAAAGCCCCTCATGAGGTCCTAGAGGAACATAGTAGTACTAGGGAAGGCCTCACTATTCCTTTCAATTCAGAAAGTAAGGCCGAAAGCACCATGGAGCCAGAGACATCAAAAACACAAACACAGAAGAAGAAAATAAACCTCCCACATTTACGAACAAAGCCACAAAAACAAGTCAGAGATTTTCCAGAAGTTCTACTGAATTTCTGAAATAAAGCAAGAATTTTTAAATGATCATATAAAGGAAATGAAAGCTATGAAAAACTATAAAGGAAATGAGAGCCCCAAAGGAAAAAATCAGAAGAGATAAACAGTTTAGTACATTGTATATTTTATATTGACAATACAGTATATTGTCAAGGGACAGCTAGGTGGTACAGCAGACAGACTGCCATGCCTGGAGTCAGGAAGACTCATCTTCTCTAGTTCAAATCTGGCCTCAGACACTTATTATCTGGGTGATCCTGGGCAAGTCACTTAACCCTGTTTGCCTCAGTTTCTTCATCTGTACCGGTGGAGACAGGATATGAACAGAGCTAGACAAACAAGCTCTAGCCAGAAGCAGGAATAGGAGATGATTAACAGAGGGATGGAATGAGAACTAAACTCAGACGCTTGATCCTGCCGTCACCCACAAGCGTCCCACTTTCATGTTCATGACTCTGAAATCCCTTTATCTGGTCACAATCTCTTGTTCTATACCAGTGATTAGTCACATCCATCCTACAGAAGCCCAGCTACCTCCCCTGTTTCAAACCAATCAATTCAATTCAATGAACATTTATCAAGTGTCTACCATGTGCCAGGCACTGTGTGAAGCACCAGGGATGCAAAGAGGTGAAAAGTCCCCACACTGTAGGAATTTACAATTTAATGAAGGAGAGAACATGCAAATAATATCTACAAAGCAAGCTATGTACAGGTTAAATGGGAAATGAATAATAGAGGGAAAGCATTGGAATTAATTGGGGCTGGGGAAGGATTCCTATAGAAGGTGAGGCTTTAGTTCAAGGAAGCCAGTAAGTGGAGATGAGGACGGAGAGCATTCCAGGCATGGAGGACAGCCAGAGAAAATGCCTGGAGGCCTGGAGGTGGCCTCTCTTATTTGTGGAATAGCCAGCAGGCCAGTGTCACTGGATTCAAGAGTACATGCAAGGGAGCAGGAAGACTGGAAAGTTAATGGGTCACTAGGTTGTGAAGGGCTTTGAATGCCAAACAAAATATTTTGCATTTGATCATGGAGGTAGGGAGCTACTGGAGTTTATGGAGTAGGGGAATGATGTCATCAGACCTTCATTTTAGGAAAATCACTTTAGTGGCTGAATGGAAGACAGATTGGATTGGAGTGAGGAGAGATGTGAGGCAAGCCAACCCACCAGCAGGCTATTATAACATTCCAGCTGTGAGGTGATAGGCCTTCATCAGGGCGATGGCAGTGTCAGAAGACAGAAAGTGGCATATTCAAAAGATGTTCGCAAAGTGAAATCAACAGGCCTTGAAAACAGTTTGGATGGTATAGGTGTGCAACAGTGAGAAATCCAGGATAACTCCTAGGTTGTGAGACTGAGGGATTGGGAGGATGTCATTGACCTCTACAGTAACAGGGGAAGGGGAGGGGGAGGGTTTAGGGAAAAGATAATGTGTTCTGTTTTGGACATGAAGAGTTTTAGATGTCTACTGGACATCCACCTTGAGATTTCTGGAAGATAGTTGGAGATGAGCAATTGAATGTCAGCAGAGAATTTGGGACAATATAGCCATATACGAAAAACAAAGAGATGGTAATTAAATCCATGAAAGCCTATGAGATCACCAAGTGAAGTAATATAGAGGGAGAAGAGAGGAAGGTCCAGGACAAAATCCTGAGAGACACTCCTGAGGGAGAGAAAGATCCAGAGAAGGAGCAGTCAGGGAGGAGAATCTGGAGAGAACAATGTCCCAAAAACCTAGAGAGAAGAGAGTAACAGGGAAGAGAGAGTGACTAAGTGTTAAAGGCTTCAGAGAGGTCAAGAAAAGTGATGGCTGCAAAAAGGCCATTGGACCTGGCAGTTGTAACTTTGGAGTAACTTGGAGAGAACTTTGGAGTAACTTTGTAACTTTGGAGAGAACAGTTTCAGTGGAATGATAAAACTGGAAGCTGAATTGTGAGGGGTTAAGAAGCGAGCAAGTAGAGAGAACGCACAGGTGCCTATGCAGATAGCCTTTTTGAGGAGGTTAACTACAAAAGGTAGAAAAGATAGAGGACTGAGAGTTAGCCAGGAGGAAAGAACCAAAGGAGGGATTTTTTCACTTTAGGGGAGACACGGGCATATTTTTAGACAGTAAGAAATGAGCCAGTAGAGAAAGAGAGACTGAAAATACATGACTGAGCGGGGATGGCGGGGATGGCGGAGAGAAGGGACACAGAAGGGGATCCCTTGAACAAGGAGAGGGGCTGGCCTTGGTAGGGAGCAAGGCCAATGTGAGGCCGGGGTGAAGGAGGACAGAGTAGCAGAAGGCACTCTCCCGAGTGATAGGAGAGGAGGAAGAGGGGAGAAAATGAACTCATAGAGAATGGCCTCCATTTTTTCCGTAAAACAGGAGACCAGGTTTGTGATGTTTAACTCAGTTCTCGCGAGGCTGGCAGCAAAGTATAAATGGGGAAAAAAGCAGATTTCTGGTCAGAGAGTGTGTGCGTTTGACGGCCGGCGCCCCTGTTTACGACCTCTCCAAACCTTGTTTTTCTCCCAAGCACAATGTGGAGAGTCTCCAAGAACCCCGCCGGCTCTGAATTCCACGACTCTAGGACGCACTTTACAAAGAAGCATGTCAGCCTTTCAAAGGATGCTGAACAGGTAAATGGGAACGAAGAGTACTAAAATCGTCACCTCGGTCCTCGCTTCCACGTCACAGGCCATCGCCGCTACGGCGAGGGCTGCTTTACTCTGGACGAGCGGGTTGGAAGAGCTCAGCGGTTGGACGACTGCCCGCATGATGTCACGGCTGAGGATCATGACGCGCAGAGACTCCTGGGTAGCCATGTTGGTCAGCACCGTGGCAGCGTTGGCGACGGCCTTGTCTCTCTTGCAACTCAAGGTACTGATTAAGGCCTCGATGGCCTCAGCCTCAGCGGCAGCACTGGCAAATGCAGAGAAAAAGACGTCATGATGAAAACATCCTCAAAACGCCCTATCGAGTAGTTATGTCAATGAAATGTTACTTTGTTAACACAAATCACAGACTAGCGTCATTCCCAACAACATCCTCAAGGTGACCCGCACAGTTTTCTGATATTCGATCACTTAGCTCTTTCTGCGGCTCTTAATGGTGTGAAATGCACCATGGGAATTTCTACTGTCCACCGATAACTATAGAGAAGGAAATTCTTTGAATGCTTTTAGGCATTATTTTATTGAAAATGTGGGTAGGATGAATGCCCAGCTGTCCTTTTTAGGTTAAACAGAGAAATTAATATCTATATGACAAAATAACTAATAATTATTCTCAAATTACCAGCTAATCGCAGGCAGAAACAAACTCGTTTCAAACCACTGAATCTCATCTTGCAAATAGGTTCTTCGATGAAACATATTAAACACTCAACTAAATCAATGACATATGCATTCAAATAAATAAATGGGTTGTGATGTTGGCCCATTCACGTGTTCCAAATTTTAAAGTTTCTTGTTTCTAACATAATAAATTGATTTATTGTATAGTTAACTAATTATTAGATGTAAAGACATTTTCCTACATTATTGAAAACCCCCAAAATCTCCTTTTAAGGAAGTTGGCTTCCTTAAAAGGAGATTTTGGGGTTTTTCAATAATGTCTTCAATAGTCTTTACTTCTATCACTTAAAATTCAGGAAACACAGAGTAAAATTATGAGATAAATAAAAAATTTAGCCAGAGACAGAAAAGTTTAATTTTATTCTTTAAAACTTAGAATAATTTTTTGTACTTAATAGTATTTTATTTTTTCCAATTACATGCAAAGATAATTTTCAACATTCATTTTTGTAAGATTTTTAGTTCCAGTTTTTTCTCCCTCACTCCCTTCTCTTGCCCCTTCCCAAGGCAGCAAACAATCTGATATAGGTTATACATGTACAAATCATGTTAAACATATTTCCACAGTGGTTGTGTTGTGAAAGAAGAATCAGAACAAATGGGAAAAACCACAAGAAGGAAAAAACAACCAAAAAAATGAAAATAGTATGTTTCGATCTGCATTCAGATTCCATAGTTCTTTCTGTGGATGTGGACAGCATTTTCCATGACAAGTCCTTTGGAATTGGATCATTGTATTGCTGAGAAGAGCTAAGTCTAACAAAGCCGGTCATTTCACAATGTTGCTGTTACTGTGTACAATGTTGTCCTGGTTTTGCTCACATCACCCAGAATCAGGTCATGTAAGTCTTTCCAGGTTTTTCTGAAATCCACCTGCTCATTTCTTATAGAACAATAGTATTCCATTACATTCAAATACCGCAACTTGTTCAGCCATTCCCCAACTGATGGGCATCCCTTCGATGTCCAATTCTTTGCCACCACAAAAAATTCTGCTTTAAATATTTTCGTACATGTGGGTCCTTTTCCCTTTTTTATGATCTCTTTGGGATACAGACCTAGTAGTGGCATTGCTGGATCAAAGGGTATGCACAGTTTTATAGCACTTTGGGCATACTTCCAAATTGCTCTCTGGAATGGTTGGATTAGTTCACAATTCCACCAACAATACATTAGTATTCCAATTTTTCCACATCTTCTCCAATATTTATGATTTTCCTTTTGTGTCATGTTAGCTCATCTGACAGGTATGATGTGATACCTGAGAGTTGTTTTAATTTGCATTTCTCTAATCAATAATGATTTAGAGCATTTTTTCATATGACAAAAACCCTTTAATTTCTTCACCTGAGAACTGCCTGTTCATATCCTTTGACCATTTACCAATTGGGGAATGGCTTGTAGTCTTATAAATTTGACTCAATTCTCTACATATTTGAGAAATGAGGTCCTTATCAGAAACATTGGTTGTAAGAATTTTTTTCCCAGCTTTCTACTCTCCTTGCTTGGAATATTTTTAAAAATATATTCTATTCAATGAGAGCTAGAATGTCTTACCTTTAATGAGAGCAAAAGCCTATCTTTCAAAAACCAACATTCTACAGTGTGACAACAAGACATGGAATGTGATTATCTCCAAAGAATTAAAAATAAACATCATATGGAGGGCAATGGTGAGATATATAGTGTGTGAGAACAGGATGTATGATATAACTAATAAGTAACTTCAAAGAAAAGGAGTAAAAGATATCAAAGAAATGAATGATAAGAAGAGAAGTTAGGCTGGTCACATGGCAAAGGCAAGAGATGGACCCCCAGGGTTCTCCACTGGGACTTTTGTGGTGTGAAGAGAATCCAAGGTGGATGCCCTGTGCTCCTGAGAGGGCTTGGACCAGAGTTGTATTGGGTGGCCGGGCACTGATGGATTGCAATCTGCACCACTGGGGAGAACAGACAGATTAATCAGATTATATATAGATCTGTTTGAATATTTAAGCATCTTCCCTTTGATAAGGGAGTCAACATGAGGTCTGAAAGCTTGGACTTTGTTCTTAAATTATAGGAGAGGTAAAGAGGACCAAAAAAATTAAACACAAACATTACTTTTATAATTTACACTGGATATATTCTTCCACCAGCAAGAAAAGAACACTAGAACAATATGAAAGGTGATAGTGAGAGTAAAGGCACCTAGATGAACATTATACACTCTTGTCTCTTCTTCACGTATACTCACTTTTTCATGTTCATATTTTTTACCATTTCATAATGTTTCACTTTCTTCCTGCTTAAATGCTTACTTTAAGGCGATTGAACTTGGATAAGAATATTGTAAAGGGAGAAAGCATATTCTGTATCTCCCTTAGGTGTCTCCCCCTCTAGAATGTCCCTGGGGCAGCATTTGATTTCCATTCTTAAAAATTGAAATTAACATCCTTATTATTTCATTTTGCTTTTCTTTACAGTAATATATAATACTTATAATATGTGATATATAATGTTATCAACTTACATGGTAATTAGATATATTTGTCAATAAATTGTCAATTAAAGCAGAAACTTCCTACATTTTTATTTTAATTGAATTGACATCGATCTCTTTATGTACATTCCTCTGATTTCTAAGTAGATTTTAAAACAAGCTCAAAAATCCATTTTTTTCCTCTTGGGGCATATTTTGAACCACTTAGTTCACACAACCAAAAATTCTACTGGGAGAGACAACATTAAATATATACATATATATATATATTTGTGTGTGTGTGTGTGTGTGTGTGTGTGTGTGTGTGTGTGTATGGATGTATACATGATGTATACAGAGAAAAGGAAAGGTAACCTTAGAAAGGAAGGCTAAAGTGGCTGGAGGGTCCAGGAAAGCCTCTTGCAGAAGATGACTTTCAAGCCAGATCTTGATAGAAGCTAAGGATGCTAGGTAGAAGTGAGAGAGTAGGGCATTCCAAAGATGGAGGAAAGCTAGTGCAAATTCACAGAGATGGGAAGTATTGTGGGCAAAGAACAGCTGAAGTAGTCTGGTATTGCTGGACTCCACTCTTTATAGAAGGGAGTCAAGTGTGAGAAAACTGGAAGCTAGGAAAAGGAGCAGATGGTAAAGAGCCTTAAAAACCAAACAAGGCAATTTGGTTCCTTCTTTGTTAAATTTAGTATACTTCTGTAAAAAAAAACTGTTTACTGAAATATTTGTTTTTATTATAAAAAAGAAAAAATTACAAAATCAGATCCAGAAGAAAAAATGTCCAACATTAGTTTTCCACTTTTTGAAGAATGTTATTGTGTAATCAAGTTAAGAAGTTATTAATGGCTTTGCTTTGTGTAGATAAAGAGCTCAAATACATATCTGAATGATCAAAGTGACTCATCACCACTATATCCTATCTCTATGTAAACTTGGGACCTGGTTCCTAAACTCATCTATTTTTTCTTGGCCAGGTGGTATGGAATATATATACTCTGATGACAATGTTGCTCCTGTTTCTGGTTCTGTTTATCTTTGGCTAAATTCATTCCACACACACACACACACACCCACACACACACACTTTATGTGTATTCTTAATACATTCATATATGTATACATATATATACATATACACACATATATTCTTAATATGTGATGCTACTTCCCTCCCCACCGCCAACACTTTTTTCTAGCCCATTTTTTAAATCCTTCAAGACACGGGTCTCATTGTAACAAATTTCACTGTTACTTCCTTCTATTAAAATCTCTAGTCTACCTTGCTAGTTAGTCCTAGCTTTCTTGGTCCATAGTGCACACAGTTAGAGATAAGGTGCCATGGATCACCGTTATTGTCAATCATCCTAGTTTGCTCTTCCAACAAGGTTAATATTTTTAGTAAATTCATTGAACTGATCAGTTTTGAAGCATGAAAAAACAGGTTGTCCCTACTGCACTGCCGTATTTGCATGGGCTAGTTTGGTATTTAGAAGCCTGAAACAACCAAGATGTAGTACACTGTCTGAATTACATACCCAAATAAACTGTGGATCATGGTTCCCTTTCATAATGAAATACTACACAAAGACATTAGAAATATACTTGCCTTTACACTTTAATACTTAGAATGCAGACTTTCTTTTTAGCTCTCTATATCAATTAAGTGAAACCACAATGTAGACAGAGCACTCACTGAGTTTGGAGGACCTGGGTTTCAAATTCTGCTTCTGTTGATTCTCTCTGTGATTCTTGGGCCTCAGTTTTCATATTGGTAAAATACTAAGGTTGGAGTAGTCCCTCTTTCCCCAAAAGAATCATTCAGACATTCAAATTTTGTATCCCATAACAAAATGAGACAAACGGGGAGAGGGAGGAGTAGAAAATACGCTTACACTATAAAGATTTGCCTTAGTATATGTGGTGTTAATGAAATTGTGATGTACCATCCAGTATTCTTTACTACCGTTGGAAGGAGCATAGAATGATTTTTCAAAGGTACAATGATGACTTGATATTATATGTTACAATACAGATGTTAAACTTGGGTTTCACTCGGCACTGAAAATCGTACCATAATAGGTAGTCAATTGGAGCCTGAGAAAATAGTCTTTTCTTATGTATTAAAGAGAATGGCTTTGGATCTTCCTACACATCCTTGAGGCCAGTAACTATGATGTTTTTTTATCTTTGTTTCTCCAGTGCAGCCTAGTACAGTTCCTTGTTTATAACTGAAGCTTAATGAAGGTATGGTGACTCAAACTCAATTGCAAATGAAAGTGAAATTATTATTGAGCCAAATGTTTGAGTCTAATACTTTATTCCTGTACGTACTACTCTCATATAGGAAAAAAAAAACCCTAAATTACCTAGAAGAAAATAAATTTTCCTTCATGTTAATTGGTTAACTGTTTTTCTCATCATACAGTAGAATAATGGTTACAGTGTTAGAATATATAACAAATTGCTTTTATGGTTTCTTTTTCACATTTTTTTTGTATTTAGTCAATATGAAAACAGTATTTTTCTAATATACTTCTAACACGAAAATTATCTCCATTTCATTAGTGGTACTGTGTGGGGGGCAGGGAGAAGTTATGCTATGTATATTGAATACTTAGATTATTAAGTCAGATAACAATAAACAGTATTTTATCAGAAATCCACATATTTATAGCTTTTTCATTCCTTATGTTAAAAAGACTAGTGTATTGACAAAACACAATTATCAGAGGACTTCTTACTCACTGATAACAATCCGATCCTAAGCACCCTGTGATAAGAAGCTCTAGGTGGAGAATATTCATTTCTTCCCAGAGAGCATCTGATTCTAATTAAGTCCCCAGCAAGTTAGCTTTTGGAATGCTATTCTTAATTATATGAGACCTAAGTCTGATGACATTCATGTTTTAAATTTGGTGCAGTGTTAACTCTATTTTGCCTTTTAGTTCCTATGTGACACTTATTATCTGCACTATACAATATAGTAATTGATTATTTACTGTTCTGTATCACTACATAATTAATTCACTTGAGTCCTGTTTTCCTCATGAACTTATATGCCCTTCAAGATTACTGGACGATTCTTATGCTTTTCTTGTAGTCCTATAGAACTAGGTAATACATATTTGTCATTGTATTGTAGATAAACTTTTCTTCTGGTCTATATTGTAAGGATTAGAGAACCTGGAAATTTGTTATCCATCACAGCAATAAAGATTATCTAGTTCTCTTTACCATTGGAATGTTTTGATAATAACTTTTAGAGATTTAGAATTATATAGAATTACATTCTTACAATGATGAAGAAAATGGTTCTCACATCAACTGATCCAAACATTTCTTTAGATAACCAATTTAGAAATTGCCTTTCTACTACAGTCAGTCATAATTAGTGAATCATCTGCAGATCCCCACAGGTTGCAAGAACTGAGCCCCCTAATCTTACCCCCAAATTTGTAAAAATTAAACCAATAAAACCATGGAGATAAATCTTATCATTTAGATTTTAGTTATAAATATCTTAAGTTTTGCATAGGGCTTACCAGAAGAGAAAAGACAGATCACTACTTTCTCTAGTGCCAAAGTAAGGTAGAACATTTTCACAGTAAAGTTTATGTGAGAATCCATGTTATAAATTCTTATTCTACTACAGATTTTTTTATTATTTTCAGAAAAAAATAGAGTCATCTTCTAAAGGCTCACCCTATAGGATGAGGACCATGGACTGTTTTGGCAGTTGAACAGGTAAAAAAAAAAAAAAGCAAGATTAAGTTAAGACATAGGTAAAAAAAATTTAAATAATGAAGTCAAGGGGGTAAAGACCTGGGGTTAGCAAGAACATTTTCCTGAACATTTCTCTATATCTTCCTGTCTCTATGCCCCTAAAAGGAGCTGGGTAATTTTTTCAACTCCCATAGGGGACGTTGTGGTTACTACATCCCATCTCTCAGTGCTACAGGGCAAAAGATTTTCCTTATATTGAATTGAAATCAACTTCCCTGTTTACTTGCCCCCTTTGGTGCTACTTCTGCCCTCTTTCTTGTACATGATAATTTCTCAAATATTTTTTGAGAAGTATTCCTGTTATAAAACTTTTCTCCAAGCTAAACATCCCCATTTCCTAAAAATCTCTATTTATGTGGCATGGCTTTGACTTCTCTCCCTCTCAGACTAAGACACTATAAGAATGGGGATACTAGGTAGAAACAAATGCTGCAATGTGCTTGGAAAAATTCCCTCCACAGCTCTCTCTGTTACAAAGATCACTGGGGATAGAAGCAATTCATTGTAATTCTATGGAGGTATTTAGCAGAAATAGTGAGTAGGTTGATGTATGGCAAGTGATATAGATACAACTAGTCTGGATGCAGAGTGCTAGAGCATTGAGTATTGATTGAATTAGATGCAAGTGCCCTAATGCTTCTCTTGTGTCTCCTCCACCTGTCCTATCATTGTGGTGTGTATAGTGTCATACCTAATCTTTTCTGATTTTTTCCCATTTAATCTTAATTTCATTTCAGTATTTCTTAATATGTCATGAAGTCATTGAGTTTTGTCTGGTCCAATTTAATTTGAGTAAAGTTTTATATCTCCCGTACTAACATTATTTATTCTTTTTCTATTTTTTTTTCCCCTCTAGAACTCTCACTTCCTTTCCCATTCTTTTATTTAGAACTCTCATTTTATTACTGTGGTGATTTAAAAACTCTTACTTCCTTTATTCCAGGAATTTTAGTTACTCTAGTGGCAAAGTTTTTTTGGTTTCTTTTTTTGGGGGGAGGCTTTGTTTGTAGATCATGTGCAGCCATTATTTTTTTCCTGAGTTTGTGTGTTGAATAATCCTGGCCAATATTATTTCTTAATCATTGGTGTTTTCTTGTGTTTACTCATTTCCAGCCTTACTTCCTAAATGGAGATTTTGTATCAGGGGAAGATTTTCTACATTTCCAAAAGAAATGATGAGGGTTTTTTTTTTTTGAGAGGGGTAATAGATATGTCTTATTTGGGCCTCAGGAATGAGTGAAATGCTCTTCAAGTACCTTAGGAACAGCTCAAACCAGCACAGTGTGCAGATTTGGTCTGAACAGGCAAGAGTATAGTGTGAAGGTGGTGAAGGCAGGGGTGGTCTATGCTGAGGTAGTGGACTCCAAGTAGTCTTCACCAAGGTGGTCTGATCTGGGGCACACCAAGATCATTCCCTTTCCAGTTCTAGTCATGTAGGCTTCTTGATACTTTGGGGAGATAAAGCCAATGAGCTTCAGGCTTTACGGGTCCTTGGCCAGACCCCGGTCCCAGTTCCAGAAGGCTAGTACCGCATTCTCAAGTAGAGCTTTTAATGTTGAACGCCACTTCAGTAGTCCCAACAGTTTTCTTGCTCCATTTCTGTATGCACTTAGGCCAGCAAAATATACTGCAATTACCCCTTGGATTTCTTGATAATTTCTCTATCTAGTGCTTTTTCCCCCTTAATCTTTGCTAGAACAATTGTGAAATGGCTAGGCTTTTCTCCTTCTGAGCTTACTCAAGGAGTATTTATTAAGTAGTTACTGTGTTTTCACATGTCACTCACAGTGGCTCACCAAGCACATTTGCCAGTTTTTTAAAATGAAAAGATATAGTAAATAAAATAATGATACCTTTGAAATAATCAGTGTTATTCCCTGGGATAGTATTCATCTTAAGAAAAATTTTTTAAAAACTAGGTCAATAACTAGGTTGTATAACTGATCAAAGTTATATACATATATATATATATACACACACACATACTATACACACACACACACACACATAAACACACACATAAATACATCAAGATACTGATAAGGCCAGAATTCTAGTTACTGGACTTGGGCAGAGAAATTTGTATAAATAAGTTGTAAACAAAGTAATATCCTTTCTATTATGCACAGTCAACAAGACATAAAAAGCCTGTGTGTTTCAACGGAGAAAAGCTAAGGAAAAATGGTTCATTTGTTAATTTATATGTTCAAGCATTAATAATATATTCACCCTGTATGATTACATAGTTCGTGTGAAGTTGGGTTATGATTACATTGAATATGTCAAGACCTTATAAGTGACATCTTTAAAATGAAAAAAAAATGCAAGAAAATCAGAAAATTTTATATAGCAGTAGAATGTTTTTTAAAATCTTTCTTTAAATTGCCAGTGCAATTTCTCATATCGTGATCCATTATGTTTAAAATATAATTTTAGGCATATCAAAAAACCCTCAACTTAAATTAGTTTGCAATACATTAAAATACGAAGTGTCCTTGCCCTAACCTCACCTCACCCCTCCCACACAATTTTTACCTAAATTTCCACTAGAGGTCAGTATTAAGACACACTTATTTCTATACTGTTGGTGAAATAAATTGCATATGTCAGAAGCACAAATTATGGTAATAAAGAAACCACTATATAAAGATAACTATAAGACTTTAGTTATGTTAAATAACTTCTTCTTAAAAATATGTCAGTTCTAAATCTTTTACCCATATTTGCATGTTTTTATCATTAGAATGCATTTTACCTTTGACGTCTTTATATATTAATCTTATGGTCAATGAATATCTAATATAAACTTATTATGATAAGATTATTCGGTCTGGATGGCAACCTTTCCTCTTCTGCTAAGATACGGCCCAAGAAAGGCTTTAATGTTGGTGGGTTTTTTGAAGTTACCAAGATTTCACTTGCCCTCTTGGCATGCAAGGTCCTACTCTAATTTAAATAACAACTGTCAGAAAAAGAATTATATCTGAAAACCTGTTTTATTAATGCAACTTAAGACCTTGTCATAAAAAATATAATGCTCAAAATGACGATTCTACTTTACCCCAGGTTATAATCTACAAGCAAACAAACAGACAGCTCCAAAGCTAAGCAGTCATCTACAGAATAAATAACAAAATTATATAAACAACTGAAGCAACTTCCTTGTTTACTTTTTGCCTTAAGGTGGGGATGAGAGGAAGAAGTAAAAATGTGTTACCTTATATTAGAGCGAAATTGTGTCTTTTTGCGGGGAGGGGTGTATTCTATTTGTTGGACCTTCTTTTGTTTGCCAAATAGTTTTTTGGGGGCATATCTTCCTCTTGTTCCCATCAATATGGTTTTCTACAAATATACCACTCCATAAATAGTTTTAGTACACACATAAATATAATGTGAATCTTTGGAATTAAAACAGTTGGAGGATATTCCTCTAAATCTGCGCTTACAATAGTTAATATTCCTAATACAAAATAGCTGCCAACTTACTGTCATTAAAAGACCTCTGAACATTTATATAACCTGAATACAAACGCGTACACACTCATTACTTTGGGGATAGTTCTTGCCCTCTTGGGCATTTCTCTCTTCTACCTTAGTATCTAGCCTAGTATAATGCACAAAGTAAGCACTTAATAAAAATGTGTTGAATTGATTTCTCCTTGTTTAAAAAATTTGACTGTTTAGGGCGTACACGCTATATTTTATGGTTTCATGATCTTATCACTCAGCTCTTTGTGGTCCTAACCACAAAATACCTCTGCATCAGTAGCAACATCTTCCCGAGGGAAGAGCTCTGTGACTGCGGCATTCTCCAAGGCAGCAGTACAACAGTAATCAATTAACAAATTATTCACTGAATGCCTACTATGCACAACACTGCACTAGAATTAAGAGTTACACTCTGGCTCTATATGTGGGGAGAGAAACCATCACTTTAGTGCTTATGCTGCTCTCCTCTGAAGACTTAGGCTCAAAGAATTTTTCTAGTGACCCATTATATGGCCAAAGGAGAAATAAAAGAAAGTGTGAAATTCTATTGGGGGAGGAGTGATAGAAAGGTCTGACAGGGTTAAGGGAGATAGCCTAAACTTGATGTCTTGGGGAAAGTGTCTTACACTAAGTAGAGAATTTCAATTCATTATAACTGTGTGCACATTAAAGGCAAATTTGCCATATATTTTCTTTCTTTCTTTTTTGGACGGGGGAAGGCAGGGCAATTGGGGTTAAGTGACTTGCCCAAGGTCACACAGCTAGTAACTGTGTCAAGTGTCTGAGGCTGGATTTGAACTCAGGTCCTCCTGACTCCAGGGCCGGTGCTGTACTCACTGTGCCACCTAGCTGCCCTGCCATATATTTTCTTTTGCGAAATATGTAGACCTTTTGAAATAATTAATGACATATAGTCTCATTCTTAGTTTAAACCATTTTTAGCTCTCTAATCTTATTAAAAGAAAATGTCCCCATTTCCATATTTAATAGGACAATTCTATATTCTATATTAATATTTTTATTAATTATAATATATATAGTACTTTAAAAATCTGCTTCATAATAATGCCTTTTATCCTCAAATGATCTACTGAAACTCCAGATTAATCAGTTTTGGGTAACGAAACTCAGAAATAACAAGCATTTTCCTTCTTGCGGGATCACGTGAAAAATCTAAAAATGAATTCTGATCAAATCCAACAGATGGCAGTGATGTTATAAATTAGTAACAGAAAATTCTGAAGATGATTTGGCCTAGTGACTAATTTGAAGCAAGGTCGACATGCTAATCATGAGTATTAATGTCAGCGTGATTAACTTGATGGAAAGGTAATAGGCAAATATGCTTTGTGATTTTCCTTAAAAACATGTTCAGTTTTCCAAGAAAGAGCATGACCATTCCAAATTCCAAAAAGTCATAAAAATAGCTCATTCTCCAACAGGGTAATAAAGGAAATGCAAGAGGCTAAAGATAGCCACTGCAATTGTTTGATTACACTGTTTTCTCTTCTAGGCAAAATCTATTTTCTTTGTCCTTCGTTTTGTGGTAGCCGCTTCAACTTCTAGATTCTTTTCTGTCTGTTCACGTTATCTCACTTCTTTGATTATTCTTGCACTATCTTGTAGTATTCTTGTAGTATTTAGCAAGGCTGAGGCCTGCTAAAACAGTACAATGTCATCTGCAAATAGAACCAAGTAGAAGACCTCACCATCTAAGCGGAATCCTTTTCTTTTTAGACTGTGTAGGACATTCTCCATGACAAATGCAAATACCTTTGGCAGGCATAATCTCCCTGTTTTAATTTTTTTCTTGAGATAATCTCTGGGATTTCTATTAAGGGAAAGTAAATAATCTTAACAGAGGACTGGCAGACATCTTTTTGGAGGAGAATCTTGAAGGCTGTGTCAAATATTATTTTGCAATCAAAAAACAGTGAACACAATGGTATCTTGTATTCTCTATACCTTTCAATTGTGTAGTTGTTAAGGTTTGGTCAGTTGTAAACAATTGCCTACAAAAGTCTGAATGTTCCCTTTTCATATTTTAAGCAAGGAAACCCATAGGTAATTTGTCGATCATTCTCAAAAACATCTTTAAAAGATAAGAAAGTGAGCATATGAGACGATAATTGCTGATGTCTTGGGTGATTTTCCCAAGCACTGGAATAATATGAAGGCTTCCTCAATGAGATCCATAACCACTTAAAAGAAATCAGTCCAAAAATTACTTTAGAAAAACCAAATTCATGAAGACTGCCTACTGCCCAGACTACAAAATGCAGTATTATGGGCATTTCAGTGAGTTAGTTTTTTAGTACACAGATCTTGGACAGACACTGCAGATGGAAAATAAGCTATCCCCAGAACTGAATGGGATAATAGATTTAGACCATAGAGGACGCTGAGTTTAATCCCATAATCTTATAAATGACGAAACTAAGGGTTGAACAGCATTCGAGGAAGTGTATGGTGATTTAAATGATACTAAGGTACTCCTTGACCCAACACTCCATTTTAAAAATTTCAGTATTTTCCTGATGATTGCGCCACAGCCTCCAAAGAATCAAAATTGAAAGTGACCCAAAGGGACCTAGATTTAGTTCAAGCCATGCTTCATTTATTTCTTAGCCACATCCTCACAAGCTACCATGCTACGTGGCCTGGGAAACAAGCCAAAGAGACTTGCTCCTTTCATACCAGGAACTCACACCTAGTAGCCTCCGTGTCTTGATTTGCATATGCCGTAGTCACTTACTGGGGTGTGTGGAATATTTAGGAGGACCAGCACCTCTGGTGTGAGGGCTTGCTGAGCTCTCTTCAGGGCTGCTCCTCCACCTTTGGGGTCCACCTGATTCACCCTACCTCTCACCCCACCAAGAAGTTGTAGCATGCACAGTGGCCACACCCCAATAAAACTGTTTCAGCAGATGGGCTAAACCAGGTCGAAGGCAACTGACAGGCCTCAGAACTGTCAGTGAGCTAGTGGGGTGTCTACACTAAGCATGTGAAGACTTCCCTCTGGAGAAAAGGCGCTTGAGAACAATTTGTTACAATGGCCACGAAGGTGGCTGAAGCAGGCACTGTGGAGCACTTAGAGCTTGGTCAGGCATCAAGATGCCAAGGCCATCTGCTGCATCCTGTCTTGACTTTTGTCCTGCCACCAGACTTTGATGATTCAGTAAGAGAGAATAAGGCTGTTGAATTTGTGCAACTCTGCCTCACTTAAATTCAATTCACACACAAGTTAAGATATCACCATGATCCGGGTGAAATAATTGGTCCTCCTCAAAAACAAAGGCTAAACAACAAGTCACTACATCTATGTTAATAAATAACACTAATACATAATAGCACTATATCTATACCCAGCTCCTTGGCTAACTCCTCACCAGCCACCATACTTCTTTAAATATAACCCTTCTTTACCATCCTCTGCATTCCAGTTCTGGAACCACAATCAAATCAACTCCATCATTTCTCTTAAAAAGAAAATGACCATTTTCTCCCATATAGCTCCATTCCCCACCTCTGCAATATTTCAAACCAAAATATCCTCCCCTAGTCACCACTCCTCTATATGTGCTATCTCTCCTTATTAGGATGCAGTCCCCTTGAGGGCAGGGACTGTCTAGCGCTTGTGTTTATTTTCTCACTTAATAAAATCCTTTCCCATTCATTCACATGGTGGACTTAAGTAAGTTGTAACATATTAATAGTTCACGTCTGTATAGTGTTTTAGGGTTTTCAAAGTGCTACCATGTATTATCTCATTTGATATTACCAATCATGACTTGTATACAAGTAGTAAAGGATACTCATCTACAGCTCAACCTTTGCTCTCATCAATTTGGATGCCTCCATCAATGCAGGTAATACATGCCTGCCCATCTTATTCAAATCCTGTTCATGTCCTTCCATATGTTCACTACAAGGGTCCAAAAAACGAGGTGAAGGCCTTCCTTGCTTTCTCCACATGAAGTTATCAGTGTACCACTCAGGCTGTCCACTTGTTATCCCTTGCCCTCATCATGTGATCAGTTCATCTTCTTTTCCTTTTATACATTTCCCTGATTATTTCCCAGCAGAGAAGACATTTTGTCAGAAGAGAAACTTTAAGGTGGTGTTTTGTTCTGCTCAATCAAACAATTTTTTCATAATCAATCAGTAAGCACAATGGAATCTTGCATGCTCATTGATTTCCTCATCAGTTGTATATTTCCATTGCCCTCTGTTTTATGTTCATTTTTAATTCCTTGGAGACCGAGGTGTTCCCTATTTCTCAGCTACACAAATACCATCAATAGATTACTATTATTTAAAAGATGGGCTTTTGTTTCTGGTAGAATCTTGGGATAATTAAATTTTAAGGTTCCTAAGGGCAGTCCAGTTGGCTCTTCTCCTCCTGTTTAATTCTGGGTCCAGCTCACTGTCCATTTATCTGAAATATAGACAAGCCCAGTAGGTTATCCCTATAGCTGCATGTCCTAATCTAGTAATTAGACATTCATCATACATTTAGTCTTTCCTGTATTGGTGATCAGATCAAACTTTTTAATCTTATGGATCTCTTCCAGAAGGTCTTGCAATGTTCCAGAGCTTAACACAACTTGCATAATGCCATCTACAAACAGTAACATCTGGAGAACCTCAACGCCTTACAGGAAATCCCTTTTCAATTTGGACTCTGCATTGGATCACCTCCATCATAGTGGCAAACTCTTTTAGAAAGCACACCTCTTCCTATTTTATTCCTTACCTGATGTTTATGAGGACCATTTCTGTTATGTTTTACAAGGAATCTTGAGTGATTTCGACGTATGGAGGGGGAGACACCTTGTTGGAAGAGAGCTAGTGTTTTGCTATACAAAATCAGATACTTTTTCATAACCAATAGTTAACAGAGTGAGATTTTGTATTCTTTGCATCTTTCAGTCAGCTCAGAGGTGGTAAAGATGTGGTCTGTTGTAGAATATTGTTTGTGAAAGCCTGCCCATTTGCTTATTAAGGATGCCCCCAATTTGTATAGATGGAAAAGTAGGCTTACAGGTTGGTGGTTATTGATGTTTTTTCAGTTGCTTTTTTTGTATTAATAAGGTGTGAGTTTTTTATCCCACATCTTTGGTATCTTTCCATCCTTGAAATACCTTGTGAATAAATCCTTCAATATTCTTATAATTGCACTGCCTCAAGCACAAATCTCTATGTAAAATTGGTCTAATCTTGTTACCCTCTTTTCTCTCTTCAGTACCATTTATCCTTCTTCTATAGGCACAACTAGGACAGTGAAGTTAGAGTCCAAGTACGATAGCTTGATTGTGTAATCCAAGTAGAATCCTTGATAGTGAAAATGTAGTTGTTGTTTCAGTCAAGTTTGACTCTTCGTGAACCCATTTGGAGTTTTCTTGGCAAAGATACAAGAGTGGTTTGCCATTTCCTTCTCCAGCTCGTTTTATAGATGAGGAAACTGAGGCAAACAAAGTGACTTGCTCAGGATCACACAGTTAGTAAGTGTCTGAGGACAGATGAGGAAGATGAGTCTTCCTGACTCCAGGCCCAGCACTCCATCCACTGCACCAACTGGCTGCCCAAATAATAAAAATAGTTTACTATAAAAATTCTTTGCAAATCTTTTCCAATTGTCTTATGTTTTTGGTCTGCCTTCCATTTTTATCTTTAAAAGCCCCAACGAGACTGGTCAGTTGAATCTTTTGCCATGCTTAGTTTAAACTTGTTTTATCCTCTGCTACTTCTGTTAGATAATACTGTGAATTATTCTTTGTAAGACTTTACAAATGAGTTTATATTCTGAATTAGTGCTGCCATTGGCTGCCCTCTCCCATGTGGCAAGAAAGTCAAGTGTTTGCTGAATGAGGTGTTTTTTATGCTCTTCTGTTCTTATGTCTTAGAAATTAATTTACATTGACTAAACTTCTATATGAAGACATTATAATTGGCATAGATGCCATGAATGCTGATATCATCTACGAAATATCAAATGTCATGATTAAGCAGATGACTCTTAGATCTATTTGTCCAGCCCTAAAATTTCTCTCGACTTCTTGTCTTGTATTTCCAACTGCCTATCGGATATTCTGAACTGGATGTCCTGTAAACATCTTAAACTCAACGTGTTCAAAACCGAATTCATTATGTCTTCCCCTAAACTCTCCCCTCTTCTTAACTTCCTTGTTACTGTCAGTGGTATCACCAACCTCCCAATTATCCAGGCTCAAAATCTAGGTATCATCCTCAACTGTTCACTCTCTCACCCCTCATATATTTAATCTGTTGCCAGGTCCTGCCAATGTTACCTCCATAACATAACTCATATATGCCTCCTTTTTCTTCTTTGACACTACCACCATCTTGGTACAGGTCTTTATCACCTCACCCCTAGACTATTGCAAAAACCTTCTGGTTGGTCTCCATGACTGAAGTCTCTCCCCACTAGTTCATCCTCCACTTGAGTTTTCAGTGTGATCTTCTCAAAGTTCAGGTCTGACCATGGCACCCCCTATTCAATAAACTCCAGTATCATCATCATTTCTTCAAATGCAATACCCTATGTTTGGATTTTAAAGCCCTTCATAGCCTGCCTCCCTCCTACTTTTCCAGTCTCCTTATACCTGACCCCCACTCCACATACTCTGTGATCCAGAGGTGCTGATCTCCTTTCCAATTCTCACATAAGACACTCCACCTCCCGATTCCATGCATTTTTACTGGCGTTTCATCTTACCTGGCATTGTCTCCCTCCTCATCTGTACCTCCTGTCTTCCCTGACTTCTTAAGTCTTAGATAAAATCCGCTCTTCTGAAAGTTTTTCCTGATCCTCCTTTACCTTAGTGCCTTCCCTCTATTGATTATCTCCAATTTATCTCATATATATGATATATATGCATATATACTACACACACATCTATATTTATCTGTCTGTTTTCCCTCTATCTTGTTTGTGCACAGTTGTTTGCATGTTGTGTCCTTTATTAGATTGTGAGCTCCTTGAGAGCAGGGACTAGGTTGGGCCTTTCCTTATATCCTCAGCTTTTAGTGCAGTGTCTCACAAATAGTTAAGTATTTAATAAATATTTCTTGACTTGACTTGACATTGTGATGTGATACTTTTCCAGAACTGTCCACATGCTACAATAGCAGCATCCAAACAATATCAAACAGCTTAGAGGAAGTCCTGTGGGACATTGGGGAGAATCCCTATGGAAGACTTATAAGAGAGTGCGGACAAGAACCACACAGGAGGAGAAGGTGTGGGTAGGTTGTGATCTGCATTGGTACCCACATCCATGAAACCACAGATATTTAGACATATTATTGTTATTATTGTCCTATTGAGTCTTCCGTATATCAATTTTGTCCTTTCTCTAGTCTTACAGTTTCTATTTTGTCAAATCAGAAAATAAGAAGCAAGGCAGATTTAAAGGAAAGTGATTACAATTCTTCAGAGTTTGTGGTATTGCATTATTTGTAATTATAAAGCTCCACCAAGTAGATTTTCAAATGTTTTTAAAAATATGCTGTTTTTACATGTGTAGCCTTAGAGGTCTTTCCCCCTTCAAAACTCTTCCCCCAAAAACCTTTCCAAAATTAAAGGCAGATTTTGTTTGGTTTCTACAAAAATACACATCACAAGACCCCATCAATGTTCCTTTACCTGACCAGTTAGAAACACAGAATTTCAAAGCAAGATGTTTAACTAAACACATAGCAAAATAAGTGAGAAGGAAACTTCTCTCGTAAGGTTATACCCTCCTCTCACAGATTCCCACACCACTGTGAAAACGCAAGTAGGAAGCGGCCAAGAAATATGCAAGGATAGGGCATAAAAATGGCGGGAAAAAGCATATACATGGGAAACAAGTGAAAGCATGATGGACTCTCATTCCTGGGGCTCATCCCAATGGGAAACTACCTCTGTTGTACACGTACTGCTACTACCATAGAGCCATAGACATCACTTGGCTGAATGGGTGGTGCAATTGAGTCTCAGGCTGCTGAGCTAGGCTGCTGTAATATGATGCTGACTTAATGCTTTCTTGTTCTGCCCTCTGCTGGGCTGTTTTTCGCTTCCATCTGCTGCTCTCTGCTATCTCCTTCTGGTAGTCAATGGAATTGACACTGGCGTGTGTGTGTGTGTGTGTGTGTGTGTGTGTGTGTGTGTGTGTGTGTGTGTGTGTGTGTGTTTCTTTCTTATTCCCATAAGGCAACAGGTTTCAACTCTTTTGTACATAGCCTCAAAGGCAATCATTTGTAATTTCAATTAGAAAGCCACAGCCAACTTGCTATCTTGTCCTTAGGACTAGCTGCAATTTATGTTTTTAAAAATAACTTTAATATTGTCTGAGATGTGACTTCCTGGTCTTAGTCTGCTATTTAACTTAAAAATTCCTTTCAGATCCTTTCTATACCCATGATACCAATTGTGGTCTATGTACCTCAGGAGCAAATTATAAAGGGATGGATGGATGGATGGATGGATGGAGCTCATGACCTTTGTTCTACTTCCCTGCCAGTAACAAAGTCACTGCTCTTCCTATACATGTGTATGCCACCCAATAAAATGTAGTTCCTTGTGGGCACAGGTGGTTTCATTTTTTTTGACTTCACATCTACAGCCAGCCACGACGCTAGGCACATAGCAAGCGCTTAATAAATATCTGTTAATTGAGCGATTAAGTGGTCTTTTTCTGTAGTAAAAATAAGTATGATTTTGTAATGTTCTTATACAGTGTCAGGTTTTGGACCCACTCTCTCTTCTTTTCTTTGGTGTATTTTGGTGTCTTTCTCTCACACCCCCTGGTAAATAGCACCAGGAGAAGAGAGATTAGCATACTCTTTTCATACCACCATTACTCATATCAGTAACTATCCTCCTTTAAAATTCACTGCTTCTATCCTGGTTGTTGTTGTCTATGGACCGCCATGTCACATTCTCTTTTTCTTCCACAGTAAGTTCAGTACTGTATACACACAGTCTTCTCTACTCTAAATTCTGTCTCCTCCGAATACCCTGGCCTGACTTTCAAATTCCTCAACCTCAAGACCCATGACCTCTATCTTCAGTGTGCTTTAACCACTCACAGGAGTGGTCATACTTTAGCTCCCTGCACCCAGCTTTCAGCATTTATTCATATAAATTTGCTTAAGGTGCTCTAATTTCTAGTTACAGCTCTTGCAAGAGAGAATACTTCAGCATTCTGGTTGTGACATGCCGAATTTCAGCTAAGAATGTAACTCCAGGTCAAAGGGTTACTCTCTGAAACTTCCCACAACCTCTGGATTCACACAAGAGGGTCTCCCAGGAATCAGGGGAACAACCTGCCTCACACACCTCTGATCAAGTCTGAATTGCTGGATTTATGCCTTCTGTTAACCCCAAGTGTTTCTTTCCTGCCTGTATCAGCACTTCCCACTGGTCTAGAAACTCCTCTAAGGAGCCACATTGTCCCTTTGGCTGAATCTCTCTGGGCTTAAATGAAGAGGATTAATTAATGTACCCAGGATTGTTTCCTTCTACTTTCAGGATATTGGAATGGGACTGGTGGTGAGAGGCAGTAAAGAGAACCAAGTCTTCCCCAGGCACCACACCGGGAAGAGAAATTGTTTCAGTCTTTTATTAACTAAGGTATTTAAATTTTAGAATAGTGGGCACCATATAACCCAGCATATATTTACAAAGGTCAAGAACCATTTAAATAAATTCTGATAGAGATTTAACAAATCGAAGCTACTGATAATGGGATTAGAGAAAGTAGTGGGGAGAGGAGGAAACAGGAATTTATTCATTACCTACTATGTGCCAGGCACTGTACTAATAAGCACTTCACAATTATTACATTTGCAGTAATATAGATTATGACATTTTCTTTTATTTTGAGACTATTCATATATATATATTCAGACTTGCTTACAATAAACGCACTAGATTCATTCAGACTAACTTGCAATTAACTACAAAACTCAGCTATTCATTAATTCATTCATTTAACAAGCATGAATTCAGTATCCTTTATATGCCAGACACTGTGCTCAGTGCTGAGAATACAGACAAAACCAAACAATGCCTGCCCTCAAGGAGCTCAAATTCTTATAGGGGGAATATAACACATGCACAGAGAAGTAAATAAAAATATATCCAAAGTAAATACAAAATAATTTGGGCAGGGGAGGTATTAGCCAACTGGGAGACACCAGGATAGGCTGCATGTAGATCTTCTAAGGGTGGGGGGAAGTGGTTTAGAGAGGATAAAATGTATTCCAAGCATGGAGTGTAAGCCTGTATAAAGGCATATAGATAGGAGATGAAATGTCCTGTCTAAGGAACAGCAAATAGTTCCAGTTTGGCTGGAACACAGAGTGAGTGAAAGGGAGAGTAATGTGCAGTCAACTTGGACAGGTGGGTTAGAGTCAGAGAGTGAAGGGCTTTTAAGGCTGAACCAACTATTTGATGTTTGGAATGACAGGGAACCACAGGGGCTTCTTGAGTGCTGGAGTGGCATGGAAAGATTTGTGTGTTAGGACTATTTTGTTGTTAGCTATGTGGAGAAGGACTGGAAAAATGGAGATATGGAGCAGGAAGGCTGATCAGGAAGCTAATACAATGATAGAGAAAAGTGGTGATTAAGACCTGAAGTGAGGTGGAGGTTTGGGATATGAACAAGAAGACAAGAGATATGGTGGAGGAAGAATTTACAAGAGGGCTGGCAACTATTTGGTTATGGGGAGAGCAGGATAGAGGAGGAAGGGTCAAAGATAATTCTGAGTTTGCAAACATATATGTCTTCAACAGATATAAGGAAGATTGAAAGAGAAGAGAATCCGGGGGGAAAGATGACTTCTTTTTTTGGGTCATGCTAAATTTGACATTTACTTGAAAATGTCCCACAAGTAGGTAGTTGGTAATGTGGGACTAAAGTGCAGAGCAGACTAGCACTGGGTATATAGAACTGAGAGATATCTGCATAGAGATTTTTTGCTGATGAGGAAGGAGAAAGACAGACAAAGAAACTCAAGCAAAACCTCGGAATGGAGGGACACGAATGATGATCCAACCAAGATGAGTGCGTAGCAGCCAGAAATGTAAGAGGAGGAACAGAGTTCATTGTTATGAAAACCTAGGTAAAAGAAAGAATATAGGAGAAAAGAGTGCTAACTAGCATCAGATGCTTCAAAGAGGTCAAAAAGGACAAAAGCTGAGAAAAAATCAGCCATATCTGACATTTAAGAGATCACTGACAACCTTGTAAAGGGTGGTTTCGGTTGAAAGATGTGTATGGAAACCAGAATATAAGGGAATTGGGGGGAAAAGTGAAGAGAAGAAATGGAGATGAGTTTAAATGTCTTTTTTATAGCTGAGAAAGGGACTAGAGATAGGGGAATATAGCATGAAGAAATGGTGTGATAAATTGGAGGATTTTTTTTAAAGGATGGGGGAAACTCAGATATTCGTAAGCAGCAGAGAAAGAGCCAATGGATGGGGAGGGGTTCAAATTAAATGATTCTGGGGGAATACTGCCAGAGGAGAAGGAAGGATCATGGACATAAAGTAGAAGTATTGGTGATGAGAAAAGGCACCTTTTCATCAAAATCAGAACAAAGCAGGAAGAGGATGGAAGACATTGTTACAAAGTTTTGAGATACAGAATAGGGGAGACGCGAGGACTCAATTATCAATGACCTCTAAATATGAGAGATCATCTGCTGAGAGGGAAGTGTGAAGAGATAGGGTGGGAAGCTTGAGAAGAGAAGAAAGGCTTGGAACAACCAATGTAGGAGATGCAATAAGATCCAATTATGGAAGAATAAATGGATTGCCTTGTGTTGTAAGAGGCCAGCTGAGATTAGATAACAGATTTGCAGCAGAACCAGTCAGCAGGGTTGTGTAACTTCTTCCAAAACCACTGAATAACATGTGAATCAAGGTGGAGAAGTTGAATGGTGGTAGTGGGGGTGGGGTAGTAATCCAAAATTTGGGTTTGGTAAAGGATAAATGATTATGGATTAAGGGGTAAGAATTAGAATGAAGAGGGAGGTTTATAGCTGGAGTGGTTAACGAGAGGCTCGAGATTGGAAAGGGAGGAGAATTAAGCAAGCATACAGGATGAGAGCAATGGCCCAGTAAAACACTGAGAGAGGGAGATGCTGGAGACTGTTGTGAGGACAAAGAACAAGTGTAGGAGGAGTAGAACACAGGGAAAGAAAGAAGGCATGATAGAGTTCTTGAGCATGGAAGTGGAGATGGCGAGACCCAGTGGAGATGGTGAGATGCCATTCTTGTGTAGGACAGAGGTTTACAGTGATGTGTGAGGGCATGGCAGCTGAAGAGACTGATGAACCAGAAGGTCAGAGTGTTTGAGAGGACACTGACAAGTATATGGAAGTACCCAAGGATGAGGGTAGTGGTTGGAGGGGAGAGGAAGACTGTGAGTCAGGCACTAAATTCCCTGAAAAAGAAAGGAGAACGATTTGGGGACAGAGGATTGTTATCAGGGTTTGGAGAGGCTTATCTATCTGGATCAAGAGGACTTCAAAGGAGAAAAAAGTTGCTAAGTGTTAACGGCAGAGAGATGGTGTAGAAGTGGCAGTGGGGACCACCTATGCTTACCCTTCTTCCAGGGATAGTGAGAGAAGGCACATCTAGTACTGAAGGAGATGAACGAGGATTAGTCTCTTTTGGAGGTGGGATGAGGCCTTCGGAGGAGCAGGGAGAGGAGGGGGAGAGCAGGAAAGTCTATGCAGGAGTGCGAGAGGAAAAGAGGAAGGGAAATGGAAAGAGTACAGTCTTTGGAGTCAAAGCACTTGGGTTAGAATCTAATTCTGACACAGTTTAGGCTCTCTAGGCCTCAGTCTCCATCTGTAAAATGTTGGGGTTGGCCTCTGAGGTTCCTTCACGCTCTAGCTCTATGATACAAAGTTTGTTTAAAATACCAGAACAGGGATCCTCAAAGGCCTAACAGAAGGAGAGGCCAGAGCTGGCTAGGGACCAGTAAGGAATGGGACTATGGTGGATGGTGATTAGAAAACCAGGTTGATATCAGGAGAAGAGGGATGGCTTCCTGCTTCCATTTTCTGGTTTCAGGAGAAAAAGAGGTAGTTGTTTGCAAGCCATGTTCACCTACGGAATATGATGATGACAGGAAACAAGCAAACAAAGGCTTCTGAGCAGCCAAAATACATACTGCAAACTCCATGTACTTTCATTTATAGGAAAAAAAATTGTAGGTAGGCATTCCTTCAGAGCACATTTAGTTTTACTTTGTGCACAACTCTTAATAAGTCTGGTCATTGGTTTCCCAAGTCCTAGCAAATCAGGAGAGGAAAATGAGAAGGGAAGAGTGGTTGCTACAGGCAGACTCTCTGACAGGACTGAGAAATTATAGCAAAGAGGGAAGAGGAAAACTTTGATTCACAAATAGCACAGCAACAACAACAAAAAAAAAACACAGGTGGCTCAGGCAATTGAGTGTGTGGCCCTCGATTTTCTTAGAGGCATTGCCATGTTACAGCTCTGCTCAATGATATTCCCAGTGACGATGGCAGCAAGTCAGCAAGAAGAGGTTAAATGATGCTTCATATATTCAAGGTCAGAGATAATTATATTTCCATTCACAATAATTAAAATGTAAAAAGGAAACAAACTTTGATGCTTAAGGTTATTTGGAAAATGAGATAATAGAGAAAGAACTCAGGGCTTTGTTATTGTCGCAGTTTTTACTCTATTCTATTTACATTGTTTTATTCTATCAATGCTATCTCTAAAATGAACTTTTAGATAATATAGGCATTTAAAAAAACCTCCTGCTAAAGTCCTATTCCACATCTTATGACAAGGTGGTAACACTGTGCTCTGAACATGTTGGAACTTAATTTTTACAAATCACAATAGAAAAGTATTTTTTAAAAATTAAAATAGCATTTCTTTTCTGTTTTTGATTACATTATTCATTTTTTGTTGTTGTTCAGCTGTTTCAGTCATGTTCAAATCCAGACCCCATTTGGGGTTTTCTTGGAAAAGATACTGGAGTGGCTTGCCATTTCCTTCTCACTTGAAGACAAAGAAATTGAGGCAAATAGAGAAAAATGGCTTGCCCAAGGTCACACGGTAAGTGTCTGAGGCCAGATTTGAACTCATGGAGATGCGTGTATTCACTGTACCACCTAGCTACCCCCAAATTATTCATACCACATTAGATTTATACTACAGGATGAATTTATGAGTTAACCATTCTAACAGGCTTGTTAGGAGGTCTTTCTATATTACTGACTAAATATTTTTGTTTTATTACTCTGGTTCAATCTAAATAGTCTTCTACCATATAACATAGAATTTAGCAAAATAATGGCAAAATTGAGTGTTTTCCTGATAAACTTTTTTTTCAATTCAAATGACAATTTATATAAATTTCTGTCAGGGCTGATAGAATTTTGACTAGGGTTAAATAGTCGAGAAGAGGAGCGACAGCAGCTATATAGTTAGCCTTATTCAGAAGCCATCTCCTTTACCCAAAGAAGGAACACAGGGAATCAGAATAATGGCTAATGAGTTAAAATGAATAGTAGCAATTAGGAATATGAAAGAACAAAGCCCGATCCAACAGATGACAAATTTGTGTTATAGTACATTACCTTATTTATTTTCATAAGGATTTAAATATGAAAGAAAAGTCAAATAACATTTAGTCCTTTTTTATTTTATCCACAACTATTATAAAACATTACAAAAAAGATTATATAAATGACAGAATCTTCAAAATGAGCAGGTCTGAGCTGAATGGCAAAAACTAAAAGGAAAACTGTTATTTCAAGAATTAGCCTATGGCCAGTTTTCCATGAATTTCTTTAAATCTTTGTAAAGATAAAATCCAGGACAGCTTTTATCACATCAGGATGTTTATTCCAAATCCCTTAGAAAAGCTAGATAACTTTTTAGTACCTCTGGTACCCAACTTCACCAATGTGACTATCTTGAACTTTTAGTAAATTTGTTGTTCGAGACAACTATTTACTATGATATGGTATTCTGCATGCCCTTGCAAAATAATGATGAACATTACCTTGAGAAATTAATGAACATGTCAAAGATTACTAATGGGACTGTTTTTTTTCATTGATGATATGTATTTTTGCCATGTTAAAATTTGTCATTCCATTTAGCTATTAAAAAATATTTGTCTAGGAGAAATGGAAAGAAAAAAGGTTGGGGAGAAGGAAGAAAAAAGTAAGTAAGAAAAAAGAGAGATGGTATGTGTTTGAAGGGCATTTTTTTCTAAGTGAAAAACATTAATTTTAGTAATGCTATCACCAAAGAAACATTTTTGTGAAATATGGCAGTTCTGGTGCCAAATAGATAAATTATTATATTCTTTAAGAATTTCCTTAAAGCTTGTACAATGTTTTATAGAACAACTTTGGTGTCTAGATGTTGATTCCTAGAACAGGCACTGGCATTTTTCTATAGGACATTCTTTTAACATCTTGATTTCTTTCTAGTTCTTCAGAATTATTTCAAAAAATCTTTACTGACATTTACCATTTTGCCTGAATCAAACGGTCTTCACAAATTCAACAAATCAGAAAATAGGGATTTCTCAGTGCCACCAGAAAGTTTTTTATGATTCATTATGCTTTTATAAGTGATCTGGAGAGACTGGTCTACAACAGACCACCTGGGAAGATTAAGAAAATTACTTTGAAATGAAAAGATGGTCATTGGGACAGCCTGCAGTGCTGAACAGTCAAATGACAAGTAAGGATACAAGATCATTAGACTTACTTTGCATTGGCTTGATTCCCTGTTGTCAGGTTGGCCAGCGCGAGAGAGGCAGCTTCTTTTATATCATCATTTTCACTTCTCAGCAATTGAACTATCTGTGGGATCCCTTTAAAAATAGAGATAAAAAATGTGACTACATAAACTATTAGACTTTAGAGGATAACGCCCTGGAGAAGAAAATGGCAAACTACTCCAATATCTTTGTCAGGAAACCCTCCCAAAACGGGTCACAAAGAGTCAGGAATGGCTGAAAACAACTAAACAAGAAGTGTCAGTGCTTATTATATTATTACATTAATATGCATTATATTATTATTATATTTCATATTACCTTGAGTATTAAAAAATTCTTTGCTGGCCAAACTCTCAGACATTGCTGAAATCACCTCTGCAGCTGCAGCTTTTGTTCCATCATTTTCAGCTCCCAAAAGGGTTATGAGACATTTCTCTACTTCTTGTTCATGCAGAATTTTTCTATTTTCAGCTTTTTATGAAAAAATAAAAATAATATAAATATAAAATACAATACAAATATAAATAAAAATAAAATAAAAAAGATAAAAATATAATTACTTTTAAAAATCTGCTACAAGGGAGCAAAGAGCAGGCAATTAATGGGAAAATAAGCACCATCACCAAAGTAATTCAAGAATGTGAGAATGTTATTTTCAACTTTAGTGACAAAGAGGCTAAAGAATAGAGAATTTGTACCTATTTAGCCTTTAAGCCAATGAACTTATTATTCACACTTTATAGTATTATAGAATATAATTTTTTCTAATTCTGTCATCATGGAAATTATCCTTTAAAAAGCAGCTAGCAGGCTACCAATTATAGACTGTCAATCAGAGGGATACTGGTCAGTGTTAAAAACAAAAAACTGGCTCTCTGAAAAAACTGTATGCATGACACACTTTCATATTTAATCTGCATCATTGATATTTTTCTCCATTCCTTTCTTAAGGTAAACAATCAACAAAACAAGAAATCAAGCTCTGATTTGTGCCACAGGCCAGTTTTCAAGGGTGTAAATGCTCACATCGAAAATTTAACAGTTGATTCTTTTGATCAGGTGTGAGTTAATTCCAGTACACCCACAATAACTTGAAGGTTAATTAAAAGGTACTTGGGGGTGAGGGATGGAGTCCAGATCTGCAGTTTCATCAATCTGGGAAATTCTTGGTAAGGAAAGCGTCCCCCAGCTACAGATAAGAGTATGGCAACACTGTCTGTAATATATGGTTTCAGAGAGTTGTTTGGGGCTACCAAGAGGTTAAATGACTTGCCCAGAGTCAAACGATATATATCAGAGGCAGGACTTTCGAACCCAGGTGTTCCTAATTTCAAGATCAGTCCTTTATTCTTTACACCGCACTGCCCCTCTTGATTGCTGTTGTTTGTTCTTGGTTCTTGGAGAGGACCAGGACATCAGGATGATGATGCCATGACATGCAAGTGATTTGGAGTTAAGCCAGGGAGGGCTGTGCAAAGTCGCCAGCCTCACTTTCTCCTCCAGAACCATGTGTTTTCAGTGGCCAGATATAGATCAGGACAACTGGAGATGGCCCTGGATGCAATGGGAGACCTTGGCCTTTTCAAGCTCAGGTCTTTAACAGGTCTCAGTTTGACTGAAGCAGAGCTTAAGGCTTAATTGGAGATGATGCAGAGAATGGCCCGTTTTTTTAAAAAATGGATCTGAGAGGAGAAGACCCTCAGGGTTTCTGGCTAAAATAGAAACAATTGTTATTTACATTCATTCTGAGAAAGAAGCAAAAGATCAGACCAACCTAAGAAAAATTATACTGGATGTTCAGGGTTTTAATGAAACTTAACATGACATAATTGGTCTTTTATTTTTATACATATGCATACCTCATGGACCAATTATTTCTTCAGTTTGGGCACTCCCACAATTAATACATGCCTTAGTAGATGGTTTTCATTACTCACTATGGTAGAATAATTCATCATTCCGTATTTAACGTGCATGATCAGTTTCCTTGGACTCAGCTAGGCTGGACCTCAAAATACTGACATATAGTCCATGCTCTAAGGCTTTTCGAGCTTGCTGAGCCTTCTCTGCTCTAACATTCTACTGGCATGACTTTGGAGATCATGTTTGGATCATGTGAGAACAGGAAGCTAGTGGAGGACAGAGCTTTAAATCATTATTTATAAAATAATGAAAGCATTTGTAAACCATAGCTTTACTTGAATAAAAATAAAAAGCCTGTATGTATATCTATGTATATGACATATATGGAAACATGTATACATGTACGTATGTATATATGAACAAGCATTCATTAAAGGCCTACTATGAGCCATATGCCATCTTAGATGCTAGGGATACAAATATAAAGAATAAAAATCTTTTCCCCCCAAGGATTGTGTATGTGTACATACACATTTATGTGTGGAGAGAGAAAGAATATGGATTTGTCACAGAAAACCAGAATGAAAAATATAAATATGTTTTCTCCTAAACATCAGCTACTTTCCCTTTTCTATCTTTGCCTCTGCATTTGGCTGGATTTGTTATGAATAAAAATAAGATTAGTAAATAAACATGATTAAATAATTTTATCAACTTGAAGTAGAAACTATTAAATGCTACAATAATCATTTTTATCTTCTGCAGCGAATTGGAAGTCATTTAATTTCTATTTTATCAAAAGCATGTGCTAGGCAAAAAATTGTTGTACATATTATGCTTCAAATGCCCTAGAGAGGTACAGGAGACTGGTTTGACAAGTAACAGAGTTGGTCTGTTTCTTACCAATTTAGTTAATTATTCTTTGTAAAATTTGGTCATGGGCTTAGATTCTTCATAAATTAACTTTTAATAAAATACATTTATATGATAAGGGAAGGATGACTAATTACGTTAGCCATAACTACTATGTAAAAGACTGATCCTTCAGGTTCAAAAAAATCTTAACAATTCATGATAAGAATTACATGAAGAAATAAATTTAATTTTAAAAGTGTTCATTTCATTTTAATTCAAAAGTACTATTCAAGATTTTTTTCCAAAATTATTGGCAACTAAATATTTTTAGTTGTCAAATACTTTCTGTGCTTTCACAGTGATTAGCTATTCACATGCAACAACAAATCATCTTTTTAACAATCACTATCTTTGACCCTTCACTCATCTGAACATACTGAACTAGAAAGAGTGGATGTAATATGGTCAGTACAGTCTTCTGTTCAAGAAATTCAAGCCATCAATTAATGAACTTTTCCTCATCATTCTGTTCTTTTAATCTTTTAGCCTCTCAGTTTAAAAATTGAACTCAACCTGTCCATAAATGTTTAGTTTTTAAAAGTCCATATTAAAACATTTGAATCTTCATTCCCAAAATACAACATTAGGAAGATCCCATCTAACGATAATATTTGATCCGAGTAATTATGTTCACAAAGTACTGCATGACATATCTTTATCCAGCTTTCAAAATAGACATCTACCAATGTCACTTTTTCAAAAATGGCACCTTAACATCCATTGTCAAAAGAACTGATTTAGGAAAGTGGCTTTATGGTAGGTAACCGTTACACCCCCCAAATAGTACATATATAATTATTGTGGAGGTAAAAAAAATTCATTTAAATCAATATCACAGGTAATTAGTTTCCCAACCCTGCTGGGAATGTTCTAAAAATCCAGCTGTGTTCACCAAAACTCAAAAGTGCAGACTGCTGTGTGGTTATAACAGACTTTAAAGATGAAAAAAAAATGTATTAGCTCAGTACTTCGTTGAATTCCTACACCAAGAGAAGCATTTACATTTTAATTACAGAAACAGTGAAGATGCATAGGCGAAGTAAGCTGTTAGTACAGTAACGAACCTTAAAACAGTGTTTTTTAGTGCTACTTTTAAAAAAAAAAGAAATGGAATTTTTTCATCACAAAAACTCTCGTTCATAGTAATTTCTTTCCCATTCCAAGGAGCTGCCATTGTGTCACTTTGATCCCTAATGCCAAGTTAATGCGAGTCCATAAACCTAGCTGGGAGCAGCATAATGAACTCTTTCATCCTCCTGGTGTCAGGTCAAAGGCTTAGCAATCTTGGTTTTACACATGGTGAGGATATGTAACTTTTTCACTCACCTCAGTTGAATTTCCTGTTTTATGGCCACTATTTTAAAAACGTTTCACATATGCCTCTTGGCATCGGGGATCAGAGGAAGGAGCAGGAGTTGTGATTTCATCAACATGGGGAATCCCCAGTGTGGAAACTCCTTCCAAAGATTTGCTACTCTTCTATACTTTATAATGAGGGCATGTAGTGCATTTATATAGCACTTTATGTAATTGCATTTGGTATTCACAATAACCCTACACAGTAGATGCAGAAGGACAGCTAGGTGGCACATTAGATACAGATTTGGGCCAGGAGACAGGAAGACTCACTTCCTGAGTTCAAATCTGGCCTCAGACACTTACTGTTACTCAGTGACCCTGAGCAAGTCACTTAACCCTGTTTGCCTCAGTTTCCTTATCTGTAAAATGAGCTGGAGAAGGAAATGGCAAATCGCTCCAATATATCTGCCAAGAAAACCACAGATAGAGTCATAAAGGGTCAGACACGACTGAAAAATAGCTCAACAAGAACAAAAGTAGGTATGGTAAATTTTCCCCATTTTACCGATAAGGAAACTGGACATGGGAGAAGTTGAGCAACTTGCCCAGGGTCATACAGCTCATAAGTGTGTGAAGTGAGATTATGAACTCAAGTGTTCTTGACTCCACATCCAGTGCTCTACCCCCCTACACCACTTAGATGCCTAACTCTTAGAGAGAGGGTGCCAAGATGTATGCACTTGACATTTCCTAGGGTTCAAGATAGGGATCCACGTACAGAAGATGGTAAATGTCTTTGTATTTCAGGTACTATTAATTATTGATGTTTTTCTGATGTGATTTTGTTTTACATTTTGACTTTTGAGTTTGTCATATTAGGACTTGAGAGGGACAAGATTAGCTAATCAGTCATCGAGCATTTATTAAATGCCTACTGTGTGCTAGGCACTGCTGGTGCCAGGGATACAGAGACAAGAATGAAGTTGTCCCTGACTTCAAGTGGCTTATCTGGGGAGTTTAGAGCAGGGAGAACAAAGCATACACCTGTAAATAAGTACAAAGTAATAGCTACAGGTAGATGGTAGATTTGGGGAGGGAGAGTGCTAGTTTCTGAAGGGATCAGGAATGGTCTCATGCGGGAGGTGGCATTTGAGCTGAGCTTTGAAAAAAGCCTAGGAGTTCTAGGAAGTAGAAGTGAGGAATGCATCGGAGGCCTAACTGGCATCCACCGAAGAAGTATTTTAAGGGTTTTAAATGCCAAACTGAGGAGTCTGTATTTTATCCTGGAGGCAACAGAGAAACACTGAAACTTTTTGAGTATGGTCAGGTCTGTGCTTCGGGAGTATCTATTTGGCAACTGAGTGGAGGGTAAATTAAGAGAAGAAAAAAGGAAGGAAGGAAGGAAGGAAGGAAGGAAGGAAGGAAGGAAGGAAGGAAGGAAGGAAGGAAGGAAGGAAGGAAGGAAGGAAGGAAGAAAACGTTGAAAGAAAGAAGGAAGAAGGGAGGGGAGGAAGGAAGGGAAAGAGAGAGGGAAGGAAGTAAACAAGAAAGGAAGGAAGCATTTATTATATGCTTACTATGTGCCAGGCACTGTGCAGCCTTTACAAATGTCTCGTTTGATCCTCGCAACAACCCTAGGAGGTAGGTGCTGTTATGATCCACATTTCATATTGAAGGAACTAAGGCAGACAGAAGTTAAGTGACTTGTCCAGGTTCTCAAAGCTTGTAAAGTGTCTGAGGTGAGATTTGAACTTAGGTCTTCCTGACTTTGGCCCGGTTCTTTATCCATTGAGCCACCTAGTGATCTTAGGCAGATAAATGAGAAGGCTGGAGTTTAGCTAAAGTGATGGAAAAGGAAGACCAAGGGTTAAAAGTAGATGTTCACTCAATAGAAGGAAGATCAGGTGGGCATAAAAGTCAAGGCAGGAAGACTGAGTCCAGAGTCCCAGAGCTCTATCAACACGGGAGTAGACATAGGCCTAGGAAGGCGAGCAGAATCCAGGGTCTCCAAAGGCACAGAGTAACAGTTAGTTCAACAAGAAAGACACGAAACCAGAAGGTTGTGACCTCTTATGCCACAGCGTAGGGCAGAGGCTTTTTGCATTCTCCACCCCATCCCACCCCATTTTTCTGTTTCCTGGATCTGGCTTGCTGTTGGCTTCCAGCTTTGAGCATGACTATAAAAAGATTCAGGAGACTAGAGATGAAGAGTCAGATAAGGGAGATTAGGAATCCCTCCCAGAACCTCCCAGAGGTTAAGAAAGGATAACACTGCTTTGGAGTCCTGTTGGCATAGGCATTTGTGAGAAATATGCATCTCATGTGCTAACTGGGCTGATTAACATCACTAATTAGCCTGGCTCATTCAAAGGCAGTGCCACCCTCAGGCAGTAGAGCTGAGGGTGCTAAGGGCAGATGCATCACCTAGAGCCAGGTTCCTGGTAACCAAGCTGCTCCAGTGAGTACCTGCACCTATCAATGGGGTCCATCAAACATGTCACTCACATAATCGTAAGAGCCAGAGAAGAAGAATTCCTCCACATTGGTCTTGGTCTCTATGATTTCCAGCCATCCAGCGTGAAGCTCCCAGAGTTGTGTTCCCTTAGGCTCTATCCTAATGTCACTATCTTACCTACTGTCACTATGGGACTGATAGAATCACTCATTACCACTCATCTGGTCTGTTTTTCCAATCCTGGTGGCTCTCCGAGAACTAGCGATCATATCCCCAACCTTGTTATCAGATAAAGCAGAATGTGGCTTTGATGTTGGGAGATAGTGCCACTGGGCACTTAGAAGTCAGCCCCACATTTTTTAAATTAGGGAGGGCTATGGATGATAGGCAAGGTAGGTGGGCTTACATTAGATTAAGGACAATTTTCCTAAAGCACAGGTCTGACCATATCATTCCTTTACTCAAAAAACTCCACTGATACCCTATGATGCACCTTCAGAATCAAAAAGAAACTTCTGTTGGGCATTAAACGCTCTTGACAACCTCACCCAGCCTACTTTTCCAGTATTCTAGCACATCCCCCCGCCCCCATGCTATGTACTGACGTCCTGGCTGTTATTACTCCCACATGACATGCTATCTTAACTCTCTGTGGCTTTGCAATGGATGTCTCCCATTCCTGGAATGCTCACCCTCCTTCAAGGCTGAGTTCAAGCAAGTCTATCTGCTTGAGGTATCTCCTAATCCCTTCAGCAGCTACTGCCTTCTTCTCCATGGTTCCCCAGTATGTGTTTTGTATGTGTTTCCTATGTACCTGTTTTTGTAAATATGTTGTCTCACTCCTTAAACTGTATGTTTCTGAAAGGCAAGGACACTTTAAATTCTGTCTTTGTACCCTCTATCCTCAGTATCTAGGAAGGAAGGAAGGAAGCAAACATTTACTGAGTAATTATAAAGTGCCAGGCACTATATTAAGTGCAGGGGATACAAATACAAGTAAAAAGAAAAACAGTTCCTGCCCTCAAGTGCTTACATTCTAATAGGGGAAGTCAGTGTACAAAAGAGACCTTAAAAAGGAAGGGGAGGCAGGGAATGAAGATGCCTAGTATAGGGGCACGATTTTGAAATCCAGAAAGTCTGGAATGGGCCAGAAGGCCCTGAAGGCAGACCTTCTTGGACCACTTCACAAAATGGACGCTCTAAGAGGAATGTGAGAAGTGGAGGTAGGTCATGTGAAGGGATATTCCAGGGTAAGGAGGATGTGGAGGTGGCTGGATGTTCCGGGGTAAGTCCCAGATGCTGAGGGATGTTTCAGGATGAGAGTGCAGTAAAGGCACAATTTTGAATTGCAAAAGGCCAGGAACAGCACTGTGAGGGGAAAAAACACAGTGCCTACCTAGTACACAATAGGTACTTAAATGCTTATTTGATTGATTGGTGCCCTTGATTGAAGAGCACAACTAGAATTTTGTGAGATATTTGATTATTCTCATAGGACACTGAAAGCTCCCATACCAAGACTGAGCATTAGGCAAGAAAGAAGGCCTCAGTTGGAGTACCTGAATGAACCCAGGCATGTATAAGCTATTTGGGGCTGGAAAAAGGCAATCTTAAAAGAGATTCTGAAGCACAGGTTGAGTACTTCAAGATCATTTAGCTAGGAAACCCGATCCTAAGAGAAAGACAGATAACCTACTGTATTTGATGTTGATGGTCGCTGAATTAGAAAACAACGCTCACTGTCAACGGAAGGGTGAAACCTGTTTCAAAGGACTGCAGGGAGAAGGCCTCTGTGGACAGGCAGGCCATTTGGATGCCCATGCCACCAATGACAGCAATCCCCATGCTGGCCTGTGCTTTGGGAGAGGTGATGGACTAGAGATGGAGAATGAGAAATGCATTCTAAGACGTGGCCATTCTGGTGATAGCATTTGTTTGTTTTGCTATATATATTTATTATAAGGGTAGTAGTGGTGGTGATAAATTAGTAAGCAATGATAGATATGAAAAAAGCATCAATAAAAACAGAAGGAAACACAAATAGAACAATTCTGTAACTACGTAAGGTACGACTGAATTTTTTTTCCACAGAAATTATCTGAAAACCTGATTTGAAGTCATACTGGGGGCTAAGGTCAGAGATAAAACTGCTAGTAGGAGGAGGGGCAGTGGGGGATGTTGGCTGCCTGAAAATCAGCACATTTACAACTTTTCTTTGTTCTAAGAAGGCCTTTTCCTGTATCTCAAAGAGCTGCCAGGCCAGGTGTCATTCACAGAGGACGTATTAGGTAGTGGGACTTTTATCACTGATGTCCTGGGTTCAAGTCTTCAAACTCATGGCTTTCGTCAATTCGCTCAGCAATTGAGAAGGATCCTTTCTCATGCCACCTGATGCAGATAAAAGAGGAGGAAGAAGAGGGGGCTAGAAGCATTTTTTGCCTTTCCTTTATTTAAGTATAAGGAAAAATGAAGATGAGAAGGGAGGGGGGAATTGAAATGTGGAAATGAGAAGATGTGATCAGGGGGGTTGGGGTTTGGTGCATGTTGACCAACGTGGGTCAAGGCAGGACATTCCAATCTGGATGATATATGAAAGGGCTTTTGTAACTAGCTTAAGGTGTGCTTGTGCCTGGCTTACTGGCCAAGTCACCAGTCAGAAATGACATGAAATAAAAATCTTTTTTTCTAAATTCACTCATGGCCAGGTGGCATTCTTGGTAAGAGAATAATTGGCTAAAATGAGAACTTTCCTGGCTTCACAATGATTACGGTTTTTTGTTTAGCGTGAGCACATTTCTCACAACTATATTTTTACAGACAGAAACATAAATAGAACAATTCTGTAACTATAGTTTAAGCTTTAATACAGTGACATATTTGTTTTAAAAATCATGTTGTGAGATAGTTTCTTACACAGTGCTCTTGTTCTTTATATTGAAATGTTTGTTAATGATTGATAAATTTACATTAAAAAAAGAAAATTTTAAAGGGGAAAAAAGCAGCAATACAAATGGCTGCTACACGGTTAGATGGAGGCTCCACATCCTCCAGGATGGGTCCATATTTCTGATGTGGAGATACAGGGCATTTGGCCCAGTGCGATTGGCTGTCCTACCTTATCTTGATGAGGGTCCTGGACAGCACCCCTTCTCTAGAGCAGGTTCAGAGAAGGTGAGGCTAAGGATGTTCCACATGATTGATTAATCAATACTGGATCCTAGTTCTAAAGTCACTGGAGGAAAAAGGTCACTGCTGTGCAAAATAAGGTTAGGAGTGGGAAAAAGCAGATCCACACTTCTCAGCCCTGAGGAAGGGGACAGAGGAGGAATTACACCTGAAAGTGAGAAGACTAACAAAGCTTGGCCAAAAAGAGCTTCTAGGAAGTAGGGGAAGAGATATATTAGAAAATGTAGGTGACATAAAAACAAAGTATAACAATAAAAACTAAAAAAAGAATGTGTGTGAGAGGGTACGTAGAGCCTGTGCTGGTGCACCAACGCAAGCGAGACGCTAATAAGCTCTGTCTGCACATTTAGCTTTGGTCTGAAAATAAGGATAATACTGTGAACTGGGCCCAGTACTCCCCTTCCTCCCTCAGTGATTCCACCAGCAAAATGCCAGTGATGAAATTAACACATTTTACTTCACACTGAGACGTTATGGCTGAATTGTTGGGAATTTTCTATACTATTCCTAGCTTTTTTTTTTGAGAAGGTGATTCCTGTGGCGCTTTGGGGAAGGAGGTCAGTGGAGGGGGTCTTGTTTTTGACCCAGAACATAGGGCATGAATAACTATGAGTGACAGGTAGCAATGGCAAGATTTGAATCCTGGGCATCCTACTCCAAATCTAATGATCCTTCCCCTATGTCATGCCACCCGTGTCTTCCTTTTCTGTGAATCTGTATGCTTTGTCCATAGTCAGAGGCTTTAGTTAATGTCCCAAGACAAGGTTGTCTGGCTTTCACAGAGCAGTCTTAAGCTGAAGAAGGGTTTCTTATGGATGTTGAGGCCCTCCAGATGCTCCTGTTTGTGGTGGTTGCATCAAGCCTTGAAACATGGAAGCGACTCTTAAGAAAAGATCCATGATTATTCAGTTTGGTCTGACCATCTACCCAAGAGAATACAATGGCCCTGAATGTCCACTTCTCTGAACTCATCTATCAGGATACATAACTGGGATGGACAGTCAAAATGGACAGCAAGTTAGACCCAGAATCAGAAGAGGAGCAGGCCAGATTCAGGAAATTCTAAGGCTCCTTTCATGAATGCAAATTTCTCCCAGAAACAAAGGCCTGTACTGTTAATGCTAATATCCTACCAGCATTCCAAATCATGGTACACTATGGCATAGGAGGAATCTAAAATGAGTATCATACAGAGGGCAATGGAGGGGACCTAATACATGGGATTGGGCTTGCCACGTAATAAGGAATTTTGGTGAAATGGAATAAAAGATGTCATCAGAGAAATGTAGAGAGAAAAAGGATGGGCTGGTCATCTGCCAAGGGCAAGGGACAATGTATTGACAGGCTATTGGCTCCATTGATATCCTCAAAATGTCCAGCTAAATCAAAGGAAGGCTCTCAGCATTTTCAAACATACCTGCTGGGATGAACATATGGGAGGAAATGGACATGGACGGGAATGGCTGGGTCATGATCCCTCGAAGGAAAACCCAAATGGATGAGATTAAGGATTCATTTGAGTCTGGTCTCCATAATCGGTGAAATTCCTTTAGTGACTTCCAAGTGCTATGACTGATACTGGTCAATAGCTTTGAGGATTCTCATGACTAACGGGCACTCCAGTGGAGCTCCAATACATTATTCTGCAGCATTTATTTAAACATACTATATAGCTGAAGAAAGTCCTTTTATTGGATGTTCAGATGTCATCTTAGTTATCAATTCCACACTCGCTAGGGTGGGTCCGAGGTTCACACACACATGATAGGAGCTGTGAATGGTAGTTCTGAAGCTCCTCTAGATCTGAATGCATCTCAGAGACCGTGACCACAAGTGCCATGGTTAATGTGGGGTGCTCACGGGCAGCCATCATGTACTCTAGAATATTTCGAGAGGTCTCTGGAGCACCCCTGTAGGTATCTAAATATCCCCCACACAAGCCTTTAATAATAAGCATCATCATAGGCATTTATGTAGCATTTTAAAATTTGTTGTGGGCTTCACAAAAGGATGATGAGATATGTGCAACTTACAGGTACTACTGGTATTATGGCCATCTTATAGACTGGAGAAATTAAGTGGCTTGTCCATGATCTTACCGCAAGGAAGAATAGAAGATTTGAACCCAGGCCTCCACAACTCCAAATCTGCCACTCTATCTGTCCATTATGTTAAACTGGCATCATTAACCTGGCTCCTATTTCCCTTCATGTGGTTTGGGTTGTACCATTCTGGGGGGCCTTTGGAGCAGGGATCTAGACAAAACAGGCTGTTACACAGTGTTCCAGGTGTAGGTGTTTTCAGAACAAGTAGGAAGTCCTTGGTATCACATCATCCTGAAGATGCTTTCAGCAGTCATTGCACTGACTGTATGGCCTCTGCACTGTTCATCTGGACTCTATGTGGTCCCGGTGGAGTTTTTTCTTACATATCCCTTGTGTTAGGTGATTGATATGTCCTGGCTCATGGGGAACACAGTCATGGGACAAAACAAAGCTGTGTTCAACTAATCAGTATCTTAGCAAAGGAGGCAAGAAATGATCATGATTCACAGTGGTCGCTAAAAAGAGAGCCTGACTTGTTCTACTGGGAGTATCTTCAGACCTTTAGTAGCAGTGCCTTCTTTTATGCTGGGGTAGGAGGAAGAAGAGACTCATTGTTACACCCAACGTGGGCTCAGAGAAGTGGGCATTTGGGTAGGTGAAGGTGACGGATGACACTGACTGATGATGCCACGAAGTTTTCCCAAGTTTCTAGCAAAAACATTAAAGCAATAGTATGGTGGAGATAACTGGCACATTTTTGCCAAACAGGGCATATTTATCATGCCAAAAAGCATGGAAAGCAAAAAGAAATGTACTACAAAACAGGATAGGGCATAGGGCAGATATACGTAATACTAAATCTATATGGAGAGGGACAAGCCCTGTGAGCTGAATGACACAGAGGATTTCCTCATCCCCTCCCAATGAAGAATCTTCCTCTATTAATGGGGGTTGGCTATTTCTGTAGTCTTGGAGAATTGCTTAGAGTATGAAAGAGTAAGTGTCTTGTCCAGAATCACAAAGTCAGGATGGGTCAGAGGCAAGACTTGAAACCAAAGTCTCTTGCCTCTATCCACTATGGGGAGCCTCTTCTCTAGTCTATATTGAAAATAATTTAGAAAAAGTAAAGAAAATAATTTAACTTTCTTTGATGATACTTCAGAGGATCATTACATTGACAAGGGACAGGAGGCTGATTAGGGGCAGCCAGGTGGATAAAGAGCTAGACACTCCTGCCTTAAATACTACTAAGTAGGTTTTTACCTTGGGCAGGTCAATTCACCTTTCTCAGTACTGATTCCTCCACTGTAAAATCAGGACTTATCTCACAGGTTGTTGTGAGGCTCTTTTGGGAATAAATATAAGGTGTTAGCCATTATTATTAATAAGGATTTGTCTGATGATAGAAGTTGTTTGACTTCTTTGAAGGGTTAGCATGTAGGTGTATGGGTGATGCTGTGGGAGCAACATACTTGGTCACCATGAGCTTAGGGCACTTGTTTTGTCTAATGGAGTGGAGATGACATTTCTGTGAGGGGAAGATAGAAAGCATGGGCTTCTGCAGGGGCTGATATGGCTGGGAAACTGAGCTGTGGAGCAGGACGGCACATTTGTATCGCACATTTGCTATTGTTTGGTTATTCAGTTGTATTCAACTCTTTGTGACCCTGTGGACCTTAGCACACCAATATAGTCCATGGAATTTCCTTGGCAAAGATAATGGAGTGATTTGATATTTTCTTCTCCAGGGCATTCAAACAGAGGTAAAGTAATTTGCCCAGGGTCACACAGCTAGTGAGTGTCTGAGGTCACATTTGAACTCAGGTCTTCCTGACTCCATATCACATTTACACAAATGCTTTCAGGTTAATAACCACTTTCCTCACAAAGATCTTGTGACGTAGAGAGTAGGGCCCTATCTAGGGTCACATACCCATTATCAAGGTCACTACTTGAACACAGGTCTTCTGACTCCAAGACCAGTGTTATTTCCATTACACCATGCTCTATGTAGACTAAGGACAAACCAACTTTTACCATACAAAGAAAACCTTAACTTGAGAAGCAGCATGGGGTACTGATGAGAAGGCAGAAGACATGGATTCTAATCCCACCTCAGACGCTTACTGCCTGGGTGTTCATGGGCAAATGAGTTAGCCTCCGTTTTCTGATCTGTAAAACAGAGACAACGCTTACACTACCGACCTTACGAGGTTGTGCAGAGACAGACTCCCGAGTGTGAGGAGCGAAGGAAAGATAAGGCAGGTTTGTCCGAAAGGCACTTGGCAAACCTTAACGCACCCTGGGAGTGATTTGTCGTTGTTATTGTGGACCTCGAATCCTTTCTTTGGGTCTAGACTTCTCAGGAGAATTCGTCATACCTTCTACAGGTGTGATTTCTAACTGTCAGTGAAATTCTGCTTGTTGAACTAGGGCAAGCGTTGCAAGGAGGTCTCTAGTGTGGATTAAGAAGGAAATATTTTCTTTGTTATGTATGTTTAGAATGTAACTCACCTAAAATAGCCAGCCTGTCTGTCATTCTTGGAAAGAGAAGTGATACAGACGGGGAAAAAACTTATATCACATATTGTGTTAAATAAAATACTCCCCAATAGATATAAATTAAAGCTGCAATTTCATCTTTGGTTCTGTTGACACAAACAAACCTCTCCAGATTTGCAGATTTATGTTAGCAGAACTCATCACTGAAATGAAAACCTTATTATGTATAGTTATGAATATAGAATTTTTCATATCCTGTTACATGGCACTACTAGACTTTAGATTACAACTTGAAAAATTACTGTATAGATACCATTCCTGGCGCAGACTTATTTAAACAGTAGCTTTCGGGATCACAAATAATGCACATATTCTGTAAAATCCTGAAATCCACAGCAAATAAGAGAATATAAAAAAAAATCCCTGTAGGGAATGAGTAATTATAAAAAGATAGGAGCATGACTAAATTACATTGGTGGTTATTAATCCGTAGGCTATCCTGTTGTCTCATGCCACTGACTAAGTGTTACTGTGCTACCTGGCTTGACAGACCTTGCCTGGCCTTAAGTGAAAGGATTAGCCACTTGTACAGTTGGCTGGTTAGTGTTTTAAAGCAGACAGAGCCCACAAAGAAAATTAAAATGTCAAAGGAAATATGTATATTTTGCCTTTAAAATTATACATACGATCATAAGCTGCTCTGGCAATTGCTTTAGTTGCATTCTTCTGGATATCAGGAAACACGGTGTTTTCTGCAAATGCCATGAGTTTCTTAAGACCTCCTGCCTGCTGAAGCTGCTGCGTGGTATCCACATCCTCAAGACAATTGGCTAACACAGCAAGAGCTTCTATGTGGAGATCACTAAATTCCTAATAATAAAAACAAACAAGGTTTTAATTCGTTTATCTTATTTTCTTCAATCTTTTGTGTAAAGGGGGACTAAAGTCATTGTGTAAATGTGTTGTTGCAGAGGCAGGAGGAGACTGTATTGTCAAGGCAGGGTGGGGAACCTGTGGTCAAAGGGCAGCACTTGAAGACCTAGAGGGCCACATGTGGCCTCGAGGCCTCGGGTTCCCCACCCCAGCTAAAGCTTAACTTCTTTCTCCTTCCATTTACTTTTTGCCTACTGCCCACCTACCACAATTGTAATGGCAGCATCTGAGACCTAGCCGGGATCCGGGGGCTTTGACAAGATGCTATGTCTCTACAATTTCTTCTAAGGAATGACTAAAATAAGATATCTTGTAAACTTCCCAGAAATTATGAATTGGCTCTAAGGTATTATTTGGCCCTGTTTGCTGGGGCAGATTAGTAACTCTTCCAAAATGTGAGGTTTCAGATTGTTGCCTGGAGCGTGTGGAGATGAAATGACTTTTCCTGGGTGAATAGGGCCAGTGGGTGTCAGATGCAGGGCTTGACTGCAAAGCCAGCCTCTCTGAAATTTGTAATAATCGACACAGTATGTGTAACTAATCATAAGGATTTTAAAAATTCTCATTGGTAGAACAGAGATGGAATAAGATAGCCTGGTACAGTGGGCAAAAAGCCAATCTCAGAGTTAAGACCACTCGGTTTCAAGTCATGTGCCTGACACACACTGGTTCTGTGACCCTGGGCATTTAATTGTCATTTAATTTCTCAGTGCCCAATTCAACATTTTAAGACTACAAGCTGTAAAACAGTTATCCATCTGCGCCAGTAGGAGGGGTTTCCTCACTCTGAATTGCCTACAGCAGTGAAAAGATGAGTTGGGACCAAACAACAATAATTATAATTTCTGAAAAGAAATGTATATTTATACTGTGTGCCTTTTTGAAGCTTAGAAGCTGCAGTAAGAAGAGACTTGAAATGGTATAAAATTGGGCAATGAAACGGCTAAAGGAATATAGAAAAATCAATGTTTGGTATTTAAGACATGACATAGAAAAATGATTTTTTATGCCTCCACTTATTTGGGCAGCATAACATATTCACAGCCTCAGACAATGATAGAGTAGGCTGATTTAACTGGTATTATGTGATATGTGAACTGCACAGTCAGAATTATAATTACTGATTCTCTGTGTTGTCTTCCAACCACTAGGTCATGCTGTCTCTGATACTGCATTAGCCTCCTGGACTCATGTCTCCTCTCACCAATCTCTTCTCCACACAACTGCCAAAGTGAATCCCCTAAAGTTCAGGTCTGACTGCGTTATAAATCCTTACTTAAAAACCTCTAAATATCTCTAGGAGCAAACAAAAGCTCCTCTGTTTAGCTTTTAAAGCCATTCATAAACCACCCCCAGCCTGCCTCTCACATTTACACACTCTACCATCCAGCCAAATTGGTCTCTTCTTCATGTTCCTCATCTCTTAGCTCTGGACTTTTGTGCTGGCTGTCCCTCATCCCTGAATAACCTCTCACCTCACAAATACCTCTTGGAAATTACCACTTCAGTTAGGCTCTGATGGCCAAATGGAGGTCATGTGATTTTCAAAAGTGGTTAACTCAATCCAAAGGCAAACATTGGGAAAATTCAGCTCTAATTTTCCCTCATAGTTTGGTCATTAATTGTGTTTTTCTCTCTGATTTACTGCTCAAGAAATTAATAGAGAGTGGTTATCATGACTAATTCTATGTCTCACTGGAGTTCTGTGACAGAACTTGGATGCCAATATAAATTTTTGATCATGTCAGACATTTCCCATTAGTTTTTCAACTTGGTTTAGCATGGATACTGATCTGAACCTTATCTGGCTCTCATGGCTGCTTGACAATAACCTGAAAATATAATGTTAGGCTATTTAAATATTAATTAAATTATTTAACAAAAACAGATATATTTGCCCATTAACAATCCATATATTTTGTAGGTTTTTTCCCTCCTCACAAATGTTTTGGCTTAAAATTTTGCTCTAAATCACAAGTCAGAGCATAATTAGAACTACTTTTTTTTTAAAAAGGCATATTTCCAATTTTCTATAACTTGAATTGACATTGAACTTTTTAATTATTTAAATCTTGAGAGACCATTTCTCAATGCTAGTGAGCACTGAGCATAGAATGGTGGGACCTAATTTTAAGTCTGGGTTCTGCCATTTAATAGTTTGTGATCTTAGATAAATCGCTTCACTTGAGAGAGACTCTATCCTATCTCCTTGGGGCAAGTAGGTGGCACAGTGGATAGAGCACTGGGCCTGGAGTCAGAAAGACCTTAGTTCAAATCCATCCTCAGGCACTTAACTACCTATATGATCCTGGGCAAGTTTCTTAACCCCTGCCTGCCTCAGTTTCCTCTACTATAACATGAGAATAATACTAGCACATACCTCACAGGGTTGTTGTTAGGATCAAATGAGATAATATTTTAAAAATTTATTTATTTTTGTTACGTTTTAAGTTCTGAATTATTTCCCTCCCTCCCTCCTCATCCCACACTAGAGAAGGCCACTATTTGACACAGATTTGATATATATGTATGTGTGTGTGTGTCTGTGTGTGTGTGTGTATGTGTATATATACATATATACACACGTATATTATACATACTTCTATTTATCGGTTCTTTCACTAGAGGTGGATAGTATCTTCCTTCATAGGTCCTTTGTAGTTGATTTGAATATGTATAATATTCAAAATAGTTTAGTCATTCACATTTATTCTTAGAATAATATTGCTATTACTGTATACAATGTTCTCTTGGTTCTGCTTATTTGACTTTGCAATATTTAATGCAAATCTTCCCATATTTTTCTAGAATCAACCAGCTCATCATTTCTTATAGCACGGTCAATACCACCCCACTCATATACCACAGCTTACTTATTCAGCCATTCCTCAATTTCTGGTTCCTTCTCACCACAAGCTATGAATATTTTAGAACATATAGGTTCTTTTCCTTTTCCCTGATCACTGTGGGAAACAGATCTAATAGTAGTATTGTTGGGTCAAAGGGCATACACAAATTTTTAACTCTTTGGGCATAACTCTAGATCGTTCTCTAAAATGGCTGGATCGGTTCATAGTTAGGCTCTCAGTTTTTCCACATCCTCTCCAACATTTGCCATTTTCCCCTGCTATCATTTTAACCAATCTGATAGGTGTGAGATGATATCTCAAAGGTGTTTTAATTTGCATTTCTCTATTCAATAATGATTTGGAACATTTTTTCGTATGACTACATATAGCTTTGATTTCTTCTTCTAGAAACTGCCTATTCATATCTTTTGACCATTTATCAAGTGAGGAATGACTCATTCTTATAAATTTGACAAAGTTCCCTATATATTTGAGATATGAGACCTTTATCCAAGAAACTGTCTATAAAATCCCACCCACCCCCCAATTATCTGCCTTCCTTCTATATGGGCTACATTGTTTTTTTTAATACAAAACCTTTTTTAATTTAGTGTAATCAAAATTATCCACTACATCTCACCAAGCTCTCACTCTCTCTTACTTTTTCATAAATTCTTCTATTTATAAATCTGATAGGTATTATGCTCCATGTTCTTCTAATTTACTTATGATATCTCCCTTTATATCTAGGTCATGTATCCATTTTGACATCATCTTGGAGTAAGAAATTGCTCTATACCTAATTTTTGCCAAACTGCTTTCCAGTTTCACCAACATTTTTTTTTTTACCAAATAGTGAATTCTTATCCCCAAAGCTTAAATCTTTATATTTATCAAATATAAGATTACTGTAATCATTTACTACTGTATATTGTATGTCTCCTCTGTTCCACTGACCCACCTTTCTATTTCTTAGCCAGTATCAGATAGTTTTGGCAATGACTGCCTTATAATACAGTGCATGGTATGGTACTGCTAAACTTCCCTCCATTACATTTTTTTTTCATTAATTCCTTGGACATTCTTGACTTTTTCCTCTTCCAGATGAATTTTGTTATTTTTCTAGCTCAATAAAATATTTTTTGCTGATAATTTAATTGGGATAGTATTGAATAAGTAGATTAGTTTAGGGAGAATTATTTTTATTATATTTGCTCTACCCACCCATGAACAATTAATATTTCTCCAATTATTTAAGTCTGACTTTATTTGTATAAAAAGTGTTTTATAACTATGTTCATGCAGTTCCTGGTTTGTCTTGGCAGGTATACTCCAAGGTATTTTATATCGTCGATGTTTATTTTAAATAGAGTATCTCTTACTATCTCTTCTTTCAGGGTCTTTTTGGTGATATGTAGAAATGCTGATGATTTAAAGGGTTTATTTCATATCCTGCTACTTAGCTAAAATTATTTATTATTCGAAAACATTTGTAAAACACATAATAAATGCTAGGTCCCTCCCACCCTGTGCCTACTCCACAGGGCTGTGATAAATAGCAAATGAAATCACACACATGAAAACATTTATAAACTCCAGAGCATCATATAGAAAGGTAGTAACTTCTATTAGAAAAAAGTGCTGTGCTTTGAATTAGGAGAGACCGAGTTTTCATCATGCCTCTGACATTATTGAATATCTTCAAGCCTCAGTTTCCTCACGTGCAAAAGGAGGCTAACACTTCCGGAGTTGTGGCCTGCACTGTTTGAGAGAGTCCCTAATTTGACAGAATCATAGAGCCATTGAAAGGTTCTGTAGCATTTACTCAACAATCCACCCACGGTTGTTGAGGATAAAATAAGATAATACAGTAAAGCGCTTTGCTGACCTTAAAAGTTCTATAAGAATGTAAGTTAATATTATTAGTAGTAAAAGATACGAAAGAGGGCAGCATGATTTTTTGCTGGCCCAAATCCAGAGCCAAAGCAGTTAGGCTTTGTTCCTGACAGATATGCATAATAAACTGGGGAGCATGGGGCCTCCTCAGCTTACCTGATGCTGACCTAGAGAGATTGTGGAAATAGCAAACCCTAAGTTAGATCGTTTTCTGTAACAGAGGACTTTGTTTTCTCTCATATGGACTGAAAAGAATGCCTTAGCCAGAGACCTCTCAGCCTGGCTATTGTTAGCTAAATGTATTGGCTATGAATAGAGAGCTATTAGTCTGTCCTTATTTCTATTGGAATGAAGCTGCCCTGGCCTGGGGACAGCCCCAGGAAGATAATCCCAGGAGTTACTAACATGGAGCTGCCAGCCCCTAGGAAATGGGTGGGACAGAGCCGTGATGGGAGAGCAGGGCAATGCCCAGCTGAGAGAATCAGGAGCAGGCCCAGGGAGAGCAGAAAAGATACCAGTGATCCCACGGCATCAGAGGTGCAAGCTGTCCATGTGTTCTTTATGTTTGTGGCCCTCATGCATGATCCCTATGTGCATTCCCATTGTTGGAGGAAGCCCAATGCCTTTGGAAGGAATGTTCTATCATAGCTTTTCTTTTTGGAGGGGGGAAGGCAGGGCAATTGGGGTTAAGTGACTTGCCCAATGTCATACAGCTAGTAAGTGTGTCAAGTATCTGAGGCTGGGTTTGAACTCAGGTCCTCCTGACTCCAGGCATGGTGCTCTACTCACTGCACCACCTAGCTGCCCCCCATAGCTTTTCTTACTGTGTTATTTCACTGTGTCCTATGGCTAACCAGAGACAAAGTAAATACATCATAGGGATTAATGAACTATGGTTTTGAGCGGATTTGGACCTATTCTGGGACCCCACCTGTGAAAAAAGGTGCTAAAGATATACTAAGTTAGAGGGGGTCTGGATCTATGATTTTATCAGCTTAGCAGGGATGCTTACTATGTAAACACATCCAGGGTTACATATTAGCTTAAATGACTTACCTGTGGCCACACAACTAATGAGAGTATGTCAGAAGTGGAGTTTAAACATAGGTCTTTCTCATTTTAAGGCAGTTCTCTATTATGCCACATTGCCAATTATATTAATGTGTGTACAAAATATTTTATTTTTATAGGAATTTTTAGGAAAGCCTCAATAAAAGTTAATTTAAACTTTATTTTTCAGGCCACTTTAGTGACTGATAGAAATGATCACTTATCTGAGAAAATAAAACCTCATTAATATAGACTTTACAAATATCAAATATTTGGTCATTCAGCCACAGCATACTTATATAGTAAAAAGTTGTAAATCATTTTTTTCAGGGCCTTTCTTATAAGCAAGGAAAAGCAAATCCAAATGCGTAAATTTTTTTAAAAAAAACTAAGTATGCAAGAAATTAAAATATTCTTAATATACATTTAATGTCTTCTGACATCAATGAATATTGAGGAACTTTCATGTTGATTGAATACATTATGTAGTTCCATACTAATATTCATAAATACAGTAAAACTCTTACTTGTTTGGATTTTCTGATTATGCACACGGTTTACCAGTGCTTAGCAAATAGTGTGCTTATAAAAATGTGTTAATAGTATGAACAATGTTATGGAGAAATATTTTAAAGTTTAAGTGAAAAAAGTCATTTTCAAATACAAGTATTTCTGTTCAAATCATTTATAAATTATAAATCATTTATATTTAACTATTAGAAAGGTCTCCCTAGGACTTCTACTAGGCAACACTTCATTTGCCAAATTGTTATTGTACATATGTAATATAATTATTTCTTTAGAAAATCCTCAATAGCTTTTTTTTCATAAATTCAAGCTCATTGTATTCCCAAGTGGTCTGAATTAGTGAGGTATTCTGTGTCTTAGTTTTTGAAAATAATAAATATTAGTGGATTTCATTTAAAATATTTTTATAGTTATCCTTTTTGATTTGACCAAACTACCTTTTCCCTTCTAGTTCTTGTAAATGAGTGAATGTCTTACATAAGTGATTTTAAGGAGGATTTAAATTTAAAGAGTAGTAGTCACATTTTTTAAGTACCTTAGTTTCAAGAACTTTAAAAAGTTGTTCCAGTCCTTGGCATTCTCTCAGCATTATTCTGCTTTCTCTGTCATTGGTAATAGTGCCTAAGGTCTTGAGAGCCAGCAATTGAATAATTGGATATTCAGACTTCAAGAGATCTAATATGGGAGGGATTGCATTCAATTCCTGAATTGCCAAACGACACTGAAAGTCCTGCCATGGAGTACAAAAAAATAACACCATAAGTATTACAGAAACACAAGGCAATAGTGAAGAGATTTTGTTTTCTAACACACAGCAACAAACCATTTTGAGGCGCTTAGCTTTCCTTCTAAAATGAGTTATAATTTAAATACATACCAATAATTTTATAAAACTAAAAGATTCATTAAAATCTGCATACGTTACCCTACTAGGGATAGGGGAGACCACATATTCCATGACTATTTATGTTACTTAAAGCATCTTTACTGTATAGCAAATTCTATTATAAATTCAGTTTAAATTATTTGTTTTAAAAAAATATTCCCAAACTCTACCTTAAAATGACTATTCACTTAAAATGCAATGAAATTGCAGTATATTTTTAAAGTGAACAACCCCTTCTAATTAGCGGGGGGCAGAAGGTGGGGTCTAAAGAGTACTGGAACTGATTCTACTTGGCTGCTTTCACCTATTTTTTATTCAGCAGATATTCATCAATATTTATAATTCACAGATCATAGACTGAGGTGTCAAAGGGACCTCAGAGGCCATTGAGTTTAATCCCCTCATTTTATAGATGGGGAAATTAAAAGATTAAGACACTTCCCCAAAGTTGTAGAAGGAGTAAGTGACAGACCCAGGCCCTTTGACATGAACTCTGCTGTTTTTTCCTTTGCAATGTGTTGCTTCTCAACTTGGTAAAATTTGGTCTTGGTATTTAAAATGTAATTCAATTAGGAAACTCTGTCCTATAGATTAGGAACACTTTTGATCTTAAAAATGAATCTTAGTTTATATTTTCATAGTCATGAAATTATGGAACATCTGAGCTGGAAGAGCTACTATCTTCTTATTTTACTAATAGAGTGAAGCCTAAAGAGGTTAAAATAAATCGCCCAAAATGTCACAGAAAGACTTTAGACTTGGTCATTTCCTTGGTCTCAAATGAAGAATAGATTTGATGCGACATTTACAAATTTACAAATTACAAATTTATAGGTTGAGAAATGAAGACATTCCTAAAACTACCACAATGCCTCTATGTAGGAGCTAACAACCTAATAAACATATTTCTTAACTGAGAAGAGACCGAGGGTAGGAGATGGAATATTGGCGTTAGAAGACACCGAATCCTGCTTCGGATAGCTGCTAGCTGTACAATTATAGACAAGAATTTAATTGCTCAGTGCCTCAATTTCCTTACCTGCAAAATGGGAGTAATATTATTTGCACCAAGGGTTGTTGTTCAGAAAACATTCTATAAAGCTAAAAGTATCATATAAATGTGACCTGTTTTTACTGACTTGCCCATGTGCATACTCAGTAGAGTAGGTCAGAGCTCTAACACTGATATATGGAATGTATACTATGACAGACTCCTTCTAATATAGACAAGTGGATATATTTTTATAAATTCTATCCCAAGGATGAGTGCTTTGGACAGAGATGGGGGAAGCATGATGTGGTAGGGAGGGCCTCTATTAGTTTCAGGGAACTACCAGGTTTCAAAGAGGGCATTTAGCTGCTTCAGAATCTTAGAAGTTTTACCTTCTACACCTAGGAATGACTTCCTCCTCCTACCAGATAGTTAATGGGGGAGAGGGTCTGATCAGCTCCACCACTAATGAATATACTTTTATATGAGGGTCCATATAAATATATTATCTGTGTATTCAAATGAATTCCATAAACATTTATTAGGTACGGTATGAGGTTAAAGAGAGATTGCTATAGCTAAATCTAGACTTCCTTTTGGGTACACCAAGAATTTCTCTGTAAAAGGTAAGTTTTCTTCATCATGCTGATATTCATTATTTCATTCACTACTGATGCTAAAATTTTTTTTAAAGATAGATAGACATTGTGGGATTTCTGCTATCAAACTAAACTAATTTTCATCAATGTCAGTAATGAATACAATTTCTTTTATCGATGACAGATGAAGATAGTAGCTGGTAAACATAGTGGGACTAGGCTCTTTGGGGATTCTGAATAGGGAAAAGTTCTTTGGAGAGTGTCTGGATCTGCCATAATGGAATCTTGGTAGTAACTAGACAGGAATTGGGAAAGGAATATTGAGCAGAGCTCCCTTGTCCTGGGAGTTTCTGCCAGGGAAGGAAGAAAAAGACTTTGGGAAAAGTCACATGGTAGTAAAGACATAACTAGGGCAAGGTGATTAGAGTTTCGTCCCAGGACAAATTTAGAGGGTACTGTCAGCACTTATAATCCTTAATGAGGTAGAAAAATCCAAAATTAGCACCCAGTTAGCAGGAATAATAAGTTAAAATAGAAAGGCATGAGATGGCCCACTTTTTTCCCCATCCTACAAGCACACCACTGGTGAATTTCAAGCAGTCTTAAGATGTCCTAAGGTTTCCATTCATGGGAGGGTGTGTGTGTGTGTCTCAGGGTTTCTGTTTCCCTACCCTATACAAGATGGTGTCCCAGAGTTCCTCTGCTGGACTTCATTAACTGGTACCCATTATTTCTCCTCCCACCTTGCTCCTTTAACTGAATTTGTCTTAAGTGTTGATGTGAGGGAACTTTCTGTGTTGCTTGTCCTAGGGGCAAATTTGGTGGCCCCTGCCCAAGTCATCAGGATAGCTAGTTATGGTTGTATGATAGAGAGTTGTCCAACTATGTTAGGGAAGAAGAGATGAAAGATGGTAACATTTCTTGAGATGATAAAGGAGATAAAAATTAAGCTTTTTCCAGCTTCGGGCATTAGTCACTCTTCTCCTCTTATGCCTTTGCTCTCTTGTTACCACTAATTATATGTCTTTTTCTTAGACTTCCATCACTCTGGAGCCCGTCAAAATGGAGAGTACACTCTCTGCCTATGATAGCTCTCTCCTTCATCCTACCAATGTGGTATCTTAGAAGTTTATTTTAAATCAGGTGATCACATTAAATCATTCCATATGAAATGTATCCAAGGTGATTCATACATAGTAGTTACTGGTCACAAGACAAACCAAAAGGACATTGGGGGAGAGGATAACTTCAGATTCAGGGACTGATGTAAAGGCCAAAAGCTCAAGATCGATCAACAAGGGACCAAGAAGCGATGTTCCATAGGGCTATATTGTAGAGATATAGAGGATAAGTTATGAATGTATAGATATGTCTTGCTAGCAACAAATATGAAGATTAAACATAGTTTGGTATTACACTTAAAATTTATATCAGTCAGTTTGATATATTTAATCTATCTATAATCATTATAGTGTTGCATAGCTGTTTAGCACAAATGGAAAGAAATTAATATAAATTACTAATTAATATTACTTTTCCATAGTCAAACCAACCATTTCTGGAAGAAAGCAAGTAGAGGGCTTAGCAGGGCATTGCTCTCAGGTCCTTCTGAATACTTCACCCAGAGGGCCCCAGGCCTTTCTATACTCCAGAAAGAAGTGCCAAGGTGTTCTAAGGATCCATGGCTGGCAAATAAATATTCTAGTCATAAGATGATGAAAGTCGTAATAAGGAGAACACTAAAGCCTTGGGTCACTCTTGTCTTGGGTGGGCCTTCCCCTTCATGGAAGAATGAAACTCTGACAAAGTAAGGGCCTTAAGTTTCGGACAAGAAGCTGATGGAAGGAGGAGGAGGAGGACCAACTTCAGAAGGGAAGGGAGAGGGAATTTGGGAGTAAGGGGGTTTGCATTATTCCATCTGGGCACTCAGGGGCCACAAAATCTGCTCTCTTCCACTAGGTCCAATCCTTATATAAGGGAACAATCTGAATAATGTGATTTAAAGAAAGAGCCCTTTCTCCTAAGTTTCTGTGAGATACCACCTTAAATTTAACCAAGTAGGGGTTTGATTGGCTTAGCAAATAAACATTCGTGGAAGGGAAAAGGTATGAGGGCAATAGTTAACCTATCTATGCTGAGGGGCTGGGAGCTTTGGAGAGAGGGAGGGAAGAGAAGAGAGTAATCTGGAGCACAGGGCTTTGCAAAAGAGGGGCTGCAGCTAGAGTCTTTGAGCCAGTAAGGAGGCTCATAGGAGAAGGTACCATGTGCTTGAGAAACCAAGAAGAGTGAAGTAGGTGGGTCAAAAAGAGTCTCAGGGAAAATGGTTCAAAAAGGTAATAATAAAGGGAACTAAAAAAGAGGCAAAAGGAAAGAGAAGTGGAAAGGGAGACAAGAAAAAATTTCCAAAGGCAAGTAGAAACAGAGTAGAGAAAGAGGGGCGGGAAAGGGATGGAAACAAAGGAGGTAGCAGTGAAGAAGAGAATGGAAAGGTCTGAAATGTATGGCCTGAGGACAGAGACTGGTAAGGTTTACATGGGGATATTTTAGGATGTATGTGACTGCACATGCATGAACCCTTGTAGGAACCTTCTCAGAGAGATGTCCAGAGGAAGGATAAGAGGCCAAAAAGTCCTCAAAGAGCCAGCAAGCCAGCCAGGCCATCTAGAGGGTCAGTGAGCTTCTTCCTTGGAGCAGAGTCCTTGGAACACTCTTACAGATTTAAAGTACATAAGCAGTCATTCAACTAGCATTTTTCAGTGCCTACTGTGTGCCAGCCACTGTGCTAAGTATTGGGGATACAAAGAAAGGCAGAAAACAAAAAGCTTCATTCTTGCTCTCAAGGAACTGACTGTGTAATGGGGAGACAATATGCAAACAACTACACACACACACACACACACACATGCATAACTGGATAAATTAAGGGTAGTTTCAGAGGAAGATTCTAAGATTAAGAAGGATTCAGAAGGCTTCTTGCAAAAGGCTGGACTTTAGCTAAGACTTGAAGAAAGTCAGGGAAGCCAGGAGGCAGAGATGAGGAGGGAGAAGTGCTCCAGGTGTGGAGAAGTGCCTTTAAAAATGCAGGGAGTCCAGAGACGGAGGGTCACGTGAGAATAGGAAGGAAGCCAGTGTAGAAGAGTATGTGGAAGGAGAGAGGAAGGTCCAAGGAGACTGGAATGATAGGAAGGGTCCAGGCAGAGGTGGGCTAGAGCCAATTGTTAAATTTTTAGTGTAAACATTTATACCTAAAAAATTGGCAAACACGCCAAATTGGGGCTTGATTTATTGTTCTGATGATTGTCTAGACTTAAGAGAGTGATAGTGAAAGTATTAATAATGAAGATTAAGCTTAAAAGTGTAGATACATTCCCCTCAACCTCTCCAAGAGCAGGTTATTAAACATTCACCAGCACACTCTTGGGGCTAGGTTATGAAGGGCTTGAAAAGTCAAAGAATTTCATATTTGAACCTGGAAGTGAGAAGGAGTCAATGGAGTTTACTGAATGGGGGTGGGGCATGATATGGCCAGATCTTCATTTCAGGAAAATCAGTTTGACAGCTGAGTAAAAGATGGATAGGAGTGGAGAGAGACTTGAGGCAGGGCTATGTCACTAGCCCAAGCATGAGACGATGAGGGCCTGCACCAAGGGGGTGGCAGTGTCAGAAGAGCAATGGCGGCGTTCTACAAGAGAAGTTTCAAAGGCACAGTCACCAGCACTTGACAACCTATTGGATATGGGAGATAAGGGAGAAAGTGAGGAGTCCAGGATGACACTGAGATTTCAAGCCTGGATGACTGGGAGGACGGCAATCCCTCAACAGTGACAGGGTTAAAGTTTTGCACATGTTGAGTTTAAGATGTCTACAAGACATTCAGGTAGGCAGTTTGAGATGAGCAACATTAGGACTGGACAAATAGAGCTGAGAATCACCTGCATAGAGATGATATTGAAACCGTGGGAGCTGATGAGATCACGATGTGAAAAAATATGGAATGCTTCATCTTATATGAGCAAAATTCACATTCAGTGTGCTCAGTCCACAGGTATGTTCCTGTCCGTGGAGATCCTGATCAAATATGACATGCAGTGAACAAGGTACTGGTCATGCTCAGTCTAGGACATCCAGGTCTGTGCATTATTGGACATTAATCTACTTATTCATCATGAATACCCTAAATCAGTTAGTTGTAGAAGCCCAGACCTGTAAGCTTGGAAAGACTTTCCTCATTTTATAGAGCTTTAGATTTCTAGATTCAGAAGAGATAAAATGTTATCAGAGGCAAATACCTTAATTTACACTGCAATTCTTTAAAATGCAAGCATATTTTAAAATAAACCTAGACTGGAAGCATAATGACCAATGAAACTTGGAAACAAAGAACTCTCTGAAATAAAAGTCTGTTAATTTGCCTTGAAACACAATAGATAATGAGTAGTGTCCTAAATGTGTCATTTTAAGTTTCTCTTTATAAATTGTTATAATTAATTTTTTAAAAATTAAAATATATTTAAAAGCACATTACCTGTACCAGGTTGTAAATACATTCAATAGAGTTCTTCTTAACATCAGGGTCTGAGCTGCCAAGTAGTCTGATGAGTGGTTCCAGGCCACCATACTCAAATATTTGCACTTTACTGGTATATTCCACAGACATATTTGCAAGGCAAAGGGTGGCAAATTCATGGATCACTACTTCTTCTGTATATCAAAAACAAATGATGAAATTATGATATATGTTCATTTGTTCAACTACTAAAGATAGTCAAAAAGGTAAACAACAAATCTTGGGTTTATTGAAAATGCATTGCTTTGGCCAAATCATGCCTTACACTACTGAAACAATACAGAATGAGTGCTTTCATGGTTTCTTTTGTTTTTTAACAACAGGAAAAACAAATTCCCCTTCGCTTATGTCAGTTATTGATGTACTTGCCATTTGTCCCTAAATGTTAAGTCTAATGTTTTAAAAAAATAGATCTAATGGATGCCTGTTAGAGCCCCCCTTCCTTTTATTTAATTGTAAAATTGAACTTTGATTTGAGGCTTTTGTTATAAATTTTTCATAAATTGTTTTTCCCACTGGGTGGCAACAGTTTCATTTTTTATAAATGCCAAACAAAGTTACCTTCTGGTGCCAGCTGAGCAATAACTGAATTCAGGATATCTAATTCCCTTAGCAACTTTTTAACATCATCTACAAAGAGAAAATGAAAATTATTCATGTTTTGTTATTAAAGAGAAATTAAGTAGCAAAGCATAAAGAGGATGCCAAGCTTTAAGCAATATAATGGAAATTCTATGGTTTTTATTTAATGTGGAAACAAATATAATTACAAAATTAGAAAATACTTGTAAATTTTCTATGACATAGGCTTACTAACATTTCAACTTAAAACATTTTACATAAAAATAAATTGAGTGAGAAATTATTAAATTTTATTCCCTACTTTTATTCTTTAGCATCATGTACATCCTAAGCTTGGGTAAGACCATGACATGGGAAAATAGGAACACCATATACTTTGCTTAGTAAAGATTGAAAAGAAAAGGAAATCCACAAATTGAACATTTATAAACGTAAAGAGGAAACAACATTATAACATTCAGGGGCATTTTGCTTTAGTCTCTGTGTTTCTTTAAATAGGCATTTATTTTTAAAATCCATAAAGGGATTAGTTAAATATTATTTTGAGAAAAATATAATTTAAGGAGAGGATCATTGGCTATATTTCTTCCAGTGATGAGTAATATAGAATATGAAAGGCAAAAGAAAGATATGAAGCAGGAAGCATCAAAGATGGCTCCCTGTGGGTGTGTGGGAGTTGGCAGAAGGATAAGATAATGCCTGAGCTGAAAGTAAATCTGACCTTCTGAGATGGGGCAGTGAAACTGTAGAAAATATTTTAAGATAGGGCTTTTCTATTGATATATACTTAGTTTGGGCACCTGGGAGAGGCAGTGGATAAAGTGCAGGGACTGGAGTCAGGAAGACCTGAGTTCAAATCTTGCCTCAGATACTAGCAGACTTTTAGTAGCTGTGTGACTCTGGGCAAGTCACTTAATCCTGTTTTCCTCAGTTTCCTCATCTGCAAAATGATGTAGAGAAGGAAATGGAAAACTACTCAAGTATCTTTGCCAAAAAAAAAAAAACCAAAAAGGGGTTACACAGACTAGGACATGGCTGAACAACAACAATACTTAGCTTAGATTTCTGGGTGAAGAATCAGTGGAAGGGGATGTCCCATACTGTGCTGGAGATGTATCAGAGGGGGATTTTTATGTTAAATCCAGTCAGACACAAAAACGTAGCACAAGGTTGCCGCTGATAATTTGTTTTCCAATTACAAGTTGTTTAAATATGTATGCTGATGTAATTTTGGGGTTTAAGAGGGGATTAATTTCTGCTCTGTGGGAAACTAATGAATAATGGACAAAAAAGCATCATTCTCTGCACATAGATGCCTCGAGCTATCCTAGAACAACACTCCAAGACAGTGGCTCCTTGCAATAGCCAGAACCGTGACAGAAGGGACTTTACCCCAGAACGGGACTTTACCAAAAGACTGGGAAATCTCAGCTTGGAAGGGAATCTCAAGTCTCCTTGACAGTAGACCTTCCTGGAGTCAACTTGGAAGGGGTGTTATTGATAATGTTATTTATGTGACAATTTGCCAAGGAAGTTTCATGTCTACAAGTGGTCAGGGGCTTTTAGAGATCACCCGTTTGTAGTGGGTGACAACCACTAACACTAACCAAGGGGCCTCAGAATAGGAACTAGGAATCTGTGGTGATACAAGACCTTCTGCTGGAATCCTCAACCATTTACACAAATCTTCTCACTCTGAAAGCAGGATCAGGTAATTGGGGAACACATGCTCTGGGTCCTCCACTCTGATCTTTTTCTCCAAAGTCAACATGTGTGTCCTTCAAAAGCTGTGTCTAAATCCAATTCAATATGCTTAAGGAGCTTGCTCTATAAAGGAATGTGTCCTTTGATTATGTTAACATTTGTTGCTCAGTCACTTCAGTCATGTCTGACTCTTCTCGACCCCATTTGGGATTTTCTTGGCAAAGATACTAGAGAAGTTTGCCATTTGCTTCCCCAGGTCATTTTTCAGATTAGGAAACTGAGACAAACAGGGTTAAGTGACTTGCCCCTCAGGGTCACACAGCTGGTAAATGTCTGAGGCCACATTTGAACTCAGGATGAGGTTTTCCTGAGTCCGGGTCTAGTGCTCTAAATGCTACGGCGCCACCTAGCGGCTTGGTCGTGATAATAATCACTCTCTAAAGTTTTTGTTTTGGAATTGGGATGTATACATATTGAGCTTTTCCAAAGTATGACAGCATATAGTGCAAGGCCCATCTCTGACACCGTCTGTGTGACCCCGATCAAGTCACTTAAACCTCTCAATGTTCTAGGCAACCTGCCAAGATTGTAAGTGTAGAGAAGGGGCTGACTTGCATGGGTAGGGAGAGTTTGCTCTGCTAGGGAAAACAATCACAGGTCTAGCCCCTATCCCTATCCTATAAATACATGCATGATAAATCCGTATAAAAAAGGAAAAACAAACTAAAGATATTCACATTATTTATTTGGCCCTTGGTTTACGGGTTGTTTTTCCCCCATGGGTCAACAGCCCTCGAGGAAAAAGAAAAGTGCAATAGAGGCAAAAAGTATACAAAGCACCATAATTCAAGATTGTGATTTTCCTTCAATTCAGAAAATTAGAAATTATATTTCTCCTCTTCTTTCCCCCAGTACTAAGAGAGACTACCATGGCTGCAACTATATTATGTGTATATAGTGATGATTTTGCTATTGTGCAAGCTTTAAAAGACTTTTTGAAGGAGGCTCTTTCAAAATAAAAATAAATTGAGAATGCATTACATAGGACTTAGCATAGTTGAAAAATAGATCCTTACTGTTAGAAGCCAGAATTCCAAATACCATGGTGGCGTTTCTTCTTACAATTTTGTCTTCATGTGTAAGCAATTTAGTTAAAGGCTCCACAGCTCCAAGTTCAAGAAGAGTGGCTTTATTTTCTTCACCTGACATGTACACAAATAAGACTGTTATAGAATTCATAGTTTATCTTCAGTCTTCTTCACTTTTATTTCACCTATCTTTCCTCTGATCCCTTTCAAATGTCAACATGAGTTTAGAGTTTTCTCCTTGTATCCTTTCCCCCTCTTACTCTTTCTATTTTTCTGGGTCCATCATCATTTGCTTTCATACATAATTCAACATACTCTATAAACTTTCTATACTACTAGCAATGCACAAGATGGAGGCACAAGACAGAGTTCACCAAAAACAGGTCTCCTCCACTCTTTAAAGGGAAGCTGAGCAGTCACCACCATGCGGGTTTCCTACATACAAGGCAGTGTGACATTATAAGAAAAGCCAGCACTGCTTTCAAAGTTAACAGTTTCTAGTCCAGATGTTTGCCACTGACTCACTACATGATCTTGGGAAAGTCACTCAAACTACTCTGTGTTTCACCTTCATTTGAAAAACAGGAATAACACCATTGATGTTATAGAGTTTTGGAGAGTTAAGGCAGTTCATGGTTGTGAAAACACACCAAAAGTATTCAATGACAGGTAAAATACAAGCTCTTTGTGGGCAGCATCCTTATAGGTAGCAAAGCCTAGTAAGGAGGTCATGGAATCAGTAATAAAATTTTTAATGTTAGAAAGTTGCCATCGGATTGGTTCCTGACAGAACTACTCATTGTGATATCTAAATTGCATATCTAAACCGTTCAGTTTATACAATCAATTTTGGAAAAGTTTATAAGATGGAAATGTTAATTTAAAAATCCCTTGTTTTACTTGCTTTTCCCCCTGCTATTCTTAAGTATGTATTCTTTCCCTATATTTCCCGCCCCCCCCCCATCTACTTCATTCTCAATCACCCACCCGGACAGTGAAGGAGTTAATCCATAGATCTCCTGGAATACTTTCTGAGCCTTTCCCTCCCACGCACCATCTCTAAATTTACTGTGGTGGGCAGCATCATATCCTGACCTCTTCCCTCTAGCCACCTACCTCCTGGACAAAAGAAATAGTAAGAGAAAGTGACATCTTTTTTTCCTAACTGCATTCTATTCAGTTCATATTTACTAAAATTAAAATGGAAGAATGGTAAATGGTAGGTTTTTTCTACTCTAGTCCTTTTCTTCATTTAGCTGAAGACGGGCTTAATAGAAGAAAACTGCATTCATATCAGTGGGCAGCTATACTTTCCAGAATGCAATTACTGGTCTAGAAGGAACTATGGGGCATCCTAACTTTGTACTTATGCTACCTAAGTAGTGATATTTCAAGAGCTCTACTCAA
>CM053623.1:46775294-46791179 GCA_028646595.1 Phalanger gymnotis | reverse complement strand
TAACTAGAGAGGCCTAAGTAAAAGTGGTTCAGATGATCACAAACTGTTAGCCTTTCTCCTCCACAATTCCCATGGTGGCTAAAATGTAATTTTCTTCAAGATAGAAAAGATGATTTTTGAAACAGTTACTTAGGTCTCTCATTTGATGGGAAAAAACTTTTAAAATGAAAGAAATCACAGAAATACATTTAAAATAATTTTAGGTGATTTGAGTTATTGCATAAAACATTTTTATTATGAAAGCTAAACTTATACAGCATATTTGACTATAAGTTCAAAACCAGTATTCAAAGGCCCAGATCATAGGAATAGGAACAAATCATATCTGCTATCTGAGAGTAAGCCTAGCTAAGTAAGGCAGGGCTTATCATCTGAAAGCTGGATATTTGAGCACTACAGGCAGTAGTCACAGCAAAACAGAAAACAAAAAGAAAAGACAAAATGGCCCCCAATTCTATGTGACTGTCTATAGTGATCATGGTAGAGATGGAAGGGAAAAGGGAGGAAAAGATTTTAGACAGATTTTAGATCATTGATAAACATCAAGTTAATTGCTGTACTCTAAATCAGTGGTCTCTAAACTGTTTTGACCACATACCCCCATTAGTAAAAAAAATAATTTGAGAATATACTCTATGTATAACCTACATATATGTATATAAATTTAGATACTATTATACAATTATGCTGATTATAAAAGTTACACAAAAATAACTTTTAAAAGGATGGGCTAAAGATGAAACAGTTTAAATTAGAGTCAGTAAGGAGCTACTGGAGTTCCCTGATTAGGTGAATGGCATGATCAGACCTGTGCATAGGGATCATTAATTGGACAGCTGTGTTGAGGATGGATTGGATTGGGGAAAGACCTGAAAGAAGAGAGAACATTAGGGGACCATAATAACACTCCAGAGAAAGATGACATGGGCTGAACAAGAGTTGCTATGCGAGACGAACAAAAATGGATAGATATGAGAGGAGAGGTGTAGAATCAGCAAGGCTTTGCAATAGGAAACTGAGGAGATAACCTAGGTGATTAGAAGCATAGTGGAAGTAAAGGGGCTTGGGGAGTGCTGGATGGTAATGGTGAGAGGGTGGAGCTGTGTTGGAGCACTATTGGCTACTATGAGGTGGGGGGGATGCAATTCATCTTCCTGGATTTGTTGTTCTGTTGTCAGACTCTTCATGACCCCATGGTCATGAAGGCACACCAGGACCTTGTGTCCTGTACTATCTCCCAAAGTGTGTCCAGCTCACCTTTGTTCCTTCCATGACACCATCTATCCTTCTCATCCTCCACTGTCCCCTTTTCCTTATTGCCCTCAATCTTTCTGAACATCAGGGTCTTTTCCAGTGAGTCCCATCTTCTCATTATGTTTTTAAGTTTCAGCTTCAGTATTTGACCTTCCAGTGAACAGCCTGAATTAATTTCTTTAAGTATTGACTGATTTGATCTTCTTGCTGTCCAAGGGATTCTCAAAAGTCTTCTCCAGCTCCGTAATTCAAAAATGTCGATTCTGTGTTGCTCAGCTTTTCTTATAGTCCAGCTCTCACAGCCATACATGCTTTGACCATATGGAACTTTGTTGGCAAGGTGATATCTCTGCTTTTTAGTGTGCTGTCCATATTTGCCATAGATTTCCTTCCAAGGAACAAGTGTTTTCTTTTTTAATCTCATGGCTATGGCAGCTTTCTGCAGTGATCTTTGAGCCCGAGAATACAAAATCTGACACTGCTTCTATTTCTTATCCACCTGTTTGCCAGGAAGTGATGGGATCAGTTGCCATGATCTTAGTTTAATATTAAGCTTCAAGCCAGCTTTTACACTCTACTCTTCCACCTTCATTAAGAGCCTTCTTAATTCTTCCTCACTTTCTGCCATCAGAGTGATATAATCTCTACCTAGATTGTTGATATTTCTCCCAGAAACCTTAATTCTGGCTTTTGATTCATCCAGCTTGGTATTTTGCATGATGTACTCCATATATAAGTTAAATAAATAAGGCAACAACACACAGCTTTATCATACTCCTTTCCCAATCTTAAACCAATCAGTTGTTCCAAGTTTACTTATAACTATTGCTTCTTGACCTACATACAGGTTCCTTAGGAGACAAGTAAGATGATCTGGTAATCCCATCTTTTGAGGACTTGCTACACTTTGTTGTAATCCACACGGTCAAAGGCTTTAATATAGAAGAAGATGTTTTTTTTTCCTGGAATTCCTTTGCTTTCTCCATAATCCAGCCAACATTGGCAATTTGGTCTCTAATTCCTTTGCCTCTTCAAAAACCAGCCTGCTCTTCTGGTAATTCTCAGTTCACATATTGCTGAAGCCTAGCTTGCATAATTTTGAGTATAACCTTGATGGCATGTAAAATTATTAGTAATTTCAACATTCCTTGGCATTGTCCTTCTTTAGGATTGGGACATAAACTAATATTTTCCAATCCAGCGGCCACTGTTGAGTTTTCTAAATTTGCTGACATATTGTGTGCAGCAGCATCTTTTAAGATTTTATATAGTTCAGCTGGAATTCCGTCACCTCCATTAGCCTTATTGTTAGCAACGCTTCCTAAGGTCCAATTGACTTAATTCCCCAGGATGTCTAGCTCTAGAGCAGCAATCACACCATCACAGTTACTGGTGATGTTAAGATTTTTCTTACATAGTTCTTCTGTATGTTCTTGGCATCTCTTCTTAATCTCTTTTGCTTCTGCTAAGTCTCCATTTTTGTCTTTTATCATGTCCATTTTTATATAAAACATTCCCTTCATATCTCTAATTTTTTTTGAAGAGTTCTCATATTTCTCATTCTATTGTTTTCTTCTATTTATTTGCACTGCTTACTTAAGAAAACTTCTTGTCTATTCTCTGGAATTTTACATTCAGTTGGGTATATCTATCCCTTTCTCCTTTCCCGTTCCTTCTTTCTGCAGCTATTTGTAAAGCCTCACCAAGCAGCCATTTTGCTTTCTTGCTCTTCTTTTCGTTTGGAATGTTTTGTTTTTTGCTGCCTCCTATCAATATTGCAACCCTCTGTTGACAGTTCTTCAGGCGCACATATCTACCAGATCTAATTCCTTAAATCTGTTCATCACTTCCACTTCATATTCATAAGGGACGTTATTTAGGTCATACCTATATAGTCTGATGATTGACCCTACTTTCTTCAATTTAGTATGAATTTTGCAATAAGAAGTTCATGATTTCAGCCCAAGTCAGCTCCAGGTCTAATTTTAACTGACTGTATAGAGCTTCTCCACCTTTGCCTGCAAAGTATATAATCAATCTGATTTCAATATTGACTAATTGTTGATATCTATGTGTAGAGAAGCCTTTTGTGTTGTTGAAAAAGAATATTTGCTATGATCAGTGAGTTACCTTGACAAAACTAGTCATTGCCCTGTTTAGTTTTGTGCCAGGCCAAACTTATTTGTTATTCAATTATCTTTTGGTTTCCTATTTTAGCATGCCACTCTCTTATGATGAATGTGACATTTTTTGGTGTTATTCTACAAGACCTTATAGGTCTTCATGAAACTGATTAACCTTGGCTTCTTTGGCATCAGCGAGTGGAGCACTGACTTATATTACTGTGATGTTGAACAGTTTGCCCTTGGATTCAAACAATTACCATTCTGTCATTTTTTATATTATGCCCCAGTATCGCTTTTCTCATTCTTTTATTGACTATCTGGACCACACAATTTCTTCTAACAGATTCTTAGCCACAGTGGTATATGTAGTGATCACCTGTATTAAACTTACCCATGCCCATCCATTTAAGTTCACTGACACCCAAGATGTTGATGTTTAATCTTTCCATCTCTTGCCTGACCACATTCAGCTGCCCTTGATTCACAGACCTTATATTCTAGATTCCTAGGCAACACTGATTTTTACAGCATCAGGCTTTCCTTTCATCGCCAGACACATCTGCAGCTCAGCTTCCTCTTGGCTTTGGCCCAACTACTTGATTAATACTGGAGCTACTTGTGCTCATCCTCCACTCTTCCCCAGTAGTGTGGTGGACCTTCTGACCTGAGGGGCCCATTTTCTGATATCATCTCTTTTATCATTTTAATCCTGTCCATGGAGTTTTCTTGGCAAAGATAGTGGAGTGGTTTGCCATTTCCTTCTCCAACCTTTTGTCAGAACTCTCTACCATGACCTCTCCATCTTGGATAACCCTGCCTGGCCTAGCTCACAGTTTCACTGAATAATGCAAGCCCTTCCACTACTACGAGACAGTGATCCAGGAGGGGATCTGCTTATGTATTTTACCCCTATCATATCAATGCATATATAGATACAATGCCTAATCTGAAGACCATTGCTCTAAATGAGAAACTGTGGGAGGAATTAAGTGACAGCAGAAGACATATGTAAGTTATTACTGAATGGAAGGATGGCTCACAGATTCTCCTTGGAGACAAGTAAAGAAGGCAAAAAAGTTCATTTCATTGTGTATCCAAAGGCAACAAGAAACATCATTTCACGGGAAACTTGATTATCTCATCTTAGATTACTTAAAAGCATAGTTCCCCATAACAATCAAATACTATTATTTTAAAGTTGTATTGTTTGGAGTATTTACGCTAACTCTTTTTAGAAATTATACTCACCAACTGTGAGCCCCTGCTTCCCCCACAAAGTTCTATCTTGGGCACTCTAATCTTCTCCCTCTATATTTTTTCACTTGGTGATCTTATCAGTTCCCATAAATTCAACTATCATCTCTACGAAACATATTACCTATCAGATTTATGAGTAGGAGAAGAATTTATGAATAAACAAGAGATAGAGAACATTGTAGAATATAAAATTGATAATTTTGATTACATTAAAACATTTTGTACAAATAAAACCAATGTAGTCAAGATAAGATGGAAAGCAGAAAATTGGGGGGGGGGATTTTTAGACAGTTTCTCAGATAAGGGCTTCATATCTCAAATGTGTAGAGAACTTGGTCAAATTTATAAGAATATGAATCATTCCCCAATTGATAAATGGTCAAAGGATATGAACAAACAGTTTTCTGATGAAGAAATGAAAACTAGATATAGTTATATAAAAAATACTCTAAATCATTATTGATTAAATAAATGCTAATTAAAACAACTTCTCTCACACCTATAAAATTGGTTAAAATGATAGCAGAGGAGTGGACGTGGAAAAACTGGGACACTAATACACTCTTGGTGGAACTGTAAACTGATCCAACCATTTTGGAAAACAATCTGAAATTATACCCAAAGAGTTATAAAACTGTATATATCCTTTGACCCAGAAATACCACCATTAGATCTATTTCCCCAGGTGATTAGGGAAAAAGGAAAAGAAATTTATATGTTCTAAAATATTTATAGCAACTCTCTTTGTAGCAGCAAAGAACTGGAAAACGAGGGAATGCCCATCAATTGGGGAGTGGCTAGATAAGTTGTGGTACATGGTTGTGATGGACTACTACCGATGAACAGGTGGATTTTCGAAAAACATGAAAAGACTTGCACAAAATAAAGCACACTGAAACAAGCAGAACCAAAAGAACACTTAATGGAGTAACAGCAAAACTGTTCAAAGAGTTACTATGGAGGACTAAGCTATTCTAAGTAATATGCATATTCAAATCAACTATGAAGGACTTGTGAAGGAAGATGCTATCTACTTGCAGAGAAAGAACTGATATATGGAAGTTGATACTGCATGATTTTACACACATATGTGTGTGTATCTGTGTCAAATGTTGGCCTTTTCTAGTATGGTGTTAGGATGGAAGGAGACAGCTCAGAACTCAAAGTGTAACAAAAAAGAGAGAAATTTTTTTTAAAAAGAGGGATCTGTGGCCTCATCAGTGTGGGAATTTCCTGGAGATATATATATATATGTATATATATACATATATATATGTATAACACAACCATCCTTGCCTGCTCAAGCCAAGCAACTCTTATCCATGTCCTCCTCAAGTTTTATAGGAATCACAACCATACTAAAAAAGTCAGTTTGTCTGTTACCTTTTGTGATAAGAGCAATAGCCTAACCTTTATTCCCATGCGCGTTAGGCTTTCTTTCCTTAAAAGATAGTGAAACCATCACTCAATCTTGGTTGTCTCAGTATGTTAAAGTGTCAGGCAGCTGACACAACTTCCTAGTTGTCTAAATTCAAAGCAGCCACAAGGAGCTCTCTGGTGCTTGGATAGTGAATCATGATGGGCAGCTCAGGGGGTGCTTCACTCAACTGAATCAACTCATGGTATACTGAATGTCTATGCTGGTTGAATAAGGTTCTTCTGCTATGATTAGTAAAGCTCCTTTTTTCACTGTTGAATGACCTATAGGTTTCTCATTTTGTTTGAACCTAAACTCTCAGAGGAGTTGCCTGAGTTAGGGTCAGCCCAGAACATCTCTTGCTCTCCTTATATGACTAGTCATATCTTTTTTGCTCATGGACTTTTAGCGATGTTCTTTAAACGACTTTTTCATGATTCTCTATTTGTAATATGTTGCAGTCTGTTCATTCATACCATGGGCTTCTTCAACGCCCTTTGGGTGACCCTCAGTTTCAATTCTTCGAAGAAGTGTTTCATGACTTTTGATCATGCAATAACACTGCAAGAATGTTGAGATTTAAAATAAAAATATAAAAAAGAATGTTGATATTAAAAATATGGGCCTTTGAGTCAGGGAGAAGGTCAGGGTCATTAAAAGAACATGCAATTTCCCAAAGACTATCCAGCCTGCTTTTCTTTTATTGAATTTTGGACCCAATGATTGCCCATTTGCAAGATATAGAAACTGACGGACAAGCTAATAGGTTGTCTATTCAACTATATATCATAGTTTCAGCAATAATTGCTTTTTATGAACTTGTTTTTTCTTTCACAAATAGGCTAAACTATTTGACAAGATTATGGATCTCATTTAGGAGGCTCCACAATGTTTTGAGAGTTGATGCAATTAAAGTATTGTCATATATGCAATTTGGAGCATCTGGAAGGCCTCGCCATCCTCAAAGAATGTTTCTCTGGTTCAGACTCTGTGATGGGGCTCCTCCATGACAGTGGAGCACAGGGAGTAAAGCTCCTTATTTTGTGCCTAAATATTATCTCTACTGTTATTTTATCTTTCATGAAATGTTGTGTAATTTTGATACGCGCTTGAGAGCTACCTTGTTAGAAAAGAAAACCTAAAGTGACATTTTGCTGAACTGAATCAAATAGCCAACAAAGAGTAAGCAGAGTAGGAGCTTATGTATTCTGTATCTTTCAGTAAGTTGTGCGATCACAAAGATGTGATCCACTCTTCCCCACTCAAGCCTTCATCAAGGATGTCCCAAATGTGCATGTAGATTATTCCCATAAAGATTTTGGAGAGATGGATAAGTAGGCATATGAGTCAACAGGTATTGATTTCTTCATTAACTTTTAAAAAAATACTGAAGCCTAATATATTTTCTAAGCATTTAATATCTTCTCAATTTTTAGATATTACTATCATTATAGATTATAATGAATATTAATACAATAAATATTTAAATAAATAAATAAAACTTCAAAGATACATGTTTTCCTCACTGTGAGTATTTCACTAGATATTCATCATAGTTACTATGGTGGAAAAAGAATTTGCCAACTGGTCTCCATCTTTCTGGCCATAAGCCTTTACAGCTATAACTTGCCTGGTATTCATGTGACAGACTTGCCATCTGTCACTGGGCCTATATTCAAAGCTTTTTACTACTTTTTTTGATCCTCCAGCACCTGTGTTCCCTTAGAATAGTCTTCCAAAACCAAGGGTAACCTCTGTCTCAATTTGTTTTAATAAAAGACTGAAGGACAGACTCTGAGCAAGATGAGTTTATTAACAGTATATCCATTAACAATGAGGGTCAGGCTGGCAACCTCAGCAAAGCCAGCTACTCCCCAGAGAAGGAGGGAACCCTCTTTATTAATATACAACAAAAAGGGGTCTTGGTAGGCATGGAGAAAAGGTGATAGGTTGTAGGGTTGAGGTAGGAACATTAGAAATGGCTAAGCTGAAAAAGGTGTGCTGGCATTCAGGTGAGGCTAATCACACCCCTCTCTAACAATTAAGGAATGCTAATTATTTCCTGGGACCTATCTGTAGCTTGTAGTCTTTGCTAGGGGATCACAGCTAACAGACTCACTGTCTTCTTGGAAGAGATAAAAACTCCCTCTACACAAAGATAAGAAAGGACAGACATATCTTTTGCTGGTGGTAATTTTGTAGGGCTAAACAAACATATAACCATGAAGTATTTCAGGGGATGCAGGCACAAGACATAACAACCTTTCTTTTAAACTAACTTTAATCTGACTCAGAGGAAGAGTTGGAGTCTTCAGCTCAACTCAAGGATTTAGCAATATGGCTTGAGCAATCATACAAAATGTGGCAGTAATACAGAATAGAATCAATTACAGAATAGAATCCATTATAAGATGATACAGAATACATACCAAAACGAGGCATTGTAATAGGACTACAATTCATATTTATTAAGATTAATACTAGCTAAAACAATGCTTTAAAATGTGAATGCAAGAAAGACCACATAGTACAAAACACCAATTCAATCCGAAACAAATTTATTAAGAACCACTCTGGGCAAGAAATTGTGCTCAGGGCTGTAGAAAAAAAGACAAAACTCTCTGCCCTCAAGGAACTTCCATTTTCCTGGGGCCATACAATGTGGAAACAGGTAAGTCAATATAAAATATGTACAAAGTAATGAAAAGTAATTTCAATAGGAGAGCACTAACCATTGGAAAATGAGGAAAAGTCTCTCGTAGGAGGTGGCACCTGAGCTGTGTTTTGGAGACAGGGATTCTATCTTGCAGAAGGAAGGAAGAAATGTATTCCTTTGTGCAAAGACAGAGAGATGGGCAGTGGAATTCCAAGTGTGAAAACTAGCTACGAGGTCAGGTTTACTAGAAGGGTATGGGGAATAAGACAAAGTAAGATTGGAAAGGTTGGTGGGAGCCATATTGAAGTGTGCTTTTTAAATGTGAGGCATAGAATTTTGTATCTTATCCTAAAGAAACGAGGAGCAGTTCAAAATCTTTCCTTAGGGGAGTAATATGTGCTTTAGGAGAATCAATTTAGCAACTGGCTATAGGATGTGGAAAGGAGAGAAACTAGGGAAACAGAGGAACTAATAAGAAATTCTCATTATAGTCCAAATGAGAGATGATGAGGCTTCAGTCTAGGGTAGAGGTTATATACCTAGCGAGAAATGAAGGGATGGAGACTAAACTGGCAAAAATTGGCACGTGATGGAATTTGGGGAGTGAGGGAAGTAGGAGAGTCAAAGATGAGGCGAAGGGTGAGGACCTGGATGACTGGAAAGATGGTAGTGTCCTTTATTAAACAGGGCAGTTAGGATGTGCTTTCATCTAAGCTTCTGATGAAGATGGCAGATTAGTTTTTGTTTTCATATGTTAGATGTAAAGTTTTTTTAAAGTAAATGAAATTCTGAATCCAGTAACAGAATATTCATTCACACACAATTTCAGTAAAAAAAAAAACAACTTTGTACAGTATAATGAAAAGTCAGTGCTTTTTATTCAATATTGAAATTATATCAACTGCTTAGATTTGTTAATTCTATATCATATAGACTTAATAACTTTCTAATATGGAACATTTAGTGAGGAAATAATCAGGAATTTAAAATTGTTGATATTTATTCAATTATGCAGAAATTATTTCTTGACTTTAAATTATTAGGCCCTTAGGGAGACACATTAATTATCTCAGGTAATATGTCGAAGGAAACCTGATTCTTCTTAAAGAATTAACATGACAAGGAATAAGTTAGGTATGGGGTAAAAATGGAGCTTATATTGTAAATCCTTCAAAAAACTTATAAAACAGAAAGATAGGAAAAAACAAACCTTTTAAGGCAAATTTATAAATAGCTTCACATGCTTTAGCCAAAATCTCTTCTTCTGTAGAATTAAGCATTAACACCACTGTTGCTGCCTTTTTGCTTTCAATTGTTAATGGATCAAACTGAAATAAAAAATAGTAATATTTTACTAACCAATAAACTTTTAAAAATCCTATCCTATAAATGAAATTAAAATGTTCCTAGAAATCCTATAAACAAAATTAAAGCTTTCTAGAAATATAGAACAGATTATAATTTTCACAGGAGGTAGTCAGTGGCCACTTTGAGTGAATTTTGTCTGCTTAAAAATAACAATTTTCTTGTTTTACATCATTATTATTTCCATATATTTGTGTGTATACATCTCTACCCTCGAATTAAATCCTTCCTTGTAACACAGAAAAATAATTAAGCATAAATAATGAACATATGACTGCATTTGATATAATGAAGCACTCTGTCCTTTTGTTTTCCCACCTCTCTGCCAAGAGGACGGTGGTAGGTTTCATTTTCTGTTCTTTAGACCAAGATTGGTTATTACAGCTCCACAGAATTCACTGTTCTTTTCATTTATGTTATCATAGCAATTCTGTATATTATCCTTTTGGTTCTGTTTACTATACTGTTCATTGGAGCGTGCAAAATCTTTCTCTATTTCTCCGATTTCCTCCTATTTGTCATTACTTCCTGCACAGGGATATGTTATTGCACTCATATGCCCCAGTTTGTGCAGCCATTCCCCAATCAACGGCCATCCACTTTCACAGAAATCGCAGAATCTGAGAGCTAGAAGCCACTTCTGAACATCTAGTTCAGCCTATACACAAAAGCCACCTATGTGCCTGATGAGTCATCATTCAGCATCTGCCTGAAGACCCCCAAAGGGAGGGTCCCCACCACCTCTGGATACAGTCCATTTCACTTGGAGAGAGCTCTGGAAGGAAGTTTTCCTTTACAGCAACCCTCTGCAACTACCTTGCACCCATTGTTCCTGGCTCTCCCCTCTTCTTCCGCTTTAAATACTTAAAAATAGCTATCATGTGTGTGTGTCTGCCTGCATATGTGTTTGGCAAATTAATAATAATTATCATTACACAGTGTTTTAAGGCTTGCAAAGTGCTTTACATATAGTATTCTCATTTTGTCCTCCTAACAACCCTAGAATGGAGGGGCTATTATTACCTTTATTTTTATTTATGAGGAAAGCACTGTGGGCAGAGGTTACATGACTTGGCCAGGGTGACACACCTAATAAGTGTCTGAGGCTAGATTCAAACTCATGTCTTTCCTGACTCCACAACTAACACTCTACTCTCTAGTATGCAACATCACAATGTGCTATTGTATGCCATGGGTATCTGCATATGATCCAAGTAACCACACATATAAAGATATCTTATGTACAAGCATATTAGGCATAATTCAATAGATGTTATATAACATGTACCCATGGACTGTACCTATATAGTCAGTCTAGTTTTTAAGAACAGCATATTCTTGAGTGGAGAGGAGGGGAAAGGGAAGAGGATGGAGAATATTGCAGGCATGAAGAGTGACTTTTAATCTTTCCTCTTTCTTTAGTCTTTGGGGCTACAAGATGGATACAGTGGAGAAGAGTAAAACCTGTATTTTCTAGAGTGCTGTGAACCAGAGGTATGGCGGGCATGCACAGAGCATTAGCACTGATTAGAAGACAGCAGAGAGAGCTGGGAGGGGGTGAGCCACTTGTGAACAGCTGGGATGGTGAGGGCCTAGGAGCAACGCCAAGGCGTGGCAGCAGCTAAAGCATTAGCCATCCGATCAGTCCCTAAGGATTTGTGCCTGAGCTAAGGCACGATATTTGGGAGTCATGACAACTCTGCTGGGCTAGGCAGTTGAGTGAGGGTGGCAGCAATGTTCTAAGAAGCCAAAGGCAGGGAAGACCAGGACTGAAAGGGGATGCCAAAGACGTGGTCAATGAAGAAGTTCTCACTCTTTATCTGTGTGGCAGGGATTTCCTTACTGATGCTGTGAGTCTGTTCCTTACTATTGCACTTGGACTTAAGTCTCATTTATGTCCTTATTTATATTGTAATAAATGTTTACGCTCAAAATGCTAATTGGATACTTTGGTTGCCAGCAGATGAGCTGCCTCCAATACGTGAGAAGCAAGCCAATTCAGATAATTCTCAGGGAGGAAACTTTCTGGGTTTCTATAAGCCCCATAGATAATACATGTCCAAGACTGAATCTGGTCCATCTGTCCTCATTTAGCACAGAGGATAATTACAAAAGTACTGGCTAATAGAGTTATGGTTGATAGAATCCTTGATAATAAAGATTTCACCAAATTTTTTTTTATTGTGTTATTCAGTTCAGTCATGTCTGACTCTTTGTGACTCTGTGGACCATACTGTCCTTGCGGTTTTCTTGGCAAAGACACTGGGGTAGTTTGCTATTTCCTTCACCAGTGTGTTAAAACAAACTGAGATTAAGAAACTCACCGAGGGTCACACAGCTGGTAAGAATCTGAGGCTAGATTTGAACTCAGGTCTTCCTGACTCCAGGCACAGCACTCTATCTACTGCCTTTTACCATATTAGGTTTGTTTAAAGTAAGATACAGATGAGCAAAACAACTATTTTTTTCAGTGATTTATACTTGGACTACATATTCACTCAAAAAGTTAACTTTAATGGTTGAGGAAAGAAAGGTATGAAGCCACATGGTCTCAGTTTATTTAAAAAATAAGCAAGAAAAGTAAGGAAGGATGTGAAAATTGTGGTATAAGAAACTGTTAAAGGTAGAGAAATATTGCACTTTGCTAGTAGGGTCAGCATGGAGCTGTGGGCAGAGGAAGTCAGCATGAAGTCTCTTACTCCTACAGAGTCTATCATATTATAGTAATTTTTATTTTAAGGAAATTGAAAATAAAATGATAGATATAACAGAATGACACATTACTAAACAAATAATATAGTGCTGTAATTACTGATTCCATCTGCTTTCACATGAGGAAGCCATAGTCATCAAAAAGCATGTGGTGAGATTATAATTTCACACTATGTACAAAATAAATGATGAAGTAAAATTACTAACAGGGCTCAAGAAAAAAGAGGTATTCTGGCTAGGCTCAGAATTCTTTAAAAGTATGGTAATTAAAGAAGCTACCAATTTACAAATTTCAAATATAGACATATGTATATAATTTAAATTTTTGTTGATAAATATACTCCTTTCCTTTTCCCTCTGTAGAGAACTATCTCTTGTAATCAAGAATAAACCAAAATAAACCAATTTGTATTTTAAATGTAAATACGTTATTCTCATTGGAAGGAAAATTTCCACATAGGACACAAATTTAAAGTTAGCTTAGGAGAAGTTGATAAGTTCTGTGGTATTTACCACATCAGTAGGTACAAATAATAGCTTTTATTGACTCGAGGTTCTAATTATCCCAAAAAGTAAGAGGCAGTTTGATATGAGAAAACTGGATTACAACCTTACCTAATGCAAACTTTTAGTAGAGTATTATCTAGCGATCAGTAGAAACGTATTGTAAAATTGAATTGATTAGTTCAGGTAAAATCTAAATAATGGCTAAAATTACCTTTGACTAATGTCTAAATACATCAGTGCCTTCTCACTCTGTGATTTGTTCATGTTCTCCCATAAATCCACCAGAGCAGACCTACTCAAAGAGTTAGTCTTTTTCTAAGAGTAGTTAGTGGTATAGAGTTGAACTGTTTCATCAGTGTGTGAAGACAGAGTAGTTAAGAGTGTAGCTACAGTGGGAGTTTATGTACTAGGATAATACTGAAGGACTGGAGAACACAGCAAGGATGGAGAATAGGCTTAGATGGTAAGATAAAAGATTATGATCAAATAATGGAAGGTCATATTTCTTGAAAATGGAAGTAGAACACTTGTGACGACAAGATCAAGGATTATTTCTGTGTGTAGCTCTTACTTCTTTTCCCAATTTTCCCTCCACCATTCTTATCTGAGCTTTAAAATCCTTTTTCCAGCTCTTACAGATTTTGCTGGGCTTGCATCCAATTCTATTTTTCTTTGAGGCTTTGTTTGTAGTTGTTTTGATATCATTGTCTTCTTCTGAGTTTGTGTCTTGATTTTCCCTGTCACCATGGTTAACTTTTTATAGCCAGGTTCTTTTTTGTTGTTTGCTCATTTTCCACCCTATTTCTTGTCTTAGAACTTTATGTTAAAGTTGGGCTGTATTCCCAGGGTGGAGGAGAAGCACTGTCCCAAGCTTCAGGCACTGCTGTTTTCAGAGGTAGGTCTGGGTGTTTGAAGTTTTCAGTGCTTCCAGGGTAATGTGCGGAGGTGTGGTCACTGCTCTCCTGGTCCTCCTGTGATGCACTCTGATCCTTACCCAGGAAATACCCCGATCTCTTATGACTGCCAAGGATACTGTGTTCCTTAGGGCTCCTGCTCCTTTGTGACTGCAAGTACCTATCTCTTCCCGGGAGCTGTGACTCAGAAGTGGCCACAGCAACAGAGCTACTACCTAGGAGTCCCCTTTCATATCCTTCTGACCAGATGACAGATCCCTTTGCTATCTCTAGCTCGAGAGCTCCTAAAACTGCTTCCACTGCTACTGCTACCTCCATGGCCCACAGCTGGTATTGCTGCCATACTGGCTCCAGGCCAGCCCCCACCCCAGTGTCACAGACCTCTCTTTCCAACCTCCAAAGTGGTTTTGGGCTGGAAAAATGTCTCACCTTGACCTTCTGTTGGCTCTGCTGCTCCTAAATTCGATGTCAGGCATTATTTTAAATAAGGCATTTCAAAGGAAACGTGGGGAGAGCTTGGCTGCTTCTTCTATTCCACTACCTTGACTACACCCCCGTCTTCAAGGTTTTGGGATTTTTTTCTTCCAGGTTAAAAACTGTGCATGGAATGAGAAATACTTCAGCTGCCATGAGGCAGCCTATATAGAACTATTATTTGTATCCAGGATTTATGCATAGCAAAAAGGAGTAGAGACAATTGGCTATAGTTCTGGGGTAAATTTTATGTACTATTGGGAGGAGACCCTGTAGGCTCATTGTGATGTTATTAATAAAACATTAGATGGAGGTGAGAAATATGAATATGAATTTTATCTGTTAGCATTATTGCTAGGGGCTGCTAAGTGACAGTGGATATAGCTCTTAGCCTGGAGTCAGGAAGACCTGAGTTCAAATCCTAATACATTCACTATATGACTATTTTTGTTGTTTAGTCATTTTTCAGCCATGTCCAACTCTTTGTGGCCCCAATTGGGCTTTCTTGGCAGAGATCTGAGTATTTTGCCATTTCCTTCTCCAGCTCATTTTACAGATGAGGAAACTGAGGCAAACAGGGTTAAGTGACTTGCCCAGGGTCACAGAGCTAGCGTCTGAGGCCGGATTTGAACTCAGTAAGATGGAGTCTTCTTGTCTCCAAGTCTGGTGCTCTGGGCACTATGGCGTCCCCTAGCTGCCCCCCCCCAGACAAGTCACTTAACCTCTATCTGCCTCAACTATAAAACAGTGATAGAGTATCAGTAACAGGGTTGTTGCTGAGGATCAAATGAGATTACACCTGTAAAGTGATAAACATAATGCCATGTATATAGTAGGCACTTGATATTTCCATTTCTTTCTCTACCCAAAATGGGGTGGGGGATGAAACTTTTGGTTCTATGTTAAGGGTATAAGTTCTATGTTGATGACATGACTAGTACCAGAGTACACAGAAGTCCTTGTTTAAATTGGTGAGACTGAATGTAAGAATGCTTCTATGACCATGGAATCATGTAAAAAATATTTTTAAACAGACTTACTATTTTTACAAGGGAATGTCATCGGGGGCGGAGCCAAGATGGCGGCTGGGAAGCAGTGACTGGCGTGAGCTCCCCACCAAGTCCCTCCAAAAACCTATAAAACAATGGCTCTGAACCAATTCTAGAGCTGCAGAACCCACAAAGTGGCAGAGGGAAGCAGGGC
>CM053623.1:46729310-46774794 GCA_028646595.1 Phalanger gymnotis | reverse complement strand
GTTCAGTCAAAGATCTTGGTTCCAAACATAGTCCCACATCTCTAATCTCAGACTAAACATCTTCTTCCTAAAGAATGCTGATTTTAAAAAAATAGGCTACCATCTTCCAGGAAACTGTTCAGTGTGAGTGAAAGGTATGGTATGGCCTCTAACAAAGCTAATGCAATTTTAGCTTGTATTAATGGAAATATAATATCCAGACAAAAGATACAATAGTGCCCTTCTATCCTGTACTGGTCAGACCACATCTAGGGTACAATGTTTTGCTTTAGGCCCATGGCCGGGGAGGTTGCTGTGACACGGTGATAGTGAGGAATGAGCAAATCATCTAATATAAGGAATGCTTGAAGGAACCAGAGTTATTAAGCCTGGAAAAGAGATGCCTTAAGGGGGTACATGATAGCCATTTTAAAATGTTAGTTAATATCTTTTACATTGCTTACATCTTCTAAAATTTCTCTCCCCTCTCTTGCCCAGAGAACCATTCTTTATTGCAAACAAAAATTAAGAAAAACAGTTCAACAAAGCTAGCCAACTTATCTATAAAGTCTGACAGGATATAGGATATGCTTTATTCCACTCCCATAGTGCCTTAGGTCTCCAAAGAAGAAATAGAATCATCATATTCTTTCTTTAGTGCCAGGCTGAACTATAGTAATTGAATATTCAACAATATTCATTTTCAATGTCTGGTAGTGTTCTACCCATTGATCTTGTAGTTGTGTATACTGTTTGTTCATCCTTCTTACTTTGCTTTATACCAGTTTATACATGTCTTATTAATTTCCTTAAATTCACCATTTCCACATATGTGTAATAACTTCTTTAGCCATTCTCTGACAGATGGCTATCTATTTTGTTTCTAGTGCTTTGCTACAATAAATAGTAGTGCTATATACAGCTTGGTGTATACAGGACTTTGCATATGCCAGCAGGGGCATCTCTTGGTCAAAGGGTATTGATATTTTAGTCACTTTCTTAGCATATTTCTAGATTTCTTTCCATCATGTTTGGACCAACTCATAGTTCCACAAACAGCAGATTAGTGTGCCTGTCTTCCTGCAACCCCGCCAACAATCATTATTTCCATCTTTTGTCATCTCTGCCAATTTACTGAATCTGAGACGAAACTTTAGAGGTTGCTCTGATGTGCGTTTCTTTATTATCAGTGGTTTGGAACAGTCTTTCACATGGCTGTTAATAGCTTATAATTCTTCTTTTGAGAAGTGTTTATTCATCTCCTTTGATCACTTTCATTGGTGAATGGGTTTTTTATGGTTAATTTATATTAATCCCATATATATGCACATATGTATGCATACATCTATATGGCATAAATGTATATCTAGGTACATATCTTAGATATCAGACCTTTATCAAAGATATCTGATACAAAACAGGTTTTTCCCCCTCAGTCACCCACTTCCCTCTTCCCCCCAAATCAACCTCTTCTCTTCTGCTGATTATGAACTCAAAACCTGGTGTTTAATAATTCCAAAGCTCATCAGTCAACTATTGTCTGTTAAGTGCCTGCTATGTGCCAGGCACTATGTTAAGCACTGGGGATACAAAATGAGGCAAAAAAAACAAACGGTTCCTGCTCTCAAGGAGCTCACAGTCTAATGGGGATAAATCTTTATTTGACAACGAATTCTGGGAAAACTGAAAAAAAGAGTCGGTAGAAATTAGGTTTCGATTAGCATCTTCTACCACATAACAAAATAAGGTCAGCATAAACGAATGACTTGACTATTAAAAAATCTCACCATAAGAAAATGGAAGAAAACCACATCAAGTAGTTTTCAGAGCTCTGGAAGCAAGTGATAAAAGTGATCACAAAGGATAAAATAGGTCATTTCAATTACATGAAATTGACAAGCTTTTCACATAAGAATATTGGCTTTGGAGTCAGAGAACCTGGGTTCAACTTCTGCTTCTCTCACTACCTGTGTGACTTTGGGCAGGCCGCTTCCCCTCTCAGGGTTTTAGTTTCTTCATCGGTAAAATGAGGGCTGTTGGACCAGACGGCTTTCTAAGGTTCCTTTCAATGTCTTAATCCATCATCCTCTGACGGCTGTTTTCAAATGGTTATTTTTCTCATCACAGCTCATTAGGGTATTTAACAAGGGCCAATGGGTTAGACAAAACTGGTAAAAAAAAATTTTACTTTCTAGTAAGTAATTAAACTCTATTCAATTCAATTCAGCAAACACCTATTGAAATGACTCCAGTAGCACTATTCAAATAGAGTGGGAAGTCTTATAGAGTTACTATTATTCCATCACTGGGACTCTTCATGTAGAGTCTCTTTGACTGCTGATGTCAAAGAAAACAGTCCTAAGGTGAGTGGGAGATTGGGCTAGATGAGGTCATCTAAAGACTCTTCCAACTCTAATATACAATCCTATCCATTTTTTAAAAGAAGAAAATCACACCTATGGCTGTTTCACAAAAAGTTTTATTTCACGCTTTATTCACATTTGCCTCTTCACAAGCCTGAAGTCTGATGAACATGAATAGCCCAAGGGATTCCCTCTAGCTTGAACAAACAGAATCTTTCAGTTGATTGTAGACTTTAAAAAGATAACTTTTTTTCAAAAGAAAGAGACTTCAAAGATGTATACCTTGTGTAGTGGAAAATGGCCAGATGATATAGTAGTGGTGAAGCATTGATAGCCTTCATAATTCTGGGTAAATAATGTAACATTTCTGATATCCAGAGGCCTGGGCTAATTTTTAGACAGCTTTCTTCACATAAAATAGCTGTAGTTCAAATTCTGATTCTTGTTAATATTAACTGGTTTATAATGAACATCAGAAAGTGAATTTTGGCTAAATATTTCAAAGAACTAAAAAGGCTTACTCATTAACTTGATATATCATTTACACACTTGAAATTAAAATAATTTTGGATCTCTAATCTTGTAATTAAGTGATCACAATGTTTCAAATTTCTATTCCAAGATATAATACTATATTAGAACTGATTAATTTAGACATTAGCCAGGCTTTGGACTTATGTAATCATATATCTCCATGTATATAACAGTACAGTTTAGAGTGCCTCCCAGGTCCCTTTTTCAGATACAGTTGTCAAAAAATCAATAGTCAAAGTGCCATTAAATGAAGAATTATCTTATAGTATATTGCAAACCAGAAAACTTACCACATCCTTAGGAGGAGGTTCTACTTCCTTCTTTATTTTTTTACCCATTCTAAAAGGATAGAGAAAAAAAATAATCACTCTGTTTTCTCTCTACTACTTACTATTCTTATTTTACGTTTTATATTTGATATTGAAAATGATTTTGAAAAGCCCTGACTTTGTGTGTGCAGCGTAGGCAACAATGATGCTAAAAACCAGTGACTGACTCTATAACAAAGAGTCACTGAATAAACAGAGGAATCAAGTCTTTTATGGTACTAATCTAGCATATTCATATTCTCATTTTCTTTCATTCTCTCTCATTCATTCTCATTCTCTCCCTCTCCTTCTTCCTTTCCCTCTCTTCCCCCCTCCCCTCCTCCCTTTTCTCTCTCCTCTCTTATAATATAGGTCGATTTAAATTACTTTGTGGGAATGCCCCTTTCATGGAATACATACACAAGTTAATTCTGAGATCTGTTTTGGTAATTAATCTGCTCTGCATGGTCATTGAAGGCGATGACAATAGAAAGAGGTTTTTAAAAAATGAAAGCTATGTGTCAAGAAGCTGTAATTTTATTGGTGTGGGTACTCCACAGAAGTCAGCAGTCAGTAGAGATCACAAACTCTTTATAGCTTAGTAAAAAAAATTAGATTTGTCATGGCTTAAAAATCCATCACCTCATAGATCTTATAGGCTCTATTATCAAATGGGAAAGATTTTAAGTATAGGCTGCATATCTTTTCATCTGAGGACCATCTTTGGCTCAGCAGATGGTAGAGGATAAGTTGGACTTTATGTTAAGAGACTTGGGTTCAAATTCTGCCCCAGATACTAACTAGGTGTGTTATCATGGACAAATCATTCAAGAAAGGCTTCAGGTCCTCAAACATAAAATAAAGATAACATCACTTGTACTACCAGCTTCACAGGGTGGTTATGATAAAGCACCACATAAACAACAACTGTATTATTATTATTATTATTATTATTAAATTGATAAGAGCTCAGAGAGGAATTTTATTCAATCAGTCAATAGTTAACATTTCTTATGCACCTACTATGTGCCAGGGATTATGCTATGTGTCTAGGATATAGATATAAAATAATTAAATAATCCCTACTGGCAAGGAACTTACATTCTAATGAGGAAAGCAAGAAAAATATCTATAAATAAACACATAAAGAGAATAAATACAAAGAAGGTCTTACAAAGCTAGATTGAGAAGGAAGGTAGAAGCAGTTTGGGGGATCAGGAAAGGCTGCATGTAGAAGGTCAAGAAAGAGACGGATTCTATGAGGGGGTGATGAAGAGAGTGTATATTCCAGGCATGACTGTGGCAGATGGGTGATCATGAGTTAGAGAGAAGGGACCGATCTGGCTGGATTCCAGAGTGCAGGAGAAGCGGTGACAGATAATAAAATTTGAAGAGAGGATGGGGCAAGGCTGTAAAGTACTTTAAAAATTAAAGAAAGGAGTTTATATTTTGTCCTAGAGGCAATAGGGAACACCAGAATTAAACAGGAAAGTGAGAGGGTCACATCTGCATTCAGGACATATTCCTTCGGCCACAGCGTGTAGGATGGACTAGAGTGGGGAGAGACTGGAGACAAGGACACCAGTCAAGAGGTTGTTGGAATGATCAAGAGAAAAGGTGATAAGAGCCCAAACTAAGCTAGTTGCTGTGTGTCAGATGCCATTCAGTTGATCGACAAGAATTTAGGTGCCTACTATGTGCCAGGCACTGGGCACTGTACTGAGTGCTCCTTGGGGCAAGACCTTAACAAGTCATCTAGGTCACACCAGTACCTTTAGGAAAAGCCATACCCATATCATTTAAAATTTTATTTTTATGGTGAACTTAACAACCAATCAAACACAATCATTTCAATATACAAAGAACAAAAAAAAAATACAAGTACATATGATATTGTGACCGGTTTCATTTGGCTCGTTATAAATATTTTTGTTTATATATTTATATATGTATATATATATGTATGTAATTTAATAAGGTCATAAAAATTGCTCTGTCTCTTATAAATTGAGTGATCCTAATAAATTATTCTTTGTGAACAACTAACACTTGAGAAACAACTCACATTTGCAAATATTTGTGCGACATGGTTTCTTTGTATTCCCATCACCTAGCACAGTTACTGGCACATAGTAGGTTTTTAATCAATGCTTGTTGACTAATTGGGGGCCAGTGAGGCAGTAGATTTCTACCCTGCAAAAGCCTGAGGCTCCCTCCAACTCCCTGTCCTTATGAGGCCATTGGAGCACCCCCATGACATTCAGCTCAAAGGGGCAGTCTGACAATAGGAAATAAATAGTAAATAAAACCCCAGCCTCCACCAAATCCTTATGCCTGTGTTGCCCCCAGGGCTTACAAGTCAGGATTTGCCTGACAGCTCCCTGTGGATGTGCTCTGGGCTCAGAGCCAGGGGTTACAGGCCCTCTCTCCCCCTTTCCTAGTCCCTGTTCTGGCCTTAAAGGAAAATTGATGCTCTGGAAAGAACATTGGATTTGGAGTCAGAGAACAGAGGGATGTGGACTTGTATCCATGGGGTTTTCTAATGCCAAGTCTTATTACCTTTTTTTCTTATTTCTGTATTAGTGATTTGTAGTAGTGAGTAAAGAGGGAAGTTACACAAAGACAGGAGTAACAACTCTAAGAGTGCTACAATAATATTCTGGTTTGGACATGAGTCCAAGCCCACGATTTTACTGCTATAGAGAAGTTGTGAAGAAATGCCCTCTACCAATCAGTGAATCAAGTATTAAGTACCTACTATGTACAAGACACTATTCTGGGTGCTGGGGATACAAAAACAAAAGATGAAATAAGGCCTACCTATTTACCTTTTAATGGAGAAAACAAGTACATGTAAACTATGCACAGCATAAATATAAGGTGAATAAATACAGATATGTGTATGTATACATATGTACACATATATATACATAACTATGTATGGTGTATATATATAATGTATGTATATCTATCTATATATAGATATAGATATAGATATACACACACATATAGTATGTTAAATACATTAGCTGGGGAAAGGAGGATACTAGGGGTTGAGAAGAGCTGGAATGGCTTCATGCAGAAGGTGATGCTTGAGATACATCTGGAAGAGAAGGATTCTCTGATAAAGAATATGGAGGGAGTGAATTCCAGGCAAAAGGAAGAGCCAGTTCAAAGCCATGGAGACAGAAAATAGAATTTTATATGTAAGGATTGGACAAAATGCCACTTTTGTCTGCATTTTCAGGGCGTGGGAGAGGGCATAATAAGGCCATTAAGATAGGTTGGGCTAGGTTGTGTAGGGCTTTAAAAGCTAAACAGAGGATTCTACACATGATCCTAGAGAAAATAGGAAAGCACTGAAGTTGACTGAGTAGAGGAGTCACGGTCAGATTTGCACTCGGAAAAATTACTTTGGCAGCAGTATGTAAGATGCACTAGAATGGTGAGAGGTCTTGAGGGCCAGAATTAAGGCGGTAGATAGCTGTATCCTGAGTGGAGAGAAGGGGTCAGATGCAAGAGATGTTATGAGGGCAGAAATGGCGTCTGGTTGGATATGTGCGGTGAGGGAAAATGAGAGTCCAGGATAATTCTGAGGTAGTGAACCTGGGAAAGTGGAAGGATAGTAGTGCTTTCAACAAAAATAAAGAAGTCTGGAAAAGGGGGAGGAAGTGACTTTGGGACATCTCTGGGACATCAGGTTTGAAACAGGTTCATTAAATCAGTGGGAGTTTATTGGAGGTAGAGAGAGAGACACACAGACAGACTGAGACAAAGACAAAGAGACACAGAAACAGAAAGATTCAGAAAATAAAGGAGATAGGAAAAAAGAAATACAGAAGAGAAAGAATCGAGAGGGAGAAGAAAAGACAGATTTAACATAGAACCTTAACATATACATGGTTAGGGTACAGATTAGCATTTTCTCTGTCAGTTATACTCTCAAAGAGTCATCTGCTAGAGCACCTGACTTGCCAGGGTCATACAATTACTATGTGTCAGCAGGACTTGAGCCCAGATCTTCCTGGTTTTGAGGTTGGCTTTCTATTCTTTATTCCGTGATGCCTCTCCATTCTGATTTGGACATAAGTAAAACTGTGTTGAAAACAATTTCTATTTGAGTCTTCTAGCTCCCTTTTCTGGTCATGCTTCCTTCTCCCTTCCCTTCTTTGTTCTTTCCTATGCCTTATTAAAACCAGGAAGAATTTGATTAATTCATCACTACTTTTTTTTAAAGGGGTATGGGGTGCAAGAAGGATCAGTTCTAGACATGTAATGGTGTTATAAGTGGGAACTCCTGATGTGTATCTGGCAAACTTCCCACACTGTACCTTACAGTCTTGGAGAGTTGCCTGGGGGCATTGAGATGTTAAGGGATTTGCCTATAATTAGTAGATGAACCCAGGTCTTCCTGATTCCAAGGCTGGCCAGTATGGGTCAGGAAGAAGGAAGAGAAGAATGAAGGAGGTGGAAGAGGTAGAAGAAAAGGAAGGAGAGGAGAAGGGAGAAAGACAAATATAAGGAAAGAGAAGATGAGTAAAAGGGGGGAGAGAGAAAGGAAAAAAGTAAAGAAGAGGTAAAGGGAGAAAAGGAGGCAGGAGGAATTAGGATGAAAGAATTTGAGGTGGAAGAGAAACAAGAAGGATGATGAAATAAAAGAAGGGGAAAAAAGGGAGGGGAAATTAAGGGAGAAGCAATGAAAAAGGAGGGAAGAGGAGAAGGAAAGAAAAGATGTAGAAAGATAAGGGAAAAGAGGCAGAAAGTGGTGGCGAAAGAAGAGGCACTGGAAAAGGAAGGGAGGAGGAGAACGAGAAGGAGGAGGAGTTAGAGAAATACAGAAAGGAAAAGAAAAGGAAGAAGAGGAGTTGGAAAAAAGAAGGAAGGGGGGAAGGAGGAGGAGGAGTTAGAAAAGGAGAAGGGGGAAGAAGAGGCTTTAGAAAAGGAAGTGGAGGAAGAAAAAAAAAAGGGCCAAGGGAGGTAAGGAAAAAGGAAAACACACAAACCAACCACCCTGGCCCAGCAAGGCCAGGTTCTGGAAAGCATCAGCTCAGCGTGTGCGGGGGTGGGGTTGCCTGAGAACGTTTCCTCTGAGCCCGCCTCAGGGGCCGGATCCCCGGGGACTCTACCTGCCCCCTGCCCCTTGGCTTTCTCCAAGCTCTCCTTTCCTTCCCACACTTGGCCTTACCTGCCTTGTGAACCAGGAGCAACAACTCCCGCCCGCTCCCTCCCTCTCTCCTCTAGGCTCGGGCTTCGAGTTGTTTTCAGTTGCTAGGAAACGGGGTGGGGGGAGGAGAGAGAGGGAAAAAAAATACGCTTAGGCGCATGCGCCTTCACTAGACGATCCTAGGCCCTCACCCCCTCCCCCCCCTGCTGGGAGAGTGCGTAGCATCCCAGCGCATCCTATGGCATCGCCTCCCTTGGAGCTTGGACCAGGCTCCTGGGCTTGGCGGTGGGAACCAGTACCCGCTTCTCTTCTTTCCTTTTTAAAGGATTAAATAAATTCCTGTTCTGCTCTTAGTACAAATGATAGGTTCAGATGTTTGTCTTTTTAACAACCCATTTTAACAACAGGCTGTACGGTTTTAAACCCAACACCCCACCGCCGCTTCCGGCTTCCCCTGAGCTTTTAAAGACTCTTTTCGTCCTGTTGTAGCGCTTGACAGTTGTCTGGGCTCTATCCCCTCCAGCATCTCGATTTCTCCTGACAGTCATCCCCATCCCACGTCGGTATACACACTGAAACCCTCAGAAAATGAGTGATTAATTTGTGATAACTAATTTACCTCCTGGTGATTGTTCTTTGTACAATTTTGCAGTAATAGTGGTTCTGTTTATGACCTCTTCACTAGTGCTCAACAGTCCTTTTATTCCTCTCTTGTTTGCTCGCCATTGTGTTCTCCAAAGGAGCCACCAGCATGCTCATGTGTTCCCTATCCTTAAAAACAAAACAAACAAAAATCTCAAAGACTCAGTGTAGCCCACTGTCTTGCTGCTCCCCCCTTCCATGCCAAACTGCTAGAAAGAGTATTTTATACTCTGCCAAACACAGGCGGAACAAAGAGAAAGCAGCTGGATTCAACTGAGTGTACACAGAAGAAATCCATGCTAGCAGTGCCTCGGTTATGAGACTGTTGAGGGAAGGAGAGTCACAGGGGATCCAAAAGGGAATATTCGGAAATCGGGAGGGGGGGATTTCCTAAAAAAAAAAAAAGATGATTCAGAAAATCAGAAATTACCAACCTATACAGACACCCATTTTCCAACTCTTGTTGTGGCTTAGTCTTTTTCAGTGATAACCCCTTTGGGGGTTTTCTTGGCAAAGACATTGGAGTGGTTTGCAATTTCCTTCTCCAGCTCATTTTACAGATGAGGAAACTGAGGCAAACAGGGTTAAATTGACTTACCTGGGGCTAGATTCGCACTAAGATTTTTCTGACTCTAGCCCAGGCATTCTATCTACTGCATCAACTCTATTCTATACAGACAAAAGGGGTATTAGTAGACAGGCAGACTTTCACAAGTGAATCTACATAATAAGTCACATCACACAATTGACTGACAGATATAGAGTATATAAAATCCCATCATGCTAATTGCTTGTTTTTTTTTTAAATGATTGGTTCAGTAAACACATGGTTTCCAGCATGCATCAAAATTATTCAGAATCCCTTGAAAGACAACTGTCTTTAATGTCAGGAAAAACATAAAGCAGGGAGACATATACTCACCAAAGGTGTTTCATATCATCATGAAGGAGATTCAGAGCAGGTTCCAAATTGAAGATGGTTTCCTTAGAGATGGTGAAGTCATCGAGATGCTCCTGCTTGCCCATGACATTGTGCTGGTTCCATAAAACCATAAAACACTACCGAGTCGCTTGGATGAGATCTGTTTGGGCTAATAATCCACACAGGGAAAAGCAAGTGGAAGAAGGCTTACTACTCAGATTAAGATATGCAGGTAGAAGGAAAATCTATAGCTCTTGTCCAACATTGTGCGTGTGTGTGTGTATGTGTGTATGTGGCACAGACAGTACAAGCTGACAACAAATCAGACCCAAGATTAAAAAGGAGGAGAGGGACAGCTAGGTGGCATAGTGAAAATAGCACAAACCCTAGAGTCAGGAGGACCTGAGTTCAAATGTGACCTCAGACACTTGACACACTTACTAGCTGTGTGACCTTGGGCAAGTCACTTAACCCCAATTGCCTTGCCTTTCCCCCTCCAAAAAAAAAAACCAACATAAAATAAAAAGGAGGAGATCAACCTGGAAATTGGAAGTCTCTCTTAATGACCACAAACTTCTCCCAGAAACAAAAGGCCAATTTTAAATACCAATGTTTTGCTACTATTGTGTACCCATGAGTCATGAGAGGCAGCATGGTGAAATGGAAAGAACAGGGCTTTGGAGTTGGAGGACCTGAATTCGTATCCTATCCCTTAATCTCTTTAGGCCTCAGTTTCCCCATCTATAAATGAAGAGACCGAGGTGGCCTCCAAGGCATCTTATAATTCTCCGCCTATGATCCTATAACAATATTACAGTCTCTAGTCTAAAGAACTAATTCTAAAGAATTAAAAAGGACCATCACTCATGTGCATTACAGGGGTCCATCAATTCACACCTATAAGTTAGAAAATAAGTGGCCACGTTAGTAGAGGCAGTTTCCTCAAGTTCCCCACATCAGTGAAACAACAGGTCTGGGGAGACAGAGAGAGAAACAGAGAGAGGGAGAGGGACTATGTGTTTATTCACAACTTTAGCATTTCTGAGACTTTTCTTACTTCAAAAGACCTAATTCACAATAAAACAGAATATTCTATATTGGAAAGAATGCCTAATTTTCCATTGGGGTATCTATTTTTGAATCCTGGCTCTGACTCCTACTATCTGTGCGAATTTAGGCAAGTCACTCCAATTCTCTGGGCCTTAGCTGTTTCATCTGTAAAGTGAAGGAATTGGTCTAGATCAGGGATTACTAACCTATAGTCCTTTAACTTTTTTTTTTAACATTTTGGCAACTGTTTTAATATATTGAGTTCCCGTGTAATCCTGTGGCTGTATATTAAAAAAGGTTAAGAACTCATGGCCCAGATAAACTCTAAGATCCCTTACAAATCTAAACCAACAACTGTATCAAGGATTGTAATTAAGGTAACTAAGTGGAGCAGCGAATAGAGCATTTGACCTGGAGTCAGGAAGACCCAAGTTCGAATCCTGCCTCAGACAATTATCTGCTGTATGACCTTGTATGAGGTTTGTCTCAGTTTCCTCAACTGTAAAATGGGGATTACCTCACAGGGTTGTTGTGAGGTTTAAATGAGATGGTGTTTGTGAACTGCTTTACACAGTGCCTGGCACATTTTAAGGGGCTATATAAATTCTAACTATTGTTATTATTATTGTTATTAGTGAACCCATTACATATATGATTAGGTCGTGTTTTTGAGTTTATACTTTAAATCGCTTCATAGAAAATTCCTCCTATTTTTAATTTTTTAACATAAATAATAGGATATTTTACTGAAGGCTGTCTCTACATCTAATAATATGATCATATCTTCCCTTTTTTTCTCTTGTTGATGTGTTATTATACTGATTGTTTCCTTGTTTTATACCACCTTTGTATTTAATTTATAAATCTTATTATGTACTGCTGTTTGCATTTTATTTATTATTTTTTACCACTGTTCTTTGGTGATATTATTTTATATATTTTTTCTTATATCTGTCATTCTGTTCAGTTTAGGAATCATGAGTATATCTGCCTCATCAAAGCATCTGAGTAGCTTACCATATTTCTCTGTGCTTTGAAATAGTCTGTGTAATACAGGAACTATTTATATGTTCATTAATAGTTTGGTAAAATACATTTCTTAATTCTTTGGGGCACAAGATTTTTGGGGTGGAAGCTCTTTAATGGCCCATCTAAGTTCTGGTATTGGTCTGTTTTAGGGTGTTTTCTTATCTTATTAGTTTGGGAACTTTATAATTTTGGAAATAATCTATTTCTTTTAGATTCTCAATTTTATTGGCATAGAACTGTAAGTTGTGATCTCTACTGATTTCCTTGATTTCTTTTGTTCTTGTGATCTCTCTTTTTCCATATCTTTTTTGGTGACTTGGTTTGATTTCTTTATTTTCTTGCTAATTTTCCATTTATTCATCCTAAATTTATCCTTTTAATCATACAAATCTCTGTTCTGATCTTGGCTATTTCTCTGTTTTCTCTTGGTCTTTTGCTTTGTTCCCTTCTTGAGTTTTTAAGATGCAAACTCAATTGATTTGCTCTCCCTGTTATTGATATAGACATTCAGTCTGCCTGCCTAACTCTTTTGGACTTTATGATGCCCCGGAAAACTCTTCACCCTGGAAGCTCACTTATACCTGGACTTCACCCATGGGAAGTATTGCCTGCCCCTGGGGCATTTCCCTCTAATTGTCTGTTTTTTCCCAGAACCTCTCTTTTAAGGAGGAGGCCAAGGTCAACCTCATCTTTATACCTCTAGAGACTGCACGCTTAATCTTCCTGGACTTTTTCTACAATTCCCCCTGTGCCAGTTACTTTTATATATACCTTCCCTCTCCCATCCCCTACTTTCAGCTCTTTTATGTGTTGGCTCCCCCCATGAGAATATAAGGTCCTTAAAGTTAGGGCCTGTCTTTTTTTTCTGCTTGCATTTGTATTACTAGCACTTACCTCAGTGTCTGGCACATAACAATCATTTAATAAATGCTTGTTGATTTGACTTGACTATGAACTTGACTCTAAGTACTTTGGCTGCAATTCATTGATTTGGCTGTTATATGTGTGTGCCTATAAATAATATATATGATTCTTTGCTATAATAATCTGTTATTGTTTTAATAATTTGCTTTTTCATTCAGCCTCTAATAGAACATTAAAAAAATTTGAACTAGGACCTATACCTTTTCACTATAATTCACTTTATTACTTATTTTATTGTATTATGGTCTGTAAATGTAGCATATGGAATTTCTACGTTTTTATATTCACCTACATTTTCTTTTTAACATAGGATAAAAATTAAATTTTGTATAATGCTCATGGCTGCTGTTCAGATTTTTCTGAGCCCTCTGGGATAACAATAATCCCAAGATTGATAAATGATGCTCTGTCCTCTAGGTCTATCACTTGAGTCTACATGTTTTGCAATAGTTCGAAGGATTCAGTGATCTTTTGAATCCATATTTCTGGATACTCTGCATTGTCTGTGATTATATTAACTACTGTGTTTGCCTCAGTAGATGGTTTTTTATTGTTGTTCAGTCATTTTTCAGTCATATCAGACTCTTTCATGACCTCATTTGGGATTTTCTTGGCAGAGATACTGGAGTCGTTTGCCATTTCCTTCTTCAGTTCATTTTACAGATGAGGAAACTGAGGCAAACAGGATTAAGTGACTTGCCAAGGGTCACACAGCTAGTAAACGTCTGAGGCCAGATTTGAACTCAGGAAGATGAGTCTTCTTCACTCCAGGCTCAGTGCTCTACCCACTGTGGGATAATAATAGCACCTACCTGCCAGAGTTGTTGTGAGAATAAATGAGATAATTCTTATAAAATCACTTTGTAAGATTTAAAGTGCTATACAGACACTACAATTACTATATAGTATATTATTATTATTAGTTATCATAATCCTTCCAGATTATTAGGACAAACATTTCTTAGGCTCCAATTACATAAAAATGTTATGCTACTAAGTACTATGGGTGTGAAGATATGTAAGACACAGAACGTGTTCTTGAGGACCTAGAATCTAATGGAAAGGGAGGAATAAATTCATAATGAAGGTAAAAAAAGAAGAATGCAGATGCAAGAAGAACAAAGGAGGACTCTAGTCAAAATGAAAGAAGAAATTTGAAGGAGAGATTACCCACAGAAGTATGGCTTGGAGTAGGATGCAGGGGATAGGGAAAGGAGAAAGAATCAGGGAACATTTCATGGAGGTTGGCCCATAATTAGACCTTAAAGGAAGAAAGGTGCTTCCATAAGTGAATAAATTTTAATGCATAAAATGTACTACAGTCTCACAAAAGGGATTCTGGATCTGCAAAACTTGGAGTTCCTTAGTTTTCCACATTAAATATTAACCCATATCTTGGCACCGCCTTTAGCCCAAAGTAAGGAACCAAAAGAATTTTGAACCCTTAGGCAAAGGAAATAATCACCCCTTAATATATCTATATTCAAATTTGTTTACAGTATAGGTTGTTTCTGCATAGAACAGAGAGATAAAATATGAGGAAATATTAAATCTTTTCAATGAATATTAATGATTGACTTGAACTCCATTCTTTCTTTGACAAAAGAGTAAGGACTGCAGCTTGCAAATAGACCATGGGTAAATAGGGAAAGGGAAGGGAAAATTATAGGATAATGCTTTGAAATTTCTAGTAAAAATCACTAGAAATGTAAAAATGAAAACTACTTAAAATTTTTTTTATCTGCCCCATACTGCTTTTTAAAATAAATGTGCTTTCCTTTTCATGATTCTGAATTTAGGTATGTTTTTTATGATTCAAGAAAAATATATGTAAACATTTTGGCTTAAAGTTCAGAGAGAAGAGCTGCTATCAAACACTTGTGGGAAGATAATAATCATGTTATTCTTTCACCTGCAGTGCTGGTGTCAACTGTCACCATCAGGAGGCAACAAGCTTCCACTGAGATTTCAAGTCCTCCTTATGCAGTAATGTCTTCCTGAAAACTTGTATATAAATGAGATTTTTATCAATCAATTTTTAAGGTATACTGGTGGAACTCATTATTTAAAGAAATCCTGGGAAAATTCTTTGGCATCCCTGAATGCATCTGTATCTGCACATGTAGAATCTATATCAAGTGGCTTGCCTTCTCAAGAAGGGGGGGAGGGAAGATTAATTTAGTTTTAGTTTTCAACATTCCAAATTTTTATTTTTTTCATTTACATAGAAAAACAATTTTTAAAATTCATTTAAAACTTTTTTAGTTCCAAATTCTCTCCCTCCTTCCCCTCACCCTTCTCTGAGACAACAAGCAATTTGATGGAGGTTATACATGTGCAATCATGCAAAACGTATTCCCATTTCATGTTGTCAAAGAAAATGCAGACTAAAAAAACTATGAAAAAGTAATAAAGTGAAAAATAGTATGCTTTGATCTGCATTCAGATGCCATCAGTTCTTTTCCTGGAGGTGGACAGCATTTTTTATCACAAATCCTTTGGAATTGTTTTGGATCATTATACTGCTGAAAATAAGTTATTCACAGTTGATCATCATGCAATATTGCTATTACTGTGTACAATATTCTCCTGGTTCTGCTCACTTCACTTTGAATCAGTTCATGTAAGTCTTTCCAGGAGTTTCTGAAATCATCCTGCTCATTATTTTTTATACCACAGTAGTATTTTTTTATTTTATTTTTTTTATTTTTTCTTTTTACTTTTAGTTTGCAACACACGGTTCTACATAGTTTTGAGTTCCAGATTTTCTTCCCTTTCTCCCCACCTCCCTCCCCAAGACGGCATGGAATCTCATATAACTTCCATGTATAACTTCGCATTGAATTAATTTACACATTAGTCAAGTTGTGGAGAAGAATTATGACCAATGGAATGAATCATGAGAAAGAAGAAACAGAAACAAAAAAAACCACAACCCATAAACAAATACAAAAGAGAGAAAAAAAGGGGGGAGAAAAAGGAGAGCATGAAGTGTGCCTGAATCTACATTCATACTTCATAGTTCTTTCTCTGGGTGTAGATAGCACTCTCCATCATGAGTCCTTTGGAGCTGTCTCTGCATATTGTGTTGTTGAGAAGAGCAAAGTCTGTCAGGGTTGGTCCTCACAGAATCCATATATCTGTGGTTGTGTATAATGTTCTCCTGGCTCTGCTCCCCTCACTCAGCATTATGTCGTGTAGGTTTTTCCAGGTGGTTATGAAGTCCTTATCATCCCCATTTCTTATAGCACAATAGTATCCCATTACCTTCGTGTACCACAGCTTGTTCAGCCATTCCCCAATTGATGGGCATCTCTTTGATTTCCAATTCTTAGCTACCACAAAAAGAGATGCTATAAATATTTATGTACATATGGGTCCTTTTCCCACTTGTGTGATTTCTTTGGGATACAACCCTAGAAGTTATACCACAGTAGTATTGCATGACAATGATATACCACAATTTATTCAGCCATTCCCTAATTGATGGGCATCCACTCAATTTCCAGTTCTTTGCCACCACAAGAAGAGTTGCTATATTTTTGTACAAATAGGTCCTTTCCCTTTTCCTTTTTTTATCTCTCTGGGATATAGACCTACTAGTGTTATCTCTTGGTTAAAGAGTGCACACAATTTTATAACCCTTTGGGAATCATTCCAAATTGCTCTCCAGAATAGTTGGATCAGTTCACAACTCCACCTACAATGCATTAGTGTCCCAGTTTTCCTGTATCCCCACCAACATTTATAATTTTCCTTTTCTGTCATATTAGTCAGTTTGATAGGTGTGCGCTGGTACCTTAGAATTGTTTTAATTTGCATTTCTTTAATTAATAGTGATTTAGAGCATTTTATATGACTATAGATAGCTTTGATTTTTTTCAACTGAAAACTGCCTGTTCATATTTTTTGACCATTTATCAATTGGGCAATGACATGTATTCTTATATACTTGACTTAGTTCACTCTATATATTTGAGAAGTGAGGACTTCATCAGAAACATTCGTTGTAAAAAAATTTTCTCAGCCTCTGCTTCCCTTCAAACCTTGGCTGCATTGGTTTTGTTTGTATAAAAAATTTTTAATTTAATATAATAAAAATTCATTTTATATCTTGTAATGCTATCTCTTGTTTGGTCATAAGTTTTTCCCTCATCCACAGATTTGACAGGTAAACTGTTCCATGCTCCCCTAATTTGCTTATGGTATCACCCTTTATGTCTAAACCATATGCCCATTTTGACTATTACATTATAATCTGAAAAGGATACATCTAATATTTCTGCTTCTCTGCATTTGGTTGTGAAGATTTTATGCCCTAATATATATGGTCACTTTTTGTGTAAGTGCCATGTGCTGAGAAAAAGGTATTTCTATTCCCATTCAATTTTCTCCAGAATTCTATCATATCTAACTTTTCTAAAATTCTACTTATTTCCTTAACTCATTTTTTCGGAGTAGGGGGGAAGGCAGGGCAATTGGGGTTAAGTGACTTGCCCAAGGTCGCATAGCTAGTAATTGCGTCAAGTGTCTGAGGTCAGATTAGAATTTAGGTCCTCCTGACTCCAGGGCCAGTGCTCTACTCACTGCGCCACCTAGTTGCCCTTCCTTAACTCATTTTCATTGATTTTTTGTTAGATTTATCTAGCTCTGAAAGAGGCAAGTTATGATCCTCCACTAGTATGGTTTTACTGTCTATTTCCTCCTATAACTCATTTAATGTTTCCTTTAAGAATTTGGATGCTATACCGTTTGGTGCATACATGTTTAGTATTGATAAAACTTCATTGTCTATGGTATCTTTTAGCAAAATGTAGTTTCTCTGCTTATATCTTTTAATTAGATTTATTTTTGCTTTTGCTTAGTCTGAGATCGTGATTACTACCCCTACTGTTTTTTTGCTTCAGCTGAAGCATAATCCAGTCCTTTACATTTACTCCATGTGTGTTTCTCTGCTTCAGATGTGTTTCTTGGAAACAACATATTGTAGAATTCTGATTTTTTATCCACTCTGCTGTCCACTTCCATTTTATGAGTAGGCTCATCCCATTCTTATTCACAGTTATGATTACTGTTTATTTCCCTTCATTCTGCTTTTCCCTGTTTATCCTTCCCACTCTCTCATTTAACCCTGTCCTTCCTTAAAACCATTTTGCTTCTGACCATAACATCCACCAATCCACCCTCCCTTCTAGAGCTCCCCTTTCCCCTCCCACTTTCCCATAGGATAAGTTAAATTTCTATGCTCAACCGAGTGCATATATTATTCCCTCTTTAAGCCAATTCTAATTAAAGCAACATTCGAACATTGCCCACCCCCCTACTATGTTCCCCTCTACTGTAAAAGCTCTTTTGTCCTTCTTTTATGGGAGATAATTTATCCCATTCTACCTCTCCCTTTCCCCTTCTCCCAGTGCATTCTTCTTTCTCACCCCTTAATTTTATATTTTTAGGTAAAAATCCAACCATATTCAACTCACACTCATAAGCTTTGTTTATGTATATTCCTTCTAACTGCTCTAATGATGAGAAAGTTCTTAGGAGTTACAAGTATTTTTTCCATGTAGGATTGTAAATAGTTTAACCTTATTGAATCCCTTATGATTTCTCTTTCCTGTTTACCATTTCAATGTTTCTCTTGAAGTTAAATTTTCCTTTCAGCTCTGAGTCTTTTCATCAAGAATGCTTGAAAGTCCTCAATTTTGTTAAACATTCACTTCCACCCTTGAAGGATTATACTCAGTTTTACTGGATAGGTGGTTCTTGGTTGTAATTCTAGCTCCTTTGCCCTCTAAAATATCATATTGCAAGCCCTCCAATCTTTTAATGTAGAAGCTGCTAAATCTTGTGTTGTCCTGACTATTGCTCCATGATATTTAAATTATTTCTTTCTGGCTGCTTGTAATATTTTCTCTTTGACCTGGGCACTCTCAAACTTGGCTATAATATTCTGAGGGTTTTCATTTTGGGATCTCTTTCAGGAGGTGATCAGTGGATTCTTCCAATTTTTACTTTACCATCTAGTTCTGGGATATCAAGACAATTTTCCTTAATAATTCTTGAAATATGGTGTCTAGGCTCTTTTTTTATCATAGCTTTCAAGTAGTCCAATAATTTCAAATTTATCTCATTAGCTTCCACTTGCCCAATTCTAATTTTTAAGGAATTATTTTCTTCAGTAAGCTTTTGTACCTCCTTTTCCACTTGACCAATTCTACTTTTTAGAGTTCTTTTCTTCAGTGAATTTTTGTACCTCTTTTTCCGCTTGGTGAATTTTGATTTTCAAGGAATTCTTTTTTTAGTAGATTTTGTTCCCCTTTTAACATTTGGCCTAATATGTTTTTAAAGTGTTATTTTCTTCCACATTTTTGTCCCTCTTTTACCAAGCTGTTAACTTTTTCTTGCATCATTTCCGTTTCTTTCCTCCATTTTTGTCTTCCTCTCTTATCTGATTTTTAAAATCTTTTTGCAGTTCTTCCAGGAATTCTTTTTTTAGGCCTGAGACCAATTCATATTTTTCTTTGAGGCTTTCCATGTGGCTGCTTTGATCTCATTTTAACTTTCTATGGTCATATTATTTTTTTTCTTTGCTCATTTTTCCAGCCTATTTCTTGACTTTCAACTTTATGTTAAAGTGGAGCTGTGTTTCCAGGGTGCAAAGGGCACTATCCAAAGCTTCAAGTTTTTTATGCTGCTGTGTTCAGAGCTAGTTCTGGGGAGACGGGGGGGTGGGATGGGGGTTCTTTAAGTTTTCAGTGTTTCCAAGCGCTATGATCTGGGGAGAGGTGTGGTCACTACTGTCCTGGCCTGTTTTCTTCTCTGTAAGTGACCACAAGCACTTTTTTCATGCTAGAACTGTGACCAGGGTCCCTGATTTTGCTAGTACTCTTCTTTGCCCTGGGAATTTGACCCAGAACCATGTATGGGCAATAGAATAGAGTCCCGCACCCAGTGTCAGTAAAGGTTGTCCTGCAATCTCTTTCTGAGCAGTTTTCTGTCTCCCTTACTGTCTGTGGACCAAGAGCTCCAAAAGTCACCCAGTGATCACTGATTAGGTTGCTAGCAAGGACTTCTGATTTGCTAGGATGTGGCCTGTGCTGGCACAGCTTGTGCTAAACTGTGCTTCACTCTCATCCCAATGATACAGACCTTTCTTGCCAACCTTCTAAGCTATCTTGGGCTGGAAGAGTGTTTTACTTCATCCTTTCATTGGTTCTGCCACTCCACAATTAGTTTTGAGGCATTATTTTAACATTGTTTGGAGGGAAATTTGGGAAAGCTCGGGTGAGTCCCAACCTTTATTCCACCATCTTTGGAACTCAAAATTTTAAAAAAGAGTGTCAAAAATTTTTGTTTACATGTAATTGAGAAAAAAATTAATTATTTTTTGAAAATATGTCTGCATCTTAATCTCTTTACAACACAAATTTTTCTGTATAATTTTATATAAAGTTTGTTGAGTGAGAGGCAGCATAGTGTGGATGAAATGCTGTGATAATGGGAGTTAGATGTGTTTGAGTCCTGGACCCTCTAGTCACTAGCTATGCAACCTTAGGCAAGTTAATCAAACTCTCTGAGCTTCAATTACCTCATTTGTAAAAGGAAAGTTCTGGATAAGATGAGAAATCATAAAATCACAGGATTTAGAGCTGGGAGGGGTCCTCATAGATGTTCTAATTTATCCCACTCACTCATTTTATAGACCAGGATGATTTCTTCTGTCTTTTTAACATTGCTTTAGATGACCTATATTCAGTTTGCTCACATATACAATCCTTGTAAACAATTTGTTTTAGAAATGGATTTCCACAAGGCATTTTCCTCCACTGCAGCACTATTCAAAAATGATCTGTTGGGGTTTTTTTTGGCTTCTGTTTAAGGGAGTTATCTTCTTATAAATCCCCCTCATCTCCCATGCTATAGTTTATACAGAGCTTTGGAACAGTTTCAGAGCATTTGTCTTGTACCATGGGAAAAAAAATGTTCACCAGAGACACTGACTTTTTGAATTGTACATGGTCCCCAAACAGTGGGAAGTCCTATTTGCTATTCTAAAGAGCATTCCTACTAAGGGTTCTATGTGTGAAAGTGTTAGATTTACTAAAGAGATTATTATAGAGTTAAACGTATAGCTAAAAAGTAAATAATGCAAAGCTTTTGACTGGATACACTGTCCTTATAATCAATGTAACTTCCCCCTCCTTTCCACTCACATAGCCCCTACTCTTTTAACCTATAGATCTGGACTTTTAAAATAGCCTCTTAGTTTCCCTGCCTCCAGAGTCACCTCAAACTTCTTCAACTTATTCTTCACATAGCTATCAAGTTGAAATTCCTAAAACATAAACCTGACCCTAAAACTACCACTCCCCCACTCAAAAAGCATAAAACTTTCAGCCTGGTATTTAAAGTCCTCCACAATCTGCCTCTTCACTTCCTGCCCAATATTATTTTATATTGCTCTCCTTCTTGTCTCATTCCAGCCTAACCTTCTCACTGTTCCTATGCATGACTCCCCATCCTACCTCCTGCAACTTCACAGTACTGATTCTCATGTCTGAAAGATGCTCTTTTCTCCCTGTGACCTCACAGACTCCCTTGCTTCCTCCTAGACCCTCAGGTCACACCTCCAAAAGAGGCTCTTATTAATACTTGCATTTATTAACACTATATCGCTTTGTGTCACTTTGAATATATTTGTACATACTTACTTGGGTAAGGGTGAACTCAAATCCCATTAATCTTTGGCTACCTGTATCTACCAATAAAAGACTGGGAATGTGGCTAACTAGGTAGGAGAAATGATGCCCTTGCCTTTCAGGCTTATCTTTGAGACTTTACCCCGCCCATCGATCTACATGGAAGGGTAGAACGGTTTAGAAACTGGAAAACTTGGAAACCCTGAACTCCAGAGCTGTTTGGCATATACTGGGAAAATGGCCTCAACAGAAGTACAGTTATAGTTTTCAGAGATAGTTCCAAATGTAGTCTAGCTTTCAGAGATTAAAATCAAAAAGGTTTTTTGAAGTGCTCATCTTAAGAGTGAAGTCACCCACAGAGACCCCAAGCACTGTAGACAAAAAATGTACTCCAAAGAAAAGATTAAGTTTGAGGCCATTAGCTAGCTGAGGGGACCTTGCCCTGTATCCTGGAGAGCTTAGAACTTGAAGAAAAGAAATTTCCCCAAGACTCTAGGAGGGAATAGATACTCTATAAAAGAAAAAAACCAACTCAGGAGATTTTCCCCCTAGGGAGGGCTATTGATGGTCATGTGGCTGAATCAGGGACAGAAGCTTTTGTAAAAAGCCTCTGTCTTTGGTCCAGTCTCCCACTGAGGAAGAGAGAACTCCTTAGACAAAGACTTCAGCTGCATTCGAGAGCTGGAAACTGGGAGAAGCTCCACAAGCATGTACCTAGTGGCCCTTGCCTGGCAATGCCCAGCAGAGCAGTGCCCATGTGGGCCGCATCAGGCAAAGCAGTTTCAGGTGAAGACTGTGTCTAACGCAGCAGTCCAGCTGAGCAGCACATGGAAGAAACTACACAGATAGCTGAACCCAGGGGGGAACAGGCCCCCTGGGAGCAACCTAATCAATCACTTAATGAATAAAAATTTGTTAAAGATGCTTATGGCAGAAACATAGGTACTTGTGATATTAATTAAGCATCTTCTACGTACCACATAGCTTGGTGCTGGAGATATAAAGACAAAAGTGAAAGTCTCTGTCCTTGAGGAGTTATAATCTAGTAAGGAGACTATATATACACTAAAACAGAATGGTATAATGGATAGACAGGCAGTCTTGGCAATGGGAAGACCCACCTCTGACACATACTGGCTGTGTGATCTTAGGCAAGTCACCTAACTTCTCAGTGTTCTAGGCCATGTATCAAATACAAATTGAAAAGGATCTATGTGGGCCACATATTGACTTAGAAAACAACAAATTAACATTGTTTTATTACATTTCTATTTATTTTGTTGGACATTTCCCAATTGTACTTCAATCTGGTACAGGCTGCACTCAGGAGTTTTGCTGGCCCCTTTTGAATATAAACTAAGTCCAAAAACCCATGTATATGGGGCTGACTGTCTCCTCATTGGTGGAGATCAGTGCCCTGAGCCTGTATAAGGTACCCACCAGAGGTGGTGAAAGCAAAAGAAAGGAGATCTCCAATTTCTTCCAATCTCTGGACATGTTTTGACTGTCAGTCACAGGGCTATACTTGAGGACCTAGAGGGCCATATGTGGCCTCGAGACCACAGGTTCCCTGCCCCTGTAATAGGTCTTTAGTGGTCAAGGCCTAGTGGTTTTACAGAAGGAGGATCTCTCTAATAATAATAAATAATAAGATAATTTGGCTTTTATTGGCCTTAAACTAATTTTAGTGCTACAGGGAACTCTTGGTGAGAAAAATCTCCTTTGAGAATGGAGACAAGTAACTGCTTGAAAATTTGGAAACTTCGTCTTAGAGAGTTGCCTAAGGTACTTATAAGTTATGTGGCTTGCCAGAATCATATATGCCAGTATGTGTCACAGGCAGGATGTGAACTTTGGGTCTTTCTACTTGGAGGCTGGCCATCTATCCACTCCGCCATGCTGCCTGTCAAGATGATAAGTAGTAGGTAGTAAATTAACCAGTAAGACCAGACTCCTGCCTCTGCCACATACTAGCCGTGTGACCCTGGGCAAATTGCTCAACATATCAGTATCCAAGGCAATTCCTTAAAGCTAAGATGCAGAACAGATGCCTATCTTACTGGGTAGGAGGTGTTTTCTCACCAGGACTTCCTCATATCAATGAAATCACAGGTCCAATTAAAAAAGAGTAAAATTTTAAAAACCAAAAAATTTCAATTTGTGCCTTTATGGTATTATTGATTTCATAGCAAGCATATTTTGTAAATTATTAAGGCATAAATGGATACTAATAAACGAAATTAGGCAAATCAGTGAAAGATTAATATTTATAATAGCCTTACATTTCATAATAATTTAAAATAAGCATACGAGTTCCTTTTTAAACAAGAATGAATTGCTTGGCTCCAGAGTTGAAGGCACATATTTAATTCCCTGAGTCCTTGCAGTGAATAAACTGCTGATTCTGAATGTGATTTCTGTCATTAATAATGTTATAAAAATCACAGAGGAATGAACTGCTCTGAATGTTTTACTCAAACTGAATAAGATTCACATATCTACTCAATTATCACCAATTATGGATTTGGTAGAGTTGAATTAATGAAGGACTTATGATAATTAATTGTTTCTTGACACATATACAAAGCTAGGATTATTGTCCCATTTATACAAATGAGTAAACAAACTCCTGGTGCAGTTAGCTGACTTTCCCAAGGATACAGAAGCTGGGCTGGGAATATAAACCATGGACCCTAAAACTTGGACCCATGTCAAGATTATAAATGATACTGCCTTTCTAAATTCATAAATACTGACTTCTACCATGAGTGCTCTTCGATTGACAAGGCAAATGCAACAAAGAGTATCACATTGGCTTTTCCAGTTACTAATTTCCATTAAAAAATTCCATCATACATAGATATCAGTCCTACTGGTCCATTGGAAACAAAGTCATACTTGCAAAGTCTATTCCCCTTTCTCTGAACATTTATGTTTCATGTAGAAGTATAAATAAACAGAAAATAAGTCATTCTTTGGAGCCTTGTCAAAACTGGGTCTATGGACTTTATCACTCTCCTCTATATTCTATAATCACTCTCTACCTCCCCTCCCCAGCCCCGCCTTTGATATGGAAGTGTCCTTTTTGGTTTAGTAACGCAACAGATAAAAATTTGCTTCCACATCCATTCCACTTATTAAGTTCTAAGTAAGTGATTTGTCTTCATTTCTGTCACCACATGATTAGTTGGTCTTCTTTGCATATGAGAGAGCCAAAGCCAGCTGTAGATTTGGATGATTAACCTATCCTTTTGCACTCAACTTTTGACATTCATACTAAATGAAAATGACTCACATCTTCCGAGGCTTTGGAGGGAAAAGCACTATAACAAATCAAAGTCATGACACCAGTCAGGTTCAAGAATAATGGGAAATTATTCTAAGCTTCATATAACTAATTTTAGCCCTTCTGAATTGATTGAAAGTTAACCCAATATAGATTCAATATCCAATTCATGAGAATTTCATTAGTGAGTAGTATTCTTTCCATGATGAATTTCTAATTCTATGCATTTTTGTTCTTTTGGGGGATGTTTGAGATCTCAATTTTCTGGGAGGGGATAGTAGTTATTTTAGGAGATGAGAGGAGTTATGGTAGATCCAGGAAGACCCCTTATTCTCATACTTCTCAGTACTGAAATTTAATCCTTTTTCCCTACTATATGTTTCAATTCATTTTGATTGCTTGTTATGTGCCAAGCACTATGCTACGTGTTTAGCTTACAAAGACAAAAAAAGAAAATAAACAGTCTCTGTTCTCAAGGAGGTTGCGTGCTGCTGGAGGAAAAGACAGAGATAGGCAAATACCAAACATATATGTAGACTAGACAGGGAGGTTTTGTGCTGACTACTAGGCATTGATGTAGACAGATATTTACAGTAAAGGCAGGAATATCAACTAGACAGTTTGAGAAAAATTATTTTGCCTCCTTCCTTAACTTTTATTCTGGCTCAAATTTATTTGCATGCTAAAACCGTAGGGAATCTTGGTAATTTTTAACCCTGTTGGATAATTGTCTGCAGAGAACAATATTCTGCTTCAGACACAGAAGCCAAGAACAGACTTAATTTTAGCTTGTGAATACTTTGCCTGAGTCCTGTAAGCTGAATGTGGTCCAGCCATGATTAAATGCTGTTAGCTTGTCCTTGTCAGGGAGAGGCTTCAAGGTACCACATCCAAGTAAGTGAGCTAAAATGGCTGGCAGGTGGCCCTGAAGAGATGAGGCCCAGAAGATGGTTCCGAAAAGCATATCCCAGAAGAGATCATGACACTAGTTGGAGTGACAGACTCAGAAAAGAGCAGAGGATCCCAGGGGATCCCAGAGAGGCAAAGAGTAACACAAGTACAATACATAGGGAAGGAGCATCAGAAAAGTAACACACTGGCTCAGTCCCAGAGAGAGCAGCAAGAGGACATAACTAGAAGATATCATTGCTTTCCAAATCAGAGTTATTCATCCACATACTTGTCATGCCCATTTATGTTTTCTACATGTGTGACCTTCCTTGTCTGTTTCTGGCACACATGTTTTTGCATGTCCTTTCTGATCCCTATGTGGGCTCATGGTTCCTACTGTTAGTGTGCATAGTTGTAGGATAGTGTTCCACAAATTTATTGGAGGTAATGTCCAATTGCCATTTTTCTCACAATACTATTTCATTATATACCTTTTCCTTGAATCATACCCTCTAACTAAATTAATAATAATAATAAACACCTTAAAGGGGACTCGTGGGCTATGGTATTGAATAGATATGAACCCACCAAGTATATTGAACATTGGGTAACTATTCTGAGGGGCCCACTTTGAGGGATAGATGCCCTAGGTGAGAGGTGACGAAAGGTCTCTCATAGGAGGTAGCACTGTAGTTGAACTTTGAAGGTCAGCAGGCATTCCAACAGGTAAAGGTGAGGAAGGAGGGCAGTTTAGGAACCAGAGACAACTTTTTGTAAAGGAGGGAGATTAAATGTTGGGCAAGAGCAAGTAAACTGATTTGGCTACAAATAGGGTACATTAGGGGAATAATGTGAAATCAGCCTGGAAAGATAGCTTAGAGTCAAGTTGTGAAAGGTTTTGAAAGGCAAATGGAATTTATATTTTAGTCTAGAGATAATTGGGAGCCATGGTAGCATCTTGAGCAGAGGAGTGAGAAGGTCATATCTCTTCTTTACAGATACCATTTTGGCAGCTGCATGAAGGATAGATTGTAGAATGAAGAGGGAAGATAGGGAGGCAAATTGAGAGGCTATTGACATAGTCTAGGTGTGGATAATGGGTGTGTGCTAATGGTCTTAGCAGCTTTTGACTTTACATGGAGCTGATACTTCATGTTATATCATAGGAAATTATCAGTGATCACAGGAATCATCCGAAATGAACATGAGAGTATTAATAAAAAAACATTGATAAAATCATTGCTGTTGTGTTATGCAATGACAATAATGATGGCGAAGATGATAAGAGCCAGATTTATATGGAACTTTGACATTTACAAAGTCTTTTGTGTATGTTATCTCATTTAGTGCTCACAACAACCTTGTGCAGCGGGTGCTAATATAATTCCCAATTTACAAATAAGGAATCTGAGACTGAGAGAGGTTAAGTGACTTGCCTAGGGTCACCCAGTTAGCTATTGTCTGAAGCTAAATTTGAACTCAGATCCTCTTGACTCCAGGTCCAGCAAGCTTATCCAGTGTGCCATATATTAAAAAAAAAAAACCAACTCTTCCACTGATGTTACCACATCCACTTTCATTACTTCGAAATATTCAATAATTTTTGCAGATGATATTGTTAAAAATTAGGCTTTTAGTGGAGGTGATGAAGAGAATTTATACCCCCAAACCAAGTAATTTGCTTCCACAACAGTCCTTTGTTGATGCCTCTTTTTGGCATGACAGCAGTTCTAAATTCTTAAAGGTTGTTCTAGCCAAGTACAAATCCAGATAGGTCATATTACATTGGAAAATTTGTTTACTGATTGATCAAAAACACTTTGAATATAGCCTAGGGTTTGATTCTAATTCCATTATCTGAGAACCAGCCTAGGTAAATTCAGATTATTCACTGTACTCTAAGTAAAGGTAAAAAATAATATTCTAAAGAACGACTGATTTCTCATGAATCATAAGATCCTAGAAAACACCTGAAATTTGATAGAAAAATATGAATACTTTCCACATGAAATAATTCTAAAATGATCTTGTTACATAGCCTAGCCCTGGACTCATTTTGAAAGGGCTATAGTTTGTCTGTGACCTCCTCCCAACTCCTTTTCTGCACCTAAATGTTCTACCTGCTCCAAGTTAAAATTGAATACTTCCTGTAGCTGTAGTTGTGTTTGCCACTGTATCCCTGAATTGTGTTCACTTTGTACCCATCTTATTATATTTATATTTTGCTTTATACTACAGGCCTTTGAAGATGTTCCTCATCTTCCCTACTGGACTAAAGGTTTCTTAAAAGCAGTGACTGATTTTATCTATTCACATCTCTCTCCCTCAACTACTATCATAATATCTCACATGTAGTAAGTATTTAGTAAATTTTTATTAACAAATTGAAATTATTATTACTTAATAGTTCAACATAGTTGACCTTCCAAAAATGTAGTTTTGCCAAGCACCAGAAGATCAAATGAAACAATAGTTATAATAGTTAGCGTTTCTATGGTTCTTTAAGGTTTACAAAGGACTTCATGAATACTGTCTCATTTGATCCCCATAATAACCCTGGTAGGTAGGTAGTATTGTTATCCCTATTTTACAGTTAAGGAAACTGAGGTCAGCAGAAGTTAAGTTTCTTGACCAGGGTCACACAGCTAGTGTCTGAGATCAGATTTCAACTCAAGTCTTCCTGATTCCAGGTCAAATGCTCTGTCTGCTATACTAGCTAGCTTTCTTACTAAGATGGAGATAATGCATATAAAGTACTTTGTAAACTTTAGTGTTCTACAAATGTGAGTTGTTATTAAAGTTAACAGCGAAAAGCTTTGGAAAAGACTTTTTTTTTAAATTGTGCTTTAAAGAAAATGTTTGACAGTGTGGAACCAACATGATGTTAACGTGACACCAAGTTAAAGCTCTACAAAGACATTCAATATTTTTTTATAGAAGTGATAAAAAGAGATAGCTAGGTGGTGTCGTGAATAGAGTGCCAGGCCTGGAACCAGGAAGACTCATTTTCCTGAGTCTAAATCTGGCCTCAGATACTAACTCTGTGACCCTGGGCAAGTCATTTAACCCTGTTTGTCTCAGTTTCCTCATCTGTAAAATGAACTGGAGAAGGCAATGGCAAACCACTCCAATATCTCTGCCAAGAAAACCCCAAAAGGGGTCACAGAGTCAGACATGACTGAAAATGACTAAATAACAATGATACGATAGGGCCTGTTGGAAATGCCCTTTGCAGTTTCTTTAACAGCTTCTCTATCATGTATAGCATATTCAAATGAGATCATGTATGTTAAGTGCTTTGCCAAGTTTAAAGCACTTTATTATAAAATGTTCATTATTATTGTTATCATTCTTGTTTCAATTTTATATTCAATGGAATTCATGTAGAAATAACTCTGGAACATTTTACCATTGTTCTTTTATACTTAATGTTCAGTAGACTCTCGTATAGGCAAGGGACAGTCAAATAATTACTTTTTTAATTAATTTTTTTAAGTACTGAGACATAAGGTGATTTTCACATCTTCAGGACAACTCCAATAGCAGACAGGATAATGGGAATGATGATGGTCTTCATTCTGTTCCCACGTTAAAAATTTTTTCTTCTGTCAAATATCTATAATTTGGAAGCTTTTCATTCTCTGTAGATAAGAAGTTATGGGTATTTGGTATGGAGACTTTTATTTAAGATATTGATCTTGAATTTGTGAGGGTTATGTTGAATGACTGTTGACACAATGGATTTGTCTAAGATGATGTTCCAGTTCCAACACAGTTAATTTATTGAGTTTCAATGACATTTGGGGGAGGGGAGCTAATTCGTAGTATGGAGACTTGTTATGTTATTTTATGAAGAATATGAAACCTCTGTTGTATAATTTCTGTTGATCAAATCTAAGTACAGGGAAGGTGCCAAATTTTTGAAATTCACACAGTTTTTGCCATTTCATTTCAAAATAGCATCGATCAATAGGTCTGTGCTTCTTAGGGATGATCTTTCTTAAATTTCTTTAGCAATGGTCTGGTCTTATAGCACTACCATAAATCCTTCCATGGCCATAAATAAAACTGCACGACTCAACCATATGTTTGACATTTCTCTGTTGGTTGAGTTCATGTGGCTATTGCCCATGGAAGACTGGCCTTTTGGCAGGCAATCTTAAATATTTCATTGCCTGCATCCAGAAGTGAGCCAATATTGATTACATTTGATATATCCAGTGGCATCATGAACATATTGTCAGTATTTCCCTGTAAAGATGGTCTCTATTTGCTACAGAAGTATTTCTAGACAGTTTTAATCTGTTTATCTTATGATTTGAGAACATCTGCCAATCCTCTTCTTTCTTTTCGGCAAGACGGTGTTAATTTTTCTATAGCTGCCTTGGAGTTATGTACTCCATGTTTCATAAGTGTTGTAAGAGTTTTATTTGGATACTTTTAAATTTGTTATCATCCATTTATTGTTCCAAAAGTGTACATTAAGGACTTGTAGGGTAAAGTTGTCCATTGCTCTAAATGTATTCTTGCCACTTAATTTTGACTTGAGGAACCTAGAAAGTTGCTTATCATATATAAGCATATGTTTTCCCATGATCACTTTATACTCAATTTGTCTTGCCTAGGAAAAACAAGATTATTTATAAGTACTGACTTCATCTATTGCTTATATGTTACCTCTTTGTAATCATCATCGTCATCATCATGTCTATGCATATTTGAAATAAGTTTTTGCTGAAACTCTAGTTCATTTTAAAAACTAAATAAAATATAACTAAATCAATACAGTTTCAAAATCCTGATTAATTTCATTCTTAATACAATTGAACAGATCTACCATAAACTTTCATTCCTCATCTCCCCCTTATGTATGTGTTTGTTCACTACTCATTAGTATCTTTATCAAAAGGTGATAGAGAGGAAAACAAACACTCAGATCAATCTATTTGACCACCATACTTATTTTAGCTCTTATTTATAAAATCCTTGTTGAATAAAAAGGGAATCGAAATGGATTTTTTAAAATCTCTTCTGTCACTTTTTCATCATAGAAAATATAGTAAAATACTCACTATATCCTGCATTAAACATACATTTAACTTTATAACAATTCTCTTGATATTTTCTATGCCTTAAATTTTATTGTATATTTATTGTTGCCTCAAGGGACTAGACTATGCAAAGCTCATTTCTTGCCTTCTTCCCCTCTTTCCGGATAGCCTTCAGTTTTGGTACTCATTGAGCAAGCTTTGAAAAGAGAGAATGGGAGGGGGTGATGAAGAAATTTTACCACCAAGGTTTTCATGTCAGAGAAACATCTAGGAGAATTTTTTCCACCTTTGAGAAAATTTTGTGTTGTCTCGCCCATCACGGGAAGTTTTTCCACTTTAGTACAAAAGAGTGATGAACATGAAGAGGAGAGAGATGAGTGAGGGGCCTGCTTGGAGACTGTCTATCCACGATTCACATGGAGAAAGGAGGAATAGAACATGGAAATCAGCTGGGGAAACAGACAACCCTAGACACAGAGTTAGCACTTCACCCCCAGAACTGTCCAGAAGTATACTCCAGCTACTGAGGGAAACTTCACTTCCAGGGTCATAACTTTTGAAGTTTGATCCTCAAACTCTTCTTTCCCTTTTTCTCAGCCTTTTTTAAACTCCTAGCTATCCTTGTCTTTATTCTCCCCTTCTCCTACCTTCCATCCTCTCTAGTTTTTCTCCTCTGTAGCTTTTTGTTTTCTTATATGTCTGTCCTGATCCTCCATCACAAATGAATCATTTTGCTTTTGACATCCCTGACAACACATTTTAAAGGTCTTCCTTGAAATTATGATAAAAATTTAAAGACACTAAACGTCAGTATCAGTGATCGTTGTTTCTATCTTGGTTGATATACCTAGACCACTGTTTCATGCCATCCAGTCCAGCGTCCTCGTTGGCTATTTGTGACCCTGTGGGATCCAATCTGTTAGTCAGGTAGTATATTTTATTGTCCATCATTCTTGCAATATGACCTGCTCCCCCCGCCCCAACCCCAGCATCTTTTTGCATGGTAGACTGCTTCCAATCAATGCATCTGCCACTGTGACCTTTCGTGGAGTTTTTCATTTGACCTGGGGTCTCAAAGACAGATTTGGCACAATATTTTTCCTTTGTATGCTTTTAGGATCACAAGTTCCTGCAAGAGCAGGAATAGAACTTAAATCCTACACATTACAACATTATTCCATGACAAATGCAGGTAATAAAATCTTCACTTACAGATGTACTTACAGCTTTTTTGGGGGGCAATAAGATATCAAAACAAATAATTGGCAATTAAAATTGCTCAAAACGAAAATAATATTTATTTTATAAAGTACAATGTGCATATATTGAATGAATTCAATTGAATATAATAGCTTAAGGATATGCTTCATTCTGAGTGTTTAAATTCACACTGTGGCAAGTCTGTTCATCTTCTCAATTGCCAGCCACTTAAATCCAGAGTGAATTTTTAAAAATGCTAAGCCTGCTGCCTGAGGACCTTGCTCTTGTGCCTTATTCTGCTGATGGAAGAATGTCTTTCACAGCTTGAATATTGTTGAATCCTTAAAACGTATCCAACCAAAGGCAGAAATATTAGACAAAGGGAAGGATGGTGAGTCCAAGGAAGGACAGAACATTTGCCTTAGCTACGGTGTTTCTAGAATGTAACTAATAAATATCTGAATTGTAACTTCTAGTACTTTTGTCAGTCTGAGAGACAACATTCTTATTAGTTTTATCATTCAGGAAGAAAGTATTTTTGAAATTACTTTTACAATTTTTGAACTTTTGCAACTTTTGGAATTAATTTGTAATGGTAACTCACAAAAGAGAGACAGTTTTGCTTAGTGGATATGAAGGATGTCCTCCAAATCAGTAAGACCTGGGTGCAAGTCTTGCCATTGATCCATATGAGCTGTGTGACCCTGGGCAAGTCACTTGACCATTCAGTGTCCTGTGTAAATATATTGGTAGAGGAAATTTCTTTCCTAGGAGTTCCCTACATCAATGAAATAGTGAGTGAGAGAGAGAGAGAGCAACAGACACATAGACTTTCCAAACCAAAGAGATGGCCTACCAGGGGTAGGTAGTGTTAGGTCTTAAGCGGCTGATCTGACATCACCTCTGAGCAACCCTACCTAGTGAGGATGACTAGAGATTCTATATAGGATTGCCACCTCCATCAACAAAATTAATTTCTTAGTCATTGCAAGCAAAGAATAACTAATACTGTCAATATAACCAGGAACTTACTCAGTAGCAGAATCAAGATATGAAGCCAGTTCTCTTAATTCTAATTGTAGCAATCTTTTCCTGCATGGTGATGCCTCTAGGATATGTTGACAAATATATCTACACATCTGGAGAAGCAGGTAGAGATTGGATTAACAGGATGGTGGAAGTTACAGTGGAGAAGAGAAAGGAAGAAGTATTAAATTAGACACAAAATCCCATACCCCTAATCTTCCCTTTCGATAGTTTCCTTTCAGTACCTGTCTATATTGGGCCACCTCTCAGTGAGTCTCCAGGCTTACCAGAAGCAGAAATCAGAATGTCTTCCCCAGATGGTAGGATACATTGTTCCTACTTTGAACAAGATGGAAAATGTTACAGATCCTTTGGCTCACTCTCCCTTCCAGCTGGTTCCTACTATCCTGTAGAAGTCTTTTTTTTTTGAGAAGCAAGGGAAATTGCTTCAGCAGTTTTCAGGGACTGACAAATGAAAGTCATAGCAAGGACAACATAGATGCATAGTTATTTAGTTAAAGGTGTTAAGCGACATTCAGTAAAACCCAGGGCTTTTGATAAAGTTTAACCCAAAACTCTTCTAAGAATACAGTAGAATCACTTTATAACATTGATATTGGGGGAAGTGTTAACCATAGCATGGACTTATTTAATGCATTTATGTTGCATTGGGTGTAATAAAGAGACATGGAGTTCTATAATAGTCTGCCTCAGGGCTCAGCAGTGGAATTGGCTGGTTGTGTTCCTGGAGAGTAACCCACCCAAATGCCGGACTTTGCAACATATAGCAATTATTAGAGGGGAGACTTGTTTGAAAATCCAAGATGGGAACTCTTTACCTTTTTGAAAATTGGTATTAGGATGTTTGGGCATGAAATACATGGATATGACCTTGGTTTTTCTAGGTACCACACATTTGCAAACATATAAAGTCTAAATTATTTTTTTAAACTAACCAAAAAGCATCCACCTGTACTCTAAAATGTTATTGCTTTGTATTCTGCTAAATTAGCCTTCACAATAGTTTGGATGGGACTGAATTGGGCACCTAACCAGCCCTTGGATGTTTGTCAAGTCACATTAAATTTATCTTTGTACCAAGAAAAAAAGTTTACTAATGCAAAATTCAGTATTTCAATTGCTTCTTGATTCCCTCATGGTGATTATCCCCCTCACTGGTGTAGATAATAACCCATTCACATCTTATCTTTTATTGTTCTGGTCCATGTTTTCCCATAGTTTGCAGAGTATCTCCCCAAGGTACTGACTACTAGTGAGACATTCAAGTTATCCATCCTTTGTCTCTTTCTCTCACTATATAACCTCCACACTTCTTTTTCTAATCATATGTTTCTTGGATAGCATTAGTTACAACCCTTTTTGCTTACAAGTAATCATTACCCTACTTACATCCACCGCTCATCTTCCCTTTGGCCTTTGGGTCATCCAAAGTTCTGACTTTGGGGAGATTGTGGTGTTCTGCAATTTGTTACTATATGTAGCATCACTGAAAGAATTTTGGCATTAAAAAGATGGAGTTTTATATTATCGAGCAGCTTGGGATCCTTGCAAGCATTATATTACCCAAATACTATCTCTCCTACCCTGTTCCTCTGAATCAATTCTGGATTCCATTGATTCCTAAGAGCTATATACTGATGGACTCTCTATTTCATTGCCAACTCAAATTCATCATAGGCATCTCAAACTGAATATATTTAAAACTGAAGTCATGGGGCAGCTAGGCGGCACAGTGAGTAGAGCACCAGCCCTGGAGTCAAATCCAGCCTCAGACACTTGACACACTTATTAGCTGTGTGACCTTGGGCAAGTCACTTAACCACAATTGCCCTGCCTTCCCCCCTGCAAAAACAAAACAAACAAAAAAATGAAATCATTACTTTTCCTTATAAACATGCAGCTACTCCCAACTTCCCTATTTTCCAGAGAATAACAACATTTTTTTCTGGTCACTTAGTTTCTCAGTCTTGGATTCATCTTTGACTCTCTTCATTTTCTCTCACTTCCCACATCCAATCATTGTCAAGTCTTATCAATTCAATCCCCACACTATCTCATATCCACGCCCTCCCATCCACTCACATAGCTGCCACCCCAACTCATCTCCTCTTGTTCAGACTATCCCAACAGCCTCCCCAACCCAGCCTTTTCCTTTTCTAGTCTTCCCCTAACACAGCTGCCAACTTGCTATAGTTGCTGCCAACTGTGCTAAAGCACAGGTCCATCCATGTCACTTCTCTGTTCAAGAAACTTCAATGGTTTTCATTTGCCTCAAGGATTTAGTACAAATGGTTTTGCATAGCATTTAAATTCCTTCATAATCTATATTCAATATATCTTTCCAAACTAATTTGACCTTACTTTTCCTCATGTAATTTAGCTTTCATCCAAATTGGCTTTATTACTCATATGTATGTGACCTTCTATTTCCCACCTCCGTACCTTACCCATGTTTTCCCCTATCCCTTTTGCATCTTAAAAACCCTAGATCTCTTTTGTAAGAGCTGAGCCTTGGTTATTCCCAGCGTTTAGTGCTTCACATCCCTTCCCATACAAAATTAATCTGTAATTATATCATATTAACTTATCTGTGTACATGTTCTTACTCCCAATAGACTAATGTAACAGGAGCTCCTTCATTTTTGTCTTTGAATCACCAGGCTCTAGCATAGTGTCTTACATACGGTTAATGCTTACTCATTGGTGTCAAATTGAATTAAATAACTCAATAGACAAACTTCACATGTTAAAGTCAGGACATAGGAATTATTTTCATCCATGTGTTTTTTCTCACATGGATTGTTAGACCAACCCGTTGTGAGGAAGTATAGAATCCCAGTGCATGTAATAAGGGTTTGTTGGATTGAAATGAATCTTTAAAATGTCATTTGCAAACAGGAGCATCTAGAAGACCTCATTATCCATAGTTAATTACACTAAATTTTGACATGTCATTAAATGTTGCAAAAAACACAAACAACAGAACAAATGAATTTTGCAAGTGTAACGTGCACCCTACTGAAAAAAAATTAACCTGGTTCAAGGAATTTGAAGATGTCTAATTATGTCTCCTTGTGAGGTAGACTTAGACCAATCTGTTTGCACACATAATCTACATGGACATCCTACCTCCCCCCCCAACTTCTTTCTCTCCTTCTTTCTTCTATCCCCACCCCAACACACTCCTTACATGAGTATTTTTTAAAAGACCAAAAATAGAGGAAAGGAAAAGATTCAAGGAAAACCTTTCAAAAAACCGTAAAAGATAGATATCCCCCCCCACACACATACGATGAATAAACAACAAAAAAGAAACACTGATACAATGGCAGAATACAAAATAAGACAGAACCCTAAGAAGAAAGAGGTAATAATATGACTAGATCTATAGATATGATAATGGAATAAACCAAAAAAATGTCCATAGTAGCTTTTGTTGTTCAGTCATTTCAGTTGTGTCTGACATTACATGGTCTGTTTTGTATGTTTTTTTTTTTTTTTTGGCAAAACACTGGAGTGGTTTGCCATTTCCTTCTCCAGCTCATTTTACAAGTGAGGAAATGAGGGAAACAGGATTAAGTGACTTACCCAAGGTCACTCAGCTAGTGACTGAGGGCATATTTTAACTCAGATGAGTCTTCTGTCTTCAGACCCAGCCTTCTATCTACTGTTCCACCTAGCTGCCTCCATAGTAACTTATACATTCAATAAAAGAATGAAAAAAGCACAGGTTTGACAAGAGCCATATCTAGGCCAAAGGATCTAGTGCTTTGACAGCTGTTGAGGAGGGACTGCTTTCTCCATGTTTCATGGCATTCCATTGATTTATGCCTGCGGGGGGAAAGTGAGCTCCTGGGGAGGCTTAGTGAGAAAGTCATGGGCCAATAGATGTCAGGCGATAGAAAAAAGGAGATAGGATGCTCCTCTGCCCTATTAGACATACTAATACCACTACCAAGACAAGCACTCTGTGCCATAACCCCATTACTTTAATTGTTTTTGCCCAGAATGAAAAATTTAATCATAACACTCCTCTGCTCTTAGAATGTCTTAGGATTGCTCAAGAATTTCTTTTACAATAAACAGCAAACTCTTTAGTTGAGCATTTAAAACCCTTCATATTGTGTCTCCAGTCTTCCATTCATATTTCATATTACTCTCCTTCATGCACTTTCATCTCCGATTAGTTGTCCCTTGCTTCTCCTTGGATTCAGTATTTGACCTCTTGCTTCTGTGTCTTTATACATAGGCTTCTCTCTATGCCTGGAATGTACTCCCTGCATAGAATCTTTATCTCAATCTAAGAAAGGCAAAGATCTGCATATACCATGAAAAGAGCAAGTTATGAATCAATATTTACATTCTGTAAGGAATGTGAATTCTCATTTGGATTCAGCAGTGGAGGAAACATAATTTTCTACCTTTAAAAGACTTACTTTGTTTGTTGAGAGACGAGTATTGTCTTTTTAAGATTCCTTTGTCTGAGAATCATTCAGAGAATATTTTTGGTCAAAGGATAGGGCAAGGGATTAGGTAGAGGAGAGGAGTGAAGAAATATAAGAAGTAATGGAGTGCCACACATGGTGGTCATCAAAACAAAGAGGTAGGAGGTTCAGAGTGGATTACAGAGCTAGAAGTTGACTAGAGACTCTGAACCATACTCATATTGCTTGGAAAAAAAGAAAAGACAAAGTTACTATCTTTATAAATTTCACTAGTTTAAGGGTCAGACAGAAAGTATATCATATGTAGTGGGATCAGATAGAAGCATCCTAGGGGAGGGGAGGAAAGTAGGGAGAGAAAAAGAAACTGATAAGAAAATTGGATAAAAACGACTCATTTTCATATGGGGAGACTGGAGCCCACACAGGTAGTGTGGCTTGCTCAGTATCATGGCAGGTGGTAGGTTAGAAGGACCTACAACTGAGCCTGGTCCTCTAACTCCAGATCCACTGTTCTCTCACTGTACTATGCTTCCTACTTAATGAATTAATATTTCTTGGAGAGGGACAACACAGATTTAGATCACTGAAATAAAGTAGGGAGTTTGGGGTGGAAAAAATTCTGAAGCATATTCTCATTTGGGTTCAACAGAGGAGGAAATACAATTTTCCATCTTTAGAAGCCTCGATTTGTTTATTGAGAAGAAAACAAAATCAGAATACGTATGGGCAAACCCCATAAAGGGAAATCATATGTAAATATTCTAAATAAGGGAAACATTAAAGGAAGAAGTGAATTTGTTGGAATGAGAAGTAGGATATGGAGAGGTGAGTACAGAGAATCTTTACTCACAGTTGTAGCTATGCAAATCAAGAAAAGTGTGAAAATAAAAAGATAACAAAGAGAAAATGGGTAATTAATATATAAACTCCCTCCCCCAAATAGTAGAAATAGATAGATTTGTAAATCTATTCTACCTATGGAAGAATTCCTTATTCTATGTAATTTATTTTCAAAAATAGCAAAAGAAGGCTCTCTACCAAACTTGTTCTATGAGATAGAGCCGCAACCCAGGGAGGGATAAAGCGGAGAAAGAGAAGTATAGACATATTAGTAATTAATGTTGATTCAGAAATGAAAATAAAACATTAATGACAAGGCTGTGACAATTTTTGATTCAGACAATGTTGAGAAAGAGAAGTATAGACATATTAGTAATTAATGTTGATTCAGAAGTGAAAATAAAACATTAATGACAAGGCTGTGGCAATTTTTAGTCTATTATGAGCAACTTGAATTTGTTAGAGAAGCAAGAATAGTTCAACATTAGGAAAAACATTTAGCAGATTATTGATAAAAATAACAAAGGTCACATGATGCTAACAAAAACCTCAATAAATACAGCACTCATTTGTAGAATTAGTATTGAGGGACAGGAATAATACCTTTTTTTCTAGATTACTTATTAAATATTTTCAGTCTATGGTTATGATGTTTCAGAAGACATGTTTTGACTCATGATACAGCCAAATTCATGTCATAATGGTCTATATTATGATAGGCATCTTTGGGATTTACATTTGTATTACATTACAATACAGATTAATCTTTTGGTTTCTGTGGGCTTCTTTGAACCAGAAACATTAAACAGCTGCTGTGCTGGAAGTAGTGAGGTGGTATGGCCTCAGAAGAACCAACCAGTACAAAAGACAAGCTCTTCAGGTAAAAATAGTTACAACTCACATTGTCATCTCAGTAAGCTTCCAACGCTCAGTTCTTTCCACAGTTTCTGTTTTAGTATTTTATATACTTTACTCTTTAAACCATAACATCTGCTTTTTCCATGACTACTTGCCACCCTAAAAAAGGACTATGATTTACTTCTGCTTTGTCCCAGACCCATCTTCCGTGTCAGCTTAGAATAGACATGTCTAAATAGTCTGTAAAATTTTGATCCAGTTTCTTTGATTGTTCTTTTTGGTGAAATATTTTTTAAAAGAAGAAAAGAAGGGTAGCTGAAGTTAAAAGACTTTTCAAGGTTTACTATTTTGTTTTCACTCTATTTTAACTCAAAAGTATTTTAACTTCCCTCCCCAAATTTAGCTCATAATTATTCCTATTTACCTATGCTGTTGAGCATGGATAACCTGGCAATAAATTTTTCCATAATCAAATAAAGCATCTTAAAAGACATTTGTTAAATATTTGATATGTTCCAGGCACTATGCTAAGTCTTGGCAATAAAAATACAAACAGAAAGAAAAACAATTCTTGTCCTCAAACTTACATTCTAGTCAAACAAATCAACACATAAAAGGACCTCAAAAGAATTCTTATATATAAATGAATGGGTATTTGTATTTTTAAAAAAGTAATCTCAGGGGGCATCTAGGTGGCACAGTGAGTACAGCACTGGCCCTGGAGTCAGGAAGACCCAAGTTCAAATCCAACCTCAGACACTTGACACATTTACTAGCTGTGTGAACCTTGGGCAAGTCACTTAACCCCAATTGTCCTAAAAAAACAGAAAAGTAATCTTACTAAATTCTCTTAGGGCTAGATCTTAATTGAATTAAACTGTGATTATTGCAGTTGTTTAGCTAGAAATGACTTTTCTACTCTTGGATTATATTTCTTCCCCTATTTCTCCTTGTCTCTGTTCTCCTTATCTTTGTTCTATTTCCCGTTTTTGTTTATCTTTCTGTTAGCTTTGTTCAGTCCTGAGAGAGTAGCATTAAAGCTTCCTATAATTGCTCTAATACTATATATGGATTTTTGCAAGCCAACCAGCATTTAATAAGCACCTATTATGTTCAAGACACTGCAATAAACCCTGGCTGTTCAGTTAACTTTTTGTTTGTGAAAATAGATGCCGTGCATTTGATGTATTTATGTTTAGTACTGGTAATGGTTCATCGTCTATGGTTCTTTTAAACATAAAATAGTTTCAGTATTTCTCTTGTTATCTTGAATTTTAATTTTTATTTTTGCTTTGGCTAAAAGCATAATTGCAAATTCTGCTCTTTTTTAAATTTATCTAATGTCTAGCAAACATTTTTTCCAGGCTCTCATTTTTATGCTGTACTTATATTTATTTTTCAGATATGTTTCTTGTTTATGCCTTTTCAATGACCTCTGTGTTGATATTCATTTTCATTTCTTTGGAGACTGTTGTGATCCATGATTTATAGACATACAACAGAAATACTTGGTGGGTATGAGAAGGCAGCAACATATAATCAATGAGGAATTTGGTGGAAGAACAAGAATAAGAGACATTCTCAGGGAAATATATGATAAGAAAAAAGATAGACTTCTCATATGGTGAGGACAGATGATACTCAGACAGCCCAAGTTATCCATTTAGATATTCGGCCTATCAGGAATAAAAAAGGAAGACCCCTCCCACACCCCACCATGTTAGGTGGACTCCCTGTGATGAATTTATGGGAGGTTATAGATAAGAACTGTACAAAATAGGAAAGCATAGATAATTTGCAGTCCACACTGTTGGAAGGAAATGCAGTTCTAGGAGATCACAGATCCTTTTGAGTATTGGCGTATTTGAATTTCTTGTATACAGCGGATAATTCTCTCTCTCTTTAAAAAAAAACACTCTATAATGCATTAAGTATTTACCTTGTATACAAATACAGATGCATTTTGTTTTCTTATCCACTGAGTGAGATTATTTAAGTCATTTACACTTAGAGTTTTAATTTTTAGGACTATTTTCCTTCCATATTTTTGGATGAATTTTTATCCCTCACTTCTTTTAAGTCACTATTTTGTCATTAAGGGCAACTGGATGGAGCAGTGGATAGGGTGCCAGACCTGAGGTCAGGAAGACTCATCTTCCCAAGTACAAATCTGGCCTCAGATACTTACTAGCTATGTGACCCTGGACAAGTCATTTAACACTGTTTACCTCAGTAAATGAGCTGTATGAGAAACAGTAAAATGAACTGGCAAAGGAAATGGCAAACCACTCCATTACCTTTGCCGAGAAAATCCCAAATGCAGTTGTGAGGAGTTGGACATGACTGAAATGACTGAACAAACTACTTTGTCATTGCAATTAGTTTTGTTTACATTTATCCCAGGCAACTCTAAGACCATAAGTTTCAGAGCAGATAATTGTTTGAATGAAGTCAGGGAGTCTCTTTTTAAGAAATTTCCTATACAAATAAACTCATAGATCCAGTAAAAAAGAAAAGCATCTTTGACTCTACTCTTCCAATGTGTTCTCTCCTCCCCTTCCCTTGTTCCCGTTTGTCTGCTTTATCCAAAGTTCTTTGAATTTGCTTAAACTGTTAATTTTTCTTAATTTCTTTATTATTATGTTTTTCTCCCATTTTTGACATTCTTCTTTATTTGTCCAGTTAAGCAAGTAGTTCAGAATCTTTTCCAACTCTTATTTTAAGGGTGTTTTTTAGCTGACACCAAATCGAAGCTCTAAATATTACAATTCTTTAATATCAAGAGGTCTTCAAGAGCTGTCTTCTTCATTAGGCCTCTTCCCTTTCAATCTGTTCAGGATTTTATTTTTTAATTCACTAGCTTTATCCTATTACTTGCTCCCTCTCTATTCTATTTGCATAAATTTCCAATTTGCAAATTCCTTTCCCACTGTCCCATTCCTTCAATTTACTGTATCCTCCCACAAGTCCCTATCTTGTTGAGAAACTAAAGGAATTATCCCTTCTCTGTCTTCGCTGTTCAGTTATGGTATGGTAGGGATGCATTACCCACTTCCCTTTGTCCTTTGCCTTCCCTCTTCTCATTCACACAATTTCCCTCTCTACTAATTCCATCCCAGCAAGAATATCTATTCACTTATTTTGGGATCCAAGACATTTGTTCATGCAGTATTAATCCAGCTCTCCTGATCTCTTAAGTTGTAGCCCCCTAAGTGGCTACCCTTGTATCCTTTTTTTTATTATTTGTTGATCCTACTGTTTATTCTTTTTCTTCATAGATAATTCTCTCTCTTTAGGAAAAAAACTGTGTAGCATATTAAGTATTTACCTTATGCTTCAGTTGTTTGGAGTGCTTGCAAGTCCAGGTTATCGTTGTTGTTTTGTTTTTATTTTTCACAGGAATGTCTTGAATGCCTCTCTTTTGTAAGGTTGGTTGGAGGAGTCAGGCTGAGTCACCACCTGACTCAGGGACCACATATGGACTCTGAGTCACAAACTTGAGAGTTTACTTGTACTTACTATAGGGAACAAATCCTCTCTCCTACCTGTTCTCAAAATGTAGTATAGGGAAACCCTTCAGGGGGTGTGAGAGATCAAAAACATTTTCATGATAATACTAAGATGTTTTAATCTGCAGTAAACATAAATAAATTTAACCCAAATAAACAAAAGCTCTTTGTGGGTTCTCAAAAACTTTTAATAACGTAAAGATATCCTGAGACCAAAAAGTTTTAGAACCACCAATGATGTCTGTTTGGGGTGGGGACGCTGAATGAAAGCTCTAAATATTAAAGCTCTGTAATATTAATTCATGCGGTTTTTATCTTGTGCCGGCATTCTTATCTTGTAGATTCAGCTGTAATTACTCTACACACGATACGTATTTCTTTCCTTTAGAGGCTTTGAGGTTGAAGAAGTTAACAGAAAAAAAACTTATTTCATCATTCTCACCATATGATGTGCTTTTGCCCTTATCTTTGTAATGGGTCGTAGAGGGAGATAAAGTGTTCTTCGTTGCCTAGTTTATCGTGCAATCATAGTCTGTAGTAGGTATCTTCAACTTTAATATAACATCTCTTAACTTTATTTATTATATATGTGACAAAAGACACCTTTTTTAATCAAAGAGAACACTTATCCCTTGCTGCTACATCTTAACATGGGGAAGAAATGATGTAAGACCTTTGGTGCAATAGCTTTAAAAAAGGGTGGGGGGGAACAAATGGAAGAAAGGTTGAATGAAGGTTGAGCCTATATGAAATCTGTCAAATTTTTTCAACAACTAACATACTCAGATGACGAAATCCTATCCATGATCAGCTAGCTTGACAATAGTGTTTCCCAAAGAGAAAGTCAGAGTAGGGTAGTAAATTGAGAGTTGGCTTTGGAGGAAGGAAGACCCTGAGCCCAAATCCTTCCTTTGTCACTTACTTTAAACCAGGTGACCCTGGACAAGTCACTTAACCTCAAGTGCTTTAGGCAACTCTCCAAAACTTTAGATTAAAAAGAAGGTGCTGACCTTCATTGGGAGAACAAACTTCTTTATCCATAGTCCTCTCTCCTAGCTGTTCTCAAAGGCAGCACTGCCTCATATCAGTGAGATTACAGGTCCTTTCCCTATTCCTATCCTAACTTTATCTAATGTTCCACTTCATAAACTACTTTGAAAAGTCCCTCCTCCAGCATACACATTGCCATGTTCTAATGCTCTCCCCCACCTTCGAGATGATTTTATATGTCCTCCATATTTACTTATTGATTTTTACATTCTCTCCTTCTTAGCAAACGCCTCAAGGGCAAGAGCTATTTCCTCTTTTTTTCTTTTTTGTATTCTTGGAAGCTACAACAGAAAGTTGCTCACCAGAGGCACTGGATTAATTCTTGTTGAATGGTATTGAAGATTTTTCTCAAACTCATGATCACAAACTTCTCTTGTAAATAATCTTTGCTCACATATGAAACTAAATGGAAACTTTTGGTGAGCAAATTCATGTTATACACCTCACTAGGATGAATGGGGAAACAGAAGAGTGTTCTAGTCTTTACTGATAATATAGGAGTATTGATAACACCAAAAGATAATTCTTTTAAACACACTTTATAATATAATTTGTCTATGTTCTCAACATGAACAAGCAACATAGAAAAAATAAGAAGGGATCCATCCGCAAAAACTAGCCGAGGGAACTTAAAATAGCCCTCTGACTATAAAACAAAATTCTATTGAAGCATGTTTTCTCATTGATTTTTATTATCATTTAGGAAATGTGAACCCACAGAATTTTTTGCTGGGACAGGGCAGAGAGGAGACAATCATAATTCCTTTTTTAAATTTAAGAGGTCTAAATCAGACAATACTTTCTTGGCAACATGTTCAAATCAAGACATCAGATGTGCAAAGTAAAATGCTCTCTTTCTATCAGATCTGAACTCACACTAAATGAGTATGCTCAAAGTAAAGTTTCTCTGTCATTCTAGCATCACTCTTCCACGAGAGGTATACTCTGATGCTTCATCATGGTGGACTTGGGGTCTCAAAGGCTCCAACAACAGAACACAAACCCTGGCCCATCCTATCAGGAAGCAGGATGACCGGGACTACGAGGAACTTCAAGTCCAGGCCCAGTGATACACTGTATATCTGTTGTCTGAGTTGATCAGGCAAACGGCAAACATTTAATAAACCAGGCATGATGGGGTAGGCCAATACAAAAACAAAAATGAAAAGTCCCTGCCATTATGTTCTGCTAGGGAGAAGACGGTCTAGATGAATTCGGAAAGGCTCGTGCTTCGGACGGCTGTATGGTGATGAGTATTTCAGTCACTAGAAAAGTCTAGGGTACCATATATTAAGTTATAGTGGGGTTGTAGTCTATATTGTGGAGGCCACATCCATACCTACAAAATTACACATTTTTTTTTTCTTTTTTGGAGACAATCAGGGCTAAGTGACTTGCTCAGGGTCACACAGCTAGTAAGTGTCTGAGGTCACATTTGAACTCAGCTTCTCCTGACCCCATGGCTAGTGCTCTATGCACCATACCACCTAGCTGCCCCAAAATTATAGGTTCTTAAAAAGGATTGAAAAGAACACTAGTGGCAGAGGACCTGATAAGAATCCTAATGCTGGGGGGCAGAGCCAAGATGGCGGCTGGAAAGCAGGGACTACTGTGAGCTCCCCACCAAGTCCCTCCAAAAACCTATAAAAAATGGCTCTGAACCAATTCTAGAACTGCAGAACCCACAAAGTGG
>CM053623.1:46711410-46728810 GCA_028646595.1 Phalanger gymnotis | reverse complement strand
TTAAAAAAAAGAATCCTAATGCTGTTATTTACTAGCTGTGTAACATTGGGCAAGTTACTATATCCTTCTTGGCTTCAGTTTTCTTATTTGTAAAAAGCAAAAAATCAGGGAAGTGGGGGGAGTGTAGACTACATGATATCTAATGGCCTTTCAGCTGTTGAAGTCATGACCTAATATATCTAGTCTTAATATATGCTTTTTAACTTTGTTTAATCCTGAAGATTTTTTATGTTTTCAGCCGAGTGAGATCTTACTGTCTCATGGAGTTTCTTTTAAAGATGGTCATAGTTGTTTAACCTCCTGGCCAAAGGAAATTGGGGGAAGGGAAGGAAATAAGCACTTATTAAGTGCCTACTATGTGCCGGGCATTATGCTAAATGCTTTACAAATATTATCTCCTTTGATCAGAGAAAGAAACATGTTTTTAAAAGAAAAAGAAAAGAGAATTGTGAAAATTATTTAAATTCCCTAGGGAAGAAAGAGTGGGAGATTTGGAGTCCTAGAACCTGGGTTGAGATCATACCTTTTCTGCTTCCTACCTGTATAACCTTGAATAGGTCAACTCTATGAACTTTATTTTCCTCATTTGGAAAAGTGACAAAGTTGAATTGGATGACCTCTGACATCCCTTTTTGGTGAACATGTAAAGCATATTGCAGGAGTTTCTGGAATTATAAATTGTTGGGAATTTAGGAGCTTTGGCCTTTGTGAAAGTGGATCTTGTTACCAGACTGTGCAAAGTGAGTGTTCAGTGTTCCTATCCCCACTTTATGGGTTGACTCCCATATTGTAAAAGAAGTAAAAATGGTTCTCCTTTTGAAGATTTTGCTTGGTTTCCTACACACAAATATACACATGCCATATAAGAAAGTTCCTATCTAAGAGAAGGCTTGTTAAATATAGTCTACACAGGCCCCATCCTCCAGTAGTGCTTCCTGAATAGAGAAATTCTATTATTTATTTCTCAATGTATTTCAATTTCTTGTCCCACCTTTTCCCTTACTTTTCTTGTTTTTTTTCCTAACACAAAAGTCTTTTGCTTTACTTCCAGTTTCCATCCCAATCTCCCAACCTTCTGGTTCTAGAACTATAATCCACACTGCTCCTGCTCCTGGAAAGGATGTGTCAGTCCACTCCTCCCACCCCCACCATGGATCCATTTACAACCTCTGAAAACTTCTATTTTTCTCTCTAAGTTTCCAAATCAAAATACCCTTCTAGGAACTACCACCACCACCACCACCACCATCATCATCATCCCTCTCTCTCTTTCTTTCCATATATATGTATGTGTATATATATATATATGTATACATATATATATATATACACATACATACATGTATACACATATAATCATATTGCCTGTTAGAATCTAAGCTTCTTAAGACCAGGGATTTTCTCTGCTTTTGCATTTGTTTTCCTAGCATTTAGCACAATGATTGGCACATGTTCTTGTTTAATCATTTTTAGTCATGTCTGATTCTTCATGACACCATTTGGAGTTTGCTTGGCAAATATACTGGAGTAGTTTGCCACTTCCTTCTCTAGCTCATTTGACAGATAAGAAAACTGAGGCAGACAGGATTAAGTAACTTGCCCAGGATCATACAGCTAGTGTGTGAGGCCATATTTGAACTCAGGTCTTCCTAACTTCAGATCCGACACTCCATCCACTGTACCACCTAGCTTCCCCACCCTACCTCCTTGGCGCATAGTAAAACCTTAATAAGTGTCTTTTCATTCATTCATTCATTCATTCATTCATTCATAATACTAACTGTATTTCTATTATTGGAGCCATAAAGTTCATAATTTAATGATGTTAAGGGGCTGAGCCATTATTTTTGATGTTTCTTTCCTTTGCAGGTTTATCTTGGAACTTGTTTTTGCTATGGTTTTACAAAAGCACCTTAGCACAGTTAGATACAAATGAATAGAGAATAATGTATTAATAACAGTCTTTAATAGTAGTCCTAATGATTATAGCACATGATAGCTCACAGCCCAGAACATGTCAGCCAAGGACATTCTGCCCATGTAGTAACAACAAAGCAAACTTTCAAATTCACAGTTGTAACTTGACTTAATTGTTGACTAAATTGCCTTGTTCATTTTTTAAAAATGTGTGCTCTGCCAAGAAATATTTGCTTACATGTGATTTTCGCTGTTGGTCATCAGATTTTGAGGAAATGCCTAAGAGAATCTTGGCCTAAAAGTGCTTTGTTATCTGCTATTACTAGATGCTATTTCAGGCAGCAGAGTGATTGAATTGACCAGATAATCATACCAGAACCAGACAGGTACTAGGTAGTTGTAGGTTTCCTACCCTAGTTTTTAAAAAATTAAAATATTTTTAGCAAGTTCATAAGCATTTCCTGTTCTGTGCATAGATATTTGTCATTTCTAGTGCATTAAATGGGTTTTTGAATCCTTTTATCATTTATGATGTTCAGTTGACATTTGCATTTATAATAAGAAAAAGAAAATAATTTGATTAAAAATGAAGTGACTTTACTGCTAGCTTTGGCAGAAGTTCCCAAACTATTTTTTTTTTTGCCTGAGAAACACATCTACATTAAATGGAATCTATCATTTAATATCTTCCATTAGTATTTAGGAGAAAGCATCCCAACAGTCTATGTTTCTTTACTGATATAGCGATTGCTTCTAAACTCAGTCCCGAGGAAAGTTATGCAGAGGCTGTTTACAATCTATCCTACTTTTCTATTATTCTATGTTTTCCTTTCCCTATTGCCTCTTTGTTCATTTCTCTTCTTCACCCTTAAGGAGTCTGGGGCCCTTGTCCCCCAATCTCTATTAAATAACTTTCATAAAAAGGTCAAACATTCATAGTTGGGAGTAAATGATAAATGAGACTTACTCGTCACCCCTTCCAAAGAGATTTTTATTTTAACTGGAGACAAAGCCTTTAAGCCAAAGAATGAATATTGAATGCAAGAATTTCAGGGATTGATTGATTAGGGAGAATAAATTTTGAGGGGGTAAGGAGCCTTTCCAAATCCCCCTGAAATCATGCCATGTAGGCTACCAGCCATGCTCCATAAGACTAGTCTTACTTGTGAATTATACAATTAAAAACATCACACTGAAAACAAAAACAGCTTAAAATATTTGGTCAACTGTCTTCTTGACTAATTTGTATTTTAATGCTATTGATGCAATTTAAGATACCTAAAAAAGTCAATTGAGAAAGAATTTAGTCAGTAGCCATATGGTGGTGATATCACCAGGGAAATGTATGATAGGAAGAGAAGATAGGCCAGTCATTTGGCAAGCATGAGAGAAGGCACAGGAGAAGAAAGCAGAGAAGGGCTCCACCATGTTGGGTGAGCCTGAGCTGGTGAATTTAAGGGAAATCATGGATGAGAGATGCACAGGATGGGCAGGTATGGATGGATTGTGATCTACAAAATTGGAGGGAATGTTCAAATCAGTGAGATCATAGTCCTTTTGAGAATTTGAATGGCAAAGACATCCAGTTGTCCGTTGCTGACTGATGCAATTGTAAGGGCAATAAGGGAGTGATAATCAATGCACAGTAGGGAAGAGACAGTATCAACCCAAGGAATGTAATGAGAGAGTGCTGGGTGGGGAGTCAGGAAAACCTGACTTCAAATCTGGACTCAGATCTTTATTAGTTGTGGGACCCTGGACAAGTTGACTTCTGTCTGTCTCAGTTTCCTCAGTTATAAAATGAGGATAATAACAGCACCTACCTCCCAGGATTGCTATGAGGCTCAAATTAGATAAAATTTGTAAAGTACTTAGCGCAGCCATTGGTACACAGAAGGCAATATGTACATGCTAAATATTATTCTTGTTGTTATATCAAAGGCAAAAGTGGGAGGAGGGGTTGAGAGAGCATCAGTAAATACTGTCCTACATGCCTATTTTCTCACTCCAGTGAAATTTGCATAAGAAATAATAGACATAAGCATCAAAGGTATCCCTAAGGAGAGAACAAAAAGGAAGCAGGTATTTTGCAAGGGATATGCACAGTAGGTCTTGCTGTTATCAGCAGGAACGCAATGGGCCTCTTAACCAGTAATGCATTGGTAAATACAATCAGAGACAGTTACAATCACTTTTCCCTTTTAATCTTATTTTTAAATTACCAACTAGTTTTGAATACAAAAAGGCCCATTGAAGTTCTGCCTGTTATTAAGGCAGCCTTCAATCTGTGGGCAGGATGGAAAACACTAGATTAACAAGCTGCTGATCTGCTGTAGTAGGCACGAAAGGGAAGTTTTTGCTGAGTACTAATAAAATGTCATTATTAAAAAGTAATTTGCATAGATGACCTCTATCTTCTTCAATTAGTATTGATTTGTTGTTTTTTTGCAAATTTCTAATTCGTGTTATCTCCTCACTAGAGAGCATAGTGGACTTGAAGTTGGGAAGACATTACTGCTCTCACCTTCCTTCCCTCCTCTTCTTGATCCATGTTTCTTAATCCTTTTTGTCTCTCTCTATTCATAACCATCTTCTTTTTCTCATATTTCCCCCTCCATCTAAGCCCCCTTTCCTTCCTCTAATTATTTAACTCTTCTCTCCCTTTCTCCCCTTCTATCTTTTCCAATTTCTTCTCATCTCCCTGTGCCTTCCTTCTTTATTTTCCCTTTCCTCTATTTTCCCTCTTTCCATCTCCTCTCATTCCTTTCTTCCCTTTTCTTCTTTTTCTTTAGACTCTTCTTCGATATTATTTGGAAAGAACATAATATTTTCAGAGCTTCACTGGAGTTATCAGAAGCATACACCTTTGCTCTCACATACCAGAAAGCCAAGCTTTTATTGTTCTACTGTTTTTTTAACAGTCAACAAAATATTATATTGTGCTTTTATTTTATGTTATGATGTATCTTTTAGCACAGAGGAGGAAAAAAAGAAGCAAGAGACTTTCTTTGGTTGATTAATGCCTTTTGAATGTGCCCCAGTTCCATCTCACAAGCCAGTCAAAAATCCATCTCTTCACCACATGGTTAGTGAAGCAGAACCAGGTACAGAATGTCTGTGTGGGTTCCAGATAACTGAGCAGGGTACCTCTATCATGTGCCATCATCACACCTTTCCAGCAGCAGGTTCCCTAGCCTCTTCTACATGGGCTGAAAGCAGCAGGCAGGGCACACAAGGCATGCTCTGAGAATGGAGCTCCCACTGGCCAGTGCCCCATGACATATTTAGCCTCAAATCCTCATGATGCAGCATTAAAATGTTTCCACTGTCCTCAGTGGAAAAGGAGAGAGCAGCTGGCCACTGTCTCCATATGTAGCTCTTTATATAATTAAAGGTCATGATTTCATCACTTTTAGACTTCTCTTCTTTAGATTGTTCTTCTGTTGTTATTTAAGAGTCAAAGAAATGATCTATTAAGCTTTCCTGTTCTGTTCATTTCAGTCTCTTTCCTTCACCTTCTAGCACAGAAGGGGAGTCAGAGAGCTGAAAGACTGGGGTTTAAGGGGCCCACAGACAAAAAGAGGTCATTCCCCCAGCAGTGGCAGAGAAGAAAACTCAAATTATATTAGTCACCCTCCAAATTAGAAGAGCAGGGAAGGGCCCCAGCATCTTGTGGGATAAAATCAGGATTTAAAATAACCTTTGCTAAATTGGAGAAGTGGTCAGAAATAAAAAGAACCTTCATTAAGGAAAAATGCAGGGCACGTCCTCAAGAGGGGGAAAAGAAAGAACACCAGCTCCAAAAGGGAGTGGACTGGCTATCTTCAGGTCTGACCGAAAGCGACCTTGGCATGAAAACTGGTAACCAGATGACCAAGAATCAGGAGTACTGTTGAAGTTTAAAAAGGAAGCATGTTATTAGGATACACAAATAAGAGTGTCACATGTAGCAAACATGAGACGGTCATCCCGTTATACTTAGTGTTAGGCAAATTTTTATTGAAGCACTATGTTCTGTTCTGGGATCCTTAAATGAAGAAGGACATTAGGAATTTGATTAGGGTCCAGGGGAAGACCATAGTGTGGCATCATGGATTGAGCGTTGAACTTGAAGTCAAAAGACCCGAGCTTGGGTCCAAGTTCTGCACTTGCCAGCAGGGTGATGGCAAGCGAATCACCTAACCTCACCTGAGCCTCAGCTTATCTGGAAAATGGGAAGAATAGTAATCACTCTTGTACTTGGTAACCTATATAAATGTGAGCAATTGTTAACTCATTACCCAAGGCTTGGAAAACAGGAAGCATCCAAAAAGTTAAGGGAGCCGGGTCATTTAATCTGGGTGAGAGAGGCATGCTGTATATCTGCGCATAAGACCCGTCCCACTTAGGGCCAACATGTAGCCTGTGAATATCAGCCTCCCTTCTTAGAGTCAGGAAGATCTGAATTCAAGTCTGGCCTTGGATACTTACCAACTGTATGACCCTGGGCAAGTCACTTAACTCCTGTCGGCCTCGGTTTCCTCAATTGCAAAATGAGAATTATAATAAACTCTCAGGGTTGTTGTGAGGACCAAATGAGATAATAAAGTGCTTACTTAGCACAGTGCCATAGAAGGGGCTTAATAATTGCTTGTTCCTTTCCTTCCTTCTTTACTATGTGTCAGATACTATGCTAAGCACTGGAGATACAAAGAAGGGGAGGGAAATCCCTATCGTCAAGGAGCTCATATTCTAATGAGAAAGATAATGATAAATAAGTATATATGTAGGAGATATATATAGAGTATGTAGAAAGTAACCTGGGAAAGAATGGCTTCAGAATCTGGGGGGACCAGGAGAGACTTTCCACTAAAGGTGTGATTTGAACTGAAACATGAAGGAAGCCAGGGAAACCAGGAGGCAGAGGTGAGGGAGTAGAGCATTAGAGGTGTGGGGTATAGCAATCATATAACGGGAGATGGGACTGCCATATTTGAGGAACTACTAGCAGGCCAGTATTACTGATGTTAGAGTGTATGGAGGGGAGTCATGTATAAGAAGAATGGAAAATCAGAAAGGAACTAGGTTATAAAGAGCTTGAAAAGCCAAACAGAGGAGTTTATATTTGATCCTGGAGGCAATCAAGATTCACTGGAGCTGATTAGCAGGGGGCAATGGCATGGCCAGGCCTGCGTTTTGGGAAAATGACTTTGACAACAGAGTGGAGGGTGAATTGGGAAAGGAAAAGCAGGGGGAGACTTGAAGCAGGTAGGTAAATGAGAAGGCTATTGCATTCATCCAAATGAGAGGTAACAAGAGCCTGAGCTAGTGTTGTGGCTGTGTGAGCAGAGAAAAGGGGACACATATGGAGATGTTGTTGGATATATAGGATAAGGGAGAGCAAGGTTTTGAGGAAGATGACAAGTTTGTGAGGCTGGGTGACTGGGAGGATGGGGATGTCCTCTACATTAACAGGAATGTTAGAGTTTGAGGGGAAAGATAATGAGCTCTGTTTTGAACATGTTGTGTTTCAGATCTTCAAAAGGCTGGATATTTAATCTGGGAATCATCTGCAGAGAGAAGATAATTGAACCCATGGGAACCTATGAGATCACCATATGAGACAGTATAAAGTGAAGAAAGAAAAGGGCCCAGGACAGTGCCTTGGGGGATACTCACGGTTCGTGAGCATCACATGAATGAAGAACCTGCAAAGAGGGCAGAGAATAAGTGGTCAGAGAATCAGGAAAGGAACCATGAGAAGTGGTGTTACAAATACATAGAGAAGAGATGGTATGCAATAGGAGAAGGTGATCAACATTATCAAAGACTGCAGAGAGACAGAGAAAAATGGAGATGGTAAAAATGCCATTCAATTTGTTGATTAAAAGATAATTTGGTAACTTTAGAGAGATCAGTATTGGTTCAATGATGAGGTCTGAAGCCAGACTCCAAAGAAGTAGGCTTGGAATCAGGAGGACTAGATTAAAATCTTGCCTCTCCCCTTATTCACTGCAACCATGGGCACGGCATTTAGACTCTCTGAGCCCTTAATTCTTTTCCACAAAGTGGAATACAGTATCACTGTATTACCTATGTCACAGAAATATTGTGACATTCAAATGAGATAAAGCATGTAAAACATGATATACACATATGTGTCAATTATTTTTTTCTCTACCTAGAGACTCATCTATCACTTTGAAAGTACAGTTTTGATTTTCCTTGTTTTGATTTCTAATTCCTTTTCTTTTTTTCTTAATTATCCTGAGTGCAAACCTGTCTTTTTTCTTGTCCTCTCCCACCAATTCTACTCTGTTGGTTCTTTTACTGGGCCTTCCAGCCTATGAAGGATCCCCCTTGTCTGTCTGGGCTCTGTCCCTTTAGCTACTGACTAACACAGTTGTCGTATTGTATATTTTGGCACTTGTCATTGTCAGTACCCACAGATAGTGCTAGCCTCCGGTTTCTGGTACATACTGTTCTTTTTGGCATTTCTCTGATTAGTTGTTTCCCGATTCTAAACTTGTCTTTGCATTCTCAGTTATTTCCTTTTTTAACATCAGGCCCATCCCTTGCCTGGGACCATCAGATAGCTTCTGAAAGAGTTTTCATAGATACAGAAGGTATCAGGCAGTACTATGCTAAAAAAAAAAGGAGCGGGGTTTAGCCTTTTTGCTTTCCTTCCCTTCATAGTGGGGTAAGAGATTAAATAAGATTAAGAAAGGGATAATAATTAGTAATAATATAAGCTTAAGTAATACTATAAGATTAAGTATCAGGCAGTACTATGCTAAAAAAAAAGGGAGGAGGTTAGCCTTTTTGCTTTCCTTTTCTTGATAGTGGGATAAGAGATTAAGTAAGATTAAGTAAGGGATAATAATTAGTAATAATATAAGCTTAAGTAAGAGATAAGGAGTCATACTTTTTTAAAAATAGGTAATACAGGGTTAGCTCTATGAAAATAATGTCAAGTGGGTGTTTTGTCTACAACAAACCACCTGTTTATTTGTCTTTGAAGATATTTCCATCTTTTGAGGCCCAACTTGGGCCTTGATGACAGCTCCTATGGCCCTCACCTCCCCCCATTTCCAACTGCTTAACTTCTCCCTAGGTGACATTGGTCTCTCTGTCCCTGAATATCTCATGTCTCTATGCTTGGACTTCTTTGCCCTCATTGAACTAACTGGCCTTTGCATCCTAAGTATTTGTTTGCCTTCTGCATGTTAGATAGAAAGACCCTTGATACTGATTGGTCTTTGTATTGTATCTAACTTTGTACAGTGCCTCACAATAAGAGACAACTAATGAATGTATGTTGAATTAATGAACACCCATTCCTGACTCCCGACATACCTGTATACATTGTACTCTCTCCCCTTCAGTGCCTTCCCCTACAAATATCACCATGTGGGGCCTTGTCCCAAAGTCTATAACCTGCCCACCTTCATTAAGGGCAACCTTTCCAGATCTAACTTCTCCAGATGGGGAAGATCCAACGGTATTCTCTGCCCATCCTGAGTTTATTCCTGCTGTGCCTTTCTCCCTTCCTTTCCTAATAATAGCTAACATTCTTACAATGCTTTAGGGTTTGCAAAGTGACTTACACTTATTTTTTCATTTGCTCCTCACAATAAGCTTTTGAGATAGGCACTATTATTATCCCCATTTTATAGATGAAGAAACTGAGACCAAGAGGTTAAGTGACTAGACAAGGGTTGCACAGCTACCTAGTATCTGGGAAGGAATTAAAACCCAGATCTTCCTGACCATATGTTCCTTACCCTACCTACTACAACTCCAAGCTCCAAGCTCCCATGAAACTGTATTCTTATCTCATTTCCTTTGGGTCAGGTTCTTGGTACCTCCGTGTTGACGGGTAGGCAATCTAATAAGCTAAAGTACACTAACGGGAGAAACTTTCCATCACATTTTGATAATGTAAATTACAGCAGTGGCCTTCTGGAGATATCCTGCACACTCGAAGGACAACATCTATAACAAAGTCTCACAAAGGTAGGGCGGTAGACAAGCCCTGCGGCCAGCATCAGCGGCGCTACTTTTGGACAGGCAGCGCTTTGCATCACCTTCCAAAATACAACGTGTAGGTGGTTACCTATTCCACTTACCAGACGTGGACTATAATAAGCCTCCATGAGGCAGAGAATGAGAAATGCAGTAACTTTGCCTCTTTCTGGTGGCATGGTTCGAAAGCAGTCTTCATTCTCCTCAGGAGAGATGCACAGGGAGCACGTAATATTAAGAATTCTCTTCTGAATGATCCAAAGGTGCTTTTCCTAAAGCTATTGGACTGTTCTGATAATACATAGTTGCTAAAAATTTATACATATATATATATATATGATTCTTACCTGAATTATTTCATTGTCTTTTTAAATTCAGTGATTTCAAATTTTCTAAAGTAGCACAAAAGACATATTGATTCTTTTTTATTGATTTAAGTAATAACTTATAAATATGTAAGTAATCATTCAGAAAGCATGGTACAATGAGGAGAGTACAGAACTTGGGAGTCAAGAGATCTGGGTTCAGATGTGACTTTTAACAATAGCTGTGTGACCTCTGAGAAGTCCCTAAGTCTTTCCCAATCCCATAAGACTTATCTCCCAAGTTAAAAGACAGTTCGGCCTTGCATGGGTGGATAGAATTTCCAACAGCAACAAAATCAGTACTTCTTTGAGAATTTCTGTGCAGATTTAAAACTGCTAAGCCTGGACAAAGATTTAGGATATGGCAAGGGAAATTTTCAAAATGGAGACAGAGAACTGAATAGGCTTGGGGTATGTTTTAGTGGGGATTCCTTTCAGGTTTGTGTTGGACTAAATAGATTCCAAAGTCCTCTATAAGTGTAAAATTCTGTGATTCTAATATCCTGTGAATAAAGGTGTTATCTCCAAAACGTAAATATTAAGGACTAAGTCCTTATTAATTTGATAGAGTCTGAACACTGACCCCTTTAAAAAAATATGCTTGCTCTTGTAATCCTATAAAATAAATTGAGTTCCTTATTTATAAGCTTCACTTGGAAAAAAAAGTCATTCCAAAAGCAAGGGTACAAAGGAATATTTGATATTTTAAGTTTTTTTTTAAAAGACAACTAATTTTTTCTTTAGAAATTCTGAATCACTTTATAATAAATTGAATGTCTTAAAATGAAGTTACATAATTATTTTAATAGTTGATTGTAATAAAGATTTTCCCCTGACATTGTCTTATACTCTAAAATCTAGAAAACTCAGGTTTACTTTAGTGCAACATTGAAACAGGTCTTTTGTGATACCCCATGACATACTGTACTTAAAATAAATTAACAGCAGTTTTAATAATAAGCAGTATAGTATAGTTGATCAGTGTATCCCAAGGTAAAGGTAAAGTTTATAACATCCGTGCAATTGCTGATACTTTAAAAAATAATCCGAATTTAACTAAATGGACAGAACCTAGAGACGTTAAATCCTGCTGGACTAAAGGAAAGTAGGAGCAGTGTCTACTCCAGCTGCCATTTTGCTTAGCTCTTGATAACATTTCTTGCTCTGAATGGAGTTGATATTGTTTTTCAGTCATGTCCAACTCTCATTGACCCCATTTGGGGTTCTCTTGGCAAAGATACTGGAGGGGTTTGCCATTTCCTACTCTAGCTCATTTTACAGATGAGGAAACTGAGGCAAACAGGGTTAAGTGACTTGCTCAGGGTCACACAGCCAGTACGTGCCTAAGGCCAGATTTAAGCACAGGTCTTCCTAACTCCAAGTACAGCTCTTGTTATCTTGCTTTCACAGATGAAGAAGCTTAGAGGGCCTAGTTAAGCTCTGGGCCTAGACTCAGGAAGACCTGAGTTCAAATTCGGACTCTGGCACTTATTAACTGTGAGACCATAGGCAGTCACGTAACATCTGTCTGCCTTACTTTCCTCAATTGTAAAATGGTGATAACAGTGATATCTACCTCTTTAGGTTGTTTTAATGGCACGTAATGAACATCATATTAATACTAGCTATTACATGTCTAAGAACCTATAACCCTCAACTCTGTCAAAGCATCCACAATCCTGGATTCTTACAAAGCCTGCAGAGTTCCAGCCTCTCCAAGGCAATGATTTGATATGCCAAAGTACTAAGAAGATTCCAATAGACAAAAGCCTGCTTTACAAAAATAGGAGGGATTGTAACATGTAACTTGTAGAATTTGCCTCTTTGATTTTCAGTTGTGCCCCAGAAGCATGTGCATGAATATGTGAGTATTTACTAGATCTGCGATCTCATCGATATTCACTCCTTTAGTGCTTCTCATAATCCATTCATGCTTTATATCATTAAGGCCTTACTCAAAGTTTTTGTGTGTTTGGGTGGCTATCAGAATAGCGGTAAGACTTCCCATATATTCATTTTCCTTTGTTCTTTCCATATGATGGACCTACCTCCTTTTTCCATCATACATTTCCCTAATGTTATCCCCTTCATGCCACTTATCACATGTAAGTTGTCATTGGAAATATGCCACTGCTTGCTTGTGCCCATCATGCTTTCCTCTGGGTCACAGAATCCTTTGATTCTTTGGAGATTGTGATGTCCTAAGAATTGCAGCCATTCTGTGTCTCCAAGAGAACATTTGTTAAAAGTACGGGTTCTCACACAGGGGAGCAGCTTGACATCATTAAAAGCATGGCACAATTTCCCAAATTCATTCCAGCCTGTTCTTTTCTTCCTATTCAATTCCCAGCCCAATTTACTGTCCATCTGTGGTGCCTATCTCAGATATAGGTACTGATGCACTAACTCGACGGACCAGCCAACCAACTGCATGTCATGTACAATAGCCTATCACAATGGGCATTTTTCATTCATTCCATTTTTTCTGTGTGAATTGTCAGGGTGATCTCTTGAGTAATACTGGCATTCAGTAAGAAGTTGCTGTAGTACTCTAGGGTTTGATGTAATTATCATATTGTCTCTTTAAAGGGGAGCATCTGGAGGACTCCACCATCTCAAGGGAGTTCCCCTTCCATTTGGACCCTTGTAGGACGTCATCATTTATTAGCATGTGCATTGGCACATAATGGCAGGGCAGCCTAGTGGATAGAGTGCTGAATGTGGAGTCAGGAAAACATGGATTCAAATTCCATCTCTGACACTTCCTTGATATGTAACCCGGGCCAGACCACTCCCTAGAGAGGTTGGGATCTGGGGTGGTGCGGGCAGTTCTCATCCCAGGAATTCCTCACACTGACAAAATCACATATACTAACTCTTTATACATGGGGGATTTTGATGGTGGTGATGGTGGTGGTGGTGGTAGTGATGATGGTTTAAACTTATGATTCCAAACTCCCAGTTTGGAAACTCTCTCCATTGATGCAAATCAGCAACTCACACTCTTAGAAAGTTTGCCCGGGGGCATTTAGGGGTTAAGAGATAGTTCATGGTCATACAGTTAGTATCTATCAGAAGCAGGACTTTAACCTGTGTCTTTTTGACTTTTCATCATGCTACATATGTGTGCATGTGTGTATATAGGTAGTGATTATTTTGTGATACCTTTCAAGTGGAGTCCAATTTCCCCCAAGCAGAAGAAGGAATTAAGGTATGCTCTGGAAGTTCCCCTGATCCCCTGTGAATATTTGTCATGCAAATAAGCATTCATCCTTTGTGTTTTCTAACTGTGTCATATTTTAACCAGGTCTGGTTTTGCCAAGTACCAACTGTTTGCCTTCTCACTTACAGAGGTGCAAAGAATGACTGAGGCTAAAGCGCCCTCCCATGAGGGAGTAAATGTGAAGGACTAGTTGACGTTGAGGCTTTTAACTAAGCAAATTGGCTGCAGTTCCAATCCACCTCCCTATGAGACTCCAAATACAGAGTGGGCAGAATGCAGCCTTTCACGATCAGATTGATAAAAGTCATTTGCTTTAGTGAACAGATGTGGTTTTTGAGTGTTTTGGCCACAGAGACACCAAAGGAGGCAGGGGAGATTCCGATTACTAGTACAACTCACATCAAAGCAACAGAGACATCTGATACCTTTTCATACTTCCCCTTGACAACTCCCAAATTAAAGTCCTGCTTAAAAGTATCGATGCCCTATTTCAATTGATTGTGTAAATTTAAAAGTTTTCCCTCTAAGGTGATGGCTCTATTGGTCTTGTACTTGACATGAAATTCCCTTGAACAATGAACGGTATCCCTTTTGGCTTGGAAGGTACATCAGATCCCACACTGTTAATTAATCACTTTCCACACTGTGTAGAGCCTTGGGAAGTAGCATTGGCACTGAAGTCAAGAAGGCCTGAGTTCAAATCCAATCTCAGGTATTTACTAGCTGTGTGACCCTAGGCAAATCACTTAACCCTGTTTGCCTCAGTTTCCTCAACTGCAAAACAGGCATAACAATAACACCTTCCTCTCAGAGTTGTTGTAAGGATCAGAAGAGCTATCTGTAAAGCCTCTTAGCTTTGCTGTGTGCCAGGCACACAGTAGGTGCTTTACAGATGCCAGTTTTTATTATTATTATTATCGTTCTTGTTATTACAAAGAAACCTGGGTGTAGGATCAGAAGAGCTAGACCTGAGACCTTAGCCTCTGCCCTGTACTATGCAGCCATGGCCAAATAACCAAACCTCTCAGGGCTTAAGTTTCTTCATCTGCTAAATAGGAATGATAATAAGGACACTTGCCCTACCTGCTGCATCGGGTTATTGAGAAGATCAAATAATATAAAATATATTAATCTCTTTGTAAACCATTAACTTTCACGTGAATGTCAGCTGTTTTTATTGGAACATGCAAACCACAACTGTACTTGGTTCTCACATTTTTAGGAATTAAAACTGGCTGGGGGTGGGAGAGAGTTTTAAAATATTGCCCCGAGCTCCCCTCTGGTTCCTGGAGATAGTGACATTTTTGGGGGCAGGAGAGATGGTTGGGTCAGTTGCGCATGATCCCCGATCTTGGCCATCAGTGCTCATAGAGGGAATCAAGCACTTCTAAGTGGTGGTCAATTACATTTGCCATTGATTGGCTGAGTAGTTTCAGGAGAGTTAACCTTCTTCATGTGTAAAGCAGAAGAAAGAATATTGACCACAGGGGACTCATAAAAATTAATCGCTCTGTTCTGTGCTAGGAAATCCACCGATGTCAGGTTTATGGAGAAGCGAAATGCCGTAGCTATTACATGAATGCACTTGTGCCATTTATTGCTCATAAAACTCACCATCAAATACTCATCAGTGGTCAGGGTAGAATGTTCTCTTTTAACCTAAAAAATGAAACCTTGGAATGCAACTTTTGTAAGGGAGCATAAAATCCAACTAAAAGGGCTACGTGTTTTAACAGTGAGGTCTTTGAGATGATGAAGGATGTTCGCCTGGGAAGTATATGTTGTAAACAAATCATTTGTAGGATTCAATACTATGCCAAGAAACTACAACACACTCCCTCAAAGGAAAGGACCGTTTACCCCCTTTTGTCCTGCGAAAATAGATTCTATGTAATGTAGCTTTGGGACCATGGTGAGCCACCTTGTGGATCCAAGGACCGCAAGGGCATCAGCTGTTTCAATACGGAAAACAGTGAATTCATTAAAAATTAGTCTTCGTCGATCAGTTTGACCATGAATAGTATGCTATTTTCAAAGTAATGTCTACTCATATTAACAGAATCTCATGAAGTCTGAAGAAGAGACAAAAAAATTTTAATGTAAAAAAAGCATCCTTTATTTATCAAAGTCAGATTAAACATGAGGACTTCAGCGCAGCTGTTGCTTTTTATTTAGATATTCAGCTTCTAAACTTTCATCATTTTCGTAGAATCACAGGATTTCAGAGTTGGAAGGAACGTCAGTAACCATCTAGTCTGACTGAAAAAGAGTCCTACGTGTAACACGCTCAGCGAGAGTCAACCACCCTTTGCTTGAAGGGTCTTCAATGAGAGAAAACTGCCTATATATATATAAAAAAAACCCAGAGCATTCTACTTTTGGACAGCTCTACTCATTGCAAATTTTTTTCCCTTACTTACATCAAGCCTAGGAGAAGGCATTGAGGTGTAGTGGGAAAAGCATTGACTTTGGGGTGTCTCTTCATTTTCAAGGCCAAGCAGAAGAAGGACTGCCCCAGGATGCGTTGGAGCTAGAAGTGGTTCACGAGAGCTGATTGTTTAATTTTCAACATAAACATTTATGCTTTAGAAATTCACAACTGCTACAAGTCTAGGTGGAGCAGTGGGTAGATCACCAAACCTAGAGTCAAGAAGTCCTGGGTTCAAATTCCACCTTAGAAACTTACTTGATGTGTGATGTTGACAATCACCCCTACCTCCCAGGGTTGTTGTGAAAATCAAATAAGATATTTGTAAAAGCTCTTAGCATAGTGCCTGGCACATAGTAAGCTCTACATAAATGTAAGCTATAGTTATTATTAAGTTATGGCTTGATTATTTTTCTTTAATTGTCTAGACTTAAGAAATGCTGGAGGATGTTTTAACAATGCAGATTAAATTTAAAAGTATGTCATGTATGTTTTTTTGGAGAGCTGATTGTTAAACATTTACCAACAAACTCCTGGATTGCTGTCTTCTACATGGCATCCTCTTAAAGTTGTGACTGATGGGGGCGGAGCCAAGATGGCAGCTGGGAAGCAGTGACTGGCGTGAGCTCCCCATCAAGTCCCTCCAAAAACCTATAAAAAAATGGCTCTGAACCAATTCCAGAGTTGCAGAACCCACAAAGTGGCAGAGGGAAGCAGGGCTCCAGCCCAGGACAGCCTGGATGGTCTCTGGGTAAGGTCTGTCCCGCACGGAGCTCCCAGCTGAGGGAAGCGGAGCTGAGCCCAGCAGAGCCCAGCGCATGCGGCGCAGGCCGCGGACCGACCAGACCAGCAGCCGATCGGAGAGTGCCCTACAGTCTTGAATTACTAAGCTGTGGCATCTACCAGACCTCTCAACCCACAAAGAGCAAAGACAACAGAGAAGGTTAGTGGGAAAAGCTGTGAGACTGAGTTTGCGGTTAGGCCACCACCCCTGGGGCAGCAGAGGTGGGGAAGCTTTAGAACTACAGCTGCAGTTGCTTCTGGCCCCAGGCCCACCTGGTGGGGGGGAATTAAGTGGCTGATCAGAGCAGGAGTGAAGAGCCTGCTGAAGATTTAAGCCCAGTCTGGGTAGGGGGTTCTTGGAGAAGGAGGAGTGCTGGTGAGGCAGCGCATCCCCCCGCCCCCAAGCGTGGAACATTGAACTCTTTTGTCTATAAGCAGTTGAAAAATTCAAGGGTTAAGTAAGTTGGCTGGGAACATGGCAAGGCAGCGAAAACACACCCAGATTCAGTCTCAGACTCTGGAATCCTTCTTTGGTGACAAAGAAGACCAAAACATACAGTCAGAAGAAGTCAACAAAGTCATAGAGCCTACAACAAAAACCTCCAAGAAAAACATGAACTGGTCTCAGGCCATGGAAGAGCTCAAAAAGGATTTAGAAAAGCAAGTTAGAGAAGTAGAGG
>CM053623.1:46690632-46710910 GCA_028646595.1 Phalanger gymnotis | reverse complement strand
AAAAAAAACTCTAGTGGAACTAAAATTGAATCCTTTGTAAAGACCTTTAAGAATAAGTATTCTATAGTTGCAAGATTCAATTGATTCTGTGTTGATCCAGTTGATTCTGTGAACTTCCTTTTCCAGCCTTGTGTAACACCATTTTTTGTTACATTACATTTCAGCTAAATTGTAAAAAAAAAAGTTGTGACTGATGATATCATAGCATATCTGACTGGATGAATACGAAGAACTTACAACCTGTTAGTAGTGGTGTTTTCATGTCTTCTGAGCTTCCATAATTAGTTAATTCTGTGAGTCCAATATTTCTTTGCAATCCTAAAATTTTCTCATCTCTTTATCAAAGGATCTTAAGAATTAAAAAGGACCTTCAAAGTTATCTAGTCTAACCCCTTTGTCTTACAGATGAGAAATCTGAAGACCAAAGAGGTTTGTGACTTGTCTGAGGTCACATATGTACTGGGTTTCAGAGCTCGATCAACATTTATGAAGTATTTACTAGGTCCCCAGCTATTTCAAAGCCAGGTCTTCTGATTCTGAACCCAATATTCTTTTCAGCACACTATGCTGCCTTTCTTTGAAAATGATGATACAAAAAATGACAACTTGGACCATAGACATATGCCCCTCAAATTGGTGACTCCTCAAATCCCACCTCTTTTCTACTGATGACACCATCATCCTATAAGTCACTAAGTCTCAAAACCTCAAAATCCTAAGTTGTCTTTCTTCTCCCCAATACCACCGCCCTCCCTCCAAAAAAATTTCATCACTTGCTAGGTCTTGTCATTTCTACATTGACATTGACAATATCATTTGCATTTCTCCTCCTGTAACAAAGCATTCCTCCCTCCATTCAAGTTCTTATCACCTCTTGCCTGCCCATATAGGGGACTTTCCGCTTCCAGGCTCTTCCTTCGCTAACCCATCTTTCATACAACTGTGCAATTAACTTTCCAAGTGTAATAGGTCTGACAACTTCTCAGTCATTTCTAAGTTCAAAAACTTTTAATGACTTCCTTTTGCTTATGGGATAAAACACACATTTCCCAGCCATCACCTATGGTCTTCCATATTCTAGATTCCTGACTCCCAGACCAGTTCTTTTCTTATTATGTAATATAGTTCAGAGTAATCCATTTAAGGTAGAGAAGTGTGTAATGTGTTTATAAAGATTTACATAAAATGATTAAAATTATATTTTGGTGCTCAAAGGTATAAGTTTTAGTTATTTGTGGTCATTTGGGATACTTATCCCATACCGATGCTCTGGGGTGATTTGATCTCTTCCCCTTAAATGAAGCAAGGAAAAAGAGAAAGAAGAACCCCCAGAGATTTGGCTTAAAGGAAGAGCAAAAAGAGAAGGATGAAACCTCCCCTTTATACACCCCCCCAATTTATCTCACTAGCCTCCTTATTTCCACAGGGTAGATGTGTGTTTGGGGGTAACTCAGCACATAGTGTTAGTTGACATCATTGATATTATCAGGAGCTGTGTACTGGTCAAACAATTCTGGGAAACAATTATGAATTCTGTGAGAAAAGTCACTAAAACTGTTCATACCCTTGACCAGCAATTCTGCACCAGGCCATATATCCCAAGAATGTCAAAGATAAAAAAAAAAGAGGAAAAAAATGGATCTCACATATATCAAAATATTCAGAGAATCATTTTTTCTGTAGGAGAAAAAAACTGAAAATAAAAGCATGTCCATTGATTAGAGAGTGGCTGTTGTATATGAGTATACAAGAATAAGGTTACATTCTGAGAAATGACAAAAATAAGGAGCTCAGAGAAGTATACGAAGATTTGTAGGAGCTGATGCAGAATGAAGTAAATGGAAACAGGAGAATAATGTAACAGTAATAATGTAAATAAAAACCAAACTGGAAAGCAGCTGAACACTGATAAACTGTAATGATTAATCTTTTGCAGAAGAACAGATGATGAAACACATTTCCTTCCTCTCTGTAAGGATGGGCTGGGTGAGAATGTGGGTACAGAAGACTGCATATGCTGTTAAATGTTCTTGCTATGTTGTTGGTTTGTTTAACTGTTTGTTTTTTGTTATAAAGTCTGGTTTAACGTTGGAGGGAGGGTATAGTGGGAAATTACTGGTATAACAACGAGAGACAGAAGTAAAGCTTTCTATCTAAAAAAAGAAGAAAAATAGAGTATTTTTCTACTTTCCACACATTTGGGAGGTGAGAATTTTTCTGTATCTCTATAAAACCTGAAAGTCGTGCTATTTCCTTTTCCTATGATGGTAGCCACTGCTTTAATAGAAAGTAAGCTCCCTGAATACAGTGACTCTCCCATTTCTGTTACTGTATACTCAGCAAGCACAAAGCACATTGCCAACCACATAACAGGCACTTAAGAAATTCTTGTTGAATTAAATCATGTTATCACCAGAACCTCCATTCTTAAATCTGCTTCCTGCCAAACGTAATCAATAATCTTTTGTAGCCTTTGATCTCTATTCAGTGGGTCTCTGGGAATCCTAAAAAATATTCAAGGAAACCACTGTTACTGACATGATTGATAACGAGCAAATTGCACATGATGGTGAAAAACACAGCTGACACTACTCTCTGGCAACAGGATATAAACCACTTGCTATTTGACACCCATTTATAACAAACTCCAAGACTGCATAAAAGAATGCTCCAATATTGGAAAACTGCCTGAATCAAAGCTAAGTCTTGAGTCCTGTTAAGAATTTATTATAAATTAAAGTATGTGATACAGTACTAATTACACAGGGGAAATTAAGTCAATTCGTTATTAGTAAACCCCTCTCAAAACAAATTTGAACTGATTTTAGATTTATTGTAATGAGCCTCATTTTAAGGTTTTCTTTTCAAACAAACTCAAAACACAGTGTAAGCTTTTGTCACAGTTTTAGCAGATGAGGAAATTTCTGTAAGGAAGTTGGGCATTTGCGAAGGGCCCAGAGACTGTAAGGGTTGTTGCCCAGACATGCCAGACAATCATTCAGAGGGTCTTTGTTTCTGTTACTTGGTATTACTGATCTTCTGGGACTTTTCCCACAGTTGAAAGTTATCACTTTCATTTTGGAAGCTACAAAAAACACGAATGCCCCAGGGTTGGAGTTTATGAGTCCAGCTGATGCATTAGTTCTGCGGAAATTTGATTAAAATTTCTTGTAGATAGATCATTTTCACAAAACATGTTACATTATAACGCTCATCATTAGAAAATGTGCTTATTTGTAATCTGGGCTTTTAAAACACATTTGGGTTTTCTTATTTTAATTTCATTTTTTCAGTTAATTCAAATTTCTTTTTCCCTCCTTCTCAATTCTTCTCCCCACCGATGGAGGAAAAAATAAAGAAAAACAAAACCTTTTAAACAAATATGCATAGTCAAGCTAAAGAAAATTCCCAAAGTATATTTTCTATTCTGCACCTTGCCTCTACCACCTTTGTGTCAGAAGGCAGGTAGCACTCTTCCTCAATGATCTGCAAATGTAAGTGGTCTTCATGGTGATCAGAATTTTTAAATGCTTCCGATTTATTTATCTTTACAATATCTTTGCTATTATGTATATTATTCTCCCTCTGAATCCATTCATACAAGTCTTTCCAGGATTCTCTAAAACAATCCCTTTCATCTTTTCTTAAAACACAACTGCATTATATCACATTCATATGCCATGATTTGTTCAGCCATGTTGGCATCTTTTTAACTAGCCCTTCTTCCACCATCACCTACAATTTCTCCTCTTGTGGCTAAGAATCTCTTATTTCTTCAGTTGATCCACATATGGCAGGAATTTGCAGTGGGTATACATCCTTATGAATTTGATCCTATATAACAAGCATTTTTAAAAAAAACATCTACTGCATGCCAGGATCTGCCCTAGGTGCGGAGAACATAGAGAAAAATGCTACAGCCTATACTTTCAGTCAAGGAACTTACTTCTGTTAGGGAACATGAGCTTTTAAAGCTTTCCCTATGAGCTGGCATTGATCTATTAATAAACTCTTTGGCCACTATTGTTCAATCAGCCATGACTCTATTTGTGAGCTCCTAGAAGGCAGGGACTATCTTTTGCCTTTCTTTGTCTCCCCAGAACTTAATACAATGTCTGGCACATAGTAGGCTCTTAGTAAATGCTTATTGACAGATTATCATCATGCAGTTCATATTTCTGCATTTTATCCACAAAGATATCGTGAAAGTTTTACTTAAATCTGTGTTTTATGACTACAGCCACTACTATCAGTCTAAGAATTTTTCCCAAAAAGGAAATAGTCTTAGTTTGGCATAACTTCTTATCAAATCCATGTTAAGTCCTAGTGATTACCCTGTTCTCTCTAAGTGTCCACAATAACCTGCTGTAGAATTTTACTGAAAAGTAAGGTCAAACTGGAAAACAAACGCGAGCTCATCAGTATATTGTTTCTATGGCTTAACTTTTGAAGAATTGTGACATTTGTACATCTTTCATCTTTTAGCACCTTTCCTCTCTAAAATTCCTCAAAGATCACTAAGAGGGAATTAATAATTAAATCTGCAGCTAGATGGTGCAGTGGATAGAGCAGTGGGCTTGGAATTGGGAAGACATCTTCATGAATTCAAATCTGGCCTCAGACACTTACTAGCTGTGTGACCCTGGGCAAGTCACTTAACCTTGTTTGTCTCAGTTTCCTCACTTGTAAAATGAGCTGGAGAAGGAAATGGCAAACCGCTCCAGTGTCTTTTCCAAGAAAACCTCAAATGGGGTCATGAAGAGTCAGACGTGACTGAAACAACTCAAAACCAAAGTTTTTCTAGGACCATGAAATTTGTTGGGTATTCATTATATAGAAGCATCAAACTCCAGAGTTGGATTCTCTGAGGCCTAACAGGTCCTTCTACCATATGAGAACTTTTCAAGTTCTTGAATATAGCCACCACTTTCTTCTCCTCAGCTCCTCCTCCACCAGCACCTACAACTCTTCTTGGGACTAAGAATCTCCTGTTTCTTCAGTTGATCTATGTATGTCAGGAACTGGAGGCCTTCTAGAGACTCTATAGCTTTTAGATGTCCTTCTAAAATGCACTGCCTGTTTTCAGAAGAAGAAATTAAAGATATCTATAGTCATATGAAAAAATGTTCCAAATCACTATTGATTAGAGAAATGCAAGTCAGAACAACTCTTAGATACCATATCACACCGATCAGATTGGCTAACATGACAAAACAGGAAAATTATAAATGCTGGAGAAGATGTGGGAAAACTGGAACACTAACACATTGTTGGTGGAGTTGTGAATTGATCCAACCATTCTGGAGATCAATTTGGAACTATGCCCAAAGGGCTATAAAATGTGCAAACCCTTTGACCCAGCAATTCCACTTCTAGGGTTGTATCCCAAAGAGATCACACAAATGGGAAAAGGACCCATATGTACAAAAATGTTTATAGCAGCTCCTTTTGTAGTGGCAAAAAATTGGAAATTAAGGGGATGCCTGTCAAGTGGGGAATGGCTAAACAAGTTGTGGTGTATGAATGGAATGCTATAAGAAATGAGGATCAAATGAACTTCCGAATAACCTAGATTTATATGAATTGATGTTGATTGAGAGAGCAGAACCAGGAAATCATTATACACTAACTATGATAGACTTGGCTCCTCTCAGCAATGCAAGGTTCAAAGACAACTCCAGAAGACTGATGGTGGAAAAAGTGATCCACATCCAGAGAAAGAATTATGGAGTCTGAATGCAGATTGAAGCAAACTATTTGCGCTCTCTCTCTCTCTCTCATTTCTGTTTTGTTTCTTCTTTCTTGTGGTTCGTTCCATTGGTTATAATTCTTCTTTACAACTTGACTAGTGTGAAAATGGGTTTAATGTGAAGGTATATGTAGAACCTATATCAGATCGCATGCCGTCTTGGGTGGAGAGAGGGAGGGGGAGAAAATCTGAAACTCAAAATCTTGTGGAACTGAATGTTGTAAAATAAGTGAATTTAAAAGAAAAAAAATTAAAAAAATAAAATGCACTGCCCCAAAATCAACAAGATCCTTCGGCTAAAGCCTAGCCAGGACAGGAGAATACAGCAGAATCATCATTCCTCGTCCTGTGCTTGTCATGAATGAATCTAAAATCACATTAACTTTCTTGGTGGCCACATCACATTCTTGAATCTTACGGAACTTAGAGTCTACTAAAAATCCCCAGATCTTTTTCAGATAAATTGTTGTGTAGTCATACCATACGCATCTTATGTTTCTGAGGTTGATTTTTTCAATTCAAGGGTAAGATTGATTTTATATTTTACATTTTACATTTACTCCTTAGTGACATGACCAAGATTGAAGACATTTTCTCTGATCGCCACAGCCTCTTAAATCTCTCCAAAATAAGAATTATACACAAGATATAAAGCAATTTCAGTGGTCTTCGTGACCCAAAACACCAAAAACCTTAATGAAGTAGCATTACTTCATTAGTCCCAAACCTAGTCCCTAACCCCTAAATGATCACTCAGTAACCACTCCCCTACCAGCCCCTTTTGGCAGGGCCACACAACCAGACCTTCAGGCTTCCAACAGAACAAAATTCTGTCCTCACTACATATACAGATGACATACATACATATACATACATATCCCTCACTATATATACATATACCTCACCACCTCTACCAATGAGTTGTCTGTGTTCACTGATGGTGAGAATTTCCCCCACAAGTCTCCTACATACCATAATGAAATTACAAGTCTGTACCAATACCTCCCCCTTAAAAAAAGATTATATAGAGTGAAGTCATAGGTAGTTTTCTCCCCTTTAAAATGTACCATGTACATAAAATTAACAAAGGCATTCTAGAAGTTGTAGAAGGATGAGATGATATTTTGGTGAGGCCATCTAATATAGACAATTGAAATATATTCATTGCTAAGATATTTCATTCCTTTAGATAATTTTTACTATATTCTTGGAAAGGCCTGAGTATTCTTTTAAAAACATTTTAATAAATTGTAATAATCTTGGGCGTTAAGGTTTTATTCCCTTTCTATCCAAAACAGATGCTGCAGTGCCTATAGTGTGCATGAAAAACTTCATCTAGGACAGCCTTGATTGCTATCTGGAGCATGGGCAGAACTTGTCTCCTTTTCTTCTCTAATTCCATGACAGCTACAATCACAAGACCAAACGGAGGCAAGTCATATGAGAATCTCCATCTCTTCTGTTCTTTCAGTCCTCTTTGGGCAGATAAAATTTAAAAACCAATCATTTCCCCCAAATATTGAATAGGCGCCATGGGAGATTTACGACCGTGGTGTCAGATGAATTAAAGGTTCCATCGTTATCTCTTATTCTGAGTTTAAGCAATATCAGAAGGGACATTATGTTAGGACTCTGGTCTGCCGTCTCAGAGACTTCGTAATCTCAGAGTCAGAACTGATATCCAAACACAGTAAAAAATAAACATGCATGCATTATTTCCTTCCCAGAAGTAGTCCAGTGGTCTTGACAGCACATAAAGCCAGTTTTGTAAAAGACATCAAGTTATTTTAATCCTCTTATGTCACCCCCGTTTTCCAGATCGGCTTGGTCAAACAGCTTACTATTTGTTAATGATGCATTCTCCTTATGTTCTTTTACTTGGTGCCTCCTATGAAATTCATAAATTCTGCATCAAAAGTGAGAAGGCCTGGAACACATATGTCCTCATTTCAAAGGTGTGCTCTCAAGCTTTTTCTCTAATCCACAGCATAAAATGATATATTTAATCATCTCATTCTGCAGAAACTGCCTTTTTCTTTTTAGGTTATAAATACAATAAATATTCTGATCGTTTCTTTCTGCTATCCAAATGGAGAAGTTTATGCTGTGGAGTTATAGAAGAGAGAAAAACCTCCCCTCTGGCAATGTGAAAAGGGAAATGAAACAATCATCCATATAAATTTGAAACACAGAGGGTACAAGATTTGCTTCAATTTCAGGAAAAAGTGGTATTTTGGACCTAAAATTATGCATTCATTATGGGCATGGACAATGTGTCTGTGTAAGAAGTTAAAGGAGACAGAAAAAATGAAATGGACAAAACGTATTTGTTAAACCCTACCAAATATTATGTCCAAACCTTTTATTTTGTCCCTTAGTCCAAAAAAAGACTTGTCAACTGAAAAGTTGTATTTCCTACCTGAGGGCACATTGAGTTTGAATCTTAGGATCATCAGAATGTAATTTTTCTGTTTACATGCAGTACATCATTCCTCCAGAGACAGGGTGAGGATAAAAATGAGGCTTCTTTCAGCCCAGGAGGTCACCAATTCATCTGCATCCTGAAGGCAAAGGCCTTTTGGAAATAATCATTACATTGTCCTTTTAACATTAAGGCACTACAATACTCTCATTTGTTCTTGTAGTGTCAGAGATTTATCCAACAATAAACACTGTAGGCAGAGGGAATGAAATATACCAATGTAAATATGGCTTTGAAAGCTTTCCCACAGAGAAATGCAAAAGTGGAGAGCATATGCACAAAATCATGAATTATTATGGGTATTATTCAGATCTTGAGAAAATTAGAATCAAATAAAATAGGTCTCTTCCCTCGAGTTTAAGATCCATGTTGCTAAAATGTATTTGATCTATGTTTCAGGTGCCCATAGCTAGTGTCCCTGATACTGTCCCTGGGAGTCCTCAGATTCACCTGTCCTCCCAAAATTGGTGTTTTGTCCTTCCTTTGCGAAGGGGACTGATGACATGAGAGATATCTTGACTTGTGAGTAAATTCATTTAAGTGGGACAGAGCTGCACAAAGATGTCAACCTCATCCTGTCTTCTAGAGTTATTAAAGTCCAGGAGCAAAACAAAAATCAAGAAACGAGCGATGGTCCAAGATACAATTGGTAACCTTGACATCTTTGATGTCTTCCCAAAGTAGTGAAAGTATCATAGGTTGAAACCACATGGAAGTCCACCCGCAGTGGAAGCCTCTCCATCATTTTCAGTGCTCACCTAATTTGTCCTTTGTCCTACTCCCTAACTCTTCAATAAGCAGTATAAAAAGGAGTTTTGTCCTCTTCGTTTCACTGCTCATTTAACAGTGATGCAGGTGTTACAACATGACCGCAAGAAAAACAGATTCTCTACCCATTTCAGCCAAGGTCTTCTGGTTGAATCCAGCCAGTATTTTTGCTATCCTCAATGCATGCAGATTGATCAAATGGTCAATCTAATTAGTCGATCAGATGGGCACCAGATCAGCCTCCTTTTCTTACCCAATCTTAATTGGATCTCTGAAATTATTTTAGGAAAAATAACTAAATATTGGCTTGCCTCAAATACATTGTCAGCACTATTTTCCTGTCCCTAGCACCTACCTGGCACATAGTAGGCACTTAAATGTTTGTTGCCTCTTGTCAAACCCAAATAACACTAGGTTTTTGGCTTCCTGAATCTTAGGATCATTTGAACAAGTAACTCAGTATCCTGATCAAATGATGAGAGAGTAGAGTCAAGTCAAAACCAAGATGGCATGTGGGGATGATAGGCATGGCAGTGGAGATTGTGGTAAAGAGATATCTGGCCCGGCTCACTTCTACTGGACAGAGTTGAGATCTGGTAACAGTTATAGTAATGAACTACCTAGTTGAATCTTAAGGCTCGCAGAATCCTAAAATCATAGAGTTAGAAGGGAACTCAAAAGCCATCTAGGCCAACTCAGAGCTGACCCAAAATACCTTCTACAACATAGTACAATAGAAATAGTGGTGGGTTTAGAACCAAATGACCTGGATTCGTGTCCTGGCACTGTCATTTACTATCTCTGTGCCCCTAAAGCAGGCTGTTTTATGTCTCTGGTCTTTGGTCTTCTTGTCAAATTAGGGGTTGGACTAGATGACCTTTTGGCACCAAATCAAAATTTATGTTCCAGTGATGATCCAACATCCTAACAAGTAGTCATCTGGCCTCTGTATGAAAATCTCCAGTGAGGAAAAATTCTATTCATCTGGCTTTCAGCCTAGGAATTTATATATCTCTTTTGTGCCCAAATCTAGCTTCATATGACATGCTTATAGTCAGCCTAAAAACTCAGCATTGGAGTTGTTGTGAAGTATGTACTGGCTCTAGGACTTAATGACATTTTACAGTTTTGGGTCCTGAAAAATACTGTGATGCCAGGAGGCAGAAAGCTGTTAAGTAAAACATGGAGTCTGGTCTTAATTCTTAACGGTATCCAGGGTCACTTAAAGCCTTTCAATGGGCTTAAGGAGGTGTGTTCTTTTGCAGTGATTGAATTACTGCTGTTTTTTCTTCTCAGATTTGCCTAAAATCTCATAAATACCAAGAGAAGTTTGGGTGGCAGCTAGATGTAACATTGTTAGATTTAGAGTAAGGAAGACCTGAGTTTGAAATCCTACCTCAGACCTTTATAGCTGTGTTACTCTAGGCAAATCACTTAATCTCTCTCAACCTAGGTTTTCTTCTCTGTGAAATGTGAGTAACAGTAGCACCAACCAGACAAGTTTATGATCAAATGAGCTAACACACACATGCACACACATATGTATATTTAAACTCAAACTTGAAAATGCCATATAAATGACAGTTATTATTTGAAGTTTATAATTAGTCTGTTATTTTCCATTGTAAATTTGTATATTTTAAACCTGATACTTTCTCATTGCTCAGAAAAGCCATATCAGGAATATGTTGCTGGAGCTTTATATAGAATTTTCTTCTTAGTATTGTACAACATATCATGTAAAATAATTGTTCGATATAATTAGCTATGTAGATAATTGCTGTCCTCTTCAGTTGACATGTGAAAAAATAGTCACCTCAAGAGACAAGTCATGTCTACTAGAGATAAAAAATGCCATCCATATCGCATTATTTAGGTCAAAATATTTTTTTCCCTGTTCTCTTTAACTTGTTTTCACAGCATACAATGAAACATGAAGGTCATAAATAAATCAACATGCTTGACCTTCTTTTACCACCTAAACAGTTTACAAATTCACACAGATTATATACCAGGCCAATGTTTACCTTGCTTCATTCTAAACCAAATGCATATTGGGGCCTGATGTCAGATGAATTACAGTGAATCTTTTCACTGGATCAGACACCCAAACTGGTCAGTACCTGTCTCTTACTACCCGATTTTCAGACAATTTGAGAAATGCTATTTCAAATCTCCTCTGATAAGCTTTTTAAGAGAGAGTGTTGGATGAAACAGTGGCTAATAATTTATATTAAGTCCCCATGGTCTGGAGATCTGACTTCTAGGGCCTCATTTTAAGGTAGGCCCATCCCTCTTTAAGCACTGGGTTCGGAGGGGCAGCTGAACCCAGTACAAATCTCCACTATACTTGAGGAACCCAGTAACAGGCTACTCTTCTAACTTCAGGCTTTTGGGCAGCTATTTGTCTATCCCTCCACTCATCGGTACAGATGGCCATTGACAGCTGGCAATAACTTTGCTCACCAAAAAGGAAAGCTTGTTTGACACAAAACAACTATTATGTCAGTTATGACGCATTCATGAGGATGAGGGCAGTCACCTAGGCTAAAAAATTGTTACAGTTCTTTTCCTAATTAAACTTTTGGTCAGACACCTCTTCCGTCACTCCCCCAGTATGACAGACAAGAGTATTTAAAAATATATTGCATAGTTAATTTAACTCATCCATTCAACTCGGTCCATGCTTATATTTCCTCCAGTTTATTTTTAGAACAACATTCATGGAATTTGGGGTTGGATAAGGCAGTGGGGATGGAATACTATTAATGTGTAATTGTGTGGACCTTGTGATTTACTCAATATCATATACAGAATTAGTGATGGAGCTAAGAATAAAATGACTGTTCCTATTCCAGATGAATGTTTTGTGTACTAGACCCTCCTCACTAACATGAAGTTGGATAGAGATAGTTGTTGACTTGCTGAGGAAGTCCAGCTGTTTGACTTGATATATAGGTGCTGGGGACACCAAGAAAAAGTCCCTTCCCTCAAGGATCTTATGTCATAGCTGAGAAAACAACATTTACACATATGATTATAAGTAGAATCATATGGGTATATTTTTTTTCCTGCTAGTAAGATAAGAGTAATTACATTTGCAGTACCATTCGACTTTTGTAACAGGGCAACAATTGCCCCTCCCCAACTTTTTGTAGGTAAAATGAAGAAAACATTCCAGGAGTTAAGAGAGTCAGGCAACATGTGTACACACACAAGCACACCCCTAATTCTCCCCCAGGATAATAAGCCTTTTGAGGGCAGGGACAGTTTTGCTTCTGTCTTCATATCCCGAGTAGAACACTACAGAGGGCCTGGCAAAGGACATGATGCATCCCAGATGCTTAGTAAACATCTCTTGATTGTGTGGTCTTGGTACACGTTGTCCCTTGTACTTTATATTATTAGGTTTCTTTTTCTCACACATACTCCCTTCTGAATATATTATTCCATAGGAATACTTTGGTATAGGCTTGTTTAGTAAGCTCTCAGATATTGATAACAAAACTTAAAAACTGCTTGGCTTCCCAAACTCAGGTTCTCAAAGAATTCAATCGAGTAAGTGTGTAGGAAAAACATCTCAGGCCCAAAAACAATTCCCTAAAGAAGTAAAGTAGAGAGTTACTAACCTAGGAACAGATGGATCAGAAATGACCAGTGTAGGGCTTCGGCTATAACTTTCCTTCTCCCAGATTCCATCCACCGTAAAATTGAACTTTGATGTGAAGTAGAAGAGGAAGAACAGTGCAATGTGCTGTTTTATTACCCAAGAGTTTCCAGTAAGATGAATTTAGCCTCGACCACAAAAGGCTAGGGGTTAACTAGAGATAAATATAAACATAAAGTTAGGCAGAGAGTCCACCCACTGCCTAAATGTTGGGAATTTTCCTAACTGGGGTCTAGAAGCAATTATGACTGAACTTACAATTCTTGGTTTAAAATGTGCTCCCTAACGCCAAAGAGAAAGGAACGATGTGGACCCTGAGAGAAAATATGTTGTCCCTGGGCTTAAAGTGAGCTGATTATTGTCACAGGCTGTTGTTGTTGAGTTGTTTCGGTCACGGCTAACTCTTTGTAACCCCATTTGGGGTTTTCTTGGCAAAGATACTAGAATGGTTTGTCATTTCCTTCTCTAGCTCATTTTACAGACGAGAAAACTGAGGCAAACAATGATTTGCTCATGGTCATACAGTTAGTAAGTACCTGAAGCCAGATTTGAATTCAGGAACATGAGTCTTTCTGACTGCAAGCCCAACACTCTTATCCACTGTGCTACCTAACTGCCCTAACAGGGCGGTACACTTACATTATTTCATCTGGTTCTTACAACAATCTTAGAACTAAGACCTGGGAAAGACCTTAATTTAAAAAGGCCAAGATCACCCTCTGAATCCTCGGCCAGCACCGGTTGTCTTGACCTTTGTCTTGCCACTGGACTTTGATGACTCTGAAGAAGACAGTGAAGCTGACAACCTTATGTAGCTCTGCCCCACTCCTATACAATTCACACGTGAGCCTAGACATCACCCTCATGATGTCATTGGTCCTCTTTGAGAATGAAGGATCGACTACAACAATAACAACAACCAATGAGACCAGAATTAAAAATATGACTATCCCATTTTACAAATAAGGAAATGGAGCTTAGAATGGTTAGGCCATTTGTCTCTGGTCACCTAACTAGCAACTTTCTGAGGTACAATTCACATCCAGGTCTCCATAATTCTAAGCCCAGCACTCTATACATTCTGTCTTGCTACTCTGAGCATGAGAAAAGCATCTTTTCCTACCATCAAGTTCCCTTCCAACTTATTCTTCCAATCCCTCAAGCTTGAAACTTCAGTGTTACCTTTGGCTCTTTCCTCTTCTACACACCCCATATCCACAATTGATTAATTGCTAAGCACTACTGATTTCATATCCTCAGTATCTCTTCTTGTTGTTATTCAATCATTTTCTAGTCATGTCCATCTCTTTGGGATCCCATTTGGGGTTTTCTTGGCAAAGATACTGGAGTGGTTTACCATTTCCTCCTCCAGATGAGGAAACTGAGTCAAACAGGATCAAATGACTTGCCCAGGGTCACACAGCTAGTAACTCTCTGAGGTCAGATTTGAATTCAGGAATATGAGTCTTCCTGACTCCAGTCCCAGCCCTCTATCCTCTGGGCCATCTAGCTGCCCCTCAGTATTTCCTATATATTTCCAAAAAAAGAATATATATGTGTGTGTGTTGAGGGGAAGGGAGGGTTTTGCTGCAAATATCTTGACAATTGAGATCAAAGTAACTGTGGAAATCAGATTATCTTTTTTTTCCTGGTTCTAATTTCTTCCTCAGTACCATACTTGAGTTTCAAAGCAGTCTCTGGAATGAGGAAGATTTTGAAAAAGTGTAAGGGAAAGGATAGAAGTGTTAAATTACTTTGAATGAATTAGAAAAGGATTAAAAGAGTGCTTGAAGCCAAGGCTGCAGTTGTAGGGTACGTATAGTTGGATAGGATATGGACAAAAAACGCTTTTGTGATCCAAATCTGATGATTTGTCATGTGCATATTATATATAGTCAGGAGGAAACTGAAGAAAGTGATGAAAAGGAAATTCCATTTCATTCTGACATTTGATTGTGATTACCATCTGTTCATCTATCTTACATTTTGTGGCAAACAACTAACAAACAACTTTTTTCTCTCCCAAGTTTATCCAGGCACTTCGTGCAAAATCAAAAAGGCTGAGAATTTAAAGCTGACAGTGTCTTCTAAAAAGGGAGAGACTTACACTTATGTTCATCTAAGTGAAAGGCATTAAGAAGCAAATCTTAGGAAGACTGAAATGAAGACTTTTCTTTTTTTAACTTATTTTTTATTTTTAGTTTACAACAGTCAGTTCCACAAGTTTTTGTATTCCAAATTTTCTCCCCCTTCCTCTCCTCCCTCGACCTCCTCCAAAACGGCATGTAATCTGATATAGGTTCTACATATACCTTCACTTTAAACTTGTTTACACAATAGTCAAGTTGTAAAGAAGCATTATAATCAATGAGAACCACGAGAAAAAAGAAACAAAACCAAAAAAAGAAGAAAAAAAAGAGAGAGCAAATAGTTTGCCTCAATCTGCATTCAGACTCCATAATTCTTTCTCTGGATGGGGATAGCTTTTTCCATGATGAGTCTTTTGGAGCTGTCTTAGAACCTTATATTGCTGAGAAGAGCCAAGACTATCAAAGTTAGTCATCACAAATACCATGTGTCTGTAATCATGTACAGTGTTCTCCTGGTTCTGCTCCCCTCACTCCACATCAGATCATGAAAGTCTTTCCTGGTTATTATGAAGTCTGTCTACTCCTCATGACGTGAGGACTTTTCTAAAAGCAAAAATGAAATTTGTCCCTATTTTAAAGCCTGGTAAGATTTCATGCTGTGGACTTGATCATTGTAGAATAACACTATAACGAATCAGTAGGAATGTAAACTCCTTAAGGGCAGGGAACACCTCATTTTTGTCTGTATCCCTAGCAGCTAGTATACTGCCTTACACAGAATACAGGCTAACAAATGTCTATTGAGTTGGATTCAAGGAAGGAAGGATTTTTGGAGATGGTACCCTTTTCTTTTTTTTTTTGTTTAAAATATGTTAAATAGGAAGTGATAAAGCAAGGATACTGACATATTAGGAACTAAAAATATGTAAATCACAATTTTTGGTTTGGAGTGAACTTTTATCTTTTGAAATGATATTTCAAATTATATCTGTTTTCTTATTTTTTGAAATCTCAATATCCTCCAACACTTATCTGCCCTTCTCAAAATCATGTGTTGCAGTGCAGATTAAATTTATTAGATGAACATTGAGAATTTCTTGACTGTAGAAGTGCCAGTGTCTGATATACTACTTTCAGTTATTTAAACAGGTTAGATTTTCTTTCAGGTCATGGATACTCAATCAAAAAATTTCAGGACGAGTCCCCTTAACCTTTGCTAAGTGAAAAATAAGAAGATTCCTCTGTCTTGGGATCATGGTCTTTATTGATGTCCTCCTTTGATGCCGCATCATGGCACGGCCAATTGTCTGGGTCCTTGAGGGCTAACTTCAGTGTAGTTCAAGCTCTGACTAGCTGTATCCAGGTTGAAAAGATCCGACATACAGTTTGGTATATCTGTTCTTTGAACATCAGCCTAAATAAGTTCTGTGTCGTGAGAAATTTATCACAAATGGTTCTGTTTTTTCCAACTGAAGAAATATTGAATGTGAAATTATTCATAACTTTGTTCCCCCCTTTCTAGAGGTCAGATTTCCCACAAATTTTAACTGTATAGGACAGAGCCATGACCCAAAGTAAGCAGAAAAGAAGTAATTAATCACAAAATTCATATACTTTATAGGACACATGAGGGCATTGTTAGGCCTAGACAATTGTGTATAAAATAAGACAGCTAATTAGAAATGGAAAGCTGATAGCTGAGGGAAAGACTAGAAGGACTATCAACATAAAAGGTGGGAGACATTTATTGTGAGGACAAATAGCAAGCGACACCTCTGTAGTCCCAGGGGCTATCAAAGTATACCACAGGAACGGATCTAAAATGATGGCCCTTTTTCAACAAGAAAAAGCTTAAACTATGTTTGGTATTAGCTGTTTAGGAAGGCAGCAAAATGTGAGACATTTAAGAAAGACTCCCCCATCGAAACAGAAAAAAATTAAAATTGTTTCAGTGTTTATAGTGCTAAATTTTAGTTACTCAGAAAATTACCACAAGAAACACTTTATTCACCAGTAAGGCATTACTGCAAATCATAATTAATATAATAAGTGAGCATTTATTGACATTTGTTTTTATAGTTCACCTTTCATTCAAAAACTTAAAGACCTTGCAAGACATCACCTAATACACCTGCAAAGAAAGTAGAAAATAAGCAGTATTATTTCTCTCTTGTTGATAGATAATTCTCTGACTACTTGCAGTTAATGTCTTAAACTTAAAACCCACCAGACTTTTATATCAGTTAGACAAATGTCAATGACATACTAAAGATTTTGAAACTCAAGCATGTACCCCTTTGAATTTTTTGTTTTAGCTTAAAATGCTTTACTTGAGAATTGGGGGCAGTGAAAATCATCATTATGACCCTGGCTATGTACTTCTTTTTTTTCTTCCTCAATTAGGTTGAGACCATCACATTTCAAAATTCTGTACATGAATTTGTATGATACCTAAAGGTTATAGAAAATTTCCTTTGCTAATGGAAGTGGGTAGATTTCTTAAAGGAGAAAATTATCCTTCTTTTAAGGTATGAATAAAGGTCATTTCAGCAATTTATGCATCCAAGTGTCTATTTTCTACATTTTTTGTGGGCATCAAAGTACCTTTTTCTTGGAGTATAACTTGACAGTACACATTCTCAAATTCTTCCAAATGTCATTTCTAGAGAGTTATTACTTTTGTTTTCAGTTTGATCTCTCAGTTTTAGGCTTTTCCAAACAAAAAAACCCAAACTTTGAGGTAAGTTAAGGAAGAAGGGCTAGTATTAGACTTCATAAGAACTTGGAAACGTGACAAAATAATTGAACAGTTTAAGTGAAAGTGAAATTGCCTATCTTAAAAGCTATAGATTTTGGAAAATGAGTTCCTGCAAACCCAGAAGTTGTACAATTACTTACTATACAGAGGTTTGGCCCAGGAAATTAATGATAATGCACAGAATGTTTAGAATACTCTTCTGTATTGGGTTAATGTCTTAAAATCTTTCCAATAGTGTCCTATGTCAAATAGGCTTTTGTCATCAGAGAGGTTCTTGAGGAGCTAAGCCCAGCATGAAAACAAAATACTAAGATATTCTGCATCACTTAACAGGTTTGAAACTGCCCGGCAAGCCCTGTGAAAGGAAATAATTAATTCTGACTAGACAATCTGCTTGCACTTTGGATGGCTGCCACCAGGGGATGCCTATTTTCAGATACATACATCTGTGGTTAGGCTATCCATCCTTAGACACAGAAAACTGAAAGAAGCAAACATATAGCTCCAAATCAACTCAATTAATTATCTATAAAATATAACTATTAAACTATTATGGAGCACAATCTTTTGATTAAACTCTAATTTCTACATTGTCATAATATACAACTTAGAGAAAAGTTCAAAATAATATAAAAATCCAAGTATAATTTAAGTATACCTGTCATTGAATGTTACTGTTCAACCTTCACTTTTATCCATTTTTATTTAAATGGTTTTTCTCACCTATTGGATTGTCACATAGCTCATTCACATGTCTTTCTTCCTCCTGGCTGCTTATAGGAGTATAGACGGTAATTGCCTCTTAAGGGTCTTCTCTTAACTCTGAGCAGCCCCTACTCTATTTGCCTCCTTGTCAGGAATGGAATGCTTTTCTTTATTTTTTTCCTGGAGAAGGCAAGACTTTGAGTCTCTCACCTTTTCTATGCTATCTTGTCTAGTAACTAACCCGAGCAATTCCCTCAGGGGAGCCATTTCATATCTTTGCATCAAAGCCATGATTTCCCATTATGATCAACAATTCTCTCAGCATTTTATAACCTGCATCAATGAATCTTCTGCAGCTACTTGACAGAAACATGGGATAAATAATTGAGAATTGGAAAGGATTTGAGAAGCCATTGAGAAATAAGATATATATTTAGAACTGAAAGTGACCAGAGAAGAATTCAGAGTCAGTGAACATTTATTAAGCACCTACTATGTGCTAGGCACTATGCTAAGTGCTAGGGATACAAAGAAAGGCACACAACAGTCCTTGCCCTCAAGGAGCTCACTGTCTAATTAGGGAAGAAAATACAGTAAAAAGAAGCAGAAAAGTGGGAGGAGGAGGGTAACTAGCTGGGGAGCATAGTAAAGTCCTGCAACCAAGGTGGGAAATGATCTGAGGAGGTGTGAATTACAGAGGTGAATAGAGCTTGCAGAACAATGAGTTTCTGGAGATCATGAAATCCAAGAGAGCAACTGATAGGAAATGATGAAGTGAATTCCCTGAGAATCCTTCTTAAATGATGGAGGATCTGGTTTGAGCTCTCCAAAGTCTACCTTCTACTCTCACCAGTCAGAAGGAGGGAGGGACCCCAGAGGCAGAGCATGTTGAGGACATCGATTTCATCTTATGGAATGTTGAGTTTCTCAAAATCATGAAATCTAAAAACTGTAGCCAAGATAGGTTATGCCACAGAATCACAAAATTTCAGAATTAGAAGGGACCTCAGAATCCACCTAGCTCAAAGAGTACTTGAATTAATGTTTCCTCTACATATGGTCAACAAGTGATCATACAGCCTTTACTACATGCACTCTAGCAAGGGGCAGGGGTAAGGAATTCTGCTCTCTTGCAAGGCAGCCAACTGCATTTTTGGAAAGCTCTAGTAGTTAAGAATGTTTTCCTTATATCAATCCAAACCCTGCTTCTGAACTTCAAATTCAATTTCTAAGTCTGAATTCATCGTCTTCTACCCTCTACTAAACCAAATCAGCTCCCCTTTCTGATCTGCCATTTCTGGTAGTGGAACAATCATTGTTTTAAAAACTTGTAATTATCTTTGAAATATAATATTCTAAAGAAGTTTATGTTTCCATGAAAATCTATACAAGCAGAACTTTTACTCTCAAGGTATTTGCCAAAAATCAATACAGAACCATACAAACTTGCCTTAAGAATCATAAAGATTGGAAGATGGCGACTGGAAAGCAGTAACTGGCGTGAGCTCCCCACCAAGTCCCTCCAAAAACCTATGAAAAAAATGGCTCTGAACCAATTCTAGAACTACAGAACCCACAAAGGGGCAGAGGGAAGCAGTACTCCAGCCCAGGTCTGCCTGGATGGTCTTGGGGTAGAGTCTGTCCCGAACAGAACTCCCAGCCCCCAGGCGAGAGGAGCGGAGCTGAGCCAAGCAGAGCCCAGTGCACGCGTGGCGCGCGGCGCGGGGCAACAGACCAAGGACCAACGAGACCTGGAGTGGAGCGGAGGGTGCCCTAGCACGCAGAATTACTGAGCTGTGGCATGTACCAGACCTCACAACCCACAAACAGCAAAAGGTTAGTGGGGAAAGCAGCAGGACAGGATTGGAGTTTGCGGTTCGACTTCCACCCCTGAGGCTATGGAGGCGGGGCAGCTCTAGAAATTCAGCTGCAGTTACTTCTGGCCCCAGGCCCACCAGGTGGGAGGAATTAAGTGGCGGATCTGAAGATTCAAGCCCTTTCTCGGGTACGGGGGTTTTTGGGTAGGAGGAGCGCAGCCAGCGCATCCGCCCAAGCGTGG
>CM053623.1:46639440-46690132 GCA_028646595.1 Phalanger gymnotis | reverse complement strand
GCAACTAGAAAATAAGATGCACAGGCAATGGGGCATAGAGATTTATCTTGCCCTACAAGAAAGGAAGGGAAAGGGAGATGGGAGGGGAATGGGGTGACGGAGGGGAGGGCAGACTGGGGAACAGGGCAACCAGAGTGTACGCCATCTTGGAGTGGGGGGGGAGGAAATGGGGAGAAAATTTGTAATTCAAACGCCTGTGAAAATCAATGCTGAAAACCAAACATATTAAAAATAAATTAAAAAAAGAAAATATAAATTCCATCTAAAATAACTGCAGATGGCATGAAATACTTGGGAGTCAACTGGCTAAGACAGAACCTAGGGATTATGTAAATACAGTTACAAAACACTTTTCACACAAAGGGAGATCTAAACAATTGGAGAAATATTGTTTATGGGTTGACTGAGCCAATATAATAAAAATTACTCTTCTACCTAACTAAATTTACTTATTTAGTGCCATAACAATCAAACCGGGCAGCTAAGTAGCATAGTGATACAGTGCTAGCCCTGGAGCCAAAAGTACTTGAGTTCAAATCTGACCTCAGACATATACAAGCTGTGTAAGCCTGGGCAAGTCACTTAACCCTGTTTGCCTCAGTTTTCTCATCTTTAAAATGAGCTAGATCAGGAAATGACAAACTGATGCAGTATTTTTGTCAAGAAAACCCCAAATAGAGTCACAAGAGTCAGAAACAACTGAACAACAATAGCAAAAACAACAACAAAAAAGTAACTACTGAAGAGTTCTTTTATAGAGCTAGAAAAATTAGTAAGAAAATTCATCTGGGAGAGCAAAAGGTCAAATACCACTCAAATCAAGGGAACAAAAAAAAAAAAGTTAGGGAAGGCAGCTTATCAGTTCCGGATTTCAAACTATATTACAACACGATAATTATCACAACCTGGTATTAGCTAAGAAATAGTGATAGACCAGTAGAATAAATTAGGTACACAACATACAGCAGTAAAATAACCAAGGAAATATAGTATTTGATAAACTCAAAGATCCATACTTTTAGGGTAAGAACTCAACATCTGACAAAAATTGCTGGAAAAAATAGAAAGGAATTTGGCAAAAATGAGGCATAGACCAACATCTCACACCATTTACCAACATAAGGTCAAAATGGATAAATGATTTAGGCATAAAGGGTGACATCATAAATTAGGGGAGCAAAGAAAAATATACATGTCATATCTATGGATAAAGAAAGAGTTTATGACCAAAAAAGTGACAGAGGATTACAGGAAGTAAAATTGATTGTTCTGATTACATGAAATTAACAAACTTTTGCATAAACAAAGCTAATACAACCAAAATTAGAAGGAAAACAAGAAATTGGGGGAAAATTTTTACAGCAAGTTTCTCTGATAGATGCCTCATTTTTCAAATATATAGCAAACTGAGCCAAATTTTTAAAAATTAAGAGCCCCAATTGATAAATGGTCAAAGGATATGAACAGATAGTTTTCTGAGGAAGAAATCAAAGCTATCAACATCCGCATGAAAGAATGCTCTGAATCCCTAATGATTAAAGAAATGCAAGTTAAGACAAATCTGAGATGCGACCTTATATCTATCACATTGGCTGACATAACAGAAAAGTAAAATCACAAATGCTGGAGGGGATGTGAAAAAATGGAACACTAGTGTACTGTTGGTGGAATTGTGAATTAGTCTGACCATTCTGGAGAACAATTTGGAACTTTGCCCGAAGGGCTATAAAACTGTGTGTATCATTTGACCCAGCGTAATACCACTAATAGGTTTGTATCCTAAAGAGATTAAAAGGGGAGAGAACTTATATGTACTTATAGAAGCTTTTCTGTGGTGACAAAGAATTGGAAATCAAGAGGATGCCCATCAATTGGGGAATGGCTGAACAAGCTATGGCATATGATTATGATGGAACACTATTGTGCTAGACAAAATGATGAGCAGGACCGTTTAAGAAAAATCTGGATAGACTTATAAGAACTTATGCAAAGTGAACTGAACAAAACCAGGAGAACATCATACACCATAACAGCGATATAGTAAGGATGATCAACTGCAAAAGATTTAGCTACTCTGATCAAGACAATGATCCAAGACAATTTCAAATCAAAATACTATCCACCTCCAAGAGAGAACTGATGAACTCTGAGTGCAGATTGAAGCATCATTTTTAAGCTTTATTTTTATTATTTTATTCTGTTTTCTTTTGCCACATGGCTAATATAAAAATATGTTTTGCATGATTTTACATGCACAGTCGATATCAAAGTGCTTGCCTTCTCAAGAAGGTAGGAAGGAAAGATAGAATTTGGAACTCAAAGCTGTAAAAGTGATTGTTAAAAATTTTACACATATTGGAAATATTTAATGAAATAAATAAAAATAATTTAAAAAATTTTAAAAGCACCTATCAGTCATTTCCTGCCTTCAAGGAGCTTCTAGTCTAATGAGGGAAGACATGTAAAAGGAAGGTTGACTAGGTAGAGGGGAGAAGGTACCTGGCATGAGGGGATGATTATGATGCAGTCAAATCTGAATAGTGTAGCTGGTGTGAAATGAAGAGTTGCCTGGGCTTCTGAGCCCTCTTTAAATGGAGGCTTTGGGAGGAGTTTTTTGCTCCAATCAAAGGGGAAAGGCAATTCAGGTACTGATGAGACCTGAGTACTTAAATAATGGTCCTATTATATTTAGGTGAGTTCAGGCATTCATTTATCCCTTTGGTAATGGGGGGGGGCTACATTTGTGAACTTAACAATATTTCTATTTCTGTCCATGTCTCCTCTCTTCCCTTGGGAGAAAGAGATCTACTCTTCTGTGGGCCTACATCAATCAGTAAAATGACCGATGGTTCAAATGATAGAGCATGTTTCATCTGAAATCCAAATAAGAACCATTCATTTTCCACTTATATTTTCATACTGGATCTATGGATAACAGGAATTATTTGTCTATTCCCACAGCTGTGAGTACTGCCAGTGTTTTCACGGACCTGTATATCAGATCTAGACAGGTAGGGAACACTCGCTGCTACCATAAAAAAATTAAAATGAAAAAAAATAAAGGCTGAGCTTTGAGAGGCAAAAGTCTTTAAATAATTAGCAGACCACCCTTCTGGTGATATCCATCCTGTTCTCCTTATAGAATTCCCTTGCTCAAAAGCGCTTTGCTCTAGTTTCTTGCTTCTTGCTCCTGTCTGGTTTCCTAGAATTTAACAGACCTGAGAAACTCTGGGGGCTAACCTTTTCTGGTCCTTCATTTGTGCTCACATTTTGAAGCCTTGTCACTCTTTTCCCAGGGCTTCTCTCTCAAGCCTGGTGATTGCCCTAATCACTGGCTAATGGCAGCCACCCCCCACCTCAGGGAAATCCAACATCACCAGGCAAGTGCTGGCACAGCAAAAGTCAAGTAATAATATGAGAGCGTGAATTATAATATATGCCTATAAAGTTAACATGTACAGGTGATAGATATGTATGTATATATGTGTATGTGTGTGTGTGTGTTTATATAAGCAAGATCAGGAATGCAGGCTGAGAAGATAGGGTAGAAGCAGCTCATAGTTACCAGAGGAAAGTATTAGCAGTCAAGGTAAGCAAAAAGTCCCAAATCCAGCTACACAAGCAAAGCCAGATCCAGGTAGCAGGCCTTTAAGCATCGAGATGTACATCTGTCTCATCAAGCGATTCCCCATATGGAAAAGAGCTTTTATGTTCATTGCAGAGATGCAGAACTTTTTGTCTTCCTGTTTCTGCTACATAATAAACAAGACTCAGAGTGGGGATATTGAAATGGAAAATGCATTCTGAAAGAGGCATTTCCTGCTACCCTTCAGCTGCTAGCACCACTCCCCCCATTATATATATGTGTATATATATAGATATGTATGTATGTATTTGTGTATATATACATACATATCTATACATATATACACATATACATATGAATATATACATACACATATGCACACATATATGTATGTATGTATATGTGCATATTATATTTATGTATACATACACATGTTTTTTCCCCAATAGATTGCTCCCCTGCTCCTTGATGACAGATTCATTTTTGTCTTTGTATACCCAGAATCTAGCACTATGCATGTCATTTAGGAGAAATTAGTTCCCAGGTAGGTCAGCGGATAGAGTACTGGACCTAGAATACAGAAGACCTGAATCCAAATTCAGCCTCAGACACTTATTATCTGTGTGACCTGGGCTAAGTCACTTAATTGCTATCTGCCTTAGTTTGTTAAAACTGAATGTTAAGGGACACCTAGGTGGTGCAGTGAGTAGAGCAGAGGCCCTGAGTCAGGAGGACCTGAATTGAAATCCTGCCTCAGATACTTGACATACTTCCTAGCTGTGTGACCTTGGGCAAGTCACTTAACCCCAATTGCCCTGCCTTCCCCCCTCCAAAAAACAAACAAAAAAACCCGACTGAATATTAAATTTTTTTTTACATATAATTAGAGAAAAATTAAATATTAAATGTTTTAGCCTCATTTTCTAATCTGTAAAATGAGGGGGGGTTGACTCTCAAAGGTCTCTTCCAGCTCTGAATCCAGGGTGCTTTGGGGCTGCTGGAATCTCTAACGAGACCTCCAGAGCTAAGTAGGAAGGAAAAAGAAGCTTAAACCTCTCAGAGGGCAACCAGAAAAGAAGGTGTGAGAGACATGCTTAGCATAAGCACTAGCATCTTTTGAGCTACTGAGGGAATCCGGGCAATGAAGGGGCTTTACTTTTGGAGGACGTCCTGTGATCACTGCTGAAAGGAAGAAAAACAGTCCTTATCTCAGGAAGTGAAAGACTGACATACTGTCTTGGCTTCCTTCCCGGGACATATGAAGAATCTGGCCTGGATTTTCTGGGCTCGTCTGTTAAAGTAGGAATTTTATGTGTGCCGAAAGTGTGTTCTTCCTCTGGGCCTGAGGTGACAGACAGTCGTATCACATGCCATCTCTCTTTTTTTCTATCCTGGTTCCAAGCTGGCAACAAACAAAATCATCACCCAGTCTGTCTGAGCCATGTGGTTTCCTTAGCCAGCTGAACAAAATATTTTCAGAATGTGGAATGTAAACAAGGTTCCTACTGTTAGCAATCCCATGCAATTTACTTGTGGTTTATTTTATTTTACTTTAAGTCCAATTTAAATCCAAAAGATTGCCAGTCTGCATGTTGCATGTAAACAAATCAGAAATATAGATTAGAATTTGCAAGTGATTAGTTAGCTGTGAAAGCTTCTGTGTAAAAGCAAGGAAGGAAACCTATTATGCTCTTGGGTTATTGCTTCTCCCCAGGAAATTCAATTGTGAAGGTGGTTTTGAGAGCAACAGCTTTAGTCATTTCATGTTTTTGACACACTGGTTACAATAAATGGCCAAACAGAATACTTGGGTAGATCCTCTGTTGTTGCTGAAGTGATAGTACCTCACAAAGAGGCCACTACATGGTGAGAAATTCTTGGAAGAAAAAAAATCCCTCTAAAGAGACATTAAACTGTAATCACCAATTTATAGGCTGGAAGTCATTGTAGTGCTTTTTAGAGACAACACAATTTCCCAGTTCCATCCCTTGCTGTTATTTAAAAGTGTATACCCATAGTGTATGGTGCTGGGTGATCACAGTTGTATGAATACCTGGAGTCTTAAACTAAAACTACATCATCGATCAAATCAGGACCCTACTTTCTAAGTCACCCTAGAAGAGAAAAAAGAACATCTTGCCTCCCCAGTTGACAGAGAGTTAAATGAGGTATGACAATTCTCTAATTTATTGACAGCCTAGTATTGCTACTGTTACTTGCATAATGATAGGATGTTAATATTTCCTAAAATTTAACAGGTCTTTATTCTATCCCCACCTTTCTGTATTGTCTGGAAAGTTATTACATTGGACTAAAATTATCACAATCTCTCTCTCTCTCTCTCTCTCCGCATCTCCTTTCTGAAATGTTAAGTCAATGAGCAGTTCCTAGTGTTACAGACCAGACAACCAGAGGCAGATGTACACCTGTTAGCTGGCTTCATTCTGCCTAGAGTTGCTACTTCCTCCTTCACTCAAGAGTAATTGGGTGCCAGATCAGCCAATTAGTCTCATCACACATTCTGAAGTGATACCAGCTGTATCTTAATTCAAGCAGGAGTCTTCTTTAATAGAAACCCTATGGAATAATCCTCTATGCCCTGCTGGATTAGACACCTGGAGGATGGGAGGAACAATCATCTTGAACCACAAATCACTGGTTGATTTGGCAAAGGAAAAGCAACTTCTTCAACCTGATGAAATTTGAAAAAAAAATAGGAATAAAAGTGGAGGGGAAAACACCTGAAAAGAAGAAATAGATATCCTAAGAAAAAGTATCTAGGTCAATCTGTGGGTTGGGGGGGGGGAAGGATAATCCACGTTTTGAGTTCAATTGAGTTTTATGCTTATTCTACACCTATAAGCTTTAGACAAAGAATGATGAAATTTCATACCTAAAAATGCTGAGCCCTTAAATTAGTCATAATATGGTCACTGTGTGTGCCAGTGGAAGCTTGCATCTTCTAATACCTTTGCCTACCTAATACCTAATTTTATAATCACAATAATTATAAAATGTCCATTGAAAATGTTTGGGAAATGGATCATTTATGATCAGCTGAGTTGTTGATAAAGGTCTTAAGGTTCTCCTTGCTTTTTCTGTAGAATCTCAATTATCTGCTTTTGTCCTATCTAGTGCCCCACCTCTACCCTCCCCCTGCCATTTTATGCTACCTAATTGAGAGGCAGCAGTGCTGAGTAAAGGACTGACCCTGGAATCAGAAAGAACTGGGTTCCAGTCCTGTCTCTGACATGTAATGGCAATGTTTCCAAGTGCTGTGTGGTTGAGCCAACTCAAATCTGCTCACAAGAAATATGTTCAGTGTAAGCAGATACCATTGGAAATCAGCAAATGTTGCAAATCATGGCATGATTTACACCTTTGTGGACCATCAGGGTAGGGAACCTGCCTCGAGGTCACCCCTGGTCTAGACTAAAGAACATGATGGAGAAAATGTTAATAGCACATTTAACTTAAAAGTTCTTTTGGCCATTTATCTCAATATCTAAATATGTGTGATGTGTCTCCTGCCTTCACATCAAAAGAATTTTTCCTTGTTCTATTCTTAGGGAAGGATTTTGCCTTCATATATGTCCCTGTGTGTAATTGAAAGCTATTTGCTTTCTCCAAAACAATGTCAATGACTCAACCATTTATTTCCCTTGGATCTTATTTTCTGACACTCTATGTTTCTATAGCTTATCTCTGAGCTGTCTGTAGTTTCTAAACTGTGGATATCAGTACTAAACATTGCAGTCTACAAAGATCTCATCAATATAAAATAATTATTCATGATATTACATGATTAATGATTTCCTTTTTATTGTATTTAGAAGACTGTGCAGTGCTACAAAATTCTCCCCCTCCATCATTAATCAGTCCGTTATATAGCAGCCTGCCCGCCATCTATTTTCACACGCTGTCTGGTGTAGCCAAGCTGTACAGTAGGAAGCATGGCTGCAAAGTAAACATACTGAGGGCATTTCAGTGTCCTAATTATCCCTTCTTGTTATTTACTGTTATAAAGATGAGTCATAAGTCACAGCACTGAAAAATATGGAAGAAACCATGTTTGATGTTCTTGGCAAGTCAGTCTCATAACCATAAAGACCGTTATATCCTACCATTACTATAGGTTTTTCATTCAGTCTCCTATCAATATGTCTCTGGATGCCATGCTGACACCACACTCTGTCAGCTTCCTGAAAGAGATGCTGGCCTTTGAAATTTGGTCTTCAATTTCTTTTGCCAATTGACCAATTGGAAAGTATGCCACTCAGGGCAAGTGGAAGAAATAAGCTAAAATAGGGTGTGAAAACTCTTTCAAATCCACAGGTTAAATAAGTTTACAATTGCACAAGTAAAAAGCAGCTCATTTTGTGTTTTTCCCCCTTTGGGAAAGAGACAGGGAGAAAAATATTCTACCAATCAAATTTTAAAATTTGAATTATGAAGCATAAAACACTGTAATCCATAATACAACAAATAATTTTCTCTGAGAAAGATGCTCAGAGGAAGAGAAATGAAGAAGGACAAAAAGAATGCAATAGAAAACGAAAAACGAGAGATACACAGAAAAAAGAAGAATGATATGCAGAGAAACAGAGAAAACCAAATGTTCATGGAGTACAATCTCTATCCTAGGGTCATTTAAAACATCGCTTTTGAAGTCATGTTGTGTCTTTGCAACTACAGACGTAAGTGGAGATGTGCTATTTGGTGGTTTCTACACAAAGAGCTGCCCACTGTCTTCTGAAACTTATTTTTAATCCTTCAGAGACTGGAGAGTTCCAGGATTTATAGAAACAAACTGATAAGTAGATAATTGGTGATAATTGGTGTTAAGATGAGCTGTTGTTTCATGAAAAAGCTTATGATCATTAAAGGAATTTTGCAATTTTCTGAAGGTAATCCAGCCCCCTCTGCTCTTCCTGTTTAGTTCTGCACCCAGATCATTGTTGATGTATGGTGCCTGTCCCATGTATTTATTTTGGTAAATGGATTGATTCACTATGTTCTCCATCCAACTTCTTATCACAGTCTGGACCATAAGCATTCATTATCCACTTATTTTTCACTATGTACTCAAGATAAACTTGAGTGCTGCTTCATCTGACTTAGGAAGATCTGTAATGTTCTAGGGTTAGATGGAATGAACACAATGTTGTCCACATACAGGAGCATCAGGAAGATGCTGGGCCTCCTCTGCGACAGTGGCAAATATCTTGCTGAGTCTCTATCTCTCTGACGTTTACCTTACTTAATCATAGCAACCAGAATATGTCGTGTTGTTACATCCTTCAATATCTTTTATAATAGCTGATTTCTAACATACAAGATTTCTCATGTTGTGAGTTGCCTTATGGGAATAGGTACCCAAAAGTGATATGTTGCTATAACATATTTGAATTATTTTTTAGTCAACAAACAGGAAATATGATGAGATCTTTTGTTCTCTGCATCTTTCAGTTAATTGCCTGATTGCAAAGATGTTTTCTACTGTGGAATTAAAACGTGCAAGAAGACCTACAATGAAAAGCAAAACAAAACGTAGACTTCACCAGCAAAAATACTTGCATGAGCATTCAGCAGAAAGACAGATACTTTTAACAATAAAAATTAGGTTAAATATCTTTTATGAAAAACTACATATCATCTAACACTCACACATTTTATAGATAAGAAAACTGATGCACAATTATGTAACTGACAAATAGGTTAGAAAAAATTAAAATGTGATAGACTTGGAATTCAAACCCAGTTCACTTGACCTTAAATACAATATTCCTTCCACTATATCTGATTGCTTCCTGGCATGTGTGTGTGTATGTGTGTGTGTATGTGTGTGTGTTTGTGTGTAGGGACTTGCATGCTGGTATGAATGGATAAGGCTGATGGAAGGGATCTTGGAAAAAGGCCACATGGTGGGCAAGGGCGGAAGGGGGGAAACCTTTCTAGGTTTACATTAATACTCCTGACTCTTTAAATGGAGAAATTCATCCTTTGGGAAACCAGCATTCTTCTTAAGCATGCTACAAGCAACCATATACCCTTCAGTCTAGCTTAATTTGAACCAGCCTTGTAATGTATAGATGAAATCAAAGTCTTACAATATAGAGAGAAAGTTGAACTTGCCTCATTAAGAAAGTAGACCCCCATGGACCTGAAGGGAACAGCCCAGAATCTTGTTACTGTGTAGTCTGACAAAGCAGTTCACTCTGGGCCAACTCCTGGCCAACGAGGTGCCTCTGTAAATGCAGGGGAAGTGCAGAGGCCCTTGAGATTATCAGGTTTGGTTCTTGCTGCTCCCTATCTGCCTATCTAAGGGAGAGATACACCCCTCAAAGGGCTCCCTGTCTTCTTTGCAATGCTATAACAGTCAGCACAAGTGAAGTTTCTCATAGGGTAGCAGAGGTGAGAGATGCAATCTTAAATATATGCATACATGCTTTTGTTGAAATTTGGTTCACTTGTTTTTAGGTTTTTTAACATCTCTGCTTTTTCTAATCTGGAGTCACAGGGAAAGGATATATCATCATCCTATTTTGAAAGGCCAGATTTCATTCCCCTCTTTTCCTCCTTTCCTTCCTATCTCCAGTTTTCACAAATCTCTCCCCACCCCTGACCATTGTATCTTGTCTCCTGGAAGTGGCAGTGTTTCATTTTACAGAATTGATTTTTCTTAGAATGTTAGTTTTGGAAGGATGACTATGAAATGTCATTGCACACACAAAGACCAAATCCAAAAGTGAAGGACTGCTGTGCCATGAGATTTTAGATCTAGAAGGGAATGTTAAGGCATCCTCTAGTCCAGGGATTTTGGAGATAAGGAAGTTGAGGCCCCCGAAGATGTCATGACTTGTTCAAGGTCACACCAGTAGTAAGCAGAGCAGACCTGGGATTCTAACCACAGTCTCCTACGTGGAGATCCAGTGTTCTCCATCTTACAACAAAAGTTTCATCTGTAATCCTTACAGAGCACCTACGTTTCCCCATTTGTATTTTTTCCATTCTTTCTCTAATTCACAAGTTAACAATAATGCAACTTAGCAAATTAGCCTAGATTCTCAGGACCAAGACCTAAAAGAAATAATACTATGGACAAGTAATTTTTTTAAAAAATGAAATGTGGACATAATCTCTAATGCCATAACTTGGTTTTGGTCAGCTCCTGATGCTCACTTTAAATCACTTGGAGGACAGAGATAAATGGGGGAGAGACACTGAGCTGCTGAGCATTTTGAAGAAGAATACATTTTGGCAGGGCCAAAGACTTTCAAAAGCTCTTTGCCAGGTTTAATTCAGTTTAGCCAGCATTTTAAAGTGTCTTCTACATTCCAGGAAGGCACTATGCAAGATGCTGAGGAAGCAAAACCAAAATTGGGACCATTATTGTTCCCTCCAGGACTGTATTTTCTATCAAGGGATAGTAGGATGGAGGAATTAATGGGCATTTATTAAACACTACATTACATACAGGGGATACAAATACAAAGAGACAATGCCTGACCTCAAGGAACATACAGTCTAACAGGGGAAACAATATATATGGGGGGAGGAAGGATGGCCAGGGGAGTGTATTTGGGTCTGGGAAGTCACAGGAGGGTGTGGAGTCTATGATGTACACAGCAAGAGGCATACGCTTTCCAGAAGCAACACTGATATTGATTTCATTGCAGTCCCCTGACCAAGAAGAAAGCAAGGCATTGTGGGAGAAAGTGGTGGTGGCTATGAGTGTAATGACATGGGAGGAAGATATTTGTGGAGCAGGACTGGGTGGCTAGGAAAGCCGAAACATGGGGAACTCTCACCACTCAAGCAGGATGGTATCAGGGAAGGAGCCAGAAGTTGGTGGGGGGGGGGTGGAGGAGTGACAAGGTGGGTATGGAAGACATAAGTACAGCAGTAGCAGTGCTCAAATTTATTCAGCTATTTGGAGTTTTATAGTATTTCTAGAAAGGTAAATAAATGCTAAGTTCTATTTGAAAAATTAAGGAATGTAACAAGAATTTTTTTGAAAATGCTTTCTGGCAAACTAAAATTCAGTCACCAATATTTGTGATCCTGTGGTCTTGGGATTTGAATATCTATCTGAAACATCTCTGCCACTTCTCTAATTATTGAAATCTTTTTCTTCCTTCAGTGAGGTATCACTTCCTCCATGAATCTTTCCCTAATTATCTCATCCCTATACACACACTAAAAGTGATTCTTCTGCCTTAAATTTCTATTTGGCCTCTTCTATGTCCTTAATAATATTCTATCATGTATTATAATTTTTAACATCCAGAGGTGTGTTAGTAAATGTTTAATAACTGGCTCTCCCTCTAGGAAAAAAATGAACAAATGCCAAATTTTAAAATTTGATCCGCTTTATTAACATTTTATCTGTCTCTTAAATCTAGACAATCAGCAGAATAATAAATCAAGCCCCAATTTGTAGCATTTGCCAATTTCTGAAGTGTAAATGCTCACATTGAAAATTTAACAATCGCTCCTGAGCCATTTGGAACTAGCTTCAGAACACTTCTATCTGAATCCATCCATCTCTTCACTGCCTAATAAATCATCAGCTCTTTGAGAATAGATTATTTCACTTTTCATCTTTGTCTCTCCCCCAGTGTCTAACTTAAATACTGTGAGTCCTTAACAAGCATTTGTCACTAACTCTAATGTTCAGGAGAAATCTCTGAAAGTATCAGAACTGCAGCTTCTGGTCCCAGAAATATATTACAAAATGCTTCTCGAAGACAAAAACTCACATCCTGTATCCAGAAGCTGATAATACAGCTACATGTGCCAAGTGTGGATGATTTCCTTGATCCTCTTATAAATCCCTAATCATGGAATGTCAATGCTACAGCTGGCTTCCAAGCAGCCTTTGGGTTTGGTGGCCCCAAAGCTAAAACAGGGCCCCAGAAATCAATCTCTAAGTCATCATTTAGGACTCAGCTCACAGATCTTCATTCTCTGTGTCACATAACAAGAGACACAGACAACATTATTAGAAACTTTGATGGCTCCATGAAACCCTAACATTTGTGGGCAAGATTTACACTCACTCTGGGATCAGAAGACCTGGCTCTGAAACTTGATTCTGCTACTTACTCCTGAATGACCCTGAGTCAATCATAATCTGGAAAATGAGGGGATTGGAACAGGCCTCTTCCAGCTCTAAAAATCCTTTATCCTTTAGTGCCTGGTATCCCATTTATTGAAATTTAGTTTGTTGAACTATTAAAGAATAATTGTTAATACGGCTCACATTTGCACAAAGTTGCAAATGCTCTCCTTTTTTCATTCCGTAGGCATAAGCACTGTGAATTTTATCCCATCTGACTTTTACTCCACATTCAGATGGCAAAGGAAGTAAAATTGTGTAATTACACATTGGGTTATCTAGTTTGGAACATTTGATCAAGGATTCTCGTCTCCAAACTTTATTTCCAGGGTTTACGGTACAAGAGAAAGGGGCTGATTTTACAAGCTCTCAAATCTAGAATGTTAAGAGTTGTTTTCTTAAACAGCACAAAGAAGAACAGTTGAAAAATAAGGTTTTAACTAGCATGATATGGTTTTGTATCTGTTAAAACCAACAAACAACAAAATGATACCCAGATATACACATATGTATGCATATGTATATAAATACATATAGGTAAAGCCCTCTTTGTACAATGTTTAAAAGTAGGTGATTATTAAAATAATTTCAAGCATATCTAAAGTACTAAAATACGTTAGAAATAATGAAATAAACTTTTCAATTAGAAAGTTATTTTGACACAGCAATTACTTTGCGGAGAAGTTTCATTGATGTCCTGGCTATATAATGTCTTATAGCTACAAAATAGTCTTATAGTTGGATAATTTTTATGTTTTTAGAATAAAGTAACATTTCTGAAGAGATGTTAGATAATAAATGAAATAAAGATCAGGGTAGTGGAAAGAACCCTGGACTTGGAATTATCTGCCACTGTGTGATCTTAGATAAGTCACCTAGTTTTTCTGTACCTCAGTTCCATCATCTGCTAGAAATAAAAAGAGAAAGGAAGGAAGAAAGGAAAGGAAAGAAAGAGAAAGAAAGAAAAGAGAGAAAGAAAGGAAGAGAAAAGAGAGAGAAAGGAAGGAAGAATAGAAAAGGAAGAAGAAAGAACAGAAGAAAGAAGAGGGATATAAGGAAAGCAGGAAGGGAGGGAGGGAAGGAGAAAATAAGGAGGGAGGAAGAGAAGGAAAGAAGGAAAAAGGAAAGAAGGAAGAAGAGAAGGAAGGGAAAGGAGAGAAGGAAGGGAGAAAGAAAGAAAGAAAGAAAGAAAGAAAGAAAGAAAGAAAGAAAGAAAGAAAGAAAGAAAGAAAGAAAGAAAAGAGGAAGGAAGAAAGAGGAAGAGGGAGGAAGGGAGGAAGGAAGGAAGGAAGGAAGGAAGGAAGGAAGGAAGGAAGGAAGGAAGGAAGGAAGGAAGGAAGGAAGGAAGGAAGGAAGGAAGAAAAAAGGAAGGAAGGAAGGAAGGAAAGAAGGAAGGAAGATCCACTGCCTACCTTATAGGGTTGAAGTACTTGGGTAGTTTTGTAAACTAGAACATATTATGTAAATAGATACAATTTTGAGTTGTGATGTTGTAATAAGGTGCATAATATTCCAGATATAACACAAAGTGTTAACTGAATTCTATGTGCTATTGTATTAGTCTGAGTTACTGTTATGCAGGCTTCGATAAAATGTGATAGATAGCAACAATATTGTAGTAGCCTATCAGAGATGCTGAGTAATGTTTTTTTATGGACCAATACTATTTTCACCTATCACTTGATAGGTTGAGCTCATGTCACACTACTATGGCATTTACTATCCAATCTACAAATTCAAATTAATGTAGTACTATGCAGTACTATGAAAGCAGAAGCAGAGTTTGTATGTGTATATGTAGGTATATGTATGTATATATACAAACGTATACATAAAAACACAAATGCATTCTATACATGAGTGACATATACACATATATCCACATATGTGTGTTGTTGCAATGGCAAGCAAAGTGGGACTTTCTGCTGTTTTTTCTTTTGGAGTGCTTCTCAGTACTAAGTCAATCAAGTGCCTTTGATTGAGCCTTGCCTTAGATTAAATTGAGAGTCTTTGATAACCTGCTTAAGTCACAAGAAATCCTAAGTCACATGAGTTTGAGTCACATGATTGTGACACTCTTTGATCCTGAAGAAATGTATATATACTCTGAGGTTAGCATTTTGCTTTAGGGGCTCACTCATAGGAAGAGTGTTCATGTGATGTGGCCAGACAAGACTCTGGGTGGCTGTTAAGGAGCCCCCTGGCTTTGAAAATCTAGATGTTGGTGCTTCTCTCTCTCTCTCTGGTAACTATGTATGTATTGCTATGGACAGACAGAAGCCATGTGTTGATTTGTGTTATTTGCTCTGTTTGTATAATTTCTGCTTGTAATTTCTGTTTGTGTTTTCTCTGAAGTTCAGGGTGATGACTCTTTCCCCTGAACTAAGTGAATGATATATATAGATAGATAGATAGATAGATAGATAGATAGATAGATAGATATAGATATAGATAGATAGATATACATATATATGCTTAATTAAAGTGAGATTGTAAACCCCTTGAAGTTATTTTCCTTAGAAAAGCAGATCAAAGAACCTGTGCTAGCAGCTCTCCTGTGTGCTGGTGTTTATTGGCCTTATGCCTCCATAGTAGCTACAAACAGCATTGTTCTTAGAGTTATGTATACATGTGTGATATTAGGGAAAGTTTTATATTAAATAGATTATTTGAAATAAAAGTATATCAGATTTGAAAAAGCAAATAAATCATGATGCTCACTTTTCATAAGAATTTATATATAAACATTTTGCATATATCATGAAGCCATGCTAAAGGAATAGCTCTAAGAAAATCGAAACTAGCTTTCAATGTCTGTAATCTCTGGTTCTTTGCAGCTATTTCTTATTTTTCCTGGAATGTTTTTCCCCAAAGTTGTCTGTGCCTATTTCAGGTCACCTTCAAGATGCTATAATACTTTTTTATGCTTCACTGTAGCATTACTTCAAAAGGATTATTTGAGTCAATTCAACAAATATTTAATAAGCCTGTTATGTGGAAGGCACATTACACTGAAAGGAAGACTAGCTGATGTCCACAGAAAAAGAGAGTGAACTGATGTTCACAAAAAGAGAAGTCAATAAACTCACTGCTTAAGGTTTCTCTTTATACTACTATTGCCAAGGCTATTTTTTTTTACTCCATTCTGCCTTAATTAGAACTTTTAGCTCATGCATGTGATTTTGCTGAGCCTAACTCTCTGGCATCAATTTTAAAACAAGAAAGTCAAATGCATTTTTTGAAATGGAAAGCATTCATTTCCTTTGGCCTGTACTCAAAACAGAAGACCTTAATCAGTTAGCCGTAGCAACAGAAAGCTAACTAGAAACAAAATTCATGATAATAATTGTTTTGTCACCAGTAAAGATACTGGCTGACATTACATCTTTATCAGAGGCAGAGATGGTATACTTTTGAAGCAGTATAAACAAGGAAACACAGAACCATATTACAAAATTTCATTGCTATTTGAGTTTGACCTCACTGAAATAAGGTACACTCACATATACACACGTATGTGTGCATGTGTATATATATATATGTATATATATATACACATTAAATACATACATCTTATAAATGCCTATACATATGTATTACGCATATGTACATAGACACATTATGCAGATACATATATATTTATGACATATATGTGTATATGTTCCGTCTCTACTCTTCCCTCTTTGTAGCTTAAGCTCCATTTTCTCCTTTACAAAACTTTTTCTTCTTCTTTGATATCTTTCTAAATACATGTATGATTTTACAAGATAACTGGGATATATGTGTTTTAAGGTAATATTGGTAACTTACCCACCCTTTTCTTTAAACTCAATATTCCCTATCCTACATTCCTATGTCATAGTTTTTTCAACAGTCCTCCCAATTGATAGGCACCCACTTTTTTCCTAATTCTTTGCTAAAACAAAGTGCACTGCTCTGAACACTGTACTATGTACTGGGTCTTTGTTTCTGTCCCTGATCTCTCTGGGGCATAAGCCCAGTAAGTGTGATTTTTTTGGTTTAAAGGATGTTGGCAGTTTAGTCATGTTTCTTGTATAATTTCAAATTAATATTCCAAAGAGTTGAACCAATTCACAACTTTCCCAACAGTGTGTTGTAGGCTTGTCTTCCTACAGTGAACTCCAACATTGATTATTCCTGGCTTTTGTCATCTTTTCTAATTTTTAAGATATGATGTAAAATTTCTAAGTCATTTTAGTTTCCTTTTGTCTTACTTTTTGTGATTTGAAGCATGTTTTCAGATATCTATCACTTATTTATAATTCTTCTTTTGAAAATAGTTTGTTCATTGTATCATTTATTTGATTCATATTCTCAGAATCTAGAACAATACCTGGCACATAGTAGGTGCTTATTCATTGACTGATTCATTGATTCCCATCCATTGACTATCTTCGGGGATATATATATATATACACACACACACACACACATATATGTATATATGTGCATGTGTTTATATATACACACATACACGCATGTATACATATACGCATATAGATATATATGGTTAAAACATAACGCAAGGTATTATGTATGGGTATCAGTTCCCTATATGCAAATATTTTATCTACTCTCCAAGTTATCTGCTTTTCTCTTCATTAATTTTATTCTTTCAAAATATTTTAATTTTATTTAACAAAAACTATACATTCTGAACTTTATGATCTCATCTAACCTCCATTTAGTTCAAGATTTTCCTTCTAGCCAAAGTTATGAAAGGTATCTCTTCTTATTCTCTATTAATTGTTTTTATAAAATAACCAACTATTGTTAGGTTGCAAATTCATTTTGAATACATTATAGTATTTGGTGTAAGATGTTGGAATAAAGATAATTTATGCCAAACTGCTTTTCAGTTTTCCTAGCAGTTCATGTCCAAAAGGGAGTCTCTGGGGCAGCTAGATGGTGCAGTGAGTAGAGCACTGGCCCTGGAGTCAGGAGGACCTGAGTTCAAATCCAGCCTCAGACACTTGACACACTTACTAGCTGTGTGACCTTGGGCAAGTCACTTAACCCCAATTGCCCTGCCTTTCCCCCCTCCAAAAAAAAACAAAAGGGAGTCTTTAATAATTTATATTTTGGGTTTATAAAATATTAGGACATGGTTTCTTTAATCTACTTCAGTTTCTATCTAATACAAGCTAGTTTTGACAATTACTGTTTTGTAATACAGCTTGAGGTCTGATAATTTTTATCCCATCCATTCATGCTTTTTCTCACTATTATCACTAAGATTCTAGGACTTTTTATTCTTCAAAGCAAATTTTATTGTTGCTTTTCCAATTAATTGAGTATTAGTTGTTTATTGAATATTCCCCAGGTCAGGGTTCTTAACCTTTTATGTGCTGTGAACCTTTTGGTAGTCTGATGAAGCCAACAAATCCAATGGATCCTTTCTCAGAATGTTTTTAAGTGCATAAAATAAAATGCCTAGGATTAAAAAGAGCTCAATTTTATTAAAATGCCATTATGAGAATAGTTTTTAAAATAAGCTCATGGACCCCATGGTAAAAACTCCTGCCCTCAGTAATTTGATTGGTAGAACATTGAATCTATTAGTTAATTTGGGGTACATTATCCTATTTTTATAAAGATATGTGGCCCACCTAATTTTATTCATTTTTAAATCCTCATTAGAATTCTTAAATCATACTGCAAAATGGCTGATGGGTGGGAGGAACTTTGGAGACATCTGGAGAATAGTATTCACTAAAGTACTTCAGCAGATCTATGATCTCATCCATATGGCTACTCCTTCCACTGGTGCAGATCCCAAATGATCCATGCTTTCCCATTCCATATGGTTCCTGCACCATTTTCTCATAGATCCTTCATGGAGCATCTTGAACATTCCACCCCATTGCTCCCTACCACACACACACACACACCCCATGCTAAAAGACCAATGATGAAATTCTCCAGTTATGCATCTCTTGTCCTTCACTCTCACTACAATACCAGGACATCTTCTTTTACAGTGATATGTTTCCTTAAGGCATTGCTTATGCTATAGCTTACATCATTGGAAATGTGTTGCAGGCTACTTGTTCTCACCAAGCAAAAATACCATAATAATATTTGCAGAAATGCCAGAAAGAATAAATGTTTATTTCACTGCTGCCATGCAGATACTCAGAGAATAAACACAAAAGACAAAAGTCCATTGTGGCACTCTGGTCATCATGTCATGCTGCTGCAGTCCAACTTCTGCCCTGGGACTCTGAACTCCTTAGTGGTGAGAGGTCACTTATCCAAACATCCTCAGACCCACTACATGCCACTTCAGCCATCTTCATGTAATGCTGCCCTATATACATCCCCTAGTCCCTTCCACCTCCTGCTCTGAGAGTAGTAATCTATTCAACAATAACACACTTGAGAAGGACATGTGAATCCAATGCCTTTTGACTCCATTCACCACCTCTGGTACTTGCCCAGACCAAATTATTTCTCCTAGGCAACCTCTCCCACATATATCTCATCTTTGGTTAAAATGCAAGCTCCTGAAGCTGGTTTTATGAGAAAAAAAAACAATAAAACAGGCAAACCATTTGTTAATTTGATTTTAAAAAAAGAAAGAAGAAAACCATACGACCAGTGTCAAAAATGAAAGGGGTGAATTCACCACCAATGAAGAGGAAATTAAAGCAATTCTCATGAGCAATTTTGCCCAATTATATGTCAATACATCTGACAATCTAAGTGAAATAGAAGAATATTGGAAAAAATACAAATTGCCCAGATTAACAGAGGAGGAAATGAAATACTTAAATAACCCTCTTTCAAAAAAAAGAAATTAAACAAGCCCTCAGATGAGTTGGCCAAGAAAAAAACCCCCAGGACCAAATGAATTCACTGGTGAATTCTACCAAATATTTAAAGAACAATTAATTATAATACTATGTAAAACTATTTAGGGAAAAATAGGCAAAGAAGGAATTCTTCCATATTCCCTTTACAACACAAATATGGTGCCGATACCTGAAGAGGAAAAACAAAGGAAAACTATAAACCAATTTCCCTAATGAATATTGATGCAAAAAGTTTAAATAAAATACTAGCAAGGAGATTACAATAATATATCACAAAAATCATACATTACAACCAGGTAGGATTCATACCAGGAACGCAAGCCTGGTTTGATATTAGGAAAACTATTGGCATGATTGACCATATCAACAACAAAACAAAACAAAATCATACAATTATCTCAATGGATAGAGAAAACCTTTTGACCTAGTATGACTTCCATTCCTATTAAAAACACTCAAGAGCATAGTAATAAATGAGCTTTCCTTAAAATGATAAGTAGTATCTATCTAAAACCACCAGTAAATATTATTTGTAATGAGAATAAGCCTATAGAAGCCTCCCCAATAAGATCAGGGGTGAAGCAAAGATACCCAATATCACCTCTATTATTCAATATTGTGCTGGAAATGCTACCTATAGCAATGAGGAGAAAAAGAAATTGAAGGAATTAGAATAGGCAATGAGGAAACAAAACTATCATTCTTTGCAGATGATATGATGGCATACTTAGAGAACCAATTTGAAAACTAGTTGAAATAATTAACAACTTTAGCGAAGTTGCAGGATATAAAATAAATCCACATAAATCATCAGCATTTCTATATATTACCAAAAAGTCCAGTAGCAAGAGATGGAAAGAAAAATTTCATTTAAAATAACTACAGACAATATAAAATATTTGTGAGTCTACCTGCCAATACAAATCTTGGAACTATATGAACACAATTACAAAACATTTTTCACCCAAATAAAGGCAGATCTATTGGAAAAATATTAATTGGTCATGGGTATGCCAAGCTACACTGATAATTCTACCTAAATTAATTTACTTATTCAATGGCATACCAATCAAACTTTCAAAAAATATTTTATAGAGCTAGAAAAACCCCCAGCAATAACACTATTAGATCTTTATCCCAAAGAGATTTTTTAAAAAAGGAAAAGGACCCATATGTACAAAAATATTTATAGCAGCTCTTTTTGAGATGGCAAAGAATTGGAAATTGAATACATGCCCATCAATTGAGGAATGACTGAACAAATTGTGGTATATAATTATAATGAAATACTATTGTGCTATAAGAAATGATGAGCAGGATACTTTCAGAAAAATCTGGAAAGACTTACATGAACTGATGCAGAATAAAGTGAGCAGAACCGGGAGAACATTGTACATAGTAATAGCAATATTGTACAATGGTTGCTTGTGAATGACTTAACTATTCTCAGAAATATAATGATCCAAGGCAGTTCCAAAGGACTCATGATGAAAAAATATTATCCACTTCCAGATAAAGAACTGATGGATTTTGAATGAATATCAAAGAATACTATTTTTCACTTTAATTTGGTGGGGGGGATGTTGGTCTGTGTATTCTTTCAGAACATGATCAATATGGAAGGATGTTTTACATAATTGCACATGCATAACCTATATCAAATTACTTGCCATCTTAGGAAGTGGAAAAAAGAGGGCGAGAGGGAGAGAATTTGGAACACAAATTTTTTTAAAATATCAAAAATTGTTTTACCTGTAATTGGAAAAAATAAAATATTATTCAAAAAGTAATGTAATTGAAAAGAATAATAAAATGAACCAAATGCTGTGCAGAAAAAGAAATTAATGTAAATATAGTTACAAAACAAGTTTTGTTGCTTATATTGATGTTTAATGCTTTTTAAAAATTAATTATAAATAACCTAAGTGCTCCCCGGATGGTTTACAATCATCAGGTTTTCCAGATGTTCAGAAGAGAGTAATCTAGAGAGTTTTCAGAGTATAAGTACCACTTGTACTAGGCATTGAAGAAAAGAAGAAACTATATGTTAAGTGTAGAGGAGGAAGAAAGGCTTTCCAGAGAAGGAAGGTGGCATGAGAAAAAGACACATAAGAAGGAACACTCTCCAGTATTTCAGTAGATTTGTTCATTCACTAATGAGGGTTAGATGCTCTGATATAGATGGCAACCCACATACATCCCATCCTATGTTACTCTGATCCACATTTTCCCATCAATCCTCCAAGGGCATCTGCCCAATAGAGTAGGGCATCTCAGCATCATGTTCATACTAGCACAATATAATGGTTGTTCAATTTCTCATCCCCTGATATAATCTGAACTTCCTTCTTTCTTTTCCAGGTCCCTCCTGACTCCCACTTCAGTGCTCATCAATTTCAAATGAAGGAGTAAAACATGGCAGGTGATTTGCCTGATTCTTAAACCAAAAGGTTTCCTTAGTACCTTTCTAAAATATAACTTACCTCTTCAGTTTTGGGCAGATATTTCAGATAAATATTGGGTTAAGCTGAAATTGAGAGGTCCTGGTAACTCTTCTAGTGCCACATACAGGTCCGTAGTCAACTGCAACAAAGTCTAAAAAGGCTTTGCATAGTTACTTTCCTTAGTTTGGTAAGATATCAACTGCCTGCACCCTAAATTGAACACAACATCCAATGGAAGAAGGATTTTATTTTCCAAGGATTTAAAATGCATTATGGCCTGAGCTCATCTTGAATGCTCTTGAAGCACCCCACCAATGCTAACTTCAAAGAGGAATCAAAATAATGAAATTTGTTGCCTCCTGCACTCTGGCTTCTCACACAAAGTATGGGGCCCAACTACATGATTGCACAACTATGCAGAAAGTGTTTTACTATTTAATACAGCTACTGAAATTGTCTCCGCAGTAAAAATGTGCTTCCTCTTCAGGATGCAAATTTTGCCAACTGATCCTTTAACTTGTCTTAAAAGGGCAGCTTTGTAGCAAGAGAAAAGGAAGTGGAGGTGGCAACTTTATCTTCATCTGTAGCAACACAGAAATATGCCAAGTGTATGCTTAAAATTGGAACGGGGAGATGAGGTGTGGCTATTTTTATATTCCATCTTTGTTATTTGCTCTATGAACTCAATCCAGATTTGAGTATTTATAAATTAACTTCCTTGCATATATATATACTAAGATGTTACAGCTGCAGACACTCTATGACACATAAGAGGGGAATTTTCTGGTACCTAAATGTGTTCTCTATGTAAATTTTGTACTTCTCCCTAATCTTCTCACTGATTGTAAGCTTTGCAGTAACTTCGAATGTGACAACTGGAATGTGTACTTCATTGAAATAACATGTAAGCAAATATTCATGAGCTATTTTCAGGGATGATATTTATGAGACTATTAACAATGACTCATTACTTTAGCAATTCCTCTCATAAGTTGACAATTAAAAAGAGGTTATTTATATCACTGCCCTAGAGACAGTAATAGTTTGGGTTTGGAAAACATTTGCATTTAAGATACATCATGTAACTGGAATCATATTGATTTTTTAAAAGTATGCTATACTTCTATAACATCTATGATTAGATCTAATTCTATTAAAAAGCCATATAATGAAGGACCATTTTCTCATGATTAATATGTTTAAAACGTTGTGCTTTAAAGAAACAAACATAATATCCATAAGAATTCTCTCCTATAGAGACAGCATATGCTGAAACTGAAAGAACACAGGATTCAAGCATTGGCTCTGCCACTCACTAAACATGTCATCCCATACAAGTTGCTTCATCTCTCTGAAAGTTTCCTTCCTTTTCCTCATTTATAAAACTGGGACAATAATACTTAACATTCTAATTTTAGAGCATTATTGTGAGAAAATTGCTTTATAAACTGGAAAGTCTTAGAGAAAATTATCATTAATGTCATTATTGATAGCTATTGCTTCCCTGCTAAAGGCCTAGTCAGACTGGGAAGGAAAAAGGGTCCAGAATCAAACCAAATTTGAGAATTCTCTATTCTATATGAGAGAGAAGAGGAGAGAGGAGGGGAAAGTGAGGCTGGTGACTTTGCACAGCCCTCCCTCTTAAATCCAATCCACTTGCATGTCCTTCTTGATGTCATGGTCCTCTTCAGGAACGAAGGACAAACAACAATTCTATAGGAAACCTTAAAACCTGCCTCATTCTCCGCACCCCACCCCCTCCATTACAGATGAGACTATTTGGGAAAAGGTTAGAATTAACAGGTATGTATAAGACACAGACTTCTCTGTGCTACAAACCTGGTGAGAATCTTTCCAATCGCCCTAGCATTAGTAATTAATTAAAAGCTCTGCATCCATACTGTTCCTGCATTCTTCAAGGTAGGAGCTGTTGGATAGTCATAGTGGATAGAATGGTGGACCTGGAGTCAGAAAGACATGGGTTCAAATCAGCTTCAGATCTGGTACTTGTACCTCATCAGTACCCCCAATTACCTTTATCCCTCTGATTAGAGGGATGGAGGGTGGAGAAAAACAAACCAACCAACCTCCTCCTAATGCTTCCCCTAGAAGAGAAACCAGAGGACAGCCAGCTCTTCATTTCCCACCAGCTGAAATGCTTGGTTCTCTCTCCACTATCACTATGCTCCCTCAGGATAAGCTCATCACCCAGAAATGCGTCACCATAGAGACTGCTTCCCTATAATCTCAGTGGCTTCTGTCCCAGTAATTGGAGGGCTAGAGGGCAAAGCAAAAACTGCTCCCAAAGCCTCCCTTCAAGAGGGCTCAGAGGTTCAGCCAGCTCTTCATTTCTTACCAGCCACACTGTGAAGTTTCAACTCTACTATCATCCTGGGGTGGGGGGAAGGAGGGAGTGAGGCGAGGAGGAGAGGGAAAGGAGGTGATGGGAGTCTTTCTTCTCCCACCCAAATCCCTAGTTTCTTTTCAGCTTCTTTTTGTGTATTGCCTTGCTTCATTAGACTATAAGCTCCTCAAGGGCAGGGACAATCTTTTTCTTATTTGTATCCCCAGCACTCCTACAGTGCCTAGCACATAGTAGGCTCCTGATAAGTGTTCATTATTTTACATTGTATTCAAATCCAGCCTCAGATGTTTATTAGTTGTATGACCCATTTAATCTCTCTTTTCTTCCAAATCCTCAAATGTAAAATGGCACCTACCTCTCAGGTTTGTTGTGAGGATCAAATGAGATAGTGTTTGTAAAAGCCCTTAGCAGATTCATGTTACATAGTAGGCACTATATAAATGCTTATTCTTTGCCCTTCCCCTTCAAGAAGCCTTTCCCAATCCCATTAATGCTAGTGGGAAATTGTCTTCCATCTGCCCTATGTATTTTATATGTATGTAGTTTTTTGCCCGTTCTCTCCCTCATCAACTCTTTGAAAGCAAGGGCTGTTTTTTGCCTTTCTTTGTATCTCCAATGCTTAGCACAGTGCCAGAAACATAGCAGGCACTTAACGAATACTTGTCGATTGAATGAATGACTGGTTGCTTTCTATGAGTTGATTTGTAATGATGGCAGATAATTTGCTTTTGTTCTTCAGAAGCTCTGGGCCAATCCACTTAAGATGGCACTAATAACTCATCTGCACCTATCCACGCACAAATGTTCCCCCAGTACCTTTAGTGAACAATGGCGCACATTTGTAAGAACAATGATAGGAGCCAAGACTGAACATAGAACATTAGCACAACTCACACCGTCAGCTGTTAGATTAAAAAAAAACTGAACTTCTACTGTCATCAAAACCCAGCAAAGAATAAATGACTTCTCAATGCAGAAGAAACAAAAGGAATTTTTAAGCTTTCAGAAAGCAGAATCCCCTAGCTGCGTTTCTCATTTTGAGACCCCATTTCCTGTGCTACAGTAAATCATTCCCATGAGATCTTATGGTCCTTTTCAAGGCTAAGTGCTTCTGTAATTCCAGAGTGATGACAAGATTGTACATTAGCTATCTAGGCGACTGCAAAAACACAAGACATTAGCACTTTCCCCAACAAACGAAAGGTTACAGAAAAGGCAGTGTAGCATTGTGCAGAAAGCACTGGACTTGGAGGCAGGAGACCTGGATTGGCATCCCAGCTGCAATCTTTTTGGCGTTGTGGCTCCATAGATTTAATCAGTCTCTGCCTTTGTTTCTTTACCTGTTAAATAAGGATAAAAATACTTTCACTAGGTACTTCCAAAGCTTGTCATTAGGAGGTAGCTGGCGGATCAGTAGATAGAGCACTGGGCCTGGAGTCAGGAATACAGGACTCCAGACCCTTACTGGCTGGGTGACCTTGGACATGTCACTTGACTTCATTATCCTCAACTGTAAAATGAGGATAATAATAGCACCTACTTTGCGGGGTTAGGATGAAGATCAAATGAGATAATATTTATTAAAAGTGCTTTGCCCAGTGCCTGGCATGTAGTAACCATTATCTAAAGGCTACTCCTCTTGCTTATTTCCCTTTGTTATTTAAAAAATGCTTTGTAATCTTCAGAATGCTGTGTAGACTGGAGTTATTGCTCTCTGCAGGAGAGATGCACTGTGATGTAATGGATACAGAGCCAAGATTGGAGTCAGAAGACCTGGGTTCAAATCCTGCCTGACAAGTCTTATACAAGTCTTATGGCTTAATCTCTCATAGCTTCAGAGACTGCTTTAAGACTTTAAGTTCTGGAGCAGCTAGGTGGCGCAGTGAGTAGAGTACCGGCCCTGGAGTCAGGCGGACCTGAGTTCAAATCCAGCCTCAGACACTTGACACATTAGCTGTGTGACCTTGGGCAAATCACTTAACCCCAATTGCTTTGTCTTCCCCCTTCCAAAAACAAACCAAAAAAATCCAAAGACTTTAAGTTCCACAGGAGAACATTGTATACAGTAAGAGTAACATCGTGCCATGATCAACTGTGATAGACTTAGCTCTTCTGAGCAACACAATGAGCCAAGACAATTCCAAGACTCATGATGGAAAATGCTATCCACATGCAGAGAAAGAACTATGGAGTCTGAATGCAGATCAAAGCATTCTGCTTTCACTTTTTTAAAGTTTCTTTCTTGTGGTTTTTCCCTTTTGTTCTGATTCTACTCTCATATGACTGATGTGGAAATAAATTTAATTGATTACATATGTATAACCTATATCAAATTCCTTGCCATCTTGGGGAGGGGAGACAGGAGGGATGGAAAAATTTTAGAACTCAAAATCTTATAAAAATGAGTGTTGATAACTACCCTTACATGTAATTGCAAACAATAAAATACTATTTACCAAAACAAAAATACTTCAGGTTCTAGAATGGTTGAGTAAGTGATATGAATATGATGGTATAATATTGTGCTATAAGAAATGAAAGGATAGTTTCAGAGAAACCTGAGAAGGTTTGTGTCAATTGATACAAAGTAAAGTGAGCAGAACCAGAGAACAATTTATACAATAACAATAATATTGTGGGGCAGCGAGGCACCGCAGTGGATAAAACATTGGCCCTGGAGTCAGGAGGACCTTAGTTCAAATTTGGCATCAAACACTTACTAGCTATGTGACCCTGGACAAGTCACTTAACCCTGATTGCCTTCCAAAAAAAGCCATCCCAAAAAGCAATAATATTGTAAAGACAAACAATCCTGAAACACTTAGGAACTCTAATTGATGCAATGCCAACTACAATTCCAGAGAATTCCTAATAACCTGCTACCCCACTGCTTGACAGTGAGGTCCAGATTGAGACTTGGTTTATTTTGGACATGGCTAATGTCCAAAACAAAGCAATTTGTTTTGCTTGACTATACATGTTTGTAATGGGTTGTTTTCCTTTCTTTCTCAATGGATACAGGTATGAGAGAGATAAAAGGAAATTCCATTGACTGAAAAAATAAAGTTTAATTTAAAAATAAGCATTATTACCCTCCCCCAACTAAAACACTACAAGTTTTAGAGGACGTTCTGCTGTGAATTGGTAGACATCAATGAGATCTTGGGTCCACTGATAAACAAAAAGTTATATCCTTTATTTATGGCTATACCTACTTCAATGTAGCGTGGAGAGGGCTAAACTTGGATCAAGAAGATCTGAGTTCGAATCCTACCAATGCGATCCTGAGCAAGTGACTTATTGTCTCTCAGCCTCGATTTCCTAATCTGTACAATGTAGATAATAATAATACAGGGTTATTGTCAGGCTCAAATAATGGCATATATAAAGCCCTTTGCAAACTTTGTGATTAAAGAAGCATACAAACGCTATCATTACCATTAAAAAACTATACTAATAATAATAGCTAACATTCATATAGTGTTTACTATGTCAGACACTGTAATAAGCACTTTTAGAAACATTATCTCATTTGATGACTAATAGCAGTTTAATATCTAATACTCTTTTTCTATTTGTATATTGAAATATTGTTTGCTGATATTCATAATGAAAAATAAGAAAAAATTTGAAAGTTTGAATGAAAGTTTTAAATATGTACCCAGCCCCTACGATGTCCTGGGGGCAGCTAAGTGGTGCAGTGCATAGAGTGCCAGAACTAGAGTCAGAACCACCTCAGCTCAAATCTGGCCTCAGACACTTACTAGCTGTGTGACCCTGGGCAAGTCATTTGACCCTATTTGCCTCAGTTTCCTCAGCTGGAAAATGAGCTGGAAAAGGAAATGGCAAACCACCATAGTATCTTTGCCAAGAAAACCCCAAATGGGGACATGAAGAGCTAGACACAACTGAAATAACTCAACAATAATTATGTCCAAGGTACTATGTTAGGCCCTGACTTGGGTTTCCAGTATTTCTCCCTTGGATTACTGCAACAACTTCCTAAATGATTGCCTGCTGGTCCCTCTCCTCTGCCCCATCCCCACCCCCATCTCAGAGACCTCTGCCCTTCAAAGTCTCCTGCGCACAGCTGCCAGAGTAACTATCTTAAAGCACAGCTGTGATCATGTTATTTCTGTCATCCTTGCGTCAGAGGCTCTCTCACATGACACACAGAGTTCTTAGATACTTTGGGAGAACTCATCCCAGTGACTACTCACAGCCACCACCCAGAAAACCTGGGAGTCTCCCTAGATGACCCTATGCCCCTTACAAGAACTCAGTTTGCAAAATGTAAATGAGAAAAGTTTTATCTTAGCATGGTGCCTGGCACAAAGTAAACATTTAATAAATACTTGTTTCCTGCCTTCCTTCCTGTTTACAGGTTGAAGAAAACAAATAGAAGTGACTACGGAAGCTGTGGAAAAGAACACCTGCTGATGAACAAGTGTCCTCCCATAGTCCTGTTTGGCATCAGTCACTCGCTTGCAGTCCTGGGTTAGGTTAGGTGTCCCAATTGGTCGTTTCTCTCAGATGCTCAGAGGGTGTCTCCTCCTGCAGTTCTGGGCAGTCTTCAGCGGGTGTTGGTGGTGTTACTCTCCTGGATTCTTCTGTTGACCACCTTTCTGTGTCTTGAACCAGAAGAAAACCTTTTGCTGTGCTGGTTCTGGTTCTGGCATTGCATAGGAAAATAATTCCATGTTTCCCAGTCTTGACAGGAGATGAGAGTTCTCACCAATCACAACCTGAATCCAGGGCTACACAAGAGACTTATGTTCTAGAGTGGTTCCCTTCTATTATGGTTCTTGCCAAGGTCTGGCCTCACTGAAGCTTGCTCAGGGACTAAGAGCACATCACCCTTCTCAGCTCCTGTCATGGCAGAGTATCTGTCGTGGTTGTTAGGTTCAGACCTGATGTCTTCTCTCCCTCCAGCATTTGAGCTATAGGTTCTCCTCACACTCCAATGAACATTCCCCAAAAAGCCTTAAAATGTTCCCCGGTTGTCTCTAGGATCCCCATGAGTTCCCCTGGCAGCAATTGGGAGGGGTCATTCACCTCAGATGCTGGGGGGGGGCCACTCCCACCCACCCATTACCTCATACTGGGAGATGGATAAGCATAGGCTGGAGAAAGACAGTCTATACTTTTTTGATCAGAAACCTTCAAAGGCATTGACCCTCCCTATCCCCAAAAATGCAGATTAAGATAATTTTTGTCCTCCACGCTCTGGCACCGACTGCCAGCTACAGTTTTATGTCCCAATCTATATGCTTTTTGTTGTTCATTGTTCAATGTTCATTGAACATTGTCGTTCAGTCATTTCAGTCATGTCTGACTCTGACCCCATTTGGGGTTTTCTTGGCAGAGATATTAGAATAGTCTGCCATTTCCATCTCCAGCTCATTTTCCAGATGAGAAAACTGAGGGAAACAGGGTTAAGTGACTTGCCCAGGGTCACACAGCTAAGGCCAAAGTTGAACTCAGTTCTTGCTAACTCCAGGCTTGATGTTGTATCCACAGTGTGACCTAGCTGCCCCACTCTATATCCCTGCCCCCCACCCCCTAAACAATGAAAATGAATTAACTTTTCTTAAATGTGCTTTCCTGCCTCCTTGACTCAGGTTTTTCCTCCCTTTGGCTTTCCTCCCAATTTCCACCTTTTGACATTCTTCCCATTCTTCAGTTCTCAGCTGAAATTCTGCTTCCTTTATGAACCCCCCCCTTTTAAAAAAACGATCTGGGGATTTATTCTTTTAGAGAATGTCCAAGTTAGGGTTTATTTGCGCTTTCAGCCTTTGATTTTTCTCAGGTAGAACTCCAGCTCTTTGCCCTCGAGCACACAACTGTCTGCTCCGCCACACTGGCCTGGCCTTGATGCCACGAAGGCCAGGAACTTGCCCTGCTGACATTGCTCCTCCACGAGTGAGCTGATCTTGGCATTTTTCTTCTGCTCCTCGTACTTCTTCTGGCTCTTCTTTGAGCGCTGTTTATTTAAAATTTCTTCCTCCTCAGGAGTCAGCTTCGCTCCCTTCTTCCGGCCCAAGCACAGCACGTGCAGTGGGACTCATCCCACTGGCGGGACAGGGTGCTATTGATGAGCGCGTTGTAATTCTTCACCAGCGTCTTGGTTCCGACTAGCTCGTTGCTGGATGTGTTGTAGACCACATCGGTGATCCTTGTTTTTCAGTTACTGCACTCGGAGTCCGAGGAGAAGTTGACCACATCCAGCCTCAGCTTGCCTCAGCGGACTCCCACGGTGTGGATGCGGCGGGGCCGATCTCGGTGTTGGCGGGCACGTGGGGCGGCCCAGCTGCTACTTGCACTTCTTGTGGTATGGCTTGCGCTTGCCTCCAGTCTTGTGGCGCTTGTGCCAGTTTTTCCGGGAGATCCCCATGGTCGGCATGAGCTGCAAAGAGCCACGAAGCCTACTTGATGCCCTCCTCCCGTGCTCCCTGGCCACCTTGTTTGTACCTTTACGGAATTAGAGGCGCCTTAAAGTTATCTATTTAAGTGTCTTGTCCCTACTATTAGAGTGTATGCTTTCTGAGATTTTTGTCCCCCCCCCCAAATAGCTAACATTTACGTAGCCTTTAAAAGGTTGTAAGGCATTTTACATAGCCCATCTCATTTGAGCCTCAGCATCCCCATGAGATGGGGACTACTGGTGCTATTATCCCCACTTTATAGATGGGGCCACCAAGTCTCAGAGACCTTCTGACCTCAGGGAAGCTAGTTCATGTCAGAAGCAGGATTCAAAACCAAATCTCCTCTAACTCCAAATTCAGCATTCTTTCCAAGGCACCATATCCCTTCCACTTCAGTGCCTAACATGGTGCCTTCCACATAGTGGGTGATGAATAAATGTTGGCTGAATTGAATAATTATAAAACATAATTGAATTGTTTACAGAGTAGTGCCTTTAAAGAAAAAAGTTACATCTCTCTAATTAAATCAGAGAAATTAAAGAGCTAAAAAGTTAGTCATCTAGAAGGCTGCCTCAGGAAAAAGCCTGCTTGGAAAGGACAGTGAACTCAAATACTTCTAACCCCACTGATTCTTGCCTTCTAAAGAGTATTGTACAAACCAGGAAAACCTGGTTTAGAATCCTACCTCAAATATTTACTAGCTAAATGACCCAAAGCAAATCACATAGCTTTTCTCTCTGCCTCAGTTTCTTAATCTGTAAAATGAGAAAAATAATAGCACCCAGATCATATAGGGTTATTCTATGAATCAATTAAGATAATATATGCAAGGTGCTTTATAAATCTAAAGGCACCATCAAAATGTTAGCTATTATTTTTATGATTTCCTGCTTTGTCAGCTTCCCTAACCCTTCATAGGACTTGACTATGAACTTGGCTCAAACCAATGAAAGAGCAAAGAAAACCCAAGGGGGGGGCGGGGAGGAGAAGCCCATGTGAGAATTAAACAGGGAGCCAAGCCAGCACCCAGGGAAACCTCACAGCCCTGAGTCTTAGGGGTGCAGGGGGCAGGCAATGTTCAGAGCCAGGAAGTGAGCTCCACTTAAGCATCATTAGAGAGGAATGAGGGTGAAATTGCATTTTTATCCTACGGTCCCAACTAACTCATCCTTGCAAATAGCTGCCTGCTCTTTGTCTAGGCGAATTCCACCTAGACCAATCTCTGCAACATTGTCATCATTTAGGGGGATGAGTTTTGTTAAAAAGAAAACATTGTTCCTAATTCTTCTCAAAATGTACAGGGTACATGTAAATGAGGAAATACATATGAAAATATGGTCATGTTCCTCCCTAAATACTCAGGTCCCTTCAGAGGAATAGGGAAAACATGCTCAATGATTCAGTTTAAGACAAGGGGGGATTTTGGGGAAGCGACAACATTGTACACCCTGTTTTTCAAACTTTGCTGATCTCATGGCATCACTGCCTTATTGAGGCATGTAATATATCATATAATGGCAGCTAGAAGGCCAGTCCTAGAGTCAGGAAGACTTGGGTTCAAGGCCAACCTCTGATACATGCTGATTTTTTTGTGATTTTGGGCAAGTCATTTAAATTCTCAGGGCCCCAGGTGACTCTCAAAGAATCTAAATTACAGAGGATTAGCAACAGGTGTGGAGGGAGTCCCCAAAACCACCCAAATCACAGGTTAGCACTAAAATAAAGAAAATGGGAACCATCACACAGCAGAACTGATCAATCACCAACAGTTGTATCATGCTCATTGTTCAGTTGTTTTCAGCTGTGTCCAACTCTTCATGGCCCCATTTGGGGTTTCCTTGGCAAAGATACTAGAGTAGCTTACCATTTCCTTCTCCTACCCATTTTACAGATTAAGAAACTTAGGCAAACAAGGTCAAGTGACTTACCTAGGGTCACACAGGTAGTAGCTATCTAAGGCTGGATTTGAACTCAGAAAGGTGAATCTTCCTGACTCCAGGCCTGGCACTCTATCCACTGAGTCACGCAGCTGCCCAGTTATGCTCTTAAACTGGTATTAGTGTTAAGCAGATTTACCAACATTAGGTCCTTCTACCCCTTCCCTTATTGTCAAATGATACCTTCTTCCTGCTTACCATATCCCTAGGCTTAGAAAACAGAATTATCTGCCCAGATCAGATAAAAATGAAGTTCCCCCATTCAGACAATGAGTTCTCATGAAAAACAAGCAAAAAGAAGGCATTTCTCTGTTTCTCAGGAAGCTGCCTGATTGCTCCTGGGGGAGGGTATTACATGTGGATTTTCATGGTTATAGAATATAATTACTATTAATGAACAGCAAGTGCTGCTTCGTAAAGTGTTTAATTTGTCACTTGACAAACCTAAATCCTGTCACAGGAAGCTTTTAAGTGGCAGATCTATTAACCTCCTTTAAGAACTATTTACATACCAAAGAGAGGAGTTTGTCTGTAATGGACAGAGACGTGGCCTCCCAGCCCAGAAGATGTCAGCTCAAGTCCATCCTCTGACATGTAAAGGCTGTGTGGCCCTGAGTAAGTCATTTCCCATTGTGCTAGTCAAATCTAAGACTATAAGGTACACACCTTTGTTGGTTGATAAAGTTTCTCCATCTGTGATTTCTATATCCCCTAACGAAATCACAGGTCCGAGTCCCTATCCCAGATTTGTGACAATTTCATCATAACTCATACTAGAATTTTAAGCAAAAACTATTGTTCAAAACTCTCATGCATATTAGTGTATAAGATCTCAAAAATGAAACAATACCTTCTTTCTTAGTTTAATGAAAAGACTATAAAGGTATATATTTTTAAAAATATGCTATTGTACCAGTTTTCTGAAGAAGTGTTTAATAAAATAAATCTACCATTTTATTAGTTAAAGAAATATAAAAATTAAGGCACAAAAACTCAAATGGGAATTCTCGATTTAATCTCCAATAAATCTGTACTTTGTACACTAAGTTTCTGTGTTGTTCTCCCATGAATTCCTAATGTTTCCCCTTATTAAAGACTTGTTAATATTTCTAAGTCTTTATGAAGTGTTGATATGTTGGTATAAATTTTTATATACCTGCACACAATTTTAAAAATATTTGTTGGGCACCTATTATGTGCAAGACAAGGTAACATTGTGGAAGTAAAATCAGCAAGATTTGACAATCTATTAGGGAGACACATAGAGAGAGACAGAAAGAGGCAGAGTAACTGTCACTCAAGAGAACAGCCATAGCAGTGCAGTGTAGAATAGGACATTCATATTTTAGATGGAGTCAGTGGGTCAGATATTCAAGATGAACAAAAGAAGAGAAATGACCAATAGTGAAGGGTTCTGGAAGAGGCGAAATAGGATAAGATCAAGAACAGGTGTTATCCCTGGAAACGAAAAGGGAGACGTGCAGCCGAGACGGCTGTCTGAATGGGAGGCAAACCACCAGCTCCCAAACACCTACTCCAGCAAAAACAGGAAACTCATACCAGACTAAAAATTATCAAGAAAACCAATGAGAAATGAAAGTGAGTGACGTCTTCCACCCTAGAACCGTATAAAACTTCAGGCAGACGTCCATAGGCAATAGGAAAAAGGGCCACCAGCAAGAGCAGCACTAGCGGAATGGGCCAGGGACACATATAGCCTCCAAGACCCTCTGACCAGTGGCACAAGTGTATCAGTAAGGCAATAATAACAATGTAGATGATAACTCAAAATGCCTATGTGGTTCTGTATGCAAAGCATAGGAGACTCTCCACATAGAAGGTAGAAGAAGTAAACCATTTATTCAGACACCAGAGAACCGTATCCCATAAGCCATTTATCCAGTCTATCAGAGCAGTAAAACATTCAATACACAATATCACAGCCTCTCCATCCCAAAACCTCTCTGACGCCCTGCTGGGGTCTTCCCCAAAAACAAACTCACAGTACAGCTAAGTCAGGCTGTTCAGTTCTATCATGAGGGCAGCCATTAGCAGCCATGACTGGCTCTCTTTCTCTTTCTCTCTCTCTCTGTCTCTCTCTCTCTCTCAGCATTTCCTGTGACATAACTTCCTTTTCCTGTCAGGAAGCTCCTCCCACCACACGTGACTTAGTCTTCCTGTGATGTAAGCAGGTCACATGGCCTATTAATGGGTGGGAAAGATCTTCAAATCTAAATTGCTCCTACAAGTAGTAATAGTGGAACTGTTTCTCACAAATGCCCTGGAGTGGTCACAAATCCTCGGGGTGGTCAGAAATTTGTAGCTTGAGTGTCAATAGTTCTGTGCTTTATTTCTCACTGCCACTGCTGGTGGCTTCCCAGGTCCCTGATATTCTTTAGTGGAACAGACTGCTTTTAAGCATTTGTAATGAAAAGAACAAGGCTAAGCCGGAGCTTTAAAATGCAAACACAAGAATTAAGAACCTAGAAAAGTCGATATATTTGAGCAATTTGAAGGGGTTATATAATAGCACAAATTCCAATAAGAGGAGAAGAAATGAGTGCCCTATCAGAACTGAAGGTATTCAAAGGGTATAGAGAGAGTTAAACAAGAAAAACAGAGAACTTGGGGGTGGACTAGTTCTGAAGAGAGAGAGAAAGGAAGATAATAGGAACACTCTGGTATAGATAGCCAGAAGGAATTATTTTTTCATAATTGGGGTGAAGCATGTTACCTTCCTTCTGAGAGAAAGGTAGTAGATATAAGGTATATAAGGGGACACACATATTTGGACATGTCCATTCTGTAAAATCTTTTTGTGTGATCATGTATTAAGGATGTTTTTTTTTTCTCTTGAATTTTAAATGGAAGGTTTTTGCAGAGAGGAGAGAGAGGTTAACAATGGTGCTGCCAATTTTTAAAAAGGGCCATTGAATTTTTTTTTAATGCAGGATTCTGGGAAGATGGCCGAGTACATCAGAAAACTTTCAGGTCTCCAAATTTCCTCCACAAAAAAAAGACAGAAAATCACCTCAGAGCAGCAGAAATAAACTCAAGGTAAAGCAGTTGTCCTCCTAAGACAATTTGAGAAGACCCCAGGAAAGGCCCAACGTGGTGGGGCCGGATGTTTGGCCTGAATAGTGCAAACACCTCCAGATTGACTCTGCAGACTAAACAACAAACAGCAAACCCTGGGGGCAGCTGAGTTGAGAGGCAGCCTCAGCCTTAGAAACTTTCATTTCCAAGATAGTATGAGACAGGCAGCTGAGTAGGAGATTGAAGGGTCCTCCATACTGCTGAGGGACACCAAGCACAGCCGTCCTGACTAGACATGACCCAAGCTGTGACTTCGGGGAGAAGGAGCTAGCAAACACCTGGTGAGTGCAGTAGGAAGGACCAGGGACCCTGTTGGCTATGGGCACTTTTAGGAGAGCAGAGTCCCTGGTTTCAGTTCCAGGGCAGAGAAGACAGCTTATTTTGCAGCCACCTGAAGGACTTCAGGGAGCAAGATCATTTGCGGAACAATTGTGGCTAGGGGCCCTAGCAATGACTTAAAAGTGGAGAGGAAAGCCCAAGGTTGGGCCCTGAGACAGATCTCAGAAAATAACAGTAAGAAGGACCTGAGGCTTGGGGCATCATCGCCCATACCTCTGGACCACAACTTGATTACACTAATAACTGCTTAAAAAATAAAACAAAACAAAAATAAATAAACAGAGTAAACAAAGGAGAAAGAACTCAACCACAGATAATTACTATGGGGATAGGGAAGATCTAGGTTCATATTCAGAGGAAGGTAATGGAGCTAAAAAAGCCACTCGTTTTTCAATAAAAAACATCAAATGGCCCTAAGCACAAAAAGAGTTCTTGGAAGAACTTAAAAAGGACTTTAAAAATCAAATCTGAGATCAAGGAAAAATTAGAAAGAAAAAGAGCAATCCAAGAAAATAAAGAAAATTATAAAAAGAAAGTCAACAACTGGAAATAGAAAATCAAATCTTAAGGAAGAAAATAATTCCTTAAAAACTAGAACTGGGCAAGGGGAGGCTAATGATATTCTAAGACACCAAGAAATCATAAAACAAAACCAAAAGAATGACAAAAAATAGAAGAGAAAGTGAAATATCTCATAAGAATAACAACCAATCTGGAGAACAGATAGAAAAGAAATAACGTAAGAATAGTAAGACAAGCTGAAATTTACTATTAAAAAAAAGAATCTTGGTACAATATTACAAGAAATTATCAAGGAAAATTTCCCTAAAGAACAAAAAGGCAAAGTAGAAATAGAAAAAATCCATTGATCACCACCTGAAAGAAATCCCAAGAGGAAAACTTACAGGAACATGACAGCCAAGTTTCAAAACTCCCACGTTAAGGAGAAAATATTGGAAGCAACAAGGAAAAAAAAACCAATTTATATATCATGGAGCTACAACAAGGATTACACAAGACCTATTAGCTACTATGTTGAAGGACTGTAGGTTTTAGAATACTATATTCTGTAGAGCAAAAAAGCTTGGGTTATGACCAAGAGTAACTTAACCACTAAACTTAAGTGTAATCCTAAATGACAAAATGGATGTTTAACGAACTCAAAGACTTTAAGGTTTTTGTGACAAAATCCCCGGAACATAAGGGAAACTTTGACTTATAATATCTGGGAGAAATATGAGGTAAACACTAAATACCAATTTTAAGGGACTCAATAAGGTCAAAATGTTTATTTTGTATATGTGAAAATTTTAGCAGTACTCTTATGATTGTCATAATTATTTGGGTATTTGGGTAGCTTGAAAGAAAGGCGTGGGCTGAACTGAGTATGATGGGGTGATTCTAAAAAAATAAAACTGTAGGGAGAGAGAAAAAAATTGAAAATTGACAGAGAAGTTAGTAGGGGAGAATGTTTAGTGCTGGAACCTTACTCTCATAGGAAATGGGTTAAAATGGGAATAACATATATATATCTAGAAGGGTGCAAAAGTCTTCTAAATTCAAAAAGAAATAAGAGGCCCAGGTGATAGGGTGGGTGGAGAGGATAAGGGAGGGAGTCTTAGAGGGGTGGGTAAGTTAAGAAATAGGAGGGCAAGGTATCAAGTCAAACTAAAGCAGCATGAGCAGGGATAGAGTAAATAGGGTGAGAAGGATAGTAAGGAAAAATAGGAAGGAGGAAAATACATAATTTGTAAGTGTAGCTTAGAATCTGAATGGTACAAATTTACCCATAAAATGGAGACAAATAGAAAATTAAAAATTTGAATTCAATATGTTCTTTCAGGAAACATTACAAAAATGAGAGATACACACAAAGATAAAATAAAGGACAGGAATAGAATTTAGTATGTTAAAAAAAAAAGCAGGGATAGTAATTATGATCTCAGAAAAAATTAAAGTTAAAATAGATTTAATCAAAAGTGAAAAATAGAGAAACTACACTATATGCCAGCACTATTAGTCAATATTGTTTTAGACCACTTAAAATGCCTGAGATATACTTGAGTATGTAATACCTGGGTGTATACCTGCCAAAACAGACACAAGAACTATATGAACGTAAACAAAACACTTTTTATACAAATGAATGCACATCTAAATAATTGAAGTAATATTTATTGTTTATGCGTATGTAAAGTCAATATAATTTTGAAATGACAGTTTTACCTAGCTCTTTATTCAATGTCATCCCAATTAAATTACTAAAAAATTATTTTACTGAGTTAGAAAAAATAATAATAAGGTTCACTTGAAAGAACAAAAGGTCAGGAACTTTAAAGAAACTTTAAAGGTCAGGAAAAAAAGATGTAAAGGAAGCAGATTCAGTAGTATCAGACTTTAAACAATATTATCAGGTGAGAGCATTGTTGAAGTATAAAAAGGATAATTTTGATTATTTTAAATTAAAATTTTCTTGCATAAATAAAACCTATGTAGGCAAGAATAGGAGGAATGCAGAAAGTTGGGGGGGGAGTTTCATAGGTAATCTCTCAGATAGGATGTGATTGAGTTGGAATATTGCTGGAGTATAGGAAATGGTGAGCTGATTGATTTAGAAAAACATGGAAAGACTTGACTTGTCAAGATGCTATCCACCTTCAGAGAAACAGATGATAGGAGGAAACAAACGTACTATGGTTTTACATATATGTGAATAAGTGCATATGCATATATGTATGTGTGTTTACAGATATCTATGTGTGTATATGTACATATGTATGTGTGTGTATATGTGTGTGTATGTGTGTATCTCCACACTTAATTATAGCCTGGTGGGGGGAGGGAGGAGAAAAAAATGAAGTAAAAAATTAAAAGGGTACAGCAGAGAATAAAAGAAAATCAACAAGGAAGCAAAGAAAAGCTGGGTGGCTTTCAAAACAGCATGTAGTACTTATTATATAGGTTTTCCTGAAATGGGAATTTATTGCTTTATGTTTAATACTCTCTTACAGTCTGCTGTGTACATGGCAATGTTTTTTCTTTTTTCATTTTGTATTTAAGTTTAAAATAAAAAAATTTAAAAATGCACAGAAGAGAATAGGAGGAAGTTCCGAAGGAAACACAGATAAGCAGGATATTTTGGAAAGCAATATGTGGAATCTGTGATATGCTTTTAAAAAAAGAAAGTGGTATGAAATGGAAATGCATGGTTTCATATACAGTCTTTTTATCCTGATGTAGATACAGAAATGCTTTTTTGTTATAAAATTAAATAAGAAAGGTATAAAATTAAGTAAAATTAAGACATGAGAGAGTAGAAAAAAGTAATAAGATACTGACACATTTTGAGATGGTAAGGAAGGAAATTTATGGAGCTTCTACTAGATGATCAAGTTTTTTTTTTAATTAAAGGAGGAGGTTATTCCACTCTTCTTTGCAGAGATGGGGCATTTTGGGTGCACAACTCTACATAAAATGTTGGACTTTGTTGATATGCTGGCTAGTTTTATTGAATTGATTTTTTCCTAATTTTTAAATTCTTTGTTATAAGGAAGAAACGTCTCTTTGTAGGGGCGAGGGGAGGAAAGATGCACACTAGAAAATGTATGTGATATAAAAACAAAATATATCAATATTTTTAAAAAACAAAAATAATTTAAAGATGAAAAATTCGGAAATAGCTGCTTCAAGAAATATGAAAAAGTTAACTAGACATAAATCATAGTTAAGACTATTGACAATAATTGATATTATAATACTGTTTAAAGTGATAATTTTCAGTTACAACACTAATTCTCAAAATGAGTTATAAATGATTACAAAATATATAAGTTTCCTTTATGTTTTGATACTATAGCTTAAAAGTCTAGAGTGTAACTGAACAAAGTACACCATACTAAAAAAGTCACCTGACCTTTATCAAATACTTCCTGCAGTATTCTGCAGTAGGATAAGGTATGTTGATTCAATGAGGATGTTTCTCCTCTTGCTAGCACCAAGGTCAGCCACCTAAATGCTATAGCCATAGAAACACCAGGAAGATCCCACCAGTTTGTCTGTCATTTGACATAACTAGGGCAAAAGAAATATTGCCAAGTAATTGAATTTTTGAGGCACAATTCAGGCTTCAAAATTCTACTTTGTTATAGGATTTCATTAATATTTTATGTGTACTTATCTTGAAATTTATTGCATTTTCCTAAAATATTACAAATGTCTTCATCCTATTACACAATTTTGGTATGGCAGTTTTTTTAACTTTGTAGAATTCCTGATCACACTTGCTTTAAAAATTTCCTTAAAATATAAATGGCAAAAAATTCAGAATGTTCCATAAGTGAACCTGGAAAACAGCTAATAACATTATGCATATTTGTGTGTATATATGCATATATACATATAAATGCACATATACACATACGCACATATGCATATATGTATGTATATACAGATATCTGTATGTGTATATATTTATTTATGTACTTGCTATTATTTTATAGAGATTTTTTCCAGTTTTACCTTTTTTGACATATTGAGATTTTTCAAGTGATTTATCAATCAACAAATATAAATTAAATACCCTCCATGTGCCAAGCACTGTGCTAAGTATTGGAAATAGAAAGACAATAAAGAAACAGTCCTTGTACTCAAGGAGCATACATTTTTATTAGGGGAGACAATATGTACACATAAAAGTGCATGTCCATATGTAAAATATTGCTAGCTAATTGCTAATCTGTGGTCTCTGATTTCTCTTCTTTGTTTGACTGCTCTTTCTCAGGCTGCTTTCCTGGCTTTTCTTCCACATCTCAGCCACTAACCATGGGTCTCTCCCAAGGCTCTGTCCGGAGCCATCTTCTCTTTTCCTTCTATATTAGGGGTTCTTAACTCCTTTGTGTTTTCTGGACTCCTTTGGCAATCTGTTGAAACCTCTGGGTCTCTTTTCAGAATGTTTTTAGAAGCAGAAAATACATAGAATTACAAAGGAAAAAAATTATATTGAAATAAATTCATCAAAATATTTTTAAAAACTTCATAGAAGCCATGCTAAGAACCTCTGCTCTATACCATCTCACTTGGTGATCTCCTCAGCTCCCATGGGTGCAATAATCATCTTTAGGCAGATGATTCCCAGAGCTACATATATATCTAGTTCTAGTCTCTCTCCAGAAATAGTCCAATATCACCAACTGCCTTTTGGACATCTCGAAATGAACTAAACATATCCAAAACATGTCTCTACACCCCCCCCAAAAAACCCCACCCCTCCTCTCTCCCTTCTCCTCTTTCTAATTAACCATCAAGGGTGCTACCATCTTCCTAGTAACAGACGCTCTAAATGTCAATGTTACCTTCAACTCTTCATTCACATTCACCCATCACATCCAACTTGCTTTCAAGTCTTGTCAAGTTTTCCTTCACATCATCTCCCATAGTTATCCCCTCTTCTTGACTCACAAAGCTGCCCTCCTGATGTAGCCCCCATCATTGCTCAGCTGGACTATTGTAAGAGACTTTTGGTTGGTTTCCTTGCCTCAGACCTCTCCACACCCTAGTACATCCCACAATCAGTTATTTAACTGCCAGTGTGATTTGGCTAAACTGTGAGTCTGTTCTTGTCAACCCCCACCCATTCTCCAATTCAAGTCAAATCTACATTCAGGCATGCTTCTTCATCCTTTATTCTCGAAGAGGACCAATGACATCAGGAGCATGATGTCTTGACTTGTGCGTGAGTTGGATTTGAGTGAGGCATTGTTGAGCAAAGTCATCAGCCTCCCTTTCTCCTCCAGAGTCCCCATTCTGGAGTGCAGACTGGAAAGGAATGAAGACATTCCTGACCTGGGTGTCTGACTTAAAATGGAGGTTCTAGGAGGGATCAGCCAATCAGAGGAAGAAGCTAAAGGGGCAGAGGCTATGTGCGTTGTAAAAAGTCCAGGGTGGAGTGAGCTTCTAGGGCAGGGCTGTCCAAAATACAGCAATCTGCAGTGCAATTTTATGCAGCCCACCTATGGGTTTTAATTTTCATGAGTGAAAAAATAAAATGATAATTTGCATGGAATGCATATTAGATTTTTTAATTCCATCACTAATAAATAATCTTGTTGATGTTAATTTTCTTTGGTGTTTTTAAGCAGTATTGTGGACATATTGCTTGGAATTTTCAATCGATCTGTGGGATGTGCTCTGTCTGTTCGATGCAGACTAGTCAGTACGCACCCGCCTTTATACTGTTATGTTGTGGCTTTGTTATTTCATGTTTGCTTTCACGCTTCATGCCTTCACCTGTTGAATTGATGATGAGCGTTCCCCCACTTTCTATTAGAGTACTGTATTTTTTATTCTGGGTGCGGCCTTCAAGTATTTATTTTATTTTAATGCGGCCCTGAGATAACCTAAGGTTGGACAGCCCTGTTCTAGGGTAAAGAGGTTTCTCTAAGTTCCTTAAGAGCACAGACTGTCTTTTCCCTCACCAGTGTTAGCATAATGCCTGGCACATAGTAGGCACTTAATATATGCTTATTGATTGATTGGAAGAGAAAACCCGAGGAGTCAGGAGTATGGGCTGGAGAGAAATGAAGAAAAGAATATATAATTAACTTTAGTGGCTCCTTATTAGCTCTAAGATGAAATATAAACTCCTCCCTTTGGCATTTAAAATTTTTCAAAATGCCACTCTCCTATTCAATAAACTCCAGGGTTCCCTATTGCCTCCTGGACAAATATAAAATCCTCTGGCTTTTAAAGCCTTTTGTAACTTGGCCCCTTTCTCCCTTAAACTTTCCATCCCTCTGTTTACTCTGAGATCCAGGGACCCTGTCTTCCCAACAGTTTCTCATTCAGGACATGTCATCTCCCACCTCCACACTTTTTGTCTGGGTCTCCTCGGGCCTGTAATTCGGCCCTTATCACCTCTGCCTTCTGCCTTCTCTACCTCCCTTCAAGTTGCAGATAAAGTCTCAACTTCTGCAAAAGGCCTCTGCTGGTCATCTCAATACTAGTGCCTTCTCTCTAAGGTTATCTCTGCTTTATCCTGTAGAGATCTTATTTGTACATAGTTGTTTGTATGTTGTCTCCCTCCATTAGACTCTGAGGGCAGGGACTGTTTTTGCCTATCTTTGTATCTCAACACTAAACATAGTGCCTAGAGCCTCATAAGTGCTTAACACATGCTTGTCGAAGACCTCCAAATTTGGCTCATTCGTAGCTTTTCATTCTTCCTCCATGCAGTGTACCGCCTGGCCCCACTGGCTTACTTGCTGCTCATCTAAAATAACACTTAATGTGGTGTATCTGTTTCTTTGCTTGGCTGTCCCCCAAGCCTGGAATGATCTGCCCCTCACCTCTGCCTCTTAAATTCTTTCACTTCCTTCAAGACTCAGCTGGCATTCCATCTTCAGCAGGGAGCACTTTCCTGCCCCCCCCCCAGCTGCTATTGCCTTCCTTCTGAGACCACCTTCCACCTACTCCGTAGCTAGCTTGTACGTATCTCGTTATTAACACGTTGTCACCTCCCATTAGAATGTGAGCTTCTTGAGGGCATGGACTGTTTTTGTCCCTCCATGTGTCCCCAATGCTAGCATATAGTAAGCACTTCTGAAATGCTTGTTGACTGATGGGCTGACAAGGGGATTTTCCTGTGGAGAGTGACCAGCATAGGCAGATGCGGATAGGTTTCAATCTACATCACTGACAGGAACGATCCCATCAAAAAAGATCCCTACCATGCTGGAGTGATTGATGTGTGAGCCAGGGTTCAAATTCATTGTAAATGACTCCTCATTGGTGGAGAATGAGAACTCAATGCTCTGTGCCTGTGTGAGGGGCAGAGTGGACCACAGCTTGGGAGAAGAGAGATCCTAGTCCTTTGGCTTGAAGAGAAGATGGCCCCAGGCTCTCTTCAGGGTGAGGTCCCTGGAAGGAAAGACTCCAGAGAGGCCAACATGGTGTACAGATACACACTTGCCCACTGGAAGAGGTAGCAGAGGACCAGAAGTGATAGGTAGTATGAAGGAGCAGGTAAATAAATTAGAAGTGGTTATAGATGACAGAAGTTGAAGAAGTCCAAGGAGGCAGCAAAAGAAACATCAAAAGTAATAATTCTCCTAAGTTGATGAGAAAAGCTTTTGCTAGTACATCAGCTGCATGGAAGTGGGTAGAAGGCACAGGAGGAAGAGACAAGAGGAGATTCTTTTTGAACCTGAAAACTAAGAAACAATCATTGTGCAAGACTGACTATTACACATGTAAATGCATCTTTACCTAGAAGTAACTTCACCACATGGCGATAATAATCATAACTTGCATCAAGCTCTATTTAAAAAGCACTTCCCTAAAAACAACCCTGTGAGGAAGGTAGTGAAAATATTAAAATCCCCAAATACCAGATGTGGAAACTGAAACCCAGGGGTTAAATAACTTGCTAATGGTCACACGAATCCAACTCATTTGTAAAGGCTGCTTCACAAATATGGCCAAGGAGGTCTCTTGCTTAGCTGTAGCTAATAAACGGCATGTAAACCGACAATTCTTCATCTTTTTGTGTGTGATATAAACCCTTTTGGAAATCTGAGGAAGCCTACAGACCGCTTCTCAGTAAAATGTTCTTAAATGCATAAAACATATAGGTTTGCGAAGGAAACCAATTATATTGAAGTAGTTATCAAAATGTTTTTAAAAAACAAATTCACTGACACAGTGGGTAGAGCACCGGCCCTGAAGTCAGGAGGTCCTGAGTCCAAATCTGGCCTCAGAAACTTACTGGCTGTGTGACTCTGGGCAAGTCACTTAACTCCAACTGACTAAAAAAAAAATTCACAGATTCCAGGTTATGAATTCCTGTAAGAACTGAGAGGAGAGAACGTTCAGGCAGACTAGAGCATCTGACAAAGCTAGACATCATCTAATAAATGGAGAAAAAAACACAACTCACCCAATTTAGTAGAGATAGAAAGTAGCTAGTCAATTCCATGTGATATATATATGTGTGTGTGTGTGTGTATGTGTATGTATATATGTGTATATATATGTATATATATATGTAAATGTATGTTAAATTTTTAGGTATCCTCAAATATTCTGGAAATGCATTCACTTGAGTTTAAAAGTTACTGATTGTCTGGTTTGGGGGTGGAGAGGTCAGTTTTTCAAGGGTAGCACAGATCCATGCATAAATCTTCCAATATGAAAGGAAAAAGCATTGAGAGGCAAGCTATATAAGAAAAGGGTATCAGTGACATGTGAACATGGTAAAAGCATCTGAAAGAATTGCTAAGGCTCTAGTGACTCTAGAGAAGTTCCCCATTGGGATTCTATTTACAAATTTTGCTGGGCACAACAGGCTAATTCCATTTTCATCACATTTTTAGGCTAATTATAACCTGATATTTTATTTCAATTTTCACATGTTAGGGCAGGCACAGCAGCCTCCAAGTCCCACACTCACTTATCAAGAGCAGCCACACTCTCTTAGAGGAAGGAAGCTTGGAGGATAAGTACCTCCCAGAAAGGGGGAAGCAGAAACATTTAAGAGAATAGGGAAGTGGCAAACTGAGACAAAATTTTCACAAAAGGACAAGAAAGCAAAGGCAGATAAATAAGCACAAAATTAATTATAGACAGACATCTTTGCATTAAAAGAATTTATAGTTTAAGAAAAAAATGCAGACTTACAAAGGCAATTTTATAAATGTTCTTCAACTAAATTAGCTATTTTCGTCCATTCTTATCACCTATTACTTTAGACTTTTAAATTAAGTTTTTAAATAGTACTACTACTGCTACTAGTAATAACAGTTAGTGGGACATTTATACAACACTTCGCTCCAGGTAAATACAAAAAACAAAGGGTTTGCCTAGAGCGATGTGGCAGAAAGGGCTTTGGATGCTGAATCAAAAGGCCTGGGTCCTGGGCCTGGCCCTGCTTTCAGCTGTGTGACCATGGGAAAGTCGATGAATTTTTGTGGTTCTCAGTTTCCTCATCAATAAATGAAGGGTTTACACGAAATGATCTCTGTTGCCCCTTTTAGCTTCAGCATTTGATGATCTTTTGAAGGAATCCAGATATGTGTATGGTTTACATTCCATTGATGTAAACAATGTAGGAGATGGGAAAGTTGTCACCATTGATTCTGCACCATTAAAGCTGAAGACATTTTCTCCTATATTTGAGTTAAAAGGGTAATAGAACATTTATTTACTTGGAGTATGCCTGGAAAAGTATGCACTAGATTTTTTTCTCCCCCTTCTTTTCTTTTTCCTTTTCTACCTCTTAACCACCCCCTCCCCGAAAAAAAAAATCTTTAAGTGAGAGATAATCTTTAAAGATGGCAATGTTATTTTATTTTGGAGGCAATGAGGGTTAAGTGACTTGCCCAGGGGTCACAAAGCTAGTAAGTGTCTGAGGTCACATTTGAGCTCAGGTCCTCCTGATTTCAAGGCTGTGCCACCTAGCTGCCCCATGGCAATATTTTAAAAACCAACCTGTCCTCCCAGATTTGAGAACAATGACTGCTCTCTAAAAATCAAAATTTGTTTTAGGAAACCAAAATAAGATACTCAGAGCATGGTTGTTAGATCCAACTAACTTTTATTTCTTTCCTGCTGATCCTGAAAAAGACAAAGGTGCAAGACCTTGAAAAGAAGAAATAAGGAAGAGAGTTTCCTGTGTCCTGCTTGGTTGGGGATGGATTGTGGATGCAAAAGATGGACACTGGTGAATTGTGGGAAGGTCCATAAGCTGCAGCTGTGGGGAAGCGCTTTCATTTGTTTATTTTGTAAATGGGCCTCTGTGTCATCCTGACCTTTCTGCAGAAAAGGTTTATAGGTCATGAAAACAGGATCTGCAACTTTCCAGACCCAAGTAAATCATTTCAAGTGGATTGGACTCCAGGCCATGTCCTTAATTACTTAATTTATATCTACTTTTATACTCCTTCAGGATACTATTGTGATCAAAATCTGAAGGGAACCTTGTATCTATTTCGCATGTAACTACAAATGTACAGGTCATCTTCTCTGATAAAATATAATGTCCTTGAAGGCAGAAATCATTTCATGTCTGTTTTCGTGTCCCCGGTGCCTAGTATAGTATTCAGTACATTGCAAATGCTTTATAAATGTTGAATTGTGCAATGACTGACTTTGTTAGACTCAGAGCAATGCAATGATCTAAGACAATTCCAAAAAACTGATGATGGAAAATGCCATCCACATCCAGAGAAATAACTATGGAGTCTGAATGCAGACTGAAGCATACTATTTTATCTTTTTTGTTTGTTTGGTTTTTCTTTCATGTGGATTCTTCTTTCACAACATGACTCGTGTGGAAATATGTTTAATATGATCATACATATATAGCCTATATCAGATTGCTTGACATCTAGGGGAGGGAGGAGGGGAAGGAGGGAAATCTTATAAAAGTGAATGCTGAAAGCGAAAAAAAATTAAAAAAATAAATGTTGATTCATTGCCTTGATTTTGGTTTTCATATGGAATTACATACAGATAGAAAAGAAATAAAGTTGTATGGTGTCAGTGTACTCAGGAGAGCAGTCAGTGTCTAGTGAAGTTTGGAAACAAAAAGCAGGTTAAACATTGAAGCAAAATCAAGCGAGTTATCTTCTAAACTTGAGACGAGTACTCAGCCTGTGGTAGATCTTTTCACAGGAACACAAGGACCAATTACTGCCACGACCACACTCTTGAAAGAATAAAAATTACAACTTTGAAGTAAATCCTACAATGCTATTTACACCAAATTCAAAAATCGTTACCTAAATGACTGTCAACAAAAAGTAAAAAGTATAAATTACTGTGTCTCTTGATCTAAATTGAGGTCTTATTTATCAAAACAAAACAGCATTCCCTCAGGGTTTAACAAAGGTTATCTTAGCAAAAGACCTTAACAAATAACTAACACATGTGCTTACGAGTGTGTGTATATGTCATAGTCTTACCCAAGGAGTAAGGCTGGATTGTTCAGGAGTCACATTGCTAGTTTGAAGCCTATCTTTCCAGTGATTCTATAGAAGAGAAGTTTTCTGAGGGCAGGGCCTGCTTTTTATAACTTTGTCTCTTCCAGTGATGTTATGTATCTGTGAACCATAGAATACCAGTATCACAAAAGAATCAAAATTGTCAGTCATCCAAAGGTAATAGGCAGTAGGTATGAACAGTAATCAATGAAGAAACATGTATACAGAATTGCATAGAAGATATCTCCAGAGAGTTGCATGATTGGAAAAGAAAGGCCAGTCATGTAGCAAGACTGAGTGATAACAGATGGACAAGCTGCATCCTGCAATTTTTAATGATGTGGAGAGAGGTGGAGAAAGGCCCCCAGCATGGGTCACCTGGGGGAGATCTGTGAGAAGGGCCAGACAAGAGTTACACAAGATGACGAGGCATGGACAGGTTACAGTCTGAACCTTTGGAAGGAGTCCTCCCATCTATCAGATCACAGATAGGTAAGTATTATAATATCCACAGTACTTGGCATGTGTTCTTTGGTCTAGATCTGTGATCAATAATTCCTCTGTAGCTTATGGTCTTTGAGAGTTGCCAGGAACCACAGAGTAGTTCGGTGATTTGTTCATGGTCACACAGCTAGGATGAGCCAGAGGCAGAATTTGAACCTGGGGCTTCCTAACTCTGAGGTTGCCCCTCTAATCTCTACACTCCAGTGATTTTTAGAGAATAATAAGTGTTGAATTGTCAAAACAGATTCTATGCTTGGATAGAAAAAAAGAACTGCTAGACTGTAATAGATTCTACTCTTACTACATGGCTGACATATTTTTTCTCCCATCCAGGTTGAGGATTGTGATATCATCAGAAAAACACATGATTGTTTTAGCTCGAGAGGCAGCATGGCACAGTAGTGACTTCAGTGGCCCAGGAATCAGAGGACTCGAGTTCAAATCCTTCTTCTGATACTTCTTCCACAAAGTCTTCCCTGGTCTCCTCCCCCTACACCTGCATTGCCAGATTGGGATGAGATCTTTCTTTCTTCTGACCTCATGTAGCAATTTATACTTCTCTCAAAGCCTAGTTCTATTCTAGTCTGTTTTGTAGCTATTGTGCTCTCTCTCTCTCTCTCTCTCTCTCTCTCTCTCTCTCTCTCTCTATATATATATATATATATATATATATATATACATACATATGCAAACATATGTATATATATATATTATATATATATAATGCTTCCTCTGGCCTGCTCCTCCAAGTCACACCCACACTGGTGGGTTGGGTTCCCTAGAGGGCGATTATTACCATGAGTTCTATGCTAGTGAGCTTCCTCTTAACAGTCAGCCAGTAGACATAATTAATGGATAGCAAAGGCCATTACTAATATGGCACAAGAACAATAGTTAAGACACATAAACTTGGGGCACATTCTCCCACAATTACACATACTATCTTTGAGAAGAGTGGGTACAAACAGAGTATGATAGTATGGAAGCACATATAGGGAATATATTAGAGGCAGTGAGGGGGTACCACAGGTCATAGAGCATGGGACCTGGACTCAGGAAGACCTGAGTTTAAATCCAGCCTCAGGCAGCTTACTAGCTAGAAAAGTCATTTAACATCTGTTTGTCTCGGTTTCCACAACTGTAAAATGGGGCTAATAATAGCACCTACCTCCCAAGGTTAAAAAGGATAAAATGACATAATATTTATAAAGCCTTTAGTACAGTGCCTGGTACATCATAGGTACTATATAAATACTATCCGATGATGATGATGGTGATGGCAATGACAATGTGACCAAGTCAACTCCTAAGTCTTCACACGTGGAGCACACTGATAGCTTGCCTTTACCTATAGAGTCTTCATAAAGCTCACTCTTAAAGGCATCTTTGCTGGGAAGGCCACACACTGCTGTGTTTCCAGGGTAAGCTCCTCTCTGCAGTTCGACTCTAGCTGCTGTCTGTACTTGCTTCTCTTCTTTATATCTAGAATTCACATTCCTTGAAACTGTTTCTGGCATCGAGCGACTACTTCTCTGTATCTCTGTTTGTCTGGAGAATGACTCTCTGCACCTTCAACTGTGTCTCAAACTCTCTTAAACTGACTTTCCAGCTGCTTGGATGGGCTGTTTCCTTCTGTGCTCAGGGCTACATACCATGGTCAGCGGGGGCAGGGTGGAATGAGAGAAAATTCCCATCCCTTCCATACCACACTCTCTCCCCACCCCACCCAAGAGGCGAAAAGCTAAATTCTTCCCCGACTGCTGGCTCTTGACAAAACTGACTGGATTGTTTTCCAAAGGTCACCCCTGGGTATGGCCAATCATTGTATATCCTATGGCTATTCGCTTTCTAACTCCCTCAAGGGACTTGTTCATGCCTCATAAGGAGATGATCTGGTATGGCCTTATTTTTACAGTTGGTTGAATGCTTCTGTTAGCCCCTTTTCTGTGTTTAGGTTCTGGGCTTCCAGAGAACAATTCCATTATATATGGTATTCGAAATGATGAAATCAAAGGTTGTGAGAAAAATGGAATATATATATGTATATGTATACACACACACACA
>CM053623.1:46600923-46638940 GCA_028646595.1 Phalanger gymnotis | reverse complement strand
TCTGTTAGCCCCTTTTCTGTGTTTAGGTTCTGGGCTTCCAGAGAACAATTCCATTATATATGGTATTCGAAATGATGAAATCAAAGGTTGTGAGAAAAATGGAATATATATATGTATATGTATACACACACACACATATATGAGACATACACTGAAGAATTAGTGGCTAAACTATCCTTGAATCTCCCCCAACACCTGCCTTCTGAGCACTGTGGTCGGTGCTCTGGACATTAGTTGTTGTTCAGTCCTTTTGGTCACTTTCTGACTCTTTGTGACCTTATTTGGGGGTTTCTTGGCAAAGATACTGGAGTGGTTTGCCATTTCCTTCTCCAGCTCATTTTACAGATGGGGAAATTGTGGCAAACAGGGTGATGTGATTTGCCCAGGGTCATACAACTAATAAGTATCTGAGGTCAGATTTGAACTCAGGTCTTCCTGTCTCCAGGCCCTGTGCTCTATCTACTGAACCATCTATCTGCTCTACTCTGTCCATGCTTATTAAGTGGTAAAGGAAGACAGGAAGTAAGGAAGGATGAATTATTCACTCTGAGTGTAATTACAAACAGTGCCTGGTACATAGCAGACACTTAATAAATGCTCATTGACTGATTCTGAACAGTTACCCAATAATTGCATTTTTAAAATGTCATTAATGCTAAAAAAACTATTCATAAGAATTATACACTTAGAGCTAGAAGGAACCTTTGAAGACTAGTTTTTACAGATAAGAAAACTGAGAGGCTTTGAGAAGAAAAGTAATTTACCAGACATCACACAAGAAGTAAATGGCAAAACTTAGAATCTGAACCCAGGTCCTTTGCCTCCAAATCCATTCCTCTTTTTCAGTGTGCCAGGCTGTTTAAGCACCATACCTCGTACATTATAATCATATAATAAATATTTGATGAATGAATGAATGGTGTTCTTTGAAGTAGACCAAAAGCCCCATATACCTCAAAATATCATTGGCGCCTGAAACTTCAGTCTTCCTACTAACTGTTTGGGGTTAAGACATTAACCACTGGTGGAAAAACAAATATGAAGACAAAATGACAGAGCACATAGTCATTGCCATGTTAGCCCAGACATTAGTTTTTTTTTTTCTGTTCAGCTCCCTAAAATAGAATATGGCCCTGAAAAGAGAGACCCTCGGGCCAGGAGGCATTAATAATAGGTGTTTGGGCAGGGAAAGGTTCAGACTAGAAGCTCCTGCTTTGCCCAATGAAACAACACAAGGGAAGACCCTGGGAGGGCAAGGAGGATGAGGCATTGGACATGTGGGGCATGAAAACAAGTACCTAACTCTTAGGAAGTAGGAGCACCAAAGACAAATTCCAATTCTGTCCCAATTTTACCAAAATGTCTACACTCATAAAGGCACTTTGGATTTTCATTAATGTTGCCACTTGATGAAATATAGCTGAAGTAGACTGTGAATCTCTATAGTAACATAACTTCGAAGTCAGAATTTAGGAAATAAGAGCAGCCTCTGTTTTATGCATTGCAATTAGGGTGATTTCCTATTCTTTTCCTTGTCCTTCTGAATTGAATTGAATGTAGGGGGCAGGGGCTGCGTGTGTGTGTGCGCGCACGCGCGCGCCGTGAAATCTTGAAAACTAAGAAACTGCTTCTTTTGCTGGTGGCAGCATATGGCTGAATAATATGGCCCAAGTTTGCAAAGAGGAACGAAAGAGGACCAGGGAGACTCCCACTGCTACCCAAGCTTTTTCCACTTCCTTCTCCTCCCTTTCAGTTCCTGAAACGTACTATTGCAGCACTATTTTCAAACAATGACAGCTCTGGAGCAGCTAGTGTGGAAGTCGTGTAAAGATGGTTCTAAACCCCAATGCCTCAAGGTTATACCCTGAAATCTTAAAAAATCTTTCATTCATTCAACAAACATTAAGTGCAAGGAACTGTTTGAGATGGTAAGGATGGCATGAAGATAATTCAAACATAGCCCCATCTACAAGGAGTCTATGATCTAAGAGATAATAAGATACATATTGGATAAATATAATACAAATTAGTTAGAGTATGATTATGGTTGGGCATAAGCATCTCCAACTCAACACATCTGAAACAGAACTCATTATATCCTTCCCTCAATCCTATCCCTCTTTTGAATTTCCCTGTTATTTTTTAGAGTACCACTATCATTCCAGTCACACTTGACGGCAATCTCAGAGCCATAGTCAACTCCTCTTTCTCTTGCTACCCAACATACGTAGGCAGTAGCCAAATCTTGTCATCTCCTTCTCCCCAATACTTCTTGTATATATCACCATCTCCCCTTTACCACAGCCATTGCTATACTTCAAGCCTTCATCACCTCTCATTTGGATTGTCCCAATGGTCTCCCAAGTGGTCTCCCTGCTGACGAGGTTAGAGTTGGGAGAGCTACTCTTAATGTTATTTTTAACTCTTAGGGCACTGTTTGTATCCACATCACAACCTCATCTTTCCCTACTCTACTCTACTTTGCTCCATTCTCCACCCAGCTGCCAAAATGATTTTCTTTAAGTGCAAGTCTGACCACGTTGCACTCCTCAACCACCACCTAATAAGTTCCAACGACTCTCTTCCAACTCTTCGATCAAAGATCACTCACCAGACATTTTTACTTAGTACCAGGCACAGTGCTAGGAACTGGGGATACAAATACAAGGAATGAAATAATCCGTATGCTTAAGGAATATACATTCTATCAACCCCTGTTTGGCATTCAAAGCTCTTAATAGCTTTGACCCCCTCCTACCTTTCTGGCCTTCTTTCTTATGATTCCTGTCCATGCACTGCACAATCCAGGCATTACTGGTCCACTTGCTGTTCTTCATACATAACACATAATTTCTAATCTCCATTTTTATAATCTCTCATCTGTTCCTCACACACAATAAGTAATTTCTAATTTCTGTCTGTCCTGCATAAAACAATTAAATTTTTAAATTTTTTATTTATTTTACTTTTAATTCATGGAATAAAACAAGCATTTCCGTAACAGCATATTTTTTAAAAAAGATGATTGAGTATGAAACTGTAAATCTGTTATATACAACTTGCCATTCCTTTTAAATATATAATAAAGTTACCATACACATTTCTTTTTTATCTTCCTCGGGCTCCTGACTTAGAGAGGGCTACCCTTAGACACAAATATATATAAAATAATTCTATATATATTTCTATTTATCAGTTCTTTCTCTGGATGTAGATAGCATGTTTCTTTACATATACTTAATATCCTAAATGTTCTCCCTCTTCACCTTTGCCTCTTGGAATCCTTGGTTCCTTTCAAGATTTGGCTCAAGCCTCACCTTCTGCAGCAGACCTTTCCTGTTTCTGCCTTTGGGGAGTGCTTTTTCCTCTAAAGCTACTTTGCCTCTACTTTCTGTGTTTCTTGTATATCAATTTGCATGCAAATTGTGGCCATTACACGTAATCTCCTTGAAGGCAAGGACTGTTTCATTTTGTCTTTTTATCATCAAGAATGGTGCCTGGCAAATTCTTAGTAAGTGCTTGTTGACTGAGAATATAATGTGTTGGAATAGAGAGAAATCCCCTAATCTTAGACATCTCTAATGGGAGTCTCCATGTACCCAAGGAATTTGCTCATGTATCAAGCCCTAAAAATGATAGCCCTGACCTTGACTTTTCCTCTAATAATAACAACTCTCTAATAAGGTATTTGACAGGACAGTCTACAGTTCTGGCTCCTGCAGTCACAGCCCTTACAGCGCTCTCAAGAAATGTTGTCAATGTTGGAGTTATGCCACATCACATCACTGTCTTTTCTGTCACTTCTAAACAAGAACTGGTTGCCATTTTCTCTTGTGTCGTGGAATAGTTGTAGATACCTCAGGCTATGAGTTGTCCTTTGGGGACTTTCTTCCCTTTTCAAGGCCACTTTTTGGTGTCCATTTTAACCTGATTCCATCAACGTATGATTATTGTGGATTGTGGCTGGGGATGGGAACCACCACATGCTGCAATTTGCCCTGGATGGTGACCTCTATTGTATCAAGTGGGAAATTGTCCAACTTTTTCCATTTTACTGAAGAGAAAACTCAGTCTTGGAGAAGTATTTGGCCTAAATTTACATGGTAGCTTATCTGAAGATCTGGGACTAGAATCTCCCACAGATGGTTCTGGGGATGGAAAGTCTTTTGGAAGAAAAAGGGCCCCTCTAGGGCTGATTGCAATGTTGCAGAGAAGAGTCTGTTTGGGGCCAATGGGAGACAGAGGCATTCCTAAGATCTAAAAAAGAGAAATTTTCATAACCTCTCTTCTTGCACTACTTTTCCCCTCATAAATGCAGTAGCCCAGGACCTTTTGAGCTGGGCCTTGTGTTTCAATTTCTCTAAAACCTTAGGGAAACTAAATCACTTCCAGTGTTATTTCAGGCCTTGGTATACTCCCTAGGATTTAAAGATCCAGTTTAGTCTAGGATTTCTAGCACAAATTTAGTCTATATACATATAGATACAAGGTATAAATTGAGGCAAATTAAGGCCACAGGAGTGAAACAACACCTTATAGCAGCTTTAGGGCTGAATTTGGTTTCCTGAAGACCTAGAGCCAGAAATGGACCAGGGACAATTAGGACCATCTGGCCTACAACACAGCTTCTTTGCTGAGACAGAGAAGGGCTATAAACTAAATTCACTCACCATCAAAATCTATTTCAAATCCACCCAAGATTGCTTTCTTGCACTTATGATGAAAGAGTTTAGCCAAATGCAAACATTTAAAACTATTCCAAATTGCTAAGACAACTTAACTCTGACAAGCTAAGACCAGAACAACTCCTACCATAAGTGAGGGGATTGGAGTGGATTGTCAGTGAAATACAGCTTTAGTTTGACTGGCTCTATCTCCTCAATTGATGAATTATATATTTATCTGGGTATGGGGCAGCTAGCTGGCACAGTAACTATAGTGTCAGGCCTGGAGGCTGGAAGACTTGAGTTCAAATCAGGCCTCAGACACTTACTAACTTTTGATCTTGGGCAAGTCACTTAATTCTGTTTGCCTCAGTTTCCTCATCTGTAAAATAAGCCGGAGAAGGAAATGGCGAACCACTCCAATATCTCTGCCAAGAAATACCCCCTTACCCCCCAAAAAAGGGTCACAAAGAGTTGAACAAGACTGAAATGACTAAATAACAACAAACTGGCTATGCTACATTCCCCAAGAAAATGAAGACTCCTTGAGTCCAAGGACCATTTTTCAGTTTGTCTTTGTCTATCACTAGCTCCTAGAATTTAGAGTTCTTTGAATATCATGGGTACTTAATAAATGTTTGGAAGCTACTAGATGACCTGCAGAGTTGAGCCCCATCCTTCCTGCTGGTATCCAGGGCCTTCATTCCTTTCCCAACTTTCCCTTTCCCCAAAACAAATGCACAATTCTAGTCTCTTTTCCAAGGTACAAAAAATTACTAGTCATGATTCTGAAAATAGTCCCTGCCCTCGAGGAGCTTACATTGTAGCAGGGGAGGAGGTTGGGGGCGAAACAGGTAGCCAACATCACATAAGAATTGGTTGAAGTAATAGGGCATGTATAGTGTAGTCTTTAGAGAAGACTCAAGAATAAGACATGATACCAATCTTCAATTATTTGAAGGAATGTCCTGTGGAAGAAGGGTTGAATTTGTTCTGTTGGGCTCCAGAGGGCAGAACCAGGAACAATGGGGATCTTGTAAAGAAGTGACCTTAGGTTTAATGTCAGGAAAGGCTTCTGAACAAGAAGGGCTGTCCCAAACCTCTCTGAAAATGAATGATCAGAAGGGGAGATAATGATACTTGTGATAGCTACCCCACAGGGTTGTTGTGAAACACACATGAAATAATGGATTCGAAGTGTTTTGCAAACTTTAAAGAACGATACAAATTGCAGCCATTATTATTATTATGCAGTGAATACAATGACCTTCAAAACATTGATCTTGGCTAAAGGAAGCAAGCAGAATGTGAATGGGGAAAGAGATCATCACAGTATCCGGGGCATTGGATTCATCAGATGCTCATGTTGACAGAAAGGCAGTGTAACCCAGCAGCAAGGGAGCTCTGACTCGGATCATTTGTCCTAACACCTTGTTTCCACTCCTATTGAACCCGAGGCTTCTCAAAGAGACTATTCACAGGATGATATAATTTGAGGACTTCTTTGCCTGCAATGTTGGGAGTCCTTCCCTTCTCTGTTTCTGTTGGTCATTGTCGTTTTGAGGAATTTGCCTATTCCGTTCAGGGTCCCGGAAGAAGCATCTTTTCTTGGTGCTTTCTAAGAGAGCAAGGACCTGGACTGGGATCCTGTTAATCTCATCCTATCAGGAGTAACCAGAGGAAATATATTGTGGTTTATCAGTTAGTAAGGCATATCTCCACTAATGAGAATGAGCCCAGAATACTCTACTTTGCCCCTTGGCTGAAAGTACATTCACATGCAGGTCAAGACATCACCCTTTTGATGTCATTGGTCCTCTTTGAGAACAAAAGGCAAACCACATTTCCCCAGGCTTCCCCTATCTGTATCACATTTGTAGAGGAACCTGAGGAAGAAGAAAGTACCCTTGAAGAGAAGATCTATATAGATATCTTGCAGTTTTGAAATTCTGTGATTCTCAAACAGCTAATTTATTCTGCTTTCTAAGTTATTAACCAAAATTATGAATATCTATTTCCCAAGGACATTTTAATGAGTGGTTATTTTGGTTTATTCTGTTTTTGCTAAAGGTAGCTTTGGCTACTTTTCTAGTCATAGATTTCTGAGCAACCCTAAATAATAATTTAAAAAACCTGACATTCCCAAAGCGCATGGAGTTTTTAAAGGAAAAAAATGACTAACTCAAAAAGGTTGATCTATACAAGTGAAAGATTTTGCTTACTTGTCTGTTATCCACTATTGAAGACTTCCTATCACCTGATAAACACATTCCTAATCAGCAGAACTGGCAAATATCTAGGAATAAAGGATACAGGAGTCAGATGGTAATATTTCTACACTTCTGTAAGGAGAAGCACATGCCAGCAGCAGGATGAGGGATGTCCACATGCCTGGCCCCTACTGGATCGCTGATAATCAGACTCATTAAATTTACAATACATCTCATAAACTAGTAAATACCAGTAGAAGGTAAGCTCCATGAGAACACTATCAACCAAATTGCCCTTCTTGCTTTTCCTCACATGTAACGGTATATCTCCCATCTCTGCCCTTTGTCCTCTCATCTCAATGCTGCCTCTTACAATCGAAAATCTAGAGCTGGAAGGCACCTCACAGAGCAACGAATCCAACTCCGTTATTTGAGAAATGGGGAAACTGAGGCCCCTTGAGGCAAAATGATTTGCTCAAGGCCACACAGGTAGTAAGTGTCTTAGGTCTAATTCAAATCCAGGTCCTCTGACTCCAGAGCCATTGCTTCTTTTTTTTTTTTTACTCTACCATGGGTGGCTAAGTGGTACAGTGCCTAGAGCCAGAAATAACAGAGTTCAAATCTGGCCTCAGACATTTACTGGCTGTGTGACCCTGGGCAAATCACTTAACCTGTTTGCCTCAGTTTTCTCCTCTGCAAAATGGGGATAATAATAGTACCTACCTCCTATGGTTTTTATGAGGATCAAATGAGATAATAATTATAAAGTGCTTGGTAAAGTACCTAGTACATAGTAAATGGTACACATTATATATACATATACATACATGTATGTGTGTATGTATATGTATATATAATTATCTACTGTTACTGTTGTATCATGCTGCCTCTTAAAATCCTTTGTTTCATTCAGACTTCTGGGACATCTCTTACATGAAGCTTTTCCTAATTCTCTCCTAGCTGCTAATATTCTCCCTACCCCCAAATTACCTTGTATCTATTTTGTCTACATACGCTTATTAGCATATGTGTTGGTTCTCTCAATAGAATGTAAGCGCCTTGAGGGAAGTGATGGCTTTATTTTTGTCATTGTAATACTAGTGCCTAGTTCTGCAATACCTCTCAGATGACTAACAAATGCTTTTTGAATACGAGTCTGAAGAATGCTTTATGATTGTGCTTACGTTCATTCCTATGATTTGTACACTGACAATCTCATGAAGTGGGCCATTCAAGTATTTTTTGGCAAGGCCTGCATGTGTGAGTGCATCAATATTGGAAAAACTGTGTAGCAACTCCCTCCACTTATACAGATTGTCAACTCATCAGCAATTTATCACCTTAGAGACTTCTTTGCCACACAGAGCGGGCAGTGTTATGCTATATTCAGATGTTAGGAATTAGAGGAAGAACTGGAACCCAATCTTCCTGCCTTCCACTACCTCATGCTGCCTCTGCATCCAAGTATACGATCCCCATTTTACAGATGAGAAAGCTAAGGATTAGAGATGAAGATCACCAAGCTCAAGGTCACCCAGTTGGTAAGTGGCAGCGCCAACTTTTTGTCATTTTAGAGCATTGTAGATATTAATTTGGAATGATCCATAGGGCTCATCTAATCCAATCCTCTCATTTTACAAGTGAGGAATTGAGGTAATTTGACCAAGGTCATTTAGGTAGTAAGTAGAAGAGCTAGTATTTAAGTCCAGATCTGGGACTCTAGCTGCCCAATTCTTTTCACCAAACCACACCGCCTTGGCCAGATAAGCTGGCCCTTCGAAATAGGTAGAAGTGGTTAGATTTCTGTATATGTCATAACATACACATAGAGTGTTTATAAAATCTTGGTACAATTTGTACAATTTTAGTTATACATGTTAAAGCCAACTGCAAACAATGCCCTGAAGCATAATTTGTAACACTGGAACTGAATGAATTGCAGATTTCTAGGCTTTCACACAAACACCATCTTTTGGGAGCCATTTTTCAAGCTTGTTTCCAAGTCACTGGAATCATTTTTCAGTTACTGCTGAGCAATCTCATAAATTACATGCACACTCTTGAACCGATGTTGCTTCAAGTAATGTGGTTTTTAAAAGTAAACAGTATTAGTAAGACCCTCTAAAAGCAGTTCAGTGGGACTATGCCAAGTGAAAGAATTTCACTGGGACTTTTAAAAATAACCTATAAAAAAGGTTCAGAACTTTTTGGATCTGACAATGATTTGGTATGTATGGCACTGGTAATTCCAAAATCTTCTTTTGAGTGGGCAAATTTGGAAATTGTGTTGCTTCAATAAGATTGTTGATATACTTTAAAAAAGCTGTACTACCTATATTATTGCATGCGTTCTATAAAGGAATGACTTTGGATTACTGTTTTAGTCAGAAATAAACATAATGATATGCATATATATAAAACAGGTATAAATGTAGATATATGTGTATATGTACACACATATAGCTATTGGTATATGATGGATGGAAAGGGACCATATGATTTTTCAAAGTTTTTTTTAAAGGTTAATCGAATGCTAATTCTGCACTCTTCACTATGTCTGTGTCTCAAGCATTGTTCTAAAACTATAAATTGCAGAATAGTTTTAGGTATGTGTTGGCAGATACAATTTCTTCACTGGAGTTCTCTATACCTATGAAATAACAGGCCTAGGTAAAAATGAAATAAAATAAAATTACAAGCAACAATAACATTTATTGGGTTTAATATTTTTCCTGTGTAATTTGAGGTTCTAGATATAAAAAAGGAGAAGTCTTCTATTGACTGATTAATGATTTAACGAGGTTTTTGGGAGCCTCTTTCTAAAGTTATCTTTGGCTTTTATGGCATACATTCTCCACTTATGCAAGACCATCTGATGACAAGGTGGTTTTAGTTGTCTTCTATGTCTGGCATATGTGCCTTTTTCACCTCTCCCTCTTCCAATCCTTGGTTTCCTTTAAAATTTACCTCAAGCGCTGCCTTGTACATGAAACCTTTTCTTTCCCTTTAACTGCTTGTACCCCTCTCCCAGAGAAATCACTTTGCATGAATTTCATATGTATTTTGTATTTCTTTATATACATGCATATTATCTCCTGTGATAGAGTCAGGATCTGTTTCATATTTGTAGTGGCTCTCCAGCACACAGCACAGAGTCTGTCCCATAGCTGGTCCTTAATAAATGTTTATCATTGGTTAATTAAATTCCTGGTCATAGGATCCAAGGAAAATCTACCTTTTCTACAATCTTCTCAGTAGGTAATAAACAAAGTTCTGAGGCAGAGAGCTCAGCAATGTTAATGAACAGTGTTCCTAGAGTCACAAGACCTTTATCGGAGTCAAGGGTTTGAAATAAACTCTGGAATCCTGAGCAAATCATTTAACTGGTCTCAATTTTCCTATCTGTAAAATGGGGAAAATAACATTTACACTGTCTTCAGGACAGGGTTGTTTTGAAGAGGAATGTAATGTGTATACTGTAAAGAAACTTGATTAAATATTTGTTTCAGGAATGAATGACTTCAGAATTCCAATGCTAGTTCTATAGCTTTATATAATGTACTTCTAAATAGCAAATCCAAAGGAAAGAAGAGAATTATTATGCTTTTTAAAAATGTTAATTTGATTCAATAAACTAGGAGGCAATGTAGTATCTGAAATCATATGACAGAGTTTAAAAACCAGCTCTACTTTTTACTATCTGTGTGACTTCAGGAAAGTCATTTAAAACCTCTCTGAACCTCAGACTCTTCATCTGTGAAATGGGCAGGTTTGACTTGATGATCTCAAGGTTCTATCAAGCTCTAAATCTATGATTTATTTAGTGTGTACTATGTCCAAGGCGGAAACCAACTAGAACTTTCATGTTCTTCTGCCTCCTCCTCCTAAAATAGTATAACTTGGCCAACATGAGTCCACTACACTTTAAGTGGAATGATCACCTAGTTTATTTATGGAAAGAAAAAGAAAACCAGAAAATATTGAGTGACTTTCAAATCCTACTAAATACTCCCTGTCTTTTCTTGGTGACTGGCTACTGGAGCATTGTTTGTAAGCCTAGCACTCTGGGCATCCTTCTAGGGTGGCAGTATAACACATTTTATGCCAAGAAGTACAACAGCAGGAGGTATAACGCTTGCCTTTTTTTGACTCAGTTCCATATCCTTATAGATCTCAGGCTCCCCTACTCTATATTTTCTTCCTTTGGCTTCTCTTTAAAGGAATCCCCTACCCCCATTTGCCTTTGCATTAAAGAATGTTTGTGCCCTCTAAAAAGGAAATTCAGAAACTTTGTTTGTTATTAACAGTTTTATTCCCCAATCTTTACTTCTTGCATTGCCTGAATAAGTGCCTGAATTAGGATCAGTTCACAGGAATGATTTATCACTTCATGCTCACATAAAATATAGCTAAGAAAGCCAAGAAGACAGTGTGGGGTAGATTGGAATGAGCAGTAGACTTATAGTCCTGGCTGTCACTTAATAGCTATACAGTTTGGAACAACTCACATAATCTATGTGAGCCTCAGTTTCCTCATCTGTAAAATGAAGCTAATAATACTTGGACTATCTCCCTCCCCACCAGTTCTTACAAAGGGCTTTACAATCAGGAAATACTAAGTTAATGTTAGTGATTGTGATGACTCAATAGTTAAGTTTAATATATGCAGAGGATTCAACCTTCCTGATGAAGTGTCAGACAAAAGAAATTTGGACCCAGTCTAAGTACCCAAGAAAGAGTTTCTTTATTGATAAGAGTTCACAAAATGTTTCCATGTGTAGAGAACCTACGTATGTTTCATTAATTCAGGGATTCTTAACAAAGTGTCCATGAACTTTTAAAAAGTAGTTTAATAAAAGTATTTCATTATAATTTGTTTCCTTTGTAATCATATGTGTTTAATTTTAATTTTATGCGGTTAAAAACATTATTCTGAAAAAAGGTCTGTATGTTTCATAAAAAGGTTCCCAAAAGGTTCATTATATACAATAAGGTTAAGAACTCCTATATTATCAGATTAAATGAGAAACAGTATGTTTGCCTCCTGACCTGTAAGTGAAACAATAACGTTATTACACCAACACTCTTGTTCTAAAGATGCTTTTGTTTCTGTTAACTTCTAAGGATAGTCCTCACCTTTCCCAGCTTCTGCAAATGCTTTGTCTTCCTGTCCCCACTCTCACTCTCTGGATCAGAAGTGCAACTAGGAATTCTTGGACCTAGGGCAGAGGGTTTGAAAGAAAGGAATAGGCTTTGACCACACCTATGAACAAGTGAGAAACTAGAGATAGAGGTCATGGGAGTTGAAGAGGCTGAGGGTGTGTGATATGGATGATAAGCTATCAAAGAAGACTTAGGAGTGGTCAGACAGGTAAAAGATCCAATAGAGAACTGTGACATGAAAACCCAGAGAAAAAGCATCCAGCAGGGAAGGGCACTCGACAGTGTCAAATGCTGCAGAGAAATCAAGAATGACAACTGAGAAAAGATCAGACTTGTCAACTAAGAGATCATTGGTAACTTCACAGGGAGCGGTTTTAGGTGAGTGATGAGGTTGGAAGCCTGGATGCAAAGGGCTGCAGAGCAGGTGAGACTAGAGGAAATGGAAGTACAAAGAGTGTGCTGATAGGCTTTTCCTAGTAGTTTGATGGTGAAAGGAAGGAGAGAGCAGATATCTCTTGAGAAGATGGTAAAGTCTGGTGAAAGTTTTTAAAGTACTAGATGGAAGGCTCTCTTCTGAATAGCAGGAATACAGTACGAGTTCTGGTGGTGGTCAGAAGTGGCTGCCCAGTCGGTAAGACGTAGTGAGTTTTGGGATATGGTCGGTAAAGAAGTTCATTTTAGGGTTATTTAGGACAATTCAACAAACATTTATGAAACGTCAACTATTTGAAAGCGATAGTGTTAGGAACTGGACATCATAATGACAAAAACTGACACGATCAGTACCCTAATGAGCTTAAATTTCATTTTCGTGGATACAACAACCATCCATCAATACAACATATACTACCAAGTTAAGAGAGGCAGTAAGGCCTAGTGGACCGGACAGCACACTAACAACTGGGGAGATTAAAGTTGTCTTTGAGGAAGTTGTGCCTGTAGCTTTGCTTTGAAGGAAGTTAGGAATTATACCAGGCAGGGGGGAGGAAGGAGCATAACCTAAACATGGGGCATCGTTTGTGCAAAGACAAAAGAAGTGGGAGGTGGAACACTGTACTTGGTGCAGGGGAACACGTATGGGTCCAGATTGTCTAGAACGTGGGAGTAGATAAACGGGGAGTAAAATGAAATAGACCGGAAAGGTCAGTGGGAGCCAGCCTGTCTTTGGTCCAGCCAGACGTCAGTAAAACCCCCATCGCTCTGTACTTGCAATGATCCTGGTCTTGACCACCCTGACATCTTGTGAAGGAGGCAGTGAGGCTTATCTAAAAGGGCAGTGAACTTGGGGTCACGAAAGAGCTGGGCCCGACTCCTGCCTCTGAGTTTTCTCCCGTGTAAAGCGGGGAAGGATGCTCATACCTGTGCCCTAGTCCTCAGAGATGGTGTCAGATAATTATGTAAAGCCCTATAATAAAGGTGCCGGCTGCGATGATTGCGCCCCGTTTTTTCTCCCCTCTCGGGTGGTTTTTCTTCCCCGGACTTAGCCGTGGGGTGGGGGTTTCCTTCTCGTTTCGTCCCCCCCCTAAGCCTCACACCCCCGCCAGGGGCCGCGCGCGCGCTCGCGCCCGCTCCTCTCCCTGCCCCGCCCCGGGGGCGCGCCCCCAGCCAAGAGCGCCTCGGATCGGGCCCCCCCTTACTCCCCTCGTTTCCCCCCGCCCCCCCCACCCCGTGGCGGCCCCGCTTCCCGCCCGCCTCGTGCGTCATGACGCCAGCGCCCAACGCGGAAGCCGCTCTCGGCGCGCCTGGTCCAGCCGCGGGCTGAGTGAGAAGCGGGCGGGCGGGCGGACGCGGACGCGGCGGCGGCGGCGGCGGCGGCGGCGGCTCTTCCTCGGCGGCTGCTGGGGGGGCCCCAGTGCGCGCGGGTGCCGGAGCCGGAGCGGACGTAGGCGGTGGCCGCGAAGAGCGGCTGGGCGCGGGGCCGGCATGCGGCCGCGGCTCCCGGCCGGCGGCGTGTGAGCGAGGGCGGCTCCCCGGCCTCGGCGGCGCGGCGCTGGAGGGGACCGAGGCGGCGGCGGCCATGGCGACCCCCGGCAACCTGGTGTCCTCGGTCATGGCGAGCAAGACCAAGACCAAGAAGAAGCACTTCGTCGCTCAGAAAGTGAAGCTGTTCCGAGCCAGCGACCCGCTGCTCAGCGTCCTCATGTGGGGGGTGAACCACTCGGTAAGGGCTCCGGCCGCGGGGGCGGCGGCCGCCTCCCCCTCCCCCGTCCTCCCTCCGTCTTCCCCCTGCCCCCCACCCCCGGCTGCAGGGGGACACCCTTTCCTCCCTTCCCCTCCCCTCCCCCTGCCTAGCCCGCGCATCCCGGCCCCTGACGCGGCTGCAGATAACGGGGCCGGGAGGGCTGCGCCCGCCGCGCCGGACACGCACACTCCCCAGAGCCGGGGGGGGGGTGGGGGGGTTGGTGCGGGGCTGCGTGGAAATGGAGCTGAGGGCTGCTTAGCGCGGGGGAAGTTAGCTGGCGGCGCTTAACCCCCCCCCCCCCGTGGGTGTGCGCCCCCACCTCGCAACCCGAGCTGCGGGGGTGGCAGCTTGCGCCCACCCTGCGGGCACTGGTCCTCAGACAGATGGAGAGCCGGCCAGCCTGGGCGCAGTGGAAGCTGCTCCAAGGGAAGATAGAGAGATACCTGTCATTGCGCTGGGTGCACTCTGTGGCTTCCTTGCAAGAAGGAAATGCCGAAGTCTAGAAAGACGGGGCTCATTTTTTCGGTTTAAGAGCAGTGCTGTTTAACATAATGCGGTTGGGGGGGGGGGTGCGGAGAAGAGAGGTAAAGAAAAAGAGCATAGTTATGGCAACTGTGTTTTGAGACCCTTCCCATCCTCCGCGATCACCCCAAATTACCTTATCCTTCTGTCGATACAAGACATGCATAGCCAAGCGTTCTCTCTCTCCCCCGTCCCTTCCTCTCTCTTCTCCCTCTATGCCCTTTTTTCTCATCGGTTTCTCATTTTCTCCTCTTTTTGGCCCCTCTCTTGCTCCCTCCTTTTTCTTTCTTCCTTTCCTCTTACCCTCTGCCCTTCCTCAAATAACTAGACCTAAGTCACGAATTACAGACATCAGCACTGAGGGGTAAGGGTCTTGAGATAATGGCTCCGGGCATACCAGCATCTTGTTTGTTAAATATTTGTTAAATTGTTATCCCTTTAGCAAAATGCTTTAATGTCTCACTTAAAGAGGTAGCCAAGAGAGTAGGAGATGCACTGCTGTGGGCTATGCGGACTGCGGTTTGAGGGTCTGAAATAAGCCTCATACTGATCCTAGAGTGTGAAACTCCTGCAGTTTTAATCTACTTAGAGTGGATCAGGAAACCTGATAGTAGCTGTTGACAGAGCCAGGCAAGTTTAAATGTCTGAATTTTGTTCCTGAGCTAACTGCAGTTAAATTAATCTTCTGAGGTGGAAAGTGAAAGAAAGCTCCCCAGAGTTTGAATTTGGGTTGATTTATGTGCATTCCCTTGATTTAATTGAAGGAAGAAGTAAACAACTTCTTTAGATTGGAAGTCTTTTTAAATGACCCCAAATTACTGAGTTTCTAACTTGCCTTTTTAAGTCGAGGTTAGGGAAAGGTGATTTTCTGTGTACAAGTATACGTCCTGAAGCATATATGAATTAATTTCGTGGAATTTAGTGTTAAGGGGTCAAGTAGAATGGTGACTTCTTTTTAGACGCTGAGGATTTGAGATAGGACTAAATGCATTTTAGCCTGACAACTTTTTGTGTTTACAGGTGCGAGATGTCATAGCTTAGAACAGAAAATACACTATTTCACGAAAGCTCTCGAGTTTCTTCACGAAAAAGTTCCTCCGGGATGAATATAATTTTCTGGGATATGTTTTTGGTGGCTGGTCCCTTAATGCCATAGGAGTATCTTGGTAGCTGTGTGGGACTGTGAAGTTTCTACTCGTGATTTTCTAGAGTCTACACATAGACTATATTGTGGTTTCGGTTGTTTGTTGATAGATTTCTCTTTCACAGAGGTTCTATTTTTATGGTTGATATTGACAATGTCAATTGGCTTGTTTAACATAGTGAAATGGTAGTAATTTTACTTTGTACTTTGAAGCAATGTTCTTTCTCATCTCAGAGTCGCCTTCAATTGGAAGGCAAGTGTGCTAGGGAAACATTGTAACATTAACAATGTTTCTACTAAATGTATTGTAACTATTTATATTGTTACTTTATATTCACATGACTGATACATTTATTTTGCAGCAAGAGAAATCCACTTGGAGAAAGTTTGACAAGTTTGGGTTTTCTGGGAAGACAATTTAGCCTGAGGCATTTGATTTTGGGGATCAAATATAGCATGACCTAATTGATGTATAGAAAAATTAATTTTGGTTATACATTAAACAGTCCTGTATTTGTATCTGTTACATAAAAATAAAAAATTGCTATGAACGCTAACATTTCTTCTGATGTAATGCCTTTATTTTGAAAACCTGGCATCAACATAGGAAGAATTCTTGTGTTTGATTAGGTCTTAGTATTTTTTTTTAAGTGTCAGCCTATTTTCTTTAATTGTTTTAAAAAATGAAAATAGATGAACATACATTTGAAATAGAACCACTCTAATGCCAATTTTATGTCAGTGGATCAAGTAAGTGGTTATTTTGTATGAAAAGTAATTAGTTTTTATAAGTTAGTAAGCATAGAATTGTATAACATGAGAACTAAGTGGCAAAATGTCAACAGAAGGAATAAAAGAGTAAGAATGGCACTGTCAGTTTGTGGGGGATAATGCCTGGAAAAGAGAGCAGGGAAAGACAAATGAGTATGAGTAGTCCCTTCTCTACTTTTTCTAAGATAATTGATATCGATAGAAAATATATTCACTTTAATTGTTTTAATCTGATTGTGTTTTAGCATCCCTGATCCATGTTTATTTGGACTGCTAAAGGAAAATACATGTTTGTTTTTCTGCTCTCATCAGGCATCAAGTTATAGCAAAAAGTTAAATGTACCTGAGCCCTTATGTAGTCTTTGCTAATTCGCTTTGCAGTCTTGCAAATGCCTGGGAAAGTCATTGTGCCTAAATACCCTTATTTTTAAATAAGAGGATTGGATTAGATTATTGATAAAGTTCTTTCCAGTTCTAAAATTCTTTGTATAATTTGATAGCTTTAGGTATGTAGTATTATACTAGAAGCCATAGAATACAGATCCCAATCTGTCCTGCTATTTTGAAATGTTGCATGATTACTTGATATAACCTTGCAGCTACAGTATCTGTAGGAGAATTTGTAAGTCATAAAAAAAAAGTTGAACGAAAGCAAGGAAAAACTTGGTAGATTGAGTTAGATGTAGCATCAGAGCAGGACAGTGATAACTCTATTGACTTAGAAACAATTTGAAATGTAAAAATTGGAATACAAATTTATTTAAACTTCATTTAGTAGCAAGAATAAACATGGCATTATATTCACTTTGTATGTAACTGGTTTCTAATTTAAAGTATTGGTCAGAGAAAAGATCGATGCCAACTTTCAAGTATTTTAAGTAGAGAATATAATTAAACATTTAAAGGAAAAGATAATTTGTGGTATTTGTCTTTTTAGATTTAATTTGAAATTAAAGTAAAAATGATCTGGGAATTGAACTTTTGAAAATAAATTTTAATAGTATGTGAAACTTGTGAGTGTAGGCAGCAATGTGAATGAAATCTAGGAGCTGTCTTAAAAACAGATATTTGTATGCAAGGTAATCTGAGGCACTTAGTAATTGGAATTTTAATGAGATTCTTGGTGATTAAACAAAGAAATCCATTAGCATGGTAGATATTTTAAAATGTTGACATACAACTTAGAGCAAATATAAACAATGACAATATTTAGAAATCGTTAAATAAACAGGGAATTTTTATTTACTAACATTTGTTTAATTTTTGTTGACTAACTTTTCTGTTAGGTCCATTACCTTGCATTGGGCCCTGTAAAAGTATGAGCAGAATGTGAAGACTTTAGAGCATGATAATAACCATTAGCTGTAGTTCATAGGGAAAAAACAAAAAAACAAAAACTAGTCATCATATGAGAGATGGAAGGAAGGAAATACACTGAAAAAAATGGCTATTATAATAAAACATTGGGACTGACTTAATAAAATCTGGAATATGACTAACCAGAACCCTCAAATAGAACATTGCTGTACTCCTTTTTCCCCACTTTGGAAAAAGTGGCACAATACAAAGGAAGTTCTTATAATGGATTTAGTTTAAAAAATAAAATTAAAAAAAATAAGAGTATGTCTTGGTGTCATCACACAATCTCTTCCATATTAGTAATAGAGAAAGATGAAAATTAGTGGTCTGAAATATTCTTATCTAGTAATAATAATAATAATAACAGGTGTGCAAAGCACTTTATAAACATTATCTCATTTTATCCTCACAACATCCCTGGGAGGTAGATGCTATTGTTATTATCCTCATTTTGAGGGGAGAATAGATGAAGAAACGGGGGGGGGGGGCAGACAGAGCTTGCTTACCCCAAATCATACAACTAGTAAGTGTCTGAGACTGGATTTGAACTCAGGTCTTCCTTTCTCCTAGAGGGCTGCTTCATCAAAAGAAGATCTCCTCAGGGTATTCATATGCTTAGATCAAGAAAAATCTACTTAGCGTTTTCAGTGAGTGTCAGGCATTTTCCATGAGTGTCAGGCCTTCAGTTATTTCTAAAAATTCCTCCAGAATATCCTAAACCAAACCTTTCATTTGGCTGAAGTCACTTCCCTAACTACCCAGAGAGCAAAGAAAAAAGGAAAATGATCACTGACTAGACTTTCCTTAGTTACTAGTAGAAAGAGCACAGGATTTGTCATAAGAAGATGTGGGTTGACGTACTGGCTCTGCTGCTGGGTTACCTGTGTGATCGGCCTTGAGCCAGTGAGGCCCTTCGTCTCTTGGAGCCTTTGGTTTCCTAATCTTTAACAGGAGGCGGCTGAACTACATGACTTACTAGATGCTTTTTAGCTCATGATATTATGAAGTGATGATCATTATTAAAAATTATCAGATGTCATGCAGATTTGAGAATCCTTAGTGAATCTGGGACAAGACTGACATCTAAGTCCAAATTCTGATGTAGGACATATAATAGAACATTAACATTAGTTTCTTACAATGCTTATTAATGTGGTGCTGAATGATTTTGACCTAGGACATTTAGTATACCTATGGAAATGGATATTAGAGCTTGAAATGAGATGATAACAGTTTAACCAGATGTAGTGGAAAGAGCATTGGACTTGGAGTAAGATTACTTGATATGACTCCTTTCTCTGCCGATTAGCTAGCTATGTGATCTTGGGCAAGTCTAATCTCCCCGTGCCTCTACCCCCACCCCCCACTCCCTTTTGATCATGGATCTAAAGTGAGAGAGGACATTAGAGATATCTAGTTTAATCCTCTCATTCTGAAGTTGAGGAGGCTGAGAAATTAAGAAATAGAAATTAAATGACTTGCCTAAGGTCATATAGGTACTAAGTAGTAGAGGCAGGTTTTGAATCCAGATCCTCTTAGCTAACTGCTTCCCTCTGAAGATAACTCTGAAGATAACAATACTTGTACAAAGGAAAACACCGTTAAAACTTCTGGTGCTTTATAAATACTAATTTGATATAATTTAAATTAGTAGTACTGGGAAATAAAGTCAATTGATCAAAATGAGATTAGGGTAAGATGAAAAATGGAACTTGTGCAGAGCAGTAGTGTGATGTAGTAGAAAGAGCACTCGAAGACTGTAATGATAGGACCTGCATTCATATGCCACCTCTGATACTTCCTGTCTAGTGGGTGAGTTACGAAACCTCCTCAGTTTCATCATCTATAAAATGAAGAGATTAGATTAGATATTTTTTAGAGGTCCCTTCCAGTTCCACATCTATGATTTTAAAATCCTATGAAGTTTGGCATTCATTCAACAAGTTTTTATTGAAGGCTTATTAAGATACTGATACTAATTGCTGTGTCCAAGTTGCACAGAATTGATCATAGAGAGAATAGTAAGGAAGCAGGGAGACTGGTGTGCTACTAATAATTTAGAGATGAAGTGTGAAGACCCTGAATTAGCATAATAGGAATGGGGGAAAGGAAATAGATGCAGAAGAAATTATAAGGAATAATTGACAAATCTGGGTAATTAGAAAAGGGGAGGAGAAGACTTGAGAAGACAAGTCATTTTCATTTTGAGTACCAGTGACTAGGAAATGGTGGTGTGATTAACAGAAAGGGGGAATTCAGAAGAACCTAGAACCTGGCATTAAGAGAAATGTGGTACTAAATGTTGAATTCGAGGTCATGGTGCATTTGGTTGAAAGTGACTATTAATTGAGGGAATGAAGCAGTGGAGAGAGATCAGAGCTGGAGATAAAAATTTAGAAATTTTCTGCATTAGTAATAATATTTGAAGCTGTGGGAGAAAGAAGGCTGGAGATGTTGTGAACACTACTTTCATTCACATTCGTTTCCATCACTTGTAAATACTACTGCACTACTGTATTTGGAGTCATAAGACCTGGGTTTGAATCCTCCAGCTCTGTCATTATTTTATCAATGTGAATATAGGAAAATTACCTCACCTTTCTGGCCTCCATTTGCTGAAAGAGTGAGAACTAGGGAGTGGGAAAGGCAAGAGTGGCAACTGAGTTGCTGCTCTGTTCACTAAGAAAAACAATATGTAGAAATTGACCTACTACTGCTTTGAGTAGCTGGGGAGGGAAAAAAGAATGGAAGCTGGCATGGGGCATCTTCACTATGACCCTCCAGTATTGCCCATATAGAACTGAAAGCCTGTGTACTTTTCCCCAACTGAAACTGTAATTAATTTTATTTTTTATTTTTTCTGGTCTTTGTAGCCTGTTCCTTCTACTGTGAATTTGAGTTGAATTTTCTGCATTTTAAGCTAAGTGCTAGATTTGAGGTTCATTGGTGGATGTTTGCTCCCCTTCCCCCAAAGAGAAAGGTCAGTTTTTGAAACAGGAAAGTCCTGCTGTTTTTAACAGTTTGCTCAGTTTATAGTTACATGGCTCATAGCTTCCTGTCTTGACACATAGTAAGCACTTAAATGCTTTATCTTTCTTTTCTAAGACCTATTATCCTTTTAGAGGTGGTGTGTGTGTGTGTGTGTGTGTGTATTATTATCCTCCTCTCTGCACCATTCCGGAAATCTAGGAGGTAAAAGAAGTTTCTGTAGATACTTAGAATATTAGGAACCTCTTAAGAGAATTCAAAGACTGAGCTTTAAGATACCCTTATAATTAGGGTGCAGGAGGAAGAAGAGATCCCAAGTAAGAAGATAAAGGAGGAAGTAGTCCAAATATGGTAGAAGAATCAGGATGGGTGTAGCACCGTAGACATAATGGAGTTCTAAGAAAGAGTGAGATAGGTAACTGTGCTCCAAAGAGTTGGAATGAATGAGGACTGCTGGGGAAGGCCAGATTTTGTGAAGAGGTCATTGATGAACTCTTAGGGCAGTCTCTGGTGGTCGGAGTGGAAGGGATTAAGGAATCCTTGAGAGATGAGGAAGTGAGGAAGTATTAAAAGGAGAGGAAATGAATGCATAGGTGACTTGAAAAAGCTTGATGGTAAAAGGAAGAGACAGAAAAGCAGTAGGTCTTAGGACAGCAGGATTAAAGGAAGAGTTTTTGGTTGGTTTTAGGTTGGGGTGATCTTATAGAGTTGCTGCAATCCTTCCTAAAGCATCAACACCAATATGCAAGCTCTGCTCCTGGACTAGTGCAGTATTCTTCCAGCTGATTCTTTGCCTCCGTTCTCTGTGTCCCTGCACAACCAACTCCATAACTGGTGGAGAAAAGAAGTTAGAAAAAATTGTTAAATGCTTTCAGCTTGAATCAGGTTTACTCAATGATGTCAGCTACACTTGTGGACTATTTTACCTGTACCCCCAAACTCCCCAATATTGTAATAAAGTTCCATTGTGCATTTGACCACATATCCGTGTCAGATTGTAGTAGACAAAAGGATTGTCATAAAAAGTAGGAGGAAAGGCTGAGAACCTGGCATAATCTTTGGGAGCAATCTCTAGCCTAATTACTCTAACCCTTGCTTTTTTAACTGTTAGATGGTGGCAACGCAAGATGTTCCAGGCTCAAGATAGTTCCGTACCTAGTATTGTTAGAAGTACTAAACTAAAACTGAAGTTCTCCCCGAAACCTAAATAGTAACAACTCTCTTTGTTCTAATATTTTTCTTCCCTTGTTTTTAAGAACTATGCTTAAGCAGAATATCTTTAGTTAAAATAGAAGGAAATATTGTTTGACCTACTGTTTTCCTTTTTGACCTGGAGAAAAAAAACACATTCTCCATTTTTAGTATATGTAGGAAGGAATTACAGAACTATATGATTCATTAATTAGAAATGCTGTAGGGGGTTTAAAAACAACATTTTATCATCTACAAGTAAGTCTTTTAAACTCACATTAAAACTAGCAAACTTTTCATTCATTTATGAGCTTACACGATCCACCTAACATACCTATAAATTGTGTAGCATAGGAAGTTAATTTATATTTAGAGTCTTCAACATACCAAAAAACAAAATTACTAATACCATTACTTTTTAAGAGTTTAAATTAGTAAGGCCATTACTATAACTGGTGTACTTAAGTAGCATGAATTGATTAATTATCCAGGACCCTTCTTCCTTCTTTCCTTCCTCATTTGTTCTTTTGTCTTTTTAACTTATCTTTAGCACCTTCACAAGTATGTTGATTCAACTTATTCATTAGTTTCAGATACCATCAACATCATATGTGAATTAATTATTCTTTCATCATTCACAGTTCTCACTAACTTGCTTAGATTGTCTATTTGGAACGGGGAAAAAGATTTCTTTGTTGTTATCAGTTCAACTATAAAGTGATTATAGTTTTAAAATAATTTTAAAAGCTATTAGTGTATACTTCAGATATGTACAGCTTCTCTCCATTTAAGTGAATATTTCAGTAAATTTAAACAATGCATGGTGCCCAGTTTGCAGCTGTATATTTTAAAATAATTCAGAATATGACTTTGCTCCATTGTAGAACTATATGGGACCACTTGGAGGTGGTGTATATATGTATTTATGTATGTTATTTCAGAGGACCTGGGTTCAAATTCTACTTCTGTGTGACTTAATTAGGGCCTCACTTTCCTTGCTTGTAAAATGAGGGAGTTGGTGTGGATGTCCGAGTTCCCTTCCAATTCTAGATCTGTACTCTGGATGCTTCTAAAATAAGAGTTACTTTATAGCTATCCATTTTATTTTTGTTTGTTTCATTCTTGACCTGTATTTCGTTCATGTAAGGAAGTCCCATTTGCAAGCTTCCCTCTTTCAACTTATGACTTATTGTCTGAGAAATGAGCTCCCCCTGATCGTACTGCTCATTTATGTCAGAGGTGGGATTTGAAACTGGATTTTCCTGATTCAAGGGGGCCTCTGTCTCTGCTGTGCCACTGCACATTGAAAGGCTGTGTGGCACATGCTGTCTGTTTTCAGAATAAGCCCCGGAAGTGTGTTTTGCACATAACACGTGATATGTTCAGAGAATTGGTGAGTAACAACAGAATGATATCCAAGAGGAAGACTGCAGGGTAGACAGAGATTTCTGACTTGGTGTGTTATCTCTCACAGTTTAATTTGTATAATTCCAGAAATAGAGCAAGACAGGAGATAGCAAGGAGGCCGGTGTCACTCGATTTTAATATATATATATATATATATATATATATATATATATTTGGGGGCAGTGAGTTGAGGGGAGTAGGATATAAGAAAACTGGAAAGATAGGAAGGGGCTGGGTTATGAAGGACTTTCAAAGCCATACAGAAGATTTTATATTTGATCCTAGAGGCAATAGGGAGCCACTGGAGGCAACTGAATGTGGAAGCTTGAATGTAGTGACATGGTCAGATTTCCTCTATAGTAAGATCAGTTTGACAGTTGAATTTAGAGGATAGATGAGATTAGAGAGAGACTTGAGGTAGGGAAACAAGCCAGTAGCTTTTGCCAGAGTCCAGGCACGAGGTGTTTGCCTGAACCACAGGAGTGACAATGTCAGAGGAGAAAAAGGGGCCTATATGAGAGAGATTGTGAAGGTAGAATCAACAGAAGAGACATTTGGTCCGGGCAAATAGATCTGGGTATTTCCATAGAGATGATCATTGAAACTATGAGAGCACATGAAATCACCCAGCAAAATACTATAGAGGGAGGAAAGAAGAGGATCCTGAACAGAGCCTTGGGGAATGTACTCATAGCTATTGGCTGTGACCTAGATTAACATCTAGTAAAGGAGATTGAGGAGGGGCAGCTAACACACAAGAGGAGAACTAATCCTGGAAAGAATAGTGTCACAACCTAGAGAGAAGAGAGTATCAAGGAGAACGGTGATGGACCTTGCCAAAAGAAAGCTGCAGAGAGGAAAGAAGGATGAGGATTGAGAAAAGGCCATAGGTTTGGTTATTAAGAGAGCTCTACTAACTTTGGAGAGGGCAGTTTCAGTTGAATGATGAGATCAGAAGTCAGACTACATAAAGAGTTAAGAGAATGAGAGAAAAGGAAGTGGAAGCATCCATTGTAGATAGTCTTAAGGAATTTAGCCACAAAAGGGAGGAGAGATATGGGATGATAGCTTGCCTGGGTGGAAGACAGCTGGCATGGATAGACAGATCAAGGAAGGTTTTTTTTTTTTAAGAATGGGGAGACTAGGGCATGTTTCATAGACAATGGGGATGTAGCCAATAGACAGATTGAAGAGAAATGTCAGAATGATAGAGGATGGAGTTTGTTGAAGAAGATAGGATGGAATGTGACTACTTGTGCAAGTAAAGATGTCCGCCTTGTCTAGGAGAAGAGCCACCCACCTCATTATTTGAGACAGAGTAAAGGCTTCTGGGAGACAAGCTGAGAAAGGGAGAAGAGGAAGTACTCCTCTAATGACTTCAATTTTTTCAGTAAAATATGAAGCAGTACTCTAGGCTGAGTGGGTTTGGGATTGCAAGACTAGGAGAAGTGGAATGACAACAGAATGTGAATAGATAAGGGAGTATCCGAATTCATTTATATGGAAGTGTTGTTATTTTGGATAATTCTAATCTTTAGGAACTTTTTCATTTCTATCAAGTCTAAATCTTTCACCTAGTTCTGCCCTCTGGGCCTATTCACAATAACTTTAACTTTAAGAATATAATTTACAGGTCAGAAAGTACTTCCACTATGGGTTTAAAAAAAGTACATTTTTATTCTCCTGTTGAAACTTATTTGCTCCGTTAACAAAACTATAGTTATTCTCTGAGAGATATCAAATTCTATGCTTCTTGGAAAACATTCATGTTATTAAATAGTAAATAATAATACATTATCCTTATTTGTGTCGTATTTCACCATAAAAAGATCATTCAGGTTTTATAGTAGTTAAGAATTTGCATTCCATTTATCCTTGCCTATCTAAATCCCAGTGGTGACATGCTATAATGAGGAGTACATACATGCTATGCCAGTGAAACAAGGTGAATTTAATTGACCCATATGGGTTTCATACAACCATTTGTAGTACTATATAATAACCAATTGCAACATTTCTGTTCCAGCAAATTCATAATATGATGTCTATACATTTTCATTTGTCTCTGTCTTATGTATAGGAGATGGAAGGGAAAGCGATAAATTAATAATAGTTTAAATCAAGGCTGTTCAAAATGCAGCCTGCAGCAGCATGGGCCCTGCAGTGTGATTTATGGGGCCTTATGCAGCTGGCTTACAAGCATAGAAATTTACATAAATGCTTTAGTAAAGGAAGCTGAGCTACCGCAGAGCTCCCACTAAAATGGCAAATCAGAATATATTGTCTGTTGTTTCAATAAAAACCTAAGGTTGGACAGCCTTGTTTTAAATATTAAGTAATAAGAGACTATGTCAATGGGAATGGAAAGCAAATCAAAATATATTGTCCATTGTTTCAATAAAAACCTAAGGTTGGACAGCCCTGTTTTAAATATTAAGTAATAAGAGACTATGTCAATGGGAATGGAAAGAAACTGATGAAAAGGCCTTAAGTCTGCTAATTGATAGGTCTTGGTGATTGGAGGAGGGAAGGGGAAGACTGAATAGTCAGAAGTTACTGAGTTTCCAAATTTTTGAGACCAAGAAATGGCTAGATCATTAACAGAAATGAGGAAGTCCAGAGGAGAAACTGGTGTTAGTGGGAAAATTATTTTAGTTTAGGACATTTGATTTTGAAGAGACTGACAACATTCAATTAGAAATTATTATTGAGACCTTGAATTGAGGGGCCAGAGTATAGGAGATTAGAGATGGAGATAAAGACTGCTACACAGTGGTAGTGGTGAAGGGTGGAGGTGTTAGGGACATCTCTTTCATGTTCTGTACCATTTCTTTTGAATAATCTTCACTAGAATATTTGGAATCATAAGATCTGCATTTGAATATGGGCAAATAACCTCCCCAAGCTGCAAATTATCTCATCCATTGTATGAGGGGGTTAGACTAGATGAACTCTAAGGTCCTTTCCAACTCTAAAACTGTGTGATCCCAATTCTGAAACACAGGTTTTGTACCCAATTTTTCTGGTGAAAGCATATTGGACAGTGCATGCCCCATTAAATGATAGCTAATGTGGGAGTCTGTTAAGAGAGGGACTACTTACATCTTTGAAACATTTACTTTGGTTGGCCCAGTTTAGTTCACTGCACCTTGTAGTAGCAGCTTGGATAGCCTTCTATGATATAGTCTGCATACTTATCCAGCAAATAGAGTTGTCTGCAGCAAAAATTGCTCAAATAGCAATAGGTCTGTAGGACTAGTCCTAGTAAAGAAGATGGAACTCTGTTACCCTTCTAGATAGAGCTTTATTTTGGTGTGGTAGTCAGTGCTACATTGTGAGGCATTTTCTTGTACATGTAAAAGAACAACCTTTAGAAAAAAAGTACCTCTCCCAATTGTCTTTTTCAGTTTTTCTTTAAAATTTGGTAGAGCTAGATAGATTTTTTGAAATTCACTTGTTCCTTCCATCCTTTTAATACTTCTAATTTAAGTAAAACTATTAGTGTCTACTCTGTGTAAGGCACTGTACTAGAAGCTGAAGGAGATACAAAGATAGACCAGACACAGGCACTACAGTCAAGGACTTTATAATCTAGCAAGTAAGATAAGAAAAGTACTCAGATGAGTAGAGCACAAAGCATAACATAGGTATGAGAGATATATACAGCGTTCTATATGTATTTCGAGAGGAAGGTAGAGAAGTGTGAATAGGTAGTTTGGAGCATGGAAAACATTGGTGGTTGTCCTTGGTTTTTCATGGGTGATGTCTTGACTTACATGTGGATTTGGATTTAAGTGAGGCAGAGTTGCACAAAGTCGTCAGCCTCGCTGTCTCTTCTAGAGTCATTAGAGTCCAGTAGTAGGACAAAAGTCACGACCATACTGGCTATGGCCTGCGATGCAGTGGATGACCTTGACATCTTCAGTGTCTGAACAAACTCTAAGCTCCACAGTGCCTGCTTCAGCCACCTTCACGCCATTGGAACAACTTGTCCTCATCTGCCTATATCACGGGAAATCTTCACATGCTTGAGGTTTTCCTATGTCACTTGAAATATTGGTAATGAGGTTCTAGAGAGGGGCAACAAAAAAAAGAAGAGGGAAGATACTGTAAACCCTACCTGTTTTAAAGTTTGGCCTAGGAATGACCTATATTATGAAGTATCCTGAAAAATATTTTTAAATATTTCATATGAAAAATATGAAATAGCTTTTTTATTCTGAGAGGTCAAACAACTGCTAGATTTCTGTGGTTCATGAGCAAACATTATTTAGAATAGTTTTTCCTTTCAGCAGGAATCAACTGAGTGATTTTTAGATATTCTTATAATGGAACGAAAAGTCTTCATTTATAACCATTTTGAACTATTTTGTATGTTATAAGAACATGCAAGTTCTCATTCATCGAAGAGTGTAACAGTTATTTCTTAGCATTCTGGAAGAACCTTAAGAAACAACAGAAAAGGAGCCATAATTCTTTATGAAGATGGGAGAGAGCTTGCTGGTAATCCAAAGCTATCTGGCTGAATTCTTCTTGCCTTTTATATGTCAGTATTTTATTGTGATAGAAGTAGTTATGGTTGCCAGTTTTTATAAGGCCCAAATTAGTGGTTATTTAAAATGAAAATGGGTTTAAAAGTTAGCCACTTCTTCATGCTCTGAATAACTTATGATGGAAGTGCAAGGCATGTAGTTCTTCCTCTCCTCCATTGTGACCAGGAAATTCAGACTGTCCAAAATTTCCCCTCCACCTCATAGGAGGCTAGGTATAGGTATGTGATTCAAACTATCTGTTTTAGCTCCATTTTTCTCTTGAATAGGGTTGATCTTCTACTGTCCAGGAGCCAAATCCAGTGGTTACATCCATTGATTTTTTATTTGTTTGTTTGTTTTTTGTTTTTTTTTTCCTTAACATCCAGACCCTTCTTAGCTTGAGTGCTTGTGTGCCCTCCCTCCCCTCCCCTCCAGAAGGTTGGGTCTAACTAGCCACTTCTTCCATTGTACTCTGACTACTGTTAGTGCTTTGGTCATGTAGTCATTTCTCTTGAGACCATATAGTTCCCTGTTACACAGTTGACCATATATCCAGGACCTAGAGATTTCTACCACTGACTCACTCCAGGTACTCCTAGTTGCTGCCATCTCTTTATCAGAGAAATTCTACCACTGCCTTTTCTACTGCTGCCATCTCTAGGGACCTGGTTGAGGTGAGTGGGAAATGTTCCCTGGGGAGCTGTGCCAATGTACGGGCTTCATCCCTGGGGATCAAAGACTGCTCTGGGGTCTTTGATATATATATATATATGTGTATATATATATATACACACACACACACATATATATACACACACATATATGTATATGTATATATGTACATATATATGTAAATATGTATGTGTGTGTATGTATACATATATACACATACATATTTACATATGTATACATATGTATATATATGTATATACACACATATATATGTATCTGACTTGTGTTTTTTTTTTTTGAAAAGTAGTGGTGATAGCTTTTTCTTTTGATTAAAAATTGTAAGCCAGAATTCTAAAAAATTAGGTCAGAATACTTTTAGTCACAGATTAGAGTAATAGTTTTGTTTTTATATTCCCAAAGCCTAGCCAGGCTCCTTGCACATAATATATATTGGATTGAATTGCTGACCATGTAACTACTCCTTATTCTCCCAGACTTGAGCAGAAAGGAGCCCCTTCTTGAATCCTCTTACAATGCAAATGATATCGAGAATCTTAGAATCTGAGGTTGAAAAGGCCATATGTGTAGTCTAGTCCCATGTTTCTCAAAATGTGGTCTGGGGACCACTGGCAGTCCCTGAAACTCTTTTAGGAAGTCCAGGTGTACAAGGTCAAGTTTTCATAATAATACTTTGTCATTCAGTCATTTCAGTCATGTCTCATCCTTCGTGACCCCATTTCGGGTTTTCTTGGCAAAGATACTAGAGGGATTTGCTGTTTCCTTCTCAAGCTCATTTTACAGATGAGGGAACTGAGCCAAATTGAGTTAAGTGACTTGCCCAGGGTCACGTGGCTAGTAAGCATTTGAGAACACATTTGAATTCAGGAAGATGAGTCTCGCTGACTCCAAACCCAGCACTCTATCCACTGTGCCACTTAGGCCACTGTGCCCAAATATTGATGAAACCCACACAACCAAAAGTTCTTTAGGGGAGTGGAGTCTTAAGAGTGTAAAGAGGTCCTGAGATCAAAAAGTTTGACAACCATTGGTCTTGTTAGTCCAACCTACAACTAAACTGGAATCCTTTCATGTAGATATTTCTAATTCTCCTAAAATGAGAGATTTTTATATCTTACCTTCTTCACTCATTTCCGTTTCTGAAATTCTTCACTACTGTTATTAGCATACTCATACTTTTGCTGCCATGCATATAATCTTGAAATCAGCTTTAACTTTACTCTTTTCCTCTGATTCTAACAATCTATTCATTGCTCCATTTTACTAGTTGTCTCTTTGTAACTTTGACGTTTTTCTTCCTTTGCATTTCCATATCTACTTCTCTAGTCTGGGTGTTAATTACCTCGAAAAATACTTCTTCAGTGACTGCCCAATGGCCCATCTCCTGCTTCCCATTCCTCTAACCTGCTTCAAACAACACTTAGAATCAGTTGCCTCAGTTATGACTGGGGTTATGCTACTCACTCCCCGCTTTGTAAAATCCTTCACTGGTTTCCACTTATGTCTTAAATTCAAATGCTGCAGGACATGCTACACGATGCCCTGACAACTTTTGACTCTTCACAGAGTGGGGGCTGTGGCATGGTAGCCAGGGCTTTTCTCTAAGGCATTAAAATTTAAGGGGCAACGAGAGAGCATTTGTATTCCTTTGGCAGGGAAAAAAAACAGGAGTGTAGTACTTGGTTAGCCAGAATAGTTATGAAAGAATTGGCAGCTCATTGCTCTAGCATTACCTTATCCTGGAATTACCTCCTGAGAGCTTGTGTCATAAGGTCTTTTCCCCGAATTAGCTTTATGTCTGAGGTGTCCTACCTTCCTCTTCTTTCCCCTCCCCCCCATAGTGCTTGCCATCAGTTTTGCTAGTTATGCATCTGTTTCTTATGTTTCAGTTCATGATTTCTGCTGTAGACTTGCAAACTGAATGGTTTGCTTCAAGAGGAGAATAAAAGTGTGGGTGTATCAGTAAGTAAGTGTTACCTTAGAGCCTATTGTTGTGGGTGGGAGGAGGGCAGCAGCACTACAGTAGGTGATGAATGCCTTCTAAACTTATTAAGGCCAGTAATGAAAAGTGGTCTGGTATATTGTTCAAATTAAGCAGATTCCTTCTGTAGTTTTATAATCCCAACCTTCAGGTTACCTTTTTTGTCTGGTTTTTATTTTTTACCCCAAACTTAAGACCAAAAAAGAGCATTTCTAAACACAGTAGAACACAAAAAGAGGATGTTATATAAATTTCCATTTCACTCTACTTACTTTTAAAAAGTTTGTAATAAATTCTACACATTACTTTCAAAACCATCCTTCTTATCTATGATTCTTTTTGTCCTCTTCTGTGCATTTCAAAAAGTGTTTAATTGGTCTTTTTCTTTTAAATTTTTCATCATTATTGCTACTCTCACCCTAACCAAAAGAAGCCTCCTGAATAGTTGTAGTTAGTTTGAAACATAGTATGATGCATTTTCCTATATTGATAAGCTCATAATTGGTGGCAGAGTTTCTAGGCCATTCCTAAAGCCTATTTAACTCAAAATGAATTTGTTTATGATACCATAGGTTATCTCATTTGAAACTCAGACTAGCTTAGTAGGGAAGGTGGTACTATCATATTTTTCAGATGAGGAAATTTAGGCTCAGGAATTTGTTGAAAGTCTCATAGTTGCTAAGTTGTGAGTTGAGGCTAAAGCTGAGGTTTTTTGAGTACGAGTCCAGGATTTTCCTTACTATTGCTATATTCAGCTCTCTAATTATATAATGTAATTGTTAAATTTGATAAAATTAGTATTAAATTTGGTATGATTAGCATATATATAAACATATAAATATATATAATACATAGACATATAAAACAGTTTTTCTTTGGGGAAAATTGTTCAGAGTTTACACTTGGGTTCATAGTAATAGAATGTTGGAGCTAGAAAAGGCATTAAAGACCATTATCTAATTCAAACCAGTGGCAGCCAGAGAGGCCAGTAATTTGCTGCTAGTAAAAAAGTTGAGGCTAGAACCTAGATCACTTGACCATTTTCAAATCATTATGATCTTTCTTTTGTAATCATTCAATCAACAAGCATTTAGTATGCCCTTTTATGTGTCAGATACTGTGACAAGGGTTATGGAATGTGAAAACCTTAAAAAACAAGTCTGACCCCAAGGGACTCACATTCCTATTGCGGAGATATTGTGCAAACCACTGTGTACGTACAAGATATATAGAATATAAATGGAAGGTAATCAGTAATGAGGGGTGGGGAGTGAGAGCATGCCAAGGAAGGGCCCTGGAAAGTTCTTTTACAGAAAGTAGAATTTGAGGTGAGTTTTGAAGGAATCCAAGAGACATAGGTGAAGAGGGAGAGAATTCCAGGCTTGGGGCAGCCAGCCAGTGTGTAAAGCCATAGAATGAGACAATGGAGTGCTATGTGTGAGACTTGGGAAAAAGGCGGGGGCAGAGTATGTAGAAGGGAGTAAAATATAAGAAGGCTGGAAAGATAGGAAAGGGCCAGGTTGTGAATGGCTTTAAGAGCTAAACAGAATTTTATTTTTGTTCTTGTAACAACTAGAGTTTGTTGGGGGTGCTGAATGGAGGATGGATTGGAGTGAGGTGAGAATTGACCCAGGGCTTTGCGAGTGGAGAAAAGGGGACATATATGAGATATGTTGTGAAGGTAGAAATGATAAGACTTAGAAACAGGTTAGAAAGAGTACTAGATAGAGAGAACTTGAGTATGACACCTATGTTCTGAGCCTGGCTGACAGGGAGGATGATGGCAGCATCAGCAGTGACAGAAAAGTTGGGGAAAGGGAAGGGTTTTTTGTGTGAGAAAGATGAGTTCTGTTTTGAACATACTGAGTTTGAGTAATCTGTGGGATATTCAGTTTCAGATATTCAAGAAGTAGCTGGTAATGCTGGATACCTTAGAAGGGGTTAAGGTTGGATATATAGATCTGGGAATTACTTGCATAGAGATAGGTGACCTGGTGAGATCATCAAGTGAGATAGTATAGGGTGGGGAGAGGCTAGGGCCCAGGACTGAGCCTTGGGAAATATCCAAGGTTAGTGGGCATGACCTGGATTAGGAAGCATCAAAGAAGACTGAGAAATAGACAGGTAGAAAGAGAACCCAGAAAGAACCTTATCTTGAAAACCTAGAGGAAAGAGTGTCCAGGAGAAGAGGGTGGTCAACAGTGTCAGAAGTTACAGAAAGGTCAACTGGGATGAGAATGGAAAAAAGACAGTCTTTAGCAGTTAAGAGATCATTGGTGACTTTGAAGAGAGCAGTTTGACTTGAATGAGAAGAATGGAAGCCAAACTGAAGAAAGTTTAGAACTGAGTGAGAAGAAAGGAAGTAAAGGGGCAAATGGCTTTCTTCAAGGAGTTCTGCCAAAGAGATGAGGAGACATACAGGATGATAGTTGCAGGGATGGTAGGATCAAATGAAGGTTTTTTTTTTTAAGGTAGACGGCTGGGTAAGATATATTTAATATTTATAAGTGACTGAGAAGGCTCCAGTAGATAGATTAAAGATTAGAGAGAGGAGATGATAAAAGAGCCAATTTTGTTCATAGGAAGTGAGTATTCTCAAAGCTTTAAACCAGATAAGGCTCCAGGAGATCAAGAAATAGAGCCCCCCCAAGCCCAAGTGAAAGGGTCAGGGACAGTTGGGGCAGTGTAAAGAACTTTAGGATTTGTTTTCTTCTTTGTTCCTCCCATCTTTTAGTTTTCCTTTTTTCGCTTTCTACTTCTGTTCTTAATGAAATGGGAATGGTTATCAATAGGTATTCCTTCCTCAAACCGTTTCCCACGAACTGCCTTTGGGGCAGGGTTCTTAACTTTTTTTTTTTTTGGTCTTACGGACTCCTGGTAGTATAGACTCCTGGACTCCTGATAAAGTTGTGTACTTAGAATGTCTTTAAATGCATAGCATGCGTAGAATTTCAAAGGAAACTAATTATATTGAAATATTTATCAAAATATTAAAAAATAAAAGCAAGTTTGTGGACCTCAGGTTAGGAATTCTTGCTATTGGGTGAGATACGAAGTGGCAAGGATGAGACCGGTAGGTAGGTATGGGATAACTTGAAGGAAGGGAAGAGGAGTTGCTGTGGTCTCCTGGCTGGGCAGCTGTTCATATAAGAGAGGTATATATTAAAATGGAAAGTATGAAAATTTGTAGTATTGTCTATATCCATTTGCATTACTAATTGGGGAAATTTGGGACCCTGGAAAAATGTGAGGTATATATTTTAACAGTTTCTTTAAAACTATGAATGACACTTTCTAGCTAACTACTCAAAAATATCCATTAAAGAGGTTATTTATTAATGTTTTACTTTTTAGACATCTGTAAAGCAGTTTCAGGATAGTGTTTAAAATGTATGAGGTTTTTTGTTTGTTTTGCAAAAACTACCCCCACAAATTCTATTTTTTTAATATTACTTTTTCATTATGTGCTGTATATTAAGAGCATTGTAATAATAAAATCAGCATGATCTTTTCTGATTTAAGACAAGATACAACATTCCTAAAATATGTTTAAAGTGCATACATTTAAAATAAAATATTAAAAGAAAACTTAGCAGGGCCTTAGGCAAAAAAATTTAGCATGATTCTTCTGGGCCTCAGTTTCCTAACTTATAAAATGAGAGTGTTGGTCTGGATGATCTCCAAGATCCCCAATTAGCTTTAAATCCAATTATCCTTATCTGATTATAAAGTCTCCCTACTGAGTTGAATTCCTGAAACATCTTAGAAGTGGAACTATATATTTATGTCTATATGAAAAAAAAATTTACTGTCTTCAATGCGAAAAAATTAAATTTACCAACTCATTAAAAATAATAACTATGGGAAATTATCAGTATTTAACAAAGAGAATATATTTATTATGACCTTTTAACTAAAAGGATAATAGAAAAAAAGTATCATTAGTCCATATGGAAGATGAACATTCAAAGTATGGAATAATCTGTTTAAGTCCTGCAAGAAATGGACTTCATTTATTCTGCCTCGGTTTCATGAAAAAAAGAATTTAGATTAGGAAAATGGATTCCCCTCCCACCCCCAGGAATTACCTGATATTTGCTCAAACTTTGGCATTACATTGACCATATATTTTATATTCAAATCTAGAGGATAATCTGGTCTTTTGTATCCTGCCCCTGTTATTACCATGATTTTATTTTGTTTCCTAGTAAGGCACGAGTCACTGTATACAGATATTGAAAGGTCATTTGTTAGTAAGTGTCATCTTTTGTTAGAAGAGCCTGACTTATTTCATTGATTTCTTTACCTTGTTCATGAAGAACATTTTTTGCAGTGATTCATTATTATATTAACCTTTTCTGTCTTATTCATTAGTGGTCTTGACATTTGCGGACCCTGATAAATAAGTGCATACCTATTGATAAAGCAGTTCATCTGTCTTCACATGTTGTTAAAGATACTAGTCTTTCAGAAAGAATCCTTTAAAAAGAAGATAGTAGAAATTTAACTTACATGTTATTTTTGTGGGTAGAAAATTTTAACCCAGTATCTTTTGGTATGTTGATTTTTCTAGCATTTTAAGCTTGTGTATTTATAAAATATCATGTTGAAAAATTATCCCTTATCTTACCCTTTCCTTCTAGATTTTTCCCTGGTGTTGTGGTACTAGGGGGTTGCTTACTTCCTGTACTTGAAGCTCTGGTTCTGGTTGTGTTCAGAGGTTTCTCTGTAACTCCCTAAGGGGCAGGGAGGAGAAGGAAAATTGTACTGTAATTTAATTCAAATAAATTCTTCTTTAAAAGTTTATTATCTAACCTTTATATGATTTACATCTTTTGTTTCTCTTGTTTCATTTCCTTTTACTTCGATGCTTATTAATGCCTTCACTGAAGGATTGATAAAGGGACTAAAAGGAGATCCAGCTTAAACTATCACTAAAATTATATGTCTTTGGAAGGAGAGAAAGACATGTCTGTGCTGAAAAATTATTCCTCACCACCCTGTTTTAGAGACAGTTTTTAGACCCCAGAATTTAAGTAGACTGTTCATGGACAAGTGGATTCCTTTCACAGTTTTCTCCCTTTCTGCCTTCTTTCTCCACCTAGGTTTGTACCTGCTCATTTGCAAGCAAGGCACAGTAATCCTCAACTCTGGGGTTCTTACCCTTTTTGTGTTATGAGCCCCTTTGGCAGTCTAGTGAACATGATTGTCCCGTTATCAGAATAATGTTTTTAAATACTTAGAATAAAACACAGGAACAATAAAGTTTGGTGAAAATCAAGATGTAATTATTTTCCCCATTTGTTTTCATAGCCACCCTGAAATTGATCCTGGACACTAGTTTAATAGCCTCTGCTCTCCTTCATGGGCTTTACCACTACAGCCTCCCCTCCCCTTGCTTTTTGACATTGAGCTTCTTGGAATAGACTTTGCAAGTTGGAAGAAACAGTAGTGTCCTGATGAAGCTGTCTCCAAGTGGGAAGCAAAGCTTTAGAGAGGTGGAGGAGGTACTGGGGACAGAATACACAGTCTTGGAGGAAAACAGATTGTTGAGGGGCCTTCTGTGTCATTCAGCCTTAATGGCGTGCTCTATCCTTTGGGATCCAAAGGAAGGAGGGAGGCTTGATAAGGTTTTGTATCCTAGGGAATTTTAGGGAAGGGGCCATAGATTTAGAGATGGAAGGAACCTCAGATATCATCTAGTATTTCTAGTCTAACTCATTTCACAGACTAGGAAGTGGAGACCCCAGAGGTTAAGTGAATGGTTGGAGTCACATAGGTAGTAAGTGGGAGAGTCAGGATTTGAGCCTAGGTCTCTCTTTGTTCAAGTCCAACACTCAGCAGCAAGAGCTCTACCATTGCATGTTAGGGAGAAGGTATTGGTTTGCTGCTGAGGAGACCAGGTAGGTATGAGATAGGTCTTTGGTACTAAGTGTGATCACAAGCCATATTAGATTTTGAAAGTGCAGCCTGTTAAAAGGGTTGGCAAAGATTTTTGTAAGTTTTTAGGTCCAAATGACCCTTATGTTAATCTCTGCTAATGAAGGTAAGGATTTGACATAAATAATTAAAAATACAGATTTCTGCTTAGCTGATTAAAGAACATGCCAAAAATTTTATCTTGCCCTTTATAGCAGTAAAACTTAGAGGCTCCAACCCACCCTGGGAACCAAAAAAATAATGATACACTGTACAAAGATATTTAAGTTGCAGAGGTCCTCAGAAAAGCTGGACTAGAGTTGGAGCTTTTTAAGTCAAATTTGTCTGTCACTGAGAGCAAAGCAACTGACTGGCAGGGGACCATTTCAAAACTTCTTTTTCACTTAACAAGAATTTATTTTTCCCTGCTTCTTCTCACCCTAGTGGAAAAAAAAAGAAAAGAAAAAAAGAAGAATCTACCTCACTCCCCTGAAATAAATTTACATAGTCAGGCAAAACAAATTCCCATATTGTCCATGTTTTAAAAAGTATATCTCATTCTGCTTATTTAGGCCCATGACCTCTTTGTCAGAGATGAGTGACATGCTTGACCATGGGTCTTCTGGAATTATGGTTAGTCATTGCATTTGATCAGTCTTTCAAAATTGTTTGTTTCTACAATATTTATTACAATAGATACTATTCTCCTGCTTCTACTTACTTCACTCTTCATTGATTCATATAAATTTTCCCCAGGTTTCTCTGTAGTGATTCCTTTCACCTTTTTTTTTACTTTCTTTTTTAAAAATTTAATATATTTAGTTTTCAGCATTGATTTTCACAAGAGTTTGAATTACAAATTTTCTCCCCATTTCTACCCTCTCCCCCACTCCAAGATGGCGTATATTCTGGTTGCCCTGTTCCCCAGTCAGCCCTCCCTTCTGACACCCCACTCCCCTCCTATCCCCTTTTCCCTTCCTTTCTTGTAGGGCAAAATAAATTTGTACACCCCATTGCTTGTGTATCTTATTTTCTAGTTGCATGCAGAGACTTTTTTTTTGAACGTGTGTTTTTAAAACTTTGAGTTCCAAATTCTCTCCCCTCTTCCCTTCCCACCCACCCTCCCCAAGAAGTCAAGCAATTCAGCTTGGGCCACATGCGTATCATTATGTATAACCCTTCCACAATACTCATGTTGTGAAAGACTATATTTTGCTTCTTCCTAACCTATCCTCCTTTATTGAATTTTCTCCCTTGACCCTGTCCCTTTTTGAAAGTGTTTTGTGATTACCTC
>CM053623.1:46564770-46600423 GCA_028646595.1 Phalanger gymnotis | reverse complement strand
CCAGAGTCTGAGACTGAATCTGGGTGTGTTTTCGCTGCCTGGCCATGTTCCCAGCCAACTTACTTGACCCTTGAGTTTTTCAGTGGGGTATGACTGCTTGTAGACTAAAGAGTTCTTTGTTCCAAGCCTGGGGGGATGTGCCAGCCCTGCCACACCAGCACTCCTCCTTCCCAAGAACCTCCAACCTGGACTGGACTTAGATCTTCAGCAGGCTCTTCACTCCTGCTCTGATCTACCACTTAATTCCTCCCACCAGGTGGGCCTGGGGCCAGAAGGAACTGCAGCTGTAGTTCTGAAGCTGCCCCACCTCCACTGCCCCAGGGGTGGCGGCCAAACCGCAAACTCCCAGTCCCCGCAGCTTTTCCCACTAACCTTCTCTGTTGTCTTTGCTGTTTGTGGGTTGAGAGGTCTGGTAACTGCTGCAGCTCACTGATTCAGGACGCTAAGGCACGCTCCACCCGGCTCCAGGTCTCATTGGTCTGCGTGCTCACACTGGACTCTGCTCCCCTCAGCTCCCAGCTCCGTGTGGGACAGACCTTACCCAGAGACCATCCAGGTTGTCCCGGGATGGAGCCCTGCTTCCCTCTGCCACTTTGTGGGTTCTGCAGTTCTAGAATTGGTTCATAGCCATTTTTTTATGGGTTTCTGGAGGGACTTGGTGGGAAGCTCACGCCAGTCACTGCTTTCCAGCTGCCATCTTGGCTCCGCCCCCTGCATACATAATTTAGAGAAACCACAATATTAGGTTTGTATAAGCTGAAAAAAAGTTGATGAGAAGCAAGGAGTAAGATGGGGATGGAATGAGCCCATTCGCCTGTGTGCCTACCATTGCCTTTTTGAGAAGGATTTTTATCTTTGTTGAATCTTCTTAAATATTTGATCATATATGTACAGATTGATCAAGTTATCAAAACTGCCTCCTTAACTGTGCACATCAAGGGATTCTTCTCTTGAGTAAAGGGTGTCATCATTTGAGTAAAGAAGCATGTAAAGCCCTGAGTTTCTCTTCCCTCTTTTGTATATATTCACACAAACTTCTCACCATGTTGGGTGGTTGTCTCCAAAATAGCAATCTGCAATGGGTAAATAACATGATTTAAAGAATTCTTGTAGGCCTCAATATTTATATCACAAAGGTCCATTTTATACCCCCTGGGAAATGGTGTGATAATGTAAAGGGCAGTAAGTAAATCATTTTTTGTACATATTATTTCTCCACATGCAATTTTAAATTAGCTATGAATATCATAGAGAGATGAATATTGTAAGAAGAGTGTAAATGACCTTTACGTTTTGTCTATTTTTCATGCACAAGAGACCATCCCAGGGCTTTAAGGCCAGACAAGTAGATCTGCACCAATGCAGACTAACTTGTGAGGGCCTTTAAAAACCCAGGACAGATGCAAAATTGTGTAGGCTAGAGGGGATAATTACAGAGGAAAAGGAAAGGCCGTCTTTATGGCATTGGATGTCCATTCTGCTGGCTACCTTTATGCCAATAGATATGCCAGAATATCCACTCGCTGGATTCTGGAAAGTTTTTGAATCACCCAAGAGGTCAACTAAGTTTAGAGGCTCTTCTTATAGTGTCTAACTTTACTTGTATGTAAATGCACCTTTTAAATAGCTTCTTGTCAATCAATCAATAAACTTTATTAAGTGCCTACTGTGTGCCCAGTACTGTGCTGAACATTCAGGAGACAATAGGGAAGCAAAGTACAATCCTTGCCCTCATAGTCCCCAGGTTCTTAACTTTTTTGATATGACAGACCCATTTGACAGTCTGTTGAAGCTTATGAATGTCTTCTAAGAATGCTTTTACATGCATAAAATGAAATATAGACAATTACAGTGGAAACTACTTATCGAAATGTGGTTATCAAAATATGTATTTTTTGAAAGTTAATGAATCCTAGGACTCAGAGGGTGGGGAACCTGTGGGTTTGAAGCCACACGAGGCCTTCTAGGTCCTTGGCCTTTTGACTGAGTCCAAGGTTTACAGAACAAATCCTTTTATTAAGGGGAAGTTTGTTCTGTGAAGTTTGGGTTCGGTCAAAAGGCCGCACTCGAGGACCTAGAGGGTCACGTGTGGCCTCGAAGCTGCAGGTTCCCCACTCCTGCCCTAGATTCACCTTCCCTCCTTTAACTTGAGACTCAGTTGACTTTGGGAGGCAGGGTAGTGGAGTGTGGAGGACCTTGAACTTGGAATCTGGAAGACCCAGATTGTTCTTCCACCTTAGACACTTACTAGCTGTGTGACCCTGTGCAAATCACTTCACCTCTGCCTCAGTTTCCTCATCTCTGAAATGAAAAGGTTGAGCTGGATCACTTCTAAGGTCCTTTCTGGCAGCAAGTCCCTGATCCCTAGGATGAAGCAGGTGACTCGTACCACAGACCAGGGGGCACAAAACGACAGCCAAGACTGAGTCTGAATAAGTCATCGATTTTCTTTCTACAGTCATTTCAGATGTGTCTGTTGGCATCCACACAAATGTGACATTGAAGTTGCCTTCAAAACTCCTCACAGGACAGCCTTCGATAGAACTTGTAGTCAAATCAGGCAGTGAAGAGCTCTCTGGCAGCCTTCCTGGGCGGAGGAGCTCGCTGACCATCTGGTCCAACTGTCATCCTTGGACGGATGAGGGAAGCATAAGTGTTGGGAAGTGACGGGATTTCTCTGGTCACAAAGGTCATAAGCGGCAGAATGTGGTTCTTCGGTCTCCTGGTTCAACACTCCTTTGTTTTTTTGTCCTCCGTATTGCTGATAGCCATCCCAGTTTGTTAATTGGGGCTAAGGTAGGGGGAGATTGGGATATGATTTAAGTGAAGATGGGTTCCTCTAGAGACTTCACAAAATGAGTTGTGGTACAGGAAGAGAAAATGAGAGTGTTCAACTGCACCAGGTGTGGTGATTCAGCGTGCTTGGCTCAGGAAGACGGGATATAGACTCCTCCTTTCCTATCGCACGTTGTGGAAATAACCCATTAAATAAACTGTCGCTGAGTGACGAGTAAACGATCGCTGTAGTCTGGAGCATGAGCATTCTTGAGTCTGTCCTCATGCTTTACACTCGGGCATTTCACAAGGGGTTTTAATGGTTCTCAGTAGCTCTTTGTACCTGCTGTTTTTCCTTTAGGAACCCTTGGAGTACCTCACAAATTTTGGCAACCCATTTTGGTATCTAACTTAATTTTGTAGGATCCTCTCCAGTCTCACATACCTTTTGGTAACAAGGTCACTTCTTTCCTCATTTCCTACAGACTTATTTATCTTCCCATATTTCTAGCTCCAATTGATCTGCCTATTTCCAGTCTTACACCGAGGCAGAGCAAAAATCAGCTTATGGAATACGCCCCTTCCTGCCGAGGTACCTTCAGTGGCTACCAGTTTCCTTTCACCGGCTCCTAAGCAAATGCTTCAAGGCCTCCTCAGTATTTCCCTGCTTTTGATAAGGGTTTTCATTGCTCTAAGACTTTCTGTCCCAGCCAAATAAACTATATTTTGTTGTTTCCTTCAAATCTCCTTTCTCTTTTGTACTTGGCATTATGGGATCAAAGATCTCATGTTCAAGAGAGGTGGAAAGAGCCTTAAATACCATCTAGTTCAACTCCTTTATTTTTTAGAGAAACTGCGGCCCCTAAAATCAGTTACGTAGGTGATAGTAAGTGGCCAGGTGGGGATCAATCAAGCCTTTTCTCCTTTAAGCAAAGGCCGGGTCACATCTTCCTCACCTGCCCCATCGCCACCCCCTTTCTGCTTTAGGACCAAGTTTAAACTCCAGGAAGGATTCGTCAATGAACCCTGCCCATTGATTCTAGTTTTGCAAGTGAATCAATCTCATATGTTTCTTTAAAAGGTTCATAAAATATGCTTTTAAGAAGGCCTGATATATGAAAATCTAAACTTGTAAATCAGATGAATTGCTCTTTTCTGAAGGGGGTGGAAGTCACAGGAAACTGAATAAAAAAAGATCAGAAGACATAAGCGCTCTCTGCTCCAAAGCTGCCTTTCTGAACTCATCAGGCAAAAGAAAATACTTTAGAAGTCATTTTGAAATATTTGATATATTAACTGCAGTCATCGAGGATCATAAAGCTTGGAATGTCACATCTTGTCCCAGCAGCTGTTTGCAAAAGCAATTTGAGACATAGGCCCAACTTACATTGATTCTTTTGTTGTTACTGTTTTTTCATTGTGACCCCATGAGTTGGTTTTTTTTGTTTGTTTTTTAAAGAGTAGACCATCAGAACTTGTCACACATAAAATGCTTAAAAAACAACTACAACACTACACACGTTTTTAAGCACATGGATTAGTGAAAACCTAATAAATTATGTCTGTATAATTGTTATGTCTGTATATCATCTTTCTTAACCAAGCATACATCACCATACCTGAGTTTTAATAGATTTAAAGGGGTGAGGGGAGTGTCTTGGATAGGTAGAAGTTACATTTTTGTTTGCACTAAGCTCTAATTGAAAATGAGCAGCAAATTCATTCGTTGAAAAATGTGATTTGGAGAAGGGGTTCATAGGCTTCACCAGACTGCCATAGGGATCTGTTATAGGATTTAACAAAGAAATAGTAAAAACCTCTGCTCTAAAGTTACCTGTATGAAAGGCTTAAGTTTGCCTTTTATTAATATCATAGTCATCAAAATCATCTTCATAACTAGTTATTAGGTCAGATAGAGGTCCTCAGCAGAACTGTGCCTTAGGGCTATTGTGTAAAGACTTCTTTTTTGGCTATGTTACACACAGCAGTTTGGTGTCCTTGTATTCATCTATCACAAATCTAGATGAATGAGTTCAGGCACCTCACCTGACTGTCATGGGAAAAAGAAAATGGGTTTGGAGAGCTGCATAGAGCTGGATTTTCAGATTATGCTACCACTTTTAATACGAAAGCCCCAAGTCAAGATATATTCCTCTGCCTATGGGATCTTTGCTATCCAAGTAGCTATAGCCCTTGCAGAGCCACAAAATAAGGGACATCTGCAAGAAGCTAGTTGCATTACCAAACTCATAGTTTCTTAAGTCTTTGAGATTTCATGCCCTTCTCTCCTGAATAGCTAGGTAGGGCACATCTCCTTGTTGCCATGGTTGCAGTTGAGTTCTGATATTCATCCCCATTACTGCCTTTCTTGCTTTTGACAGCTTAAATTTATTACCCTTCTTAATTTTTCCATGTATTGACATCTGTTTCACACATGATATTAAAGAAAATGGCCTCAGATTTCTATGCTTCTAATTAAATCTGGTACCAGACCATGGCTGACTCACTGCTAGTGACTGTACTGGAGTTCATATTCCTAAGGCAGTCTGGTTATGTGAAATGCATCAGCTCTTTCTAGGAAACCTTTACTTCCTGAATGCCAGGCTTTCTTCCATTGCAGTCTCAGCCAAAGCTGAGCACATTTGCTTCAGTTTCCTTTTATGCGACAATTGCTTTTTTTTTAATCTAATTAGGAATTTTTTTTTTCTTAAATGGTCTTGTATGGATTTATGACATTTTGCTTGAATTCTTTTCATACCACTTCTTCCAAAATAGAGGAAACCCTTTAAATGTATACTCCCAAGTTCTGAAAAGATCAACAAAGAGAGAACAATTTTTATAAGATTATTTCTAAGGAAAGTGAAGGCTTCTTATGCATTATTCATGAGAAATTGCTTAGAAAAAAAGTGTATTTTTATTTTCCTCTCAGCATTTCTGGAAGTATTTCTGATGGTGGGCATTTCAGAAGGCCAGGCCTTTGAATTGAAAGAAAAAGTTCTTAATATCCTAAATTTCAAGTCAGTTTGAGGATAACTTTGCTTAATGTCCAACCAAAAGAGCATTCAGTGAAATCTCAAATTCTTTAGGACAGAGACATGACTAGCAGATCTTCCCCTCTTACCTGTCCCTGGGACAAGTGACACAAAGTATGTCTCCAATTCAGCTGAGATTTCCTAATTATTCTTGTTAATTAAATACTAAGCTCAATTGTTTCAGTGCTGTTATTGTGAAAGTGCTGTCAGTACCCCCTCTAAATTTTGACACCCACAGACTAAGCTCTGGCAACCCTCCCTAGTTAGGGCTCTGAAGGATCCTCCAATAGGACTGTCATTCACAGCCCAGAGTGGAACTGAAAACAGACCATGTTCTTGTTGGAGGCAGTACAGTGTATAGCAGAGGTTCTTAAACTTTTTGTTTGCAGGATCCCTTTACTGTCTTAAAAATCATCGAGGACTTCCCAAAGAAATTTTATTTGTCTGGGTTATTTCAGTTGACATTTACCATATTGGAAATGAAAATGTTTCATAATTATTATGGAAATAGTTTTGATTTCACGGACCACCCCCCCAAAAAAAGGGACTTGGAGGGATCTGCAGGGGTCACTGGAGCATACTTTGTGGATTGCCTCTGTGCAGGAAAGAACTTGCCCATGGACCCAAGTATGGAAATCTTGTGTTTGAATCTTGGGTCTGACATTTCCTAGCTTTGTGATCATGGGCCCTGACTGTTTCCTGATTTGTGAAGTAGTGATAATAATCTGACTCTTAGGATTGCTACAGAAAGTGCTTTATAAAAATTTAAAGCACCATATTTGTGATGTCATTATCCCCAATGGATCTGTGCTGTTATAGATGTGACTCCTGCCCTCAAAGATGCAGATGCCGTTCTATCCATGCTTTCCCATCCTGTGTAACTAACTCTTATCCATGCCTCCCTATAACTTCACCACAGTATCTCCACATGATTTGCAGGAGACTTTTTTTTGAGCTCACCTGACATCAATTGAATATCCATTCAACATCTGGGCTGAACACCAGTTACCCCTTGCTTTCATTTCATGACTGGCTCACCTTTTTTTTCGTGGCAGCATCTTCTTGATGACATCTTTGCTCTTCCTGCATGATTCTTTGTAATATAGTGCAACCTGCTTATGTCCACCATGTGCCTCTTCATTGCCCTTTGATCCTTAACTTAAATTCAGTGCCCTTCCAGAGATGTATGGATGCAAGTCATGTAATGCTACATTCTCTGAAAATTTAAGTTCAATATTATTATTATTTTTAGCTCTTTTTCATCCCAAGTGAAGTAATTAAATTACTTTCTTAGGCACTGGAGTAAGACTGAGCTTAAGATTTTCAGGTGACCATTTGTCCAACTGAAAGGCTTTCCAGGATTCATATGCAATGAAAAGCACATTTCCTGACTTCTCATTCTGAGCATTGTGTCTTTTCTTTGGCAGTATTCTCTTAGAAGACATTCAGATTAAAAAAGCAAAACAAAACAAATGGAGATGCACAAATGCAATGTTTGCTTTTGTAGCTTTTAAATTTTATTTCAGTGGCTTTGACTTTCAAAGCAGAATCTTCCTTCCAACCAAGAGGAGGAAGGGAAGATTAAAGTCATGTTACTCAGATCCTCCAGAAGAGATTAAAGCTGAAATTGGTCTTCTAGCTTCAGTTGGCAAGTAATATGCAGCACTCAGGATAACTGCTTCCTAACCACCAAGGGGTTGTATTTCTCCAAGCTAAAAAGCCCTTGAGAAGTTCTTTAAAAAATTAAAAACCCATCTCTTAGACATCAGGATAGTGAAAGTAGTGATAAGGGGTAAGGTTTTGAGCTTTACTTCCCAAAGCCATTTAGAGCACTACATGATTTTTTTCTCTAGCTATTCCGTCTACTAAATCACCAGTGTTGAGGAAATATGAACTATGGGGTAAGAAGACACTGCAATTTCATTAGAATTGCCTTGGCTAATGTGTGAAGGTGATGATAATGAAGGTTATGATTGTTTTGAAATGCTACCAAATGGTATTTCATAGCATACATATTAACCACTTGTTTCATCGCAGAGAGTAATAGAAAGATTAATAGATTTGGAATTAGAAAGACCTAATTAAAATCCTGCCACAGATATTTACTAGCCATGTGACCCAGAGAAAATCACTTAAAACTCTCTGTCTCAACTTCTTCATCTGTAAAAAGAAGGGGTTAGACTTGATGCTTTCTTTTTTCCCCCCCAAAGATTCTGATTTTTATTTTTGAAGGTAAAAATCCAAGAGCTAACATAAAGCAAGTGAATGTTTTAGCCCATTAAGAAAGCATCTTTTCAGAAGCTAAAAACAAATCCCACAATAGTAATGAGTTTCAATAATGCCTAAGCACACACATGCAAGCTCACACATGTGTGTGCACATGTACGCACACACACAATGCTCCTCCCCCAAATAACCTCCCATCCTATTATAACCCTTAAGGTTTCCTTAAAGGCTACCTGATCTGTAATTTTCCCCATCATCTAAGAAGGTCGAATGTTAAGTAGATGCCTTAAGTTGTATAGTTTTGTAAATTTTGAACAATATGAACTTTTTCGGCATCTCTGGTTCTTCACATTGTTTCTAAGGTAAGACTGTGTGTAGGAACAAAGGATTGGGAAGGAAGTCGAAAAGAAAACTGATCTCTCTCTTCCCATCAAAAATATTGTCATTTTCCATCAGATTCTCCAAATATTGAAACAATCTGAAATCAGAATGCACAAAAAATGAGGTATCTATATGAACACAGATTTTTACGTCTTCCTCTTCTTAGTAAGATTTGTAGAAGCATAAACTTGTAGGGTTTTTTCAGTTTCTAACTAAAAGAACACCTTCTGCATCTCTACTTCTCAGCCTCCAAAACTTAACTTTCATGACTTTATCAGACTCGATGCTTTCTAAGATTGGAAGCCAACTCTAAGTCTATGACGTTGTGATTGATGATTGAATGCATACTGTATCTTGGAATGGACAGAAGACTGATGCTTGGAGTCCGGAAAACCTGGGTTTAAGTTTTGCCCTTGAAACACATTAATGTTTTAAATTACTCAGTGCCCCAAGGCAACTCTCTTTAAGATTTCAAATCATAGATGAGTTGTGGATCCGTGTGGGCAGAAGGAGTGTCTACACCTGGGAATTCCTCACTGACAAATAACAGGTCCAGAATCCTCCCCACTTCCCCAAATACTACATTCTTAGTGCTGTTTTAGGTACTTTGGAGGATGCAAAAGAAATATTTACAATTTCCTGTATATTACAATATATTTTAGCAGCCAAGACTACTACACAGGAGACAACGAGAGAATAAAATATAAGTGCTTAATGGTATTTCTCATTCAGTCATTTCAGTTGTGTCTGACTCTTGGTGACTCCATTTCAAGTTTTCTTGGCAAAGATACTAGAGCAGTTTGCCATTTTCTCCTCCAGCTCACTTACAGATGAGGAAACTGAGGCAAACATGGTTAAGTGGCTTGCCCAGGTCACATAATGTCTGAGGCTGGATTTGAACTCAGGTCTTCCTGATGCTGCACCCATGCTCTATCCACTGCTGTACCTAGTTGCCCTGCTTATTGCATAGTAATGTATAGTATAGTGCAGCTAAAAAGTACTAGAAAGTTGCCAGTAGAATGTAAACTCCTTGAGGGCAGGGAACTGTGTCATTTTTAATTTTTGTACTCTTAGCATACATAGGTCTTGCATACTGCAGTTACCTAATGTTTGCTTAATTGATTGGAATTCAATGGGAAGAGAAATCACTGCAGGATGAAGTGGTCCAGGAAAACTTTTTGGAGCTGATTGGACATAAATAGGATCTGAAGAATGCTTACGGCCTGTTTGGCTATCCTAAGAGTGAATGAATATCCATCTGGTTGTGTCAGATTTCCATCTGACGCATTGTGCTTCTCCAGTGGAATGCTGTTAACATTGTATAATAAGTATTGAGAATGCAACAAGAGACATGGAAGCTGAATTCTCTTAACCTGAACAGGCTGTTAATAGCCTTCAAAGTTGAAAAAAAATGGCTATTTGAGAATTACGGTAAGCTGATTACTTTGCTCTTTTATACTCTTCAAACACGTGATGTTGAAGTACTGCCAATTTAGCACTGTGGTCTGCCACTAAAATGGAAACAATGGAGATGACATCTAGCCCTGTACCAGGGAAATGCTGGAGGTACCAAACTTTTTATCTGCAAAACAGAACTAAAAGTTGTCACCCAAACCTCCTTCCTGGGGCACCTGCTACTTAGGCTGCGTTAGTTGACAAAGAGAAAACTGAACTAAAGACAGCACGTTCTCTGTAGGCTCCTCCTACCCCTCTCCTCCTTGGTGATATGCTGCAAATATCATGTCATGTACTCTACAAACAGTTAAAGCCTGACAAACAGCAATAACATGCATGTTTGTGACCGGGAGCCCTGGACCTGCCACAGATGTCACATCTGGCTTCTTGTATTTAGCATCAGCTGTTTGCCTTCTTATCCAACAACAAAAACAAAAAACCTACACACCTCAAATGCTTGATTTTCCAAGCTACCATATAACAGGCACTGCATAAAGACATGATGTAGGCTCAGTTCTTATGCTTTTACGTGCGGATAAAGATCTCATTTTTACATGGTACTTTGAGGTTTGCAAACTGCTTTCCTTTTGGTACCCTTAGAAGTCAGTAATATTAACTGCAGGGTATCTCAAAAGTCTTGGTGCAGTTTAAAGCTACTGACACTTAAGATTTTTGGGATACCTTGTTTTATGTGCATCTTGTTTTATAAACATCATTTTACAGTCAAATAAACTGGGGCTTAAGGAGACTGAGTCACAGCTAGTGTGTAAGAGATCGGACTTGAACCAGTGGGTTTTTTTCCTGTTATACTGCACTGCTTTTTCCCCCAACTTTGACTTTTGTATGTACTTATATTACTATGATTACTTAATTTGGAGTCTACTTTTAGTACTAGAGAGGTAGCTTGGCACAGCGGACAGAACATTGGATTTGGAGTCAAAAGACTAGAATTCAAATCCTTCTCCTGTCACTTGACCACTTGGGCAGGTGATTTGACCTCCTTAGGCTTCCGTCTCCTCATTTTTAAAATGATGGAATTTTATTACACGGCTTCCCACATCTCTTCCAGGTTGAAATCGAAGTTCAGTAAGGGAATAGTAATGATAGCAGCTTGTCCCTGTTATATAGTACCGCCCTACCAGTTCCTCTGCTAAGCACTTTACAAATATTATTGCATTTGAGCCTCCCAGCAGCCTTGGGAATTAGGTGCTATTATGATTCCCAATTTACAGTTGAGTAAATGGAGGCAAATTGAGGTTCAGTGACTTACCCAGGGTCACTAGTAAAGTGACTTACCCAAGGTCACACAGCTAGTAAAGCGTCTGATGCCAGAGTTGAACTCACTTCTTTCTGACTCCAGGCCTAGCACTCTATCTGCTACTTTACCATCTTCCTTCTGGATATAGAAAGATCTGTGACTTCAGCAGCATGAGACAGGACTGATGTGGAAATAGCCTCTACCAATACGTATTGAACAACCTTCAAACAACAATTAGGGATCAATACTTTTAATTGCTGTTAAGTTACCACGTTATGGTAAAGGGGGGGGGGCATTTGATATTAGAATGTGTTCTATAACTTGAATAACCTGCCTCCCTAATGGATTTCTTCTCTTCCCTATGTTGGCTGTGGTTCCCTGTCCCTTTTAACCTGGGTTGAAAGTGTTCTATTCTCTCTACAAGTGATTTCACCCCCAGCTCCCCTATTCAGTGGGTCTTCAGTGGGAGGTAGTATCCCTTCAGTTTTCGGATTCCAGCCTGGCAGTGGGACCAGATTGTGTCCCTCCCCTCAGCCAAGTCCCAGCTCTGAGCTGCTTATGTTGAGGAGACTAGACTGTTAATCAAACTCCTCTCCACTAGGCTGATTTTGTTAAAAATAGCTTTGTATGCCTAGAGGATCTGATAACCAGCATATTATTATACTGTTTTGAAGGGGGGGTTGCTTTAATTTTTGAAATTTCTCTCTCGTTTCAATAGCAAATATATTATTACATATAGAAGAGAGTCCTGGATGTGGAATCAGGAGAACATGGTTCAAATCTGGGCTGTTGTACTGTAGCTTAGAGCTGTGTGACTGTGGGAAGACCATATAACATCTCTAGGTCTCAGATTCCTGAGCCACAAAATGAGAGTGGCAAAAATAATTGTACTCTCTCTCTTATGGGGTTGTTGTGAGAAAAATACTTTGGAAAGTTAAGTTAATTGATATGAATTGTTCAGGCATTATTGGGACCCCGTTGTCCCTTCACTTCTCTTGACTTGTATTATTTTCCCAAATTTTTCAAGGTCACTCAGCGAATAAATTTTTGAGATGGGATTTGAACCTGTGTTTTTATGACTACACTGAGCACATCACATCCACTTTCCATCAATCCTCTCAACCACCTCGTTGGATTATCATCCTTATTTTATAGACGAGGAGTCTGAGATGCACAAAGATTAAGCAATTTAGAGCAATGGTGCTTTTCACAGCTAGTAAGTATCAGAGGCAGGATTCTTCTTGCCGACCAACCTGCCTTTTACTTAAAGAATTTCTCATTATTCTGTATTTAAATAGAACAGTTGTATTCTGCTTTACTCGCAGTAAGAGCCATTGTGCCGAGCCTCGAGGGGAATCGATAATGCCTCATTTTATAGATCACTCTGAACACAGATCGTGGAATTGTAGATCTAGAGTTGGACGAGACCACGAAACAAAGTCCAGCATCCTCATTTTACGGATAAGGAAGCCGAGGACCAGAGCGCTTAAAGTTTAAATAACTGCTTCGTAGTTACATAGCTAATATCACTTAGTTTGTTCTCAGATTTGTTTTTAGATTCTGAGACTGCCCCCTTCCCACTGCTTCTCCATTTCTGCTCTTCTCTCTGCCTTTATTTTTCACTTATACTTTATTTTTTTCACTTATATTCCCAAATAATGATTGCAATAATTATCCCCCCACCAGTAGACCATAGACTCTTTGAAAATAGAAGCCATTCCAAGATCGGAATTTTTCTTTTGTAGCTGCCTGTAACATGCAACATGCACACAGTTGGAGTCCAGTAACTTTGAACTGACTGACTGACCCTTAGGCAAGAAGAGCCTCTGCCCTATTTTTTCTCTTAGCATTTCTGCAAATAATTATGAAATGAAAGCTTCATGATCATGGAAGTGCCTGCTGTCCAAACCTAAGGTGGAAAACATTCCCGATGTTAGACAGCTGCACGATGCTGAAACCTGTTTCCCATTACCTCGCCCTAACTTCAAAAATAGCATCAGGCTTTTTCCTACTCAATGCTATTAACTGTATCCACTGTATTATAGTGAGGTTTTTTGTTCCTTGCCAACAAATGTTGACTGATCCTCAGAGTCTCCAACTGTTTTATCATCTGTCCGTGTGACCAGGTCCATTAGACAGTTTGTTTGGTGATGCTATTACTTTCCGGCCTGGAGGCTGTCCTGGATGCAGACGGGCCTTTACCAAAGCTGGTACTAACTTTAGGACTGAATGATTGATAGGGTAATTTCAGAAATAGCAAGTCAGGGGCTCCCAGCATTATTCTTTAACTAAGCTGAAGAGAATCCTGCTAATGTATTATATTTTCGCTCTGACAGCTCTTGAATGAGAATCATTAATGAGAGTAATTACTGAGGAACATCAGTGACTAAGGACAGATGTGGTGACTTAGTTTCTAGTGTCACTAGAAGTATGTGTTCCTGTAGTTAAAGTGGACCCTATGGATATGAAAAGGGTTTTGTGTTTTTAGGCAGAAAAAAAAGTTCCATTTTGCAAGGCTGACTGTTGCAAACAAAGCCATTCCTAAGGATTGGTGGATAAGAGCAAGTTGTCCAGGCCTGGTGCTTCTTTTTCCTCCTCCCACTCCCCTTCCACCTCTTCACCCTAAGCTCTTCTCCTACTCTTCCTCCTCCCTTTCCCCTTTTCCCACTGCTGGGCAGTTACTCAAGGTGGGTGTAGAGAAAGTAGCTGTGGATGACAGTTAAATAATAATAAAAACCGTGGGTATGGGCAACCCCTCTCCTTCCCTTGCCCAAAGCCAAGTGATGAGACTATCTCCCTCTCTTCTACCCACAACCTTCCTTTGAAGACTGCCCTTTTGTTACCTTTTTAAAAAAAAATACCATTTCAAGGCCACTCCTGATGTTCATTTTAAACCTGGTTTCACTTGTATGTAAATGTTTGGGGCTCCATACCCCCTAAGAGTAGCTATGCTTGAAAAGCAGACTTTTCTCTTGAATAAGGTAACAGGGCAAGGCAGCGAGTCTTTACAATGTGCCAGATGCGGCTAAGGAGGACACAGATCCAAGCAGAGAGTTTCTGCCCTCGTGAGGCTTAAGTTCATTCTAATGGGAACAGACAACACACAAAAAGAAAATGTAGAGGGATGGTGTGTGTGTGTGTGTGTGTGTGTGTGTGTGTGTGTGTGTGTGTGTGTGTGTGTGTGTGTGTGTAGATGTATTTTCTTATCCCGTCAATCCCTTTTCTCGGTTCTGTTTTGCAGTCCAGAAAGTCAGGAGCATTGCTGTGAAGGGTGGCCAGCCTGGGTCCTTCCCCAAAATGGAAACCCCAGGAAGAAGGGGATTAGCATGGCATACAGCCTGTGTTCCACTGTGAGAGGGCTAGCTGGGGCACATGAATGTACCAGGGTAAGGCGGCTCCAGGCACTGAAGGAGGTTCCATCATGAGATTGTAGCTGAGACATGGTTAAATTGAAGTCCAGAATGTCAGAAGGAGAACCAAGGAGGAGAATAACATAATATGATCTTGGTCCATAAGTCTCGATGCAGTTTGGGCCATTAAAGCATAAAACTGTACCAAGACTTTTGGGACACCCTGTATTTTTAAATCACTTAGCAGACATCAAGTGTTATATACATTTTAGTTGTTATTAGTATTATTATTCTCATTAAATCATTGTTGCAGTAGTGAAGGGATTTAAAATTTATCTGTATTTATGAATTGTAAGAATATTTTTCTGATTTATAATATCTTTCACATTAGTTACCTATTGCATTGTGACCTATAAGAATAGCTTATGAAATCAATACTCTGGAAAGCACCTCTCATCAGTATTAGCTCCCAGAAGAGAATTCACCATACAGTGAATAATGCTTTTTTAGTTTTAATTATATTTGGTGCACTATTTAATTGGCTGCCTTTAAAATGAAATGTTACCCATTCTTCTTGTGTTTAGGCACAGTGATTTTTATTGCAGGTGCACACAACTGTTCTAAGTTTTTAAATAAAGAATAATTATTAATTCTTTAAGTAAAATACAATGTTGGTTGGCATAAAAGATAGTAACCATAGAAACATAATGTTTTTAGGGGAAAAAACCCACAAAATAATATGATAATTTCAGTGGTCTGTAAGATGTAATTACCCTAGCAGATTAGTCTAAAATGTTAGCTGTGTTGTTAGTAGAACAGATGGCTATATTACATGATACTTGCTTATATAACAGCGTCCTTTTTAAAAGCAGATATTGTACTGCAAAAACAGGGAGGGGAGGAGTTGGGAAGATGAGAAGGAAGATTATTGTTCTAGGTTCCAGTTGTCTTTTAAGTGAGTGAAGAAACCTTGAGGGCTTCTTTCTGGAACTAGCAACAAATTCACCCACTGAATCGACTTGCAAAGGCTGGTTCTACCTAATTGACTCAATTAACATCCCTTGAAAGTTAAAAGGGAATTTATCTTTAAGGACCTTCTAGATTGGGATTCTTAACCATTTTATTTGTTTGTGGACTCCTTTCACAGCCTGGTAAAGTTTATGGACCCCTTTGTTTTTAAATGCATAATATACATAGAGTTACAATTAAAATAGTTATATCTGTCTATGTGATTCACTGACCCTATGTTAACAACCTCTACTCTAGATTTAATGATTATTAACCTTTGCGTTTTCTAGGCCCTTAGTGGAAATTGAAATAGTCAAATATTTGGTGTACTGATTTCTAACATGTTTCAGCCTTGACCAAATACACCATCTTTATCATTTTTCAACTTGTAACCAAATCCCTGCCACCCTGTGAACCCTACCTCCCAACCGAGGCTGCGGAATATACTCTTCGATTAGATAATAACTGGAATCCAAGTGGCATTGTAATAGTATGAAGCCGTATTCATCCATATTCATACCTTATTCGTTCAAAACCACCTGTAAACATTTGACCGCAAGTAGTTCCTGAGTCCTCTTGCAGTAAGATTCCTCATCTGTCAAGTCAGGGAGTTGGACTCTCTGCATTGTAAGATGCAGCTCTAAATTCATAATCCTAAGTATCGATAGACAGGCTACTTGCATAGTGTAATTTGAGGTAGGTCTCCTCCATTGTTCCTTCAGTCTGAGATTATCACCAGTTTACCCTGTACACGCTTGTGTACACATAGTTGTTTGCTCTCTTCCTTCTCCCTTAGGCTCTGAGCTCCTGGAGGACAAGGAGGGGTTTTTTTTTATGACCCCAGATCTTACTTAGCATTATGCCTTGCACATAATAAATGTTCCTTGACTGACTATGGTCAACTAACTGTCAAACTATCTTCTTAATTGATCTGTTATGAAACTTGAAAAAGACTGTCAAAAAGAAAATTCTATCAGAGAAGCATTGACACAGCTTAAGCCGTTGGTACCCTTATGAATTTGTTAGTAGGATTCACTGAACAGACTAGCTTTCCCCTAGCATGACCTGGCAGAGTGGTTCATGGGATGCTCAGGTTGTTTTATTTTATTATATTTTTTGGAGACAGTGAAAGAGTGAGTAGGAAATATGTAGAGTAAGCTAGCAAGATTTCACTGGCGCGGACACTTCCTTCACCAGTGTAACCAACAGCCCCGCCACATACCCTAAATGGTTGCAGGAGTTGTTGGAACCAAAAAAATTTTACCGCCCTGTGGCCAGCTTTCTAGTGACAACCTCCTTGTATTAAGCTTGCCTGGTCCTCAGACAGTGGACACAGAGCTATCAGGTGTGTACTCGGAGCCTTTCCAGCATGCCTCAGGTTGTACTACATTAGCGTAGCCTTTGAGAGTTCCTGAACATTTCTGCACAGAAAACATTTGTGTGAAGATCCTTACTGGTATGGGTATTCTCACCTTTGCTACTTTAAAATGTTAAGCCCTGGAGAATTAACCAACAAATACTTATTTAGTCTGCTATGTGCTAGGCACTGTACGTCTCCTCAGATACAGAGACAAAAATTAAACAGTTCCTGCCCTTAAGGGGTTTACATTTTTTTTATAATAAAGACTGTAACTCTATCACTCCACATATATTCTATCAACCTGGGATCCGTGACTTTAAAAAAAAATCGATAACTGTATTTCAATGTAATTGCTTTCCTTTAAAATCCTATGGATTTTATTTTATGCTTTCAAACACATTATTCTGAGAAGACTGAGCAGGGGCTCATATGCTTCATCAAACTGTACAAGGAGGTCCATGGCCCAGTGAAGTCAGTTAAAAGCTGTTGCTTTGTAGCCTCTTGTATAGATGCCAGGCAATATTTAATGAATCATTTTGCATAGAAGAGAAATGGATCCTTAAGGCATATTTTCATAGAATCTGAGAGCTGCTAATTAGAGGCTGCCTACTTCAACCCTCTCATTATGAAGATGAGGAAATTCAGGTTTAGAGATGTTAAGTGAATTGTCTAGGGTCATACAAACTAGTAGTAGAAACGGGATTTGAATGGGCCATCCGACTCTAAATCCATTGCCTTTTTGTGTTATTGTTCTTCTCCATTCTGTGTCCTATCTTAGATTCAGAAGTGCATCAGCCCTTTTTGAGGGAAAAGATTGATTTGACGGCCAGCATTCAGGTTAAAGTGTGTTAATTTAGAATAATTATTTTTCCGCTGTGAAAATCATAAGCAAAAGATACACCAGTCTTAGCTTGTAGGCTGATTTGATGGTCAATGATAGAGGGGAAAATATTAAATAATTCAAAAGTTTCTTGCTAGGTTAATGAATGTATGATGGAACTTTTAGAACCTGGCAAAGACTTCTAGGTAATCCATTAAACAAATGTATGTAATGATTGTCTGGGAAGATTTTTGGAGAATATTTCATCCTGACCAGATTATAATGTAAAGTATAAACTTGAGTTGCATGGAGGTGAGGAGTGATATATATAGGGCTGAATGATTTGAACTGCATTGACAACATTATTGAATAATTCCTAATAGGGTTTTTCACTTGTGAAATTGGGATTTCAAAAAAAAATAGAGGACCTACTTCTGAAAATAAGATCCTGTTTGTTAATCACAGCAAGCGTGTGTGCGTGTATGTGCATCTTTAAGGTTGATATGAAGGAATGTGAAAGGAAATGGAGACAGTTACTGCCACCAAGTTCATCAAAGTTTTTCCTGAGCAAACTAGATGCAACTCTTTGGTTCACTTTGTGGATATTTGGGAAAGACATGGATAACTTGGAGAGCATCTAGAGGAGGGCAGTCAGGTTAGTGAAAAGCCTTGAGTTCTTGTCATTTAAGGATTGGTTAAAGGAACTGGGGGTGTTTGCCCAAAGACTTTGGGGGACAGTACAGTAGCTGTCTTCAGGTATTTGAAAGATTAGATCTCTTATGTTTGAAAGCCTTCGAGAACAGAACTAACAGCAATGGATGGAAATTTCAAAGGGGGGGGGCACCTTTAGTCTTGGTATAAGGAAAAATTTTCTGGCAAATGGACCATCCAAAGATGAAAGGGGCTGCCTTGGGTTATAGTGAGTATCCTCTCCCTGGCGTTGTTGCAGAAAGCTTGGATGTTGTAAAGGGGCCTCTTCCGTAGGTGTCTGTGCCTCTGCATTGCGATGCCTCACCATCACCCCACCCCCGCCTTAGAGATGGCACTCTCTCCCAGATTTCCTTCAGGACTCAGCTCAAGCACCATCTCCCTCATGAGGCCTTTTGTGGTACCCAGAGCTTGTTCTGCTTACCCAGCCTCCCCGATCATCCAGTCCTTCCTTTTCAGAAGACTTGTACCAAAATAAAAGATTTTTGCATTACTCTTTGTTTCTTCTTCCCCATTAATGCATTGCGTGTATCTATCTGTGATTTGTCAGCTCTTTGTGACATCCATAATGGTTTCTGTTTTAGTGTTAGAATAAAGACATAATAAAGTTAGAAATCCTGATCTTTAGCCGATTATCTAGGATAAAGCAAAGAGAGCTTCGCTCCAGGGCATTGATACCGGGGACTATTCTGTGCCATCCTCCTACCCTTTCCTGCTTTTCAGTTGTTTTTACCCATAGTCCTACCTAATTTCCAGTGTTTCTAGAGAACAACAGCGGTTACTGGTGGTTGTCCTTGGGGGAAGGGAAATGAAGAGAGCATGGTGTTGATTTCCAGTCCTGGTTCCACCCACTTCTTATTTTCTATCCCTCTTAAGCTTCAAAAATACCATGGCTTCTCCTTGGAATGCTTGTCAACATGGGAGAGAAAGTGGGAGGCTAAATCTCCTTTAACAAGCTGTTTGAAAAACTTCTAGTAACTTCTTTCAGCAACATTTTATTATTTTTTTTGTTAAGTGGTATGATTCTTTCAGCAGATCTCTCTCCCTTTTGAATTGTACCTTAAAAAAAAAACACACGCACAAAAACCATTGAGATCCCCAGGGACTACTTGGTAAGATTATTGCCCCTAGTGAAATCAGGCGAGGAGTAACAGTAATGAAAATAATCCTGCAGCCTTGTGTTTATGTACGGCTTTTTCTCTGAGAGCAGGAAAAGCCTCTTTCAGAAGGCACTTTCAGAAGGCATCCTTGCTTGAAAAGAGCTCTCTCAACTGTAAGTGCAAAATGTTATTTATTTTTTATGAGAGAAAACAAACCAGGTCAGATGACTTTTAGGCATGCATTGACTTCTGGATTTCATTAGTTTTTATTTTTTATTTTACTTAGGAATGATGTCACGCAAAAACAAATTTCTCTCTAGAGTAATGCCTCTAGACCATCTTTATAGTTCTTTAATAAGAGAGTATAAAGCAGAAGACTGTGGATCAAACCTCCGCCTTGTATTTCCAGGAAGCATTTATCTGCCAGTGAATGTCAACAGAACATAGTCTGTACTGTGCAGATTCAAGTAGGACCCCCCTGCTTACCCTACTTAGAGTTGGTGGGGAAGGGATTTCCTTCATGAGTTATGAACACAGCTTATGTACTATAGCTTTTGCTCCCTGATAAGCAGAGCCGGGCATTCCAGTTATTCTGAGAAGAAGTTAAGGGTGGTCTTGATACTTTGCCATCCACACTAGTCTGCTTCCTGTCTCTTAGAGTCTGAAGCTATTTATAAGAAAAATGTGTGTGGTTAAAAAGAACAATTCCTTCTCCCTCAAAACACTCACATACACACACAGACACATACAACAACTAGATAAGTACAAGATAATATGCAGGAAAATAAAAAATAGTCTTATTAGAAGAAGTCATTCTAAGGTCTTTGTATAGTAGTACAGAAGAAAATATTTAGCTAAGTTCACGTTAGCTAAGTACCTACTATGTGCACAATAGTGTTTGGCACAGAGATACAAAAAGAAATACAAAAAAAAGTTTCTCAAGGAGATTGGAGGCTCTGGAGTAAATGAAATAAGATGTCTAGCTCTTTACTGACCTTATTGACATTTTATAGAACCTTAAAGTTCTATAAAATGCTGAATTATTATCATTTTCCTTTGGGATATAACATGTATACAAATAAGTTAAAAAATATAATCTGATTTGTTCTTATCACATTTTAAAAGTCCCCTTCATATAGTCTCAATCTACCCATTTTTCACATTATTTCCCATCGTACCAAATTGGACTAAAGTTCTTTGAACTTTGTATTCTGTCTCTGGCCTGTATGCCTTCACACAAGTTGACTCCTCCTGCTGGAATGCATTCATTCTCTTTGTATCAGAAAGGTAGTGTGTTACAGTGGAATGGGGATCCTCTCACGCCTAACAGCTGGAGGTGCTGGGGAGCCTCTACTGAAGAAGGAGAGAAGAAGGGAAGGAGTGAAGGAAGGAAAGAAGGAAGGAAGGGAAAGAGGAAGGGAAGGAAAGAAAGAAGGGAAGGAGTAAAGGAAGGAAAGAAGGAAGGGAAAGAGGAAGGGAAGGAATGAAGGAAGGAAAGAAAGAATGGAGGGAGGGAGGAAGAAGGATTTCGTTGATTTTACTCCCCTCATTTTTGTAGAGAGATTATATGATTCAAGCCCAGATCCTCTGACTCCCAAATCCAATGTTTTTTTTTTCACTGCATTTTAAAAACCTTTTATTTTCTATTTGAACACTTCCTGATCTTTGTTCTGTGAAAGTAGTTTGCATTATTTAGCTTGGGATCGTAGATTTAGAAGTGGAAGGGCCTTAGAGGTCATCTACTTTCAACGCTCTTGTTTTGTTGAAGAGAAAACTAAGTCTTAGAAGGCAAAGTGGCTTCCTTAAGGTCACAGAGACAAAAGCAAGAATTGGAGCTCAAATTCTTGGATTCCAAATCCAGTATTCTTTCAGTTGCACTGCCTCGAACTAGAAAAACAATAATTACAATAATGCATATTTATATAATGCGTGTTAGTTTACAAAGCCATTGCTTCACAGCCATCTTGTGAGGTTATCCCTGTTTTACAGGTGGAGGAACTGAGCCTCTGGATCCTATTCTATGAAGGAGGAATTAAGAGGAGAAAGGAAAATCTGCTTCATGCCTTTGTGACTCTGAGGAAGTCAGCTAAGCTTTCTAGGAGTAGGGCTGTAGAGAGACAGGCTAGGGTAGAAATGTAGATTTGGGAGATATGGCATAGAAATGATTACTTGACCCATTGGGGCTAATTAGGTTAACTTGTGAAAGAGTGCAGAGAATAAAAAGATGAACCAGGACTGAGCCCTGGAGATTCTGACACTTGGGGGGTGGGGCATAAAATGGATGAAAATTCAGCTGAGGAGGTGCTGAATTCAGGACACTGGAAGCCTGAAAGATTGCAGACTGGGTGGAGCTGGGGTGACGACAAGACAGAGCAGTCACAAATCTGATGAGAAGAGTGTCCAAGAGAAAATGATGATTGTTTTAACCATGTCAAACATGGTAGAGGATTCAAGGAGGCAGATTTTAAAAAGGCCATCAGATTTAGATCTTTGGTAGATTTGTGGACAGCAGTTTCGGCCGAGTGATTGAGGTCCAAAGCCAGATTGTAGAGAGTTTAGACCAATGAGAGGAGACGAAATGGAGGAACCAATTGTAGACAGCTTTTTTCAAGAAATTTAGCTAAAAAGGAGTGGAGAGATACTGTATCAACAGCTAGTCAATGCCTGAAGATTTTCTTTCTTTCTTATGTTACTTTCTGCCTTATGTTACATTTATTTGTGTACATGTCCTGTAACTGCAGAATGCAACCTCCCTGAAGGCAGAGCTGGCCTCATTTTTGTCTTTGTCTTCAATGCCTAGAGTAGCGCTTAGTATACAGGATCAAAATATCATGGCTTAGTGCCAGATGGAGAGCTTATCTAGTCATGATCCTTCTTATTAGACACAATAAATATTTGTCTAATTGGATCATTCTCCCTTAGACTATAAGTTCCTTCAGATGAGGGTGTGTCTTATTTCATCTTTGTCTCCCCAGTGCCTAGCCTAGTCACTTAATAAATGTTTTTAAAATTGAATTATATTGAATGGAATTTTGACTCTGAGTCCTCTGCTTTCCTCACACTACTACGTCATGTTGTTTATCAGTTTTTCCACTAAAATTATCATTGAACTGCATTTGAACTTTAGAAAAGTGCTCATTAGGCTTTGTTCTATAATTAAATTGTTAGTGTCCCAAATTACATGAGATCCTCCCTCCACACATTTGCCAGGGAATTGGTGCAAAATGTTTACCAGAAGTTGAGTTTCTATAATGCATGATCCTTGTCTGTGTTCTTTTCCTTGAATATAGTTTGGTTTTGATTAGGTGCTTTTAGCAATGAATTGACTAGGAAGTATACACGGTTTTTCTCCATTTATTCCGTAAAAATATTTGCACTTTTATTTCTGCTTAGAATTTCTTTGGCCTCTAAAAAAGATGTTTATGCAACATAAAGCCCAAGTAAATCATTTTCCTTCCCTTTTGTGAATTTTCCATTAAAATATTACTACATAAGGTCAATGCCAGCCAGTTGTGGTGATCCAATTCCATCACATATGATGCACCCTTTTCATTATTTCCTTGAGGGGGAAAAAAGGATGAGTGAGCAAGTGAGCCCCCTTTAAACATAGGTTGTGTGATACTCTGTAGGTTTGGGTTTGCAAAGAAAGCCTTCCAGAGCCTGCTTATTTCTTCCTATAAATTTTGCCTGCAATTAGAGTAAACTGCCGCCAGATGAACAGTGGTGACTTGGTTTGGGATTTGTGGTTGGAGCCATTCATTGGCTTGGTTAACAGAAGCAGATTGTTACATTTTCCCACCCAATTATCCTTTTTCCAAAATTAAGAATTATGGTTTTTTTTTATCATGATAGCTAAGCCTAAACAGTAAAGAATGAAGTAGATATTGTCATAGAACAAAATTTTGGAACTGGAAACATACAATCTGTTATTTCTGTTTGGTATAGTGGATAGAGTGTGTTGGACTTCTGGAGTCAGGAAGATCAGGGTTTGAATGCTGCCTCACACTTACTATCTGGGTGACCCTTTGGCACTTAACCATTCTTTACCTCAGTTTGCCTGTCTAAAGAATGGGGAACAGAGCACCTATCTTTCAAGAAACTGTTGTGAGGATCAGATGGGATAATATGTCATTTTGCAGATCTTAAAACATTTCAGTGTGAATTTTTCCTTCCTGATGAATACTGAACTGTTATCAATTTGCATAAGCCTGCTTTCCCTCCCCACCTCCCAGTTCTAAGTATAATGAATTCACCATCAGTCTCTTGATTTAGAACCCCAAAGCCCTCCCAAGGGCATGCCCATGGGTCTGTGGCCATATGGGGGCAAAAGGCCTTGCTGCTGCTCACATTTCAGCTCCCTTCTTTTCAGAGCTCATCTTTTCCCTTCAAGGAGGGTGATTACAAAACAAACAGCACATTGCCATACATCCCAGTGACTCTCCAACTGTAGATATTTTAGTAGCTTCTTCTTTAATGATAACAGGAACACGTTTTACAGATGAGGAAGCTAAGATGCAGGAAGACTTCACATCAGAGGTGGAATTTGAACTCAGGTCTCCTGATTCTAGAGTTAACTGTTTCTGCACTGTAGCAGACTACCAAATTGTAAGCTGAGTGAAGGCAAGTACATACCTCTCCTGGAGTACAATACTTTGTATGCAGTATAATAAATATAATGGCTGAATCGTTGAGTGAATGAACAATTTACCAGTTGTTACACATTGCTTGAATGTAGCTGTCAAAGTACTATGTGGTTAGACTATTCATTAATTACTCTTTTGGTCAAATTTGGTTTTGGATACACACTGACTTCTGGCGAGGGGTGAGTTGCAAAAATCTTAAACTAGAATTTAACGAGTTGGTATCTTTTGTTTTTATATTACAAAATATACATTTCTGAATATATCTCTCCTCCATCTTTATCCACTTGGTATGGAGCCATTTCTTGTAACAAAGAAGAAAAAAATAAAGAAGAAAAAGGCAGTTCAGCTAAAATCATCAGCACATCTATCAAATCTGACAGTGTTTATCCAGTGTCTAGTACTTGATGTGCCCGACCAGTGAAGGGAGGAGGGTGCATTTCTCATCTCTTCCAGGACAAGCTTCTTCATTATAATTACACAATGTTTTATTAATTGATTTTGCAGATATATCTTTTAACAACATCTCTAAACAGTTTGATAAGGATTTTTAATGAAGATAGAATGGTTTCCTCACAGACTTTAAAGTTCCTTATGTGATTTCATTAATTACTCTGAAATTTAGAAGCCATCACATAAAGATGGCTTCTAAATTCCAGATCTGGCACAAAATTTCCAGATCTGTTCCCAGCTCTCATTTTTTAGGCCATGATGTTTCAGTGCTGATCAATTCCCATCCTCCTGCTATAGTATCATATCTGATAAAGATTATTTAGGTAAGAAAAAGAGGGAGGTACTAAAAAGACTTCAAGTCTATAAAGGGTTTTATATATATATAGGGTGATGACTGGCAATACTTCCACATGAAGGATAGGAAAGAGTAAATGTGTTTAAGCTACAGGCTGAGGCATTTGGGTAACATAAAAGGGGGGAGGGAAAAGAAATTTCTTGATGGTAACAATTGCTAAACACAGGTATGAGTTGTCAAGGGAAGCCTTGGGTTTATTGGAATTTTTCAAAGGACAATTCAAATCCTTTTCCTGATAGTGTTGGTAGATAGTAGAGTGGATTACATGATATTTATAGGTCCAGGGGGATCTATTTGTCTCCCCAATAAAATGTTAACTCTTCAAAAATCACAACTATTTATTGTATGTACCCAGAACAGTACGTGTACACTGAGAAGCTAAAAACATTATCTGGAAATAAAATTAAGTTTCTATAAGTTAAAGGTAGTGAAATTACATGCTTATTGCCACAAACAGCCATATGACCTTGGCCAAGTCACTTTGCTTTTATAAGCCTCAGTTTCCTTTTCTGAAAAATAAAGGAGGAAACCTTTGAGGTCCCTTCCAACTCAAGATCCATGAACCTATGATGTTTCATAGGTTTAACATAACCAGCTTTAACATGCTCAGATTCTTCGATTTTAAATACTTTCAAAGTAAATTATGTAACATGCTGCAAATTCAGAGAAGGCAAAAGATTTGTGGTAGTTTTTTAATTGGACAAAATCTTGTAAAAATGCTGTTGGTTATGGATAACATTTAATAGTATATCTTAAAATATCTGTTGAGATATAGAAGCACATGGGTCATTTATAAAATTATCCATTTTCTAACTGTACTCTGGCTCTCTTAGGATCCCAAGCATCCCTTACTCAGCTGAATCACTTATTCCCCCAGACCTCATTATGCAGCCCTTGCTTCTCTCTTAGAATTTTAAAGATTCTTCTCTCTTCCCAAAAAGAAGATGCATCTTCTGTCTCAGCTGTACCTGGCAACCCAGTCTGCATCAGGGAATGCTAAAGAAAGTGGGTGTGGCTGGCTACTCCCTAGCCATTGCTGGAATCCAGGCCTCTGGAGAGTGGAGGGAGTGAGGGAAATGATAAACAGATTGAAACCAGCCAGAAGCTTGTGTTTGAGGATGACCTTGGAATTGTCTCAGCTAGACTCCATGAAAAGGGCAGGCAAATCCCCAAGGTGTGGCATAGGTCACTCCATTAGCAGAACCTATAAGCTCTTTCTTTTTTAGGGCAGTGGGCCCTGGCCATTTTTGCTGCCCATCCAGGCTGGTCTGCTCTTTATCAGACCTTTTCACTTTTCTTACAGCTCTTACTGTAACACTTCATTTCTGGGAACATTATCTATGTCTGTAAGAAGGCCAACTCTTTTGTGGAATGAAACCCTTATTTCACATTTCTATAGTAAAATGCTTCCCCTTCCTCCACACAAAGAAACACCATAGACAATATGTTGTCTGTTTATAGAGCGCTTGATTCTTGCCAAGATGTGTGGAGTCTTGTTTTTTTGTTTTTTTTTCTTTAGTAAAAAATGACATGAGATGCAGTAGAGGAGGATATTTAAGATGTGAATTTGCCTGGTGCATCCTAGATACCCTTAGCTCTGTGATCCCGAGTCCCCATTATGTTAAACTAAATAAACATTTTCATTCAATATTCTAGAATTAATCAGAAATCCGGTGAACATCATGTCAAGGATTGTGTTTTAATAAAAGTGGTAATTCAAAACACCTGTTTCACTCCCAGCTTTCCATTCCAATCAAAGCCATGCTAATCCTTTACTCGGGACATCCTGAATATTTTTAGAGAAAGAGAGTAAAAGGGAGGAAAGACAACATACCCATTTGATTGAAATTTGATTCTTCTGATGTGAAACTGCCAGTTTTAATTAAATTTGAAAATTGAAATGAGGCTGGGAATTGGAAGAAAGCTTAAGAGTTTTCTTCACACGTTCTACACAAGGACCTGGGAATTATGCAAATGAAGTCATTCATAGTATTTTAATAGTTCTCACTTCTATGAATTAAGCAAAACTTCCTCGCTTTAACCTTTATAAGAATCCTTTTCTGTTTATCATTGTGAAAAGATCACCCATAAGTATATATACATTTGTATCTTTGGCACTGTGCCTGGCACATAGTAGGCCTTTAATTAATGCTTGTTCACCTGACTTATCTGTTAAGCACTTTTGTATACAGCATGCTGGCTATACAAATACAAACAGCAAGACAATGCCTGCCCTGAACAAGCTTACATTCTAACAAGGAAAGCCCCACATAAAGGGGAGTGGGGAGGTGTGTTTTAGTCCCAGGAATTCACTGGCATGGGGAATGAAGTCACTCACTGATGTCTACAAGCATTTTTATGGTGCTTACTATTTGCCCAGGCTCTATGCTAATAGGCTGAGTAATACCAAGAAGGACCAAAAAAAAAAAAAAACCCAATCCATCTGCTTTCAAGGAGTATTCATTCTAATGGCATTTGACGTATATTTTCCAAGGAATTGTAGTGTTGATTTGATCATTGTTTGCCAGAGCTTATATTTGGGTGTAATGATTCAGAGATCTAGAGCTGGCAAGAACCTCAGAGGCTACCTAGTCTAACATCCTCATTTTACAAATGAGGAAACAGGCCCAGGGAGGGGTTTTTTTTGTTTGTTTGTTTTTTTTTTGCTTTTTGCAGTTGGGGTTAAGTGACTTGCCCAAGGTCACACAGCTAGTACATGTGTCAAGTGTCTGAGGCCAATTTGAACTCAGGTCTTCCTGACTTCAGGACCAGTGCTGTACTCACTGTGCCACTTAGCTGCCCTAAGGCCCAGGGAGTTTTAAGTGGTTTGCCCAAGGTCAGTAATCAGGATCGGAGTCGTTCCTAGAATTCAGGTCCTTTGATTCCGGAAGCACACTTGAATGGTAAAGAGAAAGCGTGAGATCATGGTCCATTGAAGCTTCACTTTAATAGAAAATCTCTTTTCCCATTTACTTCTGTCATACATAGTTATCATAGGTTAAGTAAACTATGGAGGATCAGATTTAACACTGCCTCCACTTGAACCTTGAGCTGCCTTCTTTCTCAGAATTATGCATAGCAACTTTGAAACTTGAATTATAAAGGTGGGTTGAAATTTGAATCAGAAAGATTATTCAGCTCTATCCTTGCAAGACCACCACCCCCAGCTCCACCCCGAAAAATTCTTTTCATAATAAGCAAATTTTGCTGCTAGTGGCCTTTTAGGAATCCTGCAATAAATATCCTAAGGCAGTGAGAGCCACAGATTCCTTCATACAGTGAATTTCTAGCTCCCACATCCCCCACAGCAAAACCAAACCAAAAAGATCCTCTTTGGCAGGATGTTCATGCTATGGAGCACAAATGAATTTATGTGCTTTGGACCTTTTTGGAAATGACCAGAGTCTCATCTGAATAACAGTCATTAGTCACCAAGAGCTCAGAGCACAGACGAAATGAGGGAGTAAGAGACAAACACTGTTCCAAAGAGCTGGTGTTCTATTTTGCTGGGGGCTTGAGTGGAAATTATATGGTCCTTTAGAGAAGGAGGAAATGGGAATAAGAGGGCTTATATTTTTTTCTTCGGTTTCCTGCCTGGCAAAGGAAGGGTTGGTTGGAGGAAGAGAGGACCCAAGGGGTTAGGGAAAGCAGTTTTTTGAACTCAGTATACTCTCTCCAATTCCCATTAACTGGAATGTTCCTTATCTCTACCTTTTAGAATCTTCAATCTAGTCTTAGTTCAGGGATGCCATCTACTCTGTGTACTCTGTTCTCCATTTCCTGTTCTCTTCCCCCTCCTCCAAATTAGAATTCTCTCTGTTCTCAGACCCTTTGGCTCCTATAACCTCTGTATTTTGCATACTTATTCTTTTATATGTCAAATCCCCCTATTGGATGTAAATTCATAGAGGGTAAAGATTGTATCCTGCTGTATACTGTACCTTCCTATCCCCAGGGCCTATGGAGTGACATGTACACAGAGGTGCTTAATAGATGTTTATTAGAGAAATGAATGAATGGCTGCAGTACTATAGGAAATTGCACAGGAGGAGATGATGAAAAGCAGAGGTCTAGCATCCTGTACTCCCTATTGCTTCTAGGTTAAAAAACAAATTCCTTTGGCCTTTAAAGACCTTCGCAATTTAGCTCCTTTCCAGACTTCCTGTTTCTAGACTGGCTTCCTAGTACTCTTCCTCACACAGTCTGCATTCCAGCCAGTCAGTCCTATTTGTTCCCTGTACAATACATCTTATTTCTGTAACTTGTGCTCAGGCTGTTGTTCTCCTGTGCCTGGAATGCTTTCCCTATTCATGCCGACTCTTGGAATCCTTCGCTTCCTTCAAGGAACAGTTCAAGGGCCCACATGAGACTTTTCCTAATTCTCCAAGTTGTTTGTGCCATCACCCTAATTACTTGATATTTTCTTTATCTACATTTTGTAAACGCTCTTGCCTAAATGTTCTTTCTCCCCATAGAATGTAAGATCCTTGCAAGCAGAGGCTGTTTTATTTTTGTCATTGTATCTACTTTAGACACCGGTACTTAATAATTCTTTAAGGAAGAGAGTGGTAACTAATGTTAATGAGCCACCCTTAACTCTTCCTCTTCCCAAAATATAATTTAACTATATCTATTTATTTTGAGCAAGTACAGACAGTCAGAAAGTAGAACCCAGCTCTAAAGAGATTATTATCCAAAATGCAACCGAGTAGGAAGTCCCACTGGGGATCATTAGCAGAAATTCCACTGTAGGTCTTCATTGCTGAGAGGGTGCCCGGGGAGAGGGGTGATCTGAGAGTAAGCAAGCCAAAACACAGAATGGAGGCCTCAATGGGCCACATTATCCAGAGATTGTGTCCATTTATAGACCCAGCCTGCTTTACTTATTTTCAAATTATCCATTTATGAAACCATTATGGGAGGTGGAAAAATGCCTCCCAACTACATGGGAGACACGGTAAATAAACAATTCCTGTAGGTGCTGTAGATGGAGACTGGGCATTGGGTAAATGCGTCTTCCTTTTTCCATAGTTGTGCTCTTTACCCTGCTGTGTGGTTCGTCATCTCACAGGCCACTCTTAGCTATGACCACAGGCAAACGCTGACCTGATGTTGCCCGAGGCATGTTGACAAAGGTTTAAAGTGAGGGACTGGCGCCCTTGATATGCCTCACCTTACCATGTTGCTGCTTTTAAAGCTAACCTGATTGGTACATTCAGCAATTCAACAGTTCAGGACGAGGGGGTGCACTGGGGCATGTAAGGCACACTTATCCCTTAGCATGGAGAAAAGCAAGACTGTAGAAATGGCCACAGGAGTTGTCAGAAGGCAGCGCAGCAGGCCTGGACAGCCTGGAAAACTCCTCTCCTACAGCCAGAAGCCATGAGGTAGGATGGAGGGAGAGCCCTGGGACCTGGACACGTGCATGTCCGTCCAATATCTGCTTTATTTACCTAGCTGAGTGACCTTGCATAGACACTTCTGTTTTCTCATCTGTCCAGTGAGGGGCTTGGTGGTTGGATTAAAGAGGCCCTGAAGTCTAAAAGTGCACCTTGGGATCATAGATTCGGGCTGAAACAGTCCTTAGAGATCATCTGATAGGTGGCGCAGTGCATAGAGTCCTGAGCCGGGAGTCAGGAAGATCTGAATTCAAATCCAACCTCAGGCACTTACTAGCTGGGTGACCTTGGGCAAGTCATTTAACCTCTACAATGAGGGTAATAATAGCATCTACCTCCTAGGGTTTTTGTAAGGAACAAATGAAATAATAATTGTAAAGTGCTTAGCATGGTGTCTGGCACATAGTAAGCACTATTTTAATGTTAGTTATTACTATTTTACAGATGAGGAAACTGAGACCCAGAGAGGATATATGACTTACCTAAGGTTACACAAGGAATACAGAGGCAGAGTCAGAATTTTAATCCATCTCTTGTGACTCCAGATTTAGACCTTTACATTCAGATTTCTTACTGTGGCCCCATACTATGCTGATTTGAATAACTGGTGTTTGCAAAGCACTTCAGAGTTAGCAAGGTGCTTCATATACATTATTTCATTATAGCCTCACAAGCAGTATTTCAACTTTTACTTTTTTACAGATGACATTACTTTCTACTTTTTTACAGGTGAGGAAACTGAGGCCGAATGGTTCGGAGGTTTATAGATTTAGAGCTGAGGGGGGCTTTCGAGGTCATGCAGTAGAACCTTTTCCTTCTTGCAGGTGAGGATGCTGAGGCCCATCGAGGTTAAGTGACTTGCTCAGAGTCACACAGAGTAAGTAGCGAAGTCAGCTAGGTGCAGTGGTTCCCATGCCACTTCCTTGCATTGTCTTGTAATAACTCAAAAGGATTTGCCCATTCAAATACAGCATGTTTCAGAGGCTGGGTTTGGATTCCCATGTCTCCCATTTCCCCTGTATGTGCTACATGATAAGAGGTAAATACCTTGAGCGCATAGTATATAGGTTATGCATTCCTCACATTTCCTTGGATCAAAGGATTTGGTGCTGAAGGAGAACTTAATACTCATCTAGGCTTGAGGAGAAAACTGAGCCCCAGAGGAATGGAGGAATTGTCCCAAGTGGGTAGGCCTGAACTTGAACCCACATGCTTCTGTCTCCAAATCCGAGGCTCTTTCCACTAAACACCCACTGTGAGAACTGGGGTTACATAGAATTCTCTAAAATCAAACATTGAGCATTGAGCATAGATAGGAGAGAATGCTACTCATAGAGAAATGTTAACTGGTCCCAACAGGAAAGAATAAAAACAGCATTAAAAAAAATACAGCGGCTTGAATAGGGAGGATCAATGTAACATATAGATCTACCTTGGTTGCCCCAAAGCTCCCTCAGCCCCAGGACTCTGGGACCATCCTCTCCCTCCCCCCGCCATTTTTTATTATAGCCTTTCGGTGTCTACAAGGGAATCCCACTCATAACAGGGCAGTTCCAGAGCTAGACCTGGCCCAGCCTCATGATTTTACAGAGGAGGAACCTAAGTGATTTTTCCATGGTAACATAGCTAGTATGAATCCAGCACTCACCACAGTGCCTGGCACATAGGAGGCATTTAATATGTTCTTATTAATTACTTGGTTGAAGAATCTGAGGTGAGATTTGAACCCATGTTCTCTGACTCCAGTTAGCACTCCTTTGCTCCTTCCTGACATATTCTTCATCAAATAGCTCTTTTCCCCTGCTGCCCCTGAAGTGCGCTTACTTTCAACTTGTATTCTTAATGAACTTTTCTTCTTTGTGACTTGGTTTAATGTTTCCATTCTATGCCCTATGCATCTGTGCACAGTGGTGTGATGTAGTGGAAAGAGGACTTAGTGTCAGGGGCCTTGGGTTTGAATCTTCAATCTCATACCACCTGTGTAATCACAGGCAAGTGAATCACTGAAGCCTCGGTTTTCTCATCTGGAAAATGGAGATAAAACTCCTAAACATTTCTAACTCACAGAACTGTTATGAGGGAAGCATGTTGTAAATAAATCCTCAATGCTATCTAAATTAAAAGTTTCCAGAAGGTAGGTACTCTACTGATTTTGTCTTCTTTGTAAGTGTTCATAGCACCACACATGCATGTGCATGTTTGCATTACCCCCACCCCCCACACAAACACAAGCACAACATGCTTCAATAGTTTTTAATGATAATTAAAGGTAATTTTCTGCCCATTCCTGCCACTGTGAAGTTTGACAGAAAGGGATGGAGCCTCTTCCTTCCCATCTCCATTCAACCAATGAATGCTTAAGAAATACTGGTGGTTGAAAATGATCTCAGAGAAGAAAACACCATAATTGCAAGGGACTTCAGAACCACTCCACCCTGCATTTGAACAGGAATCCCCATTGACTTTTCACCCCACCAGTGTGTGTATACAATATGTATAAATACGTGTTTTCAAGAAAAAATACACCAAGTAAGATGATAGGAAAACTTTGAAATTAAAGTGAACCACTGTGGCTGTTATTAACACTTAATGATTGGAATGGAAATACTTAAAGTGACAAGTGAAAATTTAAATTTCACTTCAGAGCACAAATTGTTCGTTCTGATGGGTCACAGAAATGGTAATAACTTGGTAGATTAGAGGCCCTCAAATGTATAAGAAACATGAGACCTTTTTCCGAGTTAATTTAACTTTATAGTTTCCTAACCAACCTAACAAATGTGTCACAATGTAGGACTTTAAGAATATATATTACATTTTCAAAGATCAAAGAAAATGTAGATCTAATGAAATGGTTGTGCCCATGAGGCATTAAATCATTTTATTAACCAGAAATAATAGAGCTAAAAAAAATGTCTGCTATTACTCAGTTTGAGGGTAATGATTTCCTTCCATAGAAGTTCAAGGTTTCATAGAAAGAGTAGAAAACTACTCTTTTTTAGACCTGATGGTCACTTTTAGGACTTGTCCTAGTACTTCTTGATGCATTTGAACTTTGGGAATTATGGGTATCAATGTTCAGATACTGGACAGTTCTTAGGTCATAAATTTACAGGCCCCTCTTATTTCATACAGTAAATGTGTGTGTTTGCTAAAAGCACTGTGTAAATCAAATGTTTAGAAGCTGAAACATATAAAGTACTCTAGAGGATCAAACTAATTTTTTAAAGTCTTCAGTGAAATTAAAAAAAATATTATATATGTGAGTAATCACTCTCGAGTTTGTCTTGCAAATTCAGATTTTCACTTATCAGTGTTTTATTGTTTTCTTTCTGTGTTGTTGTTTTAACCAAAATGAGCATAAACCCAACAATTGTACTTTTGAAGTATGTACCTTGCATGAATTATGTCAATGGTGATATGGGGGAAAGGGAAGAAAATAGCTCTAGAGTAGGAAGGGATTTCTTGAAGGGGTCAAGGGCTATCTAGACCATACCTCTCATGTTACATATGAGGAAACTGAGGCCCAATGTGTGACTTGTCTAAGGTCACACAAAGAATAAGGGTCAGAAGTGGGATTTAAGCCCAGGTCCTCCTGCTGCAGAGCTATTGCTTTACCATTTAATCCCTGTGTGACTTTGAGAAATTTCTTCATCTTTCTGGGCTTCAAGTTTCCTCTTCTGGAAAATGAGGATAGTCCAGAAAAAAAAAAACCAAACAAACTGGGATTTGATACCAAACTACCAAAGAATTATGTTAGCAGAATGGATTAAAAATCAGAACCTAGCAATATGTCGTTTATAAGAAACACATTTGAGAATGAGAGATACACAGAGTCAAAATGGAGGGTCGGACTAGAATTTATTATGCTTCAGCTGATGCAATAAAGAATTATTCTATAGAGCTAGAAAAATAATAACAAAATTCATCTGGAAGAACAAAGGTCAAGAATATCAAGGGAATCAATTTTTTTTTTGAATGCAAAAGAAGGTGGCCTAGCAGTTCCAGGTTTCAGATGACATTGCAGAATGATAATCATTGAAACAAACTGATGCTGGCCAAGAAACAGAGTAGTGGATGAGTAGAATAGATTGGGTACACAGTAGTAAATAATCAGAGTAACCTCGTGTTTGATAAACCCAAAGATCCAAGCTTTGGGGGTAAGAACTCATTATTCGACAAAAATTGCTGGAAAAACTAAAAAGCCATTTGGCAGAAACTAAGTATAAACCAACTTCTTATACTATGTACCAAGAAAAAGTCAAAATGAGTACATAAGACATAAAGGATCATATCATAAGCAAATAAGGGGAACATGGGAAATTTGTGGAGATCTGTGACTAAAGGAAGAATTTATGAACAAGAGAAAGAGAGATCATGGGAAGTAAAATGGATGACTTTGATTACATTAAATTCAAAAGGGTTTGCACAAACAAAACCAAATGCACCCTAGATTAGAAGGAAAGTAGGAAACTAGGGAAACCATTTTATAAATTCCTCTGATAAAGGCCTCATTTGTCAAACTTGTAAGGAAAGCAGTAAAATTTATAAAAATAAGAGCCATGGTCAAAGCATATGAACAGGCAGTTTTCAGAAGAAGAAATCAAAGCTATCAATGGGCACATGAAAAAATGTTCCAAGTCACTACTGATTGGAGAAATGTAAATTAAAATAACTCTGAAGTACCATCTTTTTTTTTTCTTTTTCTTTTTATTATTTAATATATCTAGTTTTTAGTGTTGATTTTCACAGGAGTTTGAATTACAAATTTTCTACCCATTTCTACCCTCCCCCTCACTCCAAGATGGTGTATATTCTGGTTGTCCTGTTCCCCAGTCAGCCCTCCCTTCTGTCAGCCCACTCCCATCCCATCCCTTTTTCCCTTTCTTTCTTGTAGGGCAAGATGAATTTCTATGCCCCATTGCCTGTGTATCTTATTTTCTAGTTGCATGCAAAAACTTTTTCTTTTTTGTTTTTGTTTTTGAACGTCTATTTTTTAAAACTTTGAGTTCCAAATTCTCTCCCCTCTTCCCTTCCCACCCTCCCTCCCCAAGAAGTCAAGCAATTCAACATGGGCCACATGTGTATCATTATGTATAACCCTTCCACAACATTCATGTTGTGAAAGACTAACTATATTTTGCTTCTTCCTAACCTATCTCCCTTTATTGAATTTTCTCCCTTGACCCTGTCCCTTTTTGAAAGTGTTTGTTTTTGATTACCTCCACCGTCATCTGCCCTCCCTTCTATGATTCCCCCTTTTTTTATCTTCTTCCTCCTTCTTTCCTGTGGGGTAAGATACACGACTGAGTATGTATGGTATTCCCTCTTCA